>OZ023156.1:12149452-12749452 GCA_963678695.2 Diplodus puntazzo | reverse complement strand
GGGCGAGCACAGATGTAAGAAGTAACAGCTACGCTAGGAGAAGAAAAGATGAGCGGAAAAAGATAGAAGATGAGAGAAAGGGAAACAGACGGGTAACGCTGCTCACAAGAATCACTTGTCAATTTACAGCCGTTGCTCCCTGAACCGCACCGTATAAATTTCCAGTGTGACATCCGTTTCTACTGCTTCCAAGCCGACTCGGGCTCCGTCCCACCAGATCTCCTCCCCAGACACATACTTGGAAACCTTAAGTACAGACATTGTGCCAGATGTAGTCTGCCTTTACTTTTATTTATTAATTTCTTCAGGTTTTGAAATGTTGACTTTTTTTCTGTATTGGAATCACTATGGGGGAATGAGAATGGATGTGGTAACGTCTCAGAGGAGTGCTGCTTTAGTGTATTTGATGTGGCCGCTGCCATGCAGACAGAGCACATGTGTGCACACGCATGCATTCGGGCGCACACACACACACACACACACACACATATATATGGTTGTATGACAGTAAATCATGGGTGTGATGTGTGTGCGAGTGGGTTGAGGATGAAGAGAAGGGCCAAAGAGCACCAGGGGATGTTGTATATCCAACAGATAGAGAGACAGAGAAGGAGAGCGGGAGAGAGAGAGGAGCTTGGCACTGCTCATCTTTGAGTGATGGCAGTTCTTCAGGGTTGAGACATGGCCTCCCTTTAATCTCTCTATCCTTAGACATGAAAATGGAAGAAAAAAAGCAGAGAGGAGGGTGGCTGAAGGGACCAAAGCAGAAACCTTTGCTGGGTCTTGTGCCAGATTGATTTTTACTTTATATTGCTTTTTTATTTTAAGGCAGACAATAAAACTCACCTACCTACTGACACGCACACATTGGATGGCGAAAACAGAACTGATGAGTTGTGACTCACAATGGACGTGACTTGAACCAGTCGAGGTTTAGTGCCAGCCCGTGAATCTGTCATTTCTTTTTGAAGCATCGACGGGGCCATCTTAAAGTCCATCTTAAAACTACACCCGTATCAAAATAGCTTTAATGACTCTCGTCCTCAAGTCTCTAACTCATATGAAACAAGGTGTAGGTCCTGTAGCCAAGGAAGGAATCTGCAAAGAAAACACGACCCTTGGAGGAGTATGAGCCGAGGTGCTCGCGCTAATACAAGACTGCGTTATAAGTGCAACACCTGTTTCGACTTAAAAAAAAGCAGAGGCCAGTAGCGAGATTAGCGAAACATGCCCATAAAGGGAGAAGGTGGCTGAGCCTACGCTCTGATAACAACACACTCTGTCCTGCATTTATTTCAAAGAGCTGAAGGAACTGATGTGGTCATAATGCTGAGGAATTCATTCCACTGCTACGCGAAGGCGAACTTCTGTCACCCCGCCAGAGGAAAGTGCCTGAAACTGTCTATTTTTAGCTTTCAAATCGCACTGTGTTGAAAAGCAGCAGATTTTTGTATAGAATGTGGACCTGTAAAAACCTCTTGAAACATTAATAAATGGCAAGTTGAGTCATAGATGTCACCACGGGCAAACTTTTACTGCAGTTTGTGCTGTGCTGCCTCAAGGTTTTTAAAGCTAATAAATGGGTAATGAGATTTCACCTCACTCAACGGGCAAAACATGTATTTTCTAGCCTATAATTGCTATAACCCTGAAGGTAACACTATGGGAAATTCAGTGAGTAATTACAAAGCTTTGAGTTCTGTGTTCAGATCTGGGAATCTGGGAAATCAATGGAATTCCTCTCCCGAGGGACACTGGGTGTGCAGCTCACAGTACTAAGGAGACTTGATCTAGGACTGATCCGAGGAATTTTACCACGGTAATTAGGTTTGTCAGCTTGGCAAAGTGAGAAAACGCTTTGTACTGTGTCACCTCAATGGGCTGGATTTTTGTCAGGGATCAAGGCGGAGACAGCACACCCCATACCTAAACAGGCCGCACTGCTCAACAAAGGTGTGATTCAGTGCTTCACGTGAGACACTGCAAGTTGACACAGTCATTGTCAAACTGTCAGGGCACTTTGGCACCTTGTTCAGTGACTTGCTGTGATTATATTGTCAGATCACTTTTGAGACTCTACACAGTGACGGCTGGTGGCAAAGACTTTGACAGGAAGTCAGCGAGGAGTTCAACACCTTGCGCTACCAGCGGCAGTCTCCCGTTAAGCACTTAGCAGCGGTTTGTGCTGTGAGGCTGGCAAATGGTGGTGACGCACATGATTCTGCTCTGCAACTAGCCCTGCATAAACACAAATGTGACTGCACACACGCACGCACACACACACACACACACACACACACACACACACACACACACACACACACACATAGGCACGCGACTGTGGTCTCCCAGTAATAGCTTTGTACCTCTTGGGGCCATGCGCTGACCGTTCCTGCTCTTATCTTTGTTTATGTGGAGGGTAGATCATCATGTTCGACTGTGTGTGAGTGCCTGTGCACAAACACTGGCAATGAGGTTGTTTAAAGTGCACATGTGAGTAAGAATGCAAGTGTGTGAGTGTGTGTGCATGAGTGCGTGCGTGTGCCGGGGAGGTGATAAGGCAGTGCCTGGCACCAAAGCGCCAGTTGGCACTGAGCCTTAGATCCTGAAGATGAGCGTAATACTTGGTTGTGTGTGTATATGTACACACACACACACACACACACACACACACACACACACACAGTGTAAACCAGGGGTTAGGTGGAGACAGCACAGAGGAGAGAATGCCACAAGTACTTACTGGTGCATGTGCCTACGCCTGATTGTGTGTGTTTGTGTGGTTATCCTGCATGCATGTGTCTGTGCTCACTGAGGTCAGTCACCTGTAGCAGTCTATTGATCTTCGCTCTTCAGAAGGCCCTGTTGTCTTTGTTGATTACTGCCTTTGCCTTCCAACACACACAGATACACACATACACACACTTTCAAGGCAGTGTTGTGGGAGGCTGTAACTGAGCTCCGCATCTTCCACAACAAAATCCAGGTCGAGAGAAGTCTCAGAAATGGCACCCGCGGGCCGAGCAGCGAGTGCTGGGAACTGATGTATCATCAGAGTGTTAAACCATCATTTCTTGTGACCCTATATCATATCCTGTCTACGCCTTCAGCACTCAGCCCACAGAGAGCAGTGTGCCAGTGACAGCACAGCGCACTTGGTGGTCCCAGCACTCAGCCACTTACCCATTTAATAAGACAGTCTTTAAGAGGACCGAGCCAAGCATATGCACGGCGCTGGTAGAGATTTTTCTTTTTTCCCCCACTTTTTACAAGAGCCCTTTTTGTAGGAGGCCCAGGGGCTGGCATTCACCAAGGCTGCATGTGTGTGTGCGTGTGTGTCTCCGCTAGGTATCCATTTATTATCCATTTATTACTACTATTAGTCCCCTTTTCTTTCTCTCTCTCTCCCGTTCCCCTTCACCTTAGTGAAATTCTAATAAACAATCAGGGTAGCACCATGCTGAGATGCCCTGTAATGGGCTCCTAATTAGCCACTCCAAACACAGAGAGCGGCTGCTTCACGCCTCGTTTTCTGCACTCATCTGCGCAAAACTGGATGAATTGATTCCATTTGCTCCCCACTTAATGCACTGATTGTTTATTGGCATGGCCGGGGATAAAAAAAAACAAACAAACAAACAAAAAAAATGTCTTTAAGCTCGCAACGCATGCTAATACTAATCACCATTAAAAACAGGCTGACCTACCACGGAATCCGACTGACTTTGAAGTTTCTCGGGTCCTTCCTCGGAGAAACACTGAGGCTTCACTGCTCCCCCCCCCCACTCATCACCTCCTCCCTCTCTCCCCTAACCCCTCTGTCCACCTACCCTCTCCTGTCTTAGGTGAAGTGAAGCCAGACCAATTGGTAGAGGAGAGGCAGCGTCTTTCTTTAGACCACAGACAGAGGAAGAAAGAGGGAGAGTGAGGATGTGTGGACGGGCGGGGGAAGTCATCACCTTCGCCTCACACCTGCATGACAGGTCATCCTGCTTAATAAAGGCGCTCATGCACAGCACGTTGGAGAGTGGGAATAACGAAAGGAGGAGAAGGAGAAGAAAAGTGAGTAGAAGCATTAGAGATGGGGCTGTGCGACCAGTGAGCGAGCTGGTATGGTGTTGGCGTGTTTAGAAATCGCTAAAAGAAGTGGAATTTGAAATGAGGAGTGACTTAAACTGAGGAGCTCCATTATGTTTCAGCAGCCATCCCACATTATTTGGTATTCCACGGTGAACTTGCAGGTGTCTCAGCGCTGGTGTTGGTTCACGGTGGGGTCAGTGAACCTTTTAACCACTACCACACAACATGGAGGCACAGTACCGGCTGTGTCCTTTCTGCCAATGTCACCACAACATCACGTAGAAGAACAGGAAGTCAAACACAGCTGGAGGCTCTGGCGAAAAACGAGACGGTGATAGACGCGGTGCAAAGCACAACCACAGAAGCAGTCACCGGTGTGTGGTTCAACAGCATATGTGTGTGTGTGTGTGTGAGGTCCTTCGGTGTGTGTCACGCTCCTCTCCCTCCACCAGTCTGCCTAGCTCATTTCCTCCACAGGCTGCCTCCCCGCTACTTTATGAGTGAGAGCTTCTACAGCTCTCACCTCAGGACACACTTCAGTGTCTAAATGTTTCCATTTGTGGGGGAAGTGACACACATTCACTCACACCGCAGGGCACCTACCCATAACTAACCATCTTGCATACAAGCAGCAGTGAATCATGAAAGTGATTGGTTAAAATTCTCTCCCTCTCTCTGTTTGTGTGTACATATGGGTGGTTATATTTGTTGAGCCTGGGAAGGTATCCTGTCTATAAGTGTGTGTGTGTGTGTGTGTGCGCGCAATTCTCAAGTGGTGTTTAGAGTGTATGAGCACTTCCAACAGCTATATTAAGCATCAGTCATGGTGTGGGGGAGCAGTTCAGGACATTTATGTACTGTATCTACTATCATCTGCAGCCGATTTGGGAGACTCTATACATTTGTCAGCGTTCCTTTTGCTCCAAGCAGTCATCTATTTTTCTATCTATACGCGCTGACCCCTGAGAGCGGCTGCAGTCCCAGATCACCACTTATACCACACTGGTGATTTCCACCACACTCCCAAACAATTCAGTGCGACAATCGATGCAGGACTGGAATCTCCCGCGCCGATCGATACAGCGGGGTGCTGCTAGACAAACCAGAGCCGCACGAGATCAACACCTTCCCACACCGTCATTAGTGTCGCTGACCTTGAAGTAAAATTCAATTTCCCTCCGCAGCAACAAACCCCTGCAGCCCCCGGAAAAAGCACTTCAGAATTCAGAAGCCATTTCCTCCCTCCAGCGCAGGCGAGACAGGATATTATAACTTATGAAAAAGGATATATGGAGCGAGGGACGCTGACAGAAAGAGAGGGATTCTGTTTGAGGAGGCAATTATAACACAGCCCCCTTTGAAAAGTTAAAGTGGGCAGAGTCTGGCAGAGGTAAATAAAAATTCCTGATAAGCAGGCTGGCACATTTCCAGTTTCAATTAGGGCGCGCGGCTGACTATGAGAGTGTCTCCCGGGGAGCTTCAGCCACACCGGGGTGGCAGCGTGGACCTGTTGAGGGAATTCTCTTGGGGGCATGGACACTGGGTAAAAAGAGAAAGGCAAATGTGCAGTGAGACAACCAGAGATCCCATTACACTGATCAGTGTAATGCATATCACATGGAGCGGGCAAAGAGGAGAAGAGGAGCCTGGTGATCGGGGGGGGGGGGGATGAGGAGACCCCATTATTACAGGCAGAATATTCCTTTTTATTCTAATCATGACATGCCAATGGAACTTAGAGCGGAGAAGAAAAGCACTGGTGGCTCCTTTTCTGCACTTAGATTTGGAGACACTGTGAGCTGGACAGAGATAGCAGGCAGCTTTTCACAGCTATAGACTGAATGTGAGTTGAGGTTGTGTGTGTGTGTGTGTGTGTGTGAGTGTGTTGGGGTGTGGTGGGGGCCATGGGAAGAGATGCAGCCGGTGAATCAAACCAGCATCTCGGGTTAAAGCTGTAGGATTGGCTGCGAGGCTTTGAAGTCAGCCTTATCATGGGGATTTGAGAGGGAAACGGGTAAGAAGGTGGCGCTCGTACGCTGTGTGTGTGTGAAGCCCAGTGGAGTGGAGTTTGATCAAACCCCTGCTAGGATCCCATGGGAGCCCCTAGACCTGACCATGTATGTTAAACATATCGTTTTCACTTCCCATGTTTGCCCTGCACAGCATGTTAACTCCCCAATCAGATTTTATTAAAAACGCTCCCTGCACACACACACACACACACACCCCCACACACACCTCACTCCCATACGTTATGACATGATATATTCATGATATTTGAATTTGACCATATACGGGTATATGGGGGGGTCACTCATCTTAAGTTAAAATAACATTTTGAAATATACATGTGACCATTGAGCATGTAATGGATGCATTAAAGGGAATTTCCGAATGTGGTGTAATTACTTAAGTGTCTCCTGAGAAGAAATTGTCATGTGTATTGGATTTTTTATCACATTCTGTGATGCAGCATCCGTGATCCTAGACTGCAGTGTATGAACTGCTCTGCATGTAGTAACATTCACGTCTAAAAATATGTTTTTAATCAGCGAATGACTCCTGAAATAAAACGATTCAGTGTTCATCTTCGAGTGAAGAATCCTACTTGTCTTTCACCTTACAGTGTGTGTGTCTATGTGTGTGTGTGCAGTTAGCAAAAAAGCCAGGTGACACTAAACTTTTATGAGGCAGATGGGAAAGAGCTGAACCACAGCGAGTGTTTGATTTGAGTATTTGAAAGAGGGAGAGAGAGAGAGAGAGAGAGAAAGGAGAAGAGCACGACAGGTTGTCGAACGTTGTTACTGGAACAACAGTCTCACTTGACAAAAAAAAAAAAAAAGAAGCTGTGTAAAGATAAAGAACACAACACAGGCACAGTGCTGTGGGTTCATAACAGCTAAGGCCAGAGTACACACGCTGAGAAAACATACTTAGTGACAGTGGAGGTGGTGGTAGATGTGTAAGACATGTCTAGCTGCCAGAGTGTGAAAATGACCATGGACATGGACAGAAGAGAACATGTAAAGGAGAGGGCGATGAGTATAAAGCCAAGATGGTGCATGATTAAAAGATGCGAGTACACGGCACCCACAAACACAACGGTTCACACTTCTGTCTTGCCTCTGCAGTCCTCCTCTTTGAGGAGCTATTTTCTTCTCAACCTCCACTTCATAGCGCGTGCAAAGGTGTTATAAGTGCACAAAACTAAACAGGCAAACGGGTTTCATAATATTATTTATCACTATTAAACTCAGCGGCAGCGTGTGAGGCCTCGTCGAATCTATGGTCAAATTCGGACTACCTTCCAAATCCAATATAAGGGGAATTATTCCCCAAATTCCTGCATACAATGTAACCTGCTCGTAACCTTGCTTCTCCAGCTTGAATTCATTTGAGGCTCGGGTTCAGGATTCAAAAGCGAGGGACTGAGGATTTGGCACGGGCAGCACTTGTGTAAGGAGCTGGCTGTGAGCTTCTGGAGGGAGGCTGTGAGAAAAGCGACAGTGAAGAGGCGCAACCGTTTCTGTAAAACATTACATGGTTTATAGATTGTTTATTGTGTTACAAAAGCACGCTGGATTTAATATTTCTTGTTGATAAAGCGCCGTTTTTTTTTTTTTCTAAAATATGTTATCAAATGGTTTTAATGCCTCACTGATAATGCTCCTCCAACTCCCACTGACTGATCCTCTAATCTGAAATCACATCCTTTTATCTCGAGCTTACTGAGAAGTGAGCGATTGAGCAAAAGAAGGGAGAAGACACCCTTAAGAGCACTAGGCAGGACAAGTGTGTATGTGTGTGTATGTGTGTGTATGTGTATGCAGGGTGGTGTGGGGGGGGATGAGAATCACCTTGATTCAGTACGCCGGCCCTCTTTGAAGTGCTTGGAGCCCAGCACGGCCAGCACAGAGCCAACCGTAAGCCTTCCAGCGAAAATCGAGCCTGACCTCCCCACCAAATCATAACCATATGAACGTAAGAATTTCCACCTTAGGAGAACGCTCTCTCCCCCGTCCATCTCCCAGGGTGAGGCATTAAGTAGTGATAACAGAAAACAGGTTCTGAGAGATGGGGGGAGGCACTGGGAGGTGATGGAGGGTGGAGGAGGAGGACAGGAGGAAAATAGGGGTTACAAGTGTGCCGTATGGAGGAGATTGGAGAAGGGGATTGTGTCCAAAAAATGTTGTTGCACGGAGCCCGACTACCTAAAATGGAAGTTTCTCAGGCGAGGATCAAGAGATATGGTGCCCTTCACAGTTGACAGAGTGAGAGACAGAAAACGAGGAGAGGGAGAGGGGAGGGACAGCAAAGAAAGAAGAAGAAGACATTTTGAAATGTGACTCTAACTCAATAAATACCTTTCTAAACCACTATAGAGGCGCCGAGTGGTACCTTCACTAAGGCCTCAGGACCCACCTGCAACTGGAAATGGTTTCCTGTCTTACACAAATGCTGTTGCACCCTAATCCATGTAATTACATCTCATATTCCATATGTGTAAGTACACATGTACAACATTACAGTCACAAGTTTGTTTTTTTTAATGCAAGCATGGCCCTCCTGCGGCCTTCCAAGCACTCTAAAAAAAACGACTTCCCTTCTTCATGCTCATTAGAGAAAGAATATATTTGCCAAATAAGCAGATAAATAACAGAAATTAAAGGAGGTTGTTTCATGCTCAGGCATCTGCCACTGAAACAAAGCCCGTGTTGGAGGGTTATCAACGTACTGTGCTCTTGTGGTCATGTGTGTGTGTGTGTGTGCGCATTCATCTGATAGTTTGAAAAAGCATTCCTCCGAGTGTGTGCGCAATTAGGGTTAAGACTGTTTGTGTGTGTACGGCGTGTGTGTGTGTGTGTGTGTGTGTGTGTGTGTATGTGTGTGTGGTTGCGTGGCGGTGGTGGGGGTTGTTAGCGGTTCCATCTGGGTCTCCTGGAAGCCGTGTGGAGTCAGGAAAACCACATCTCATAAAAGTGGAGGCAGCCCAATGTTCTACAAGGACAGAACATTACTGAGAATGTCGCTCAGGAAAACCCTGGGCTTCAGCCCATATGTTGGCTGAAAAGCTTGTGTCTCTCTCTCTCTCTCTGTCTCTCTCTTTCTCTTTCCACTCATTCTCTCTCTCTCTACTTATTTTTCACTTGGTAAGGGATAAGAAAAAGGAAGACAAAATAGACAGTGTGGAGTGTGGGAGACAGAGGCTGAGACAGGCAGAGAGAAACCAGTACTGATAGCAATTCCATCTGTCTGTATCGAACAGAGGGGTGAGCAGTGACAGGCTGCTGGGATGGGTGGAGTTGTGGGTGGTGTGTGTGTGTGTGTGTGTGGGGGGGGGCATCTGGTGCACATTGGCTGTGGGTCTGTCTGGGAACGACCACGGGAGAGGAGAGAGGGATGAGTAGAGCAGAAGGAGGTAGGGAGAGAGGGATGAAGGGCTGAGGAGGGGAAAAGGTAAAAAAGTCCTGCCAGAGTGAAGGGCAAGGAATTCTAGCGATGAATAAAGGTGTCTGTGTTGGTCACATACTGCTTCGGATTGACGTTGAAGTCGAGGGGATAGGGGAGAAACGGCGGGGAAATAAAGTGGTGTGAAGGGTAAAAAGACTCAGTCGTCACTATCAGGCGGAAAATCTTGTTGTGTATGCTCAAACAACTCTCTTGAAACCGGTAGATAATGTGAAAGATTAATTGACTTTCTACATGAAAAGATTCAAAATGCTACTTCGCGCTGCTAGTTTTGTTTTCTTCTTGAGTTTTCAGAATAATCTGTGAAATATTTCAGAACACAAGCCAGCTAGAGGTAAGAGACATTGCGAAGATCGTTAAATAACTTTTAAACTCTTGAAAATGTGATGACAGGGAGCTGCTTGCCTTTCGGCTCGTCTGGCAGCAAGAGCTTGTTTACTGGGAACTTAAATAAATCTCGACTCATTATGTTCACACATAAACCTGCACGCACGCATTTATTTATGGAACGCTGCGCGGATTTGTGGGCGTGCGAGTGTGAGCGAATGCTATAAGAGAGCAAGTTTGTGGACTGAAGGTCAGGCTACAAAAAGCTTTATTGGAGGGATGAAAGAAGGGAGCGGGAGAAAAGACAATCGTTCATTTTAATGGTTATTGATGTCATGTATAATTCCACTCCTTTACAAATCAAAATTCCAACCACTAGATGAGCCACCGAGCTATTAATAATATCGATTAATTTCTTCGGCTTAAGGAGCCTATTACAAAGGTAAATTGCAGAGTGTACGCATGTTTAGTCACACCTCTACGTCGTATTCGGTTTTATGGCAGTGGCTGCCGGAGAGGTCAGAGGAGGGCGAAGTTTTTCACGGGTGCTGACATAAATTAATTCCGTCTGTGAATTTTAACTAAAAAGACAACGATGACATATGAATATGAGTTTATTCTGCAGATATTAATTGCCCTAAATGCAATGTGGAAACGTCAACGGATGAACCAACGCGAGTGACTTGTTCCCGGTTATTGTCATACTAAGTGTACGTAAGAACCAGATGAATCGAGATGACGATGAGAAAAGAAGTGCTGCGGAGAGAATTAGGGTGACCATCTCCTCAGTGGCACTGGCATTCACTTCACTAAAAGTCAGCAATGACATCTTACTGTTTCTACCAGCTCTGTAATCATATGAATTATTAACTTGTTGCTTATTAACATGCATATTAATAGCATATTGGCTCATTATAAAGCAGTGTTTAACGCCTTATTCTGCATGACTGTATCTTACAATTACTTTAGTGCTACGACCGATATAAGACACGTACTGAGCATATACGTATATTAAGATCATAAGTCATATACTAAACCTTACTTACCTGCTATCAGTAAGCAATAAATAAGAAGTTACTGAGGGAAGACTGAGGATAAGTTCTGTAAAATGGCATTTTTTTTATTATCATTTAATTAGTTGAGTATTCGTCTGCATATTAGTAGCATTTTAGCTTGTAATTAGTCATTATAACGCGCTTATTAATGCCTCATTCTACTTCTACTTCAACTACTAGGCCATTAACTAAGAGTTTTTCTTCAATAACATTCCGATTACTACTTTTTGATAACATGTAAGTAAGGTTTTGTAAATGAGTTACGATCTTGATATATCTTGCTCACACAGGCAAATGTGCTACTAATACGCAAAGCAGGTTCAGACCGTTCCCTTTATAGTATTAAATAGAGAGGGGAGATGTGTAGGTGAAGACAGAATATTGAAGCATCTGTGTTATTCAGGGTCTCTATGCGTATGGTGGAATATGTGTTTTCCTTCCCCCTGCACTGCATACATTCCCTGGTCAGGCATCAGAGGAGCCGCAGGTATACTCTGTCAGCTCAGTGTCCTGAGTTCTCTGGCGCATCACTGACACCCAAACACACTGACACCCGGCCAAAAAAAATAATGCACCGAACTCAAAAGCGTGCACTCGATGAATTTGTTTTTTACTCAGTCTAAATCATAAGAAGCAGGTGAATAGAGGGGAGAAAACCGAAGACAGACGTAGTTTTGCTAACCAGTATGTGAATGTACGATAAAGGGACGCTTCATTAGAACATGATGCAGGAACAGTGGATGTATTTGCTGAATAATTATAATGATTCATAGCATATGTCATTAAAATAGGAATTCAAATTGATTACTCTGGCCTTAAGACTTTTATTCAAATCCTAAATCAGTACATGTAAAGCATTTAAAAACCCTGACTGCTTTTATCACGCTAAAGTAATTTATCATTAAATAATATCCCCTGACGTCAATATCAAAAAGACAACTTATTACCTATCATCTGCAATACTGTTCTCCTCATTTTATCTCTCATTTAGCGCGGCGTAGTGGCGGGGAACACACCCCTGACACAAAGCGTTGCCCGGAGGCTCGGGGAAAGATGATTGAATTTCATAGCTACTTACAGGCTAATAGGGCCGTACAATGACTACTTACTGTCCTTAAGTGACTGGCTGTTTCTCGGCGGCCGCGGCCCCTTTGAAGCCCTTCTGAGGAGATCTAGAGGATTTAGCCAGTAGCGTGACATGAGGCTGAGCAGTTGAGCAACGGTGCTCCCACCAGCTGACTATTAGAACCAGCTGATATAAACACAGAGGCTACAACGACTATGGGAACCGCAGCGATCCAACCGTTACTCAAAACATGGCTTTCTCACACCGCAGATTTGGAGGGTTTTTGCTTTGGTTTCTGAGGGAAAATATTCAAAATAAATGGCGAAAGCGTTTTTTTTTTTTTTTTTAGAGCTCGATTAATCAATAAGTAAAGAATTTGAGCCATAATCGATAAAATTTAGTTGTTTAATTAAGAAAAAATTGCAAATATCCTCTGCAGGTTTGCTGCTTGTCTATGATTCATATTATTTTAAATATAATATTACTCTTGGCCAAAACAAGACATTTTAAGATTTATTTACATTTTTTTTTTTATCCTAAATATTGATCTGCGAAAAATATACTACACAGATGTATTCAAAAGGACAATAATATTGTATTACAAATTGCAGACAACATTTTTAATGTAAGAAGTTCACAAATTGTGTTAATATTACAGGATTAAGAATATAATATAATAACCGGAGAGGGGTTTTATTATATTTTAATCATTTAATTTGCCACCTTTTCAGATATTTATATTTCTAACATATATTTTTAATCTGTCTTTAAAATACACACACAAAAAATCTTTAATTTTAAATGAATCCTGAACCAGCAGTCCTGTGTTCCCTACTGTATATAACTGTTGAATCACGTAACTTGTCTGTATGTAAGTATGTGTGTGTGTGTGTGTGTGTGTGTGTGTGTGTGTGTGTGTGTGTGTGTGTGTGTGTGTGTGTGTGTGTGTGTGGATCTGTGAACGCTTTACTCACAGAAGCTGTTTCCACATACAAACCACCCTCTCCTCTCCATGCTGTTCCACTTACACTCTTGGATCTACAAACCATATACGCATACAGATAAGCGCACGCACACACACACGCACACACATGCACACGGAGCTACTAACCACATGCACATGTTCACTTGCTTTTAACTAATTCATTCAGGAACACTTTGGTTTGGGTTTCAACACCAAAACCTCTGTACCTTTGATTGAGAAATGTGTCTGACTGCAATTATATGGGAGGAGGAGGAGGAGGTGGTGGTGATGGTGGAGGGAAGAATGGATGGAGAGAGGAAACACACTACAGTGGTTTTATAGTTTGCTGGCGTGACATTTTTCTTCACTTTTTTTTTTTAATTCCTTTCCTTTTTTCCAGCGGAGAGGGGCATAGTGTTGACAGGGCAGGAAAACGGGGCAGACTGAAGTAGAAGTAACAGCAGGGAAAATGTGAGGAAAATGGATGGGCAATGGGGCTGAAGTGGCTTAGATTGTCACTTTTCTGCTTTTGATCAATACCTCTCAGAATAACTGCAATGGCTGAGGTATTTGTAGATACACTTGGTGAGAAAGTAATGGTCGTGATCGCCGTAGACGTTATCCCCCATTTCAAAAAAAAAAAAAAAATCACCCAAAATTGCAGGCAAATATGAAAGCGTGTGTGAGCAGAGAGTAAGGGTGGCTAATACCCGGTCTTGACATTTACACTAAACCCATATGATGCTTTACATGTGTTTGGCGCTGCAGCATGCATGTTGGTCACTGACCTGCAGTATGTAGCCCCTGACGTAGTCTCTGAGGGTCCAGCCCAGGCCGTGCAGGATGTGCAGCACCTCTTCCTGCTTCAGCACGGAGAAGAGGCGGTCGAGAAGGATCTTGAGCCTGACGGGTACGGCCTGGGTGCCGTACAGCATCAGGCTGCTGATGTCGAACACCACGTTAGACTGAACGATCTCCACCTGGGTCGGGTGGTACAGGTGCTGGGTGCTGAGCTTGTCCAGAGCTGTGTGACAAGGGGAGAAAGAAAAAGAAAATGCAGAGACGCACACACAAGGTGCACGGTTAATGACCGAATCAAGTTTCCTCCTCGTCTCAAATCTTCCTTCAGGAGCTTCTGCACAGTCAGCGCTGGCTGATAATAACATATCAGTCAGATAAAAGCCATGACATTAATGTAATTATCTGCCATTATTTTTATTTAATCTAATCTCTCGCTCGTTCACAGTTACGCTGCCCTTGCATCTTCAGGTTTATTCGCCTCCTCTGTCGCCCCGAACCTGCGATACGTCCTGTTTTGTCTCGAATCTTAATTCTTTCTGTCTGTGGCTGATCAAAAGTAAAAAGTGCTATTTCCTGTTTTTATATGTGTTGATATTTATCTTTATCTGTAGCAGATTACATATTGAACTAGTTATCGTGCTTTTTAAATAATAGTATTATAAAGACATGAAAATAAATAAAAAATATAAATGCTATGTAACCACTAAAAACACGTATGCTTTCCTTGATGAAAACCTGATAGTCTATGATAAGTAATGAAATTGTTTTATTTTTACACTAGTAACAGCACTTTTTTCCTTTTTTCTGTTAAGATTGTTTGACGCAAATGAAGTGAAAGTATTTTTATCTGCACTGCCTGAGAGGCAAAACTCGGGGCAAAAAAAAGTCCCAAATCCGCCAGGTGGATTTGTTATTGCCTGTTCTATCACAACCTCAGTCACCTCTCTCTTTACTCTGGCAGTCTGGGCGACACCTGGTCCACTCTCTCATTCTTCCTCCCCGTCTCAATCCCTCTCTCTTCCCTTACCTCATACCGCCCTCTCTCCCCCTCGCCCTCCCCTCTCTCCCTGTCTGGGTGACACCTGGTTGGGTCTCTCTCTGATCCTGGGACGGCTTTTTCCTGCTGACGAGGGCTTTGCCTGACAACACAGCGCAGCCAGACACGAACATAATAAAAAATGAAGAACTACTTGTCAGAGTCCCTGCCAATGCCGACATGAAATGAAAGGTGGGGGGAGAGGAGAGATGGGCGCCTGACAGTTCAGAGGGAGAGATTAAAAAATAGTCAATGGGGTCCTGTGCGATCCGCTGAAGGGCCCGTGGCCCGCTCTTGTGCGGACGCAAGCCAAACAGGTGTTTTCTTTTTTCTTTTCCCCCTCCTCCTTCTCTTTGTACTTTTTGCCTCCTCTCCCTTTTTTTCATACCCATGTGAAAAACTCATAACGTGTGGTCTCTCGCTTCGCTATCTGTCTCATGGTTGAGTTCTTTTTTTTCCCCCCTTTATTTGATCGAAGTTGCAAAAACAAGACTTTGAAAGAAAACATAAAAATACAGAAGCAAACAAAAACAACAAAGTTTCTTATGCTCTGGAAAACGAGTCAAAATTGAATTTGAATCACCACCACAGACAGAGAATCTTCTATCTGCAGTCAATGAAAAGTAATGTAAAACATACTAATTGTAAAATATGTGAGATGCATCCATGCTGGTGTCATCTGCGGTACATGTCTGTACAGAGCAGAGACTACAGACATGTAGGTCAGGACCTGTATTTTCTCTGCAGCACGAGGAGGTAGTTGTATAAAGAACAACAACCATGTTTATACACCGCAGTCAGTCTAATAATGAGTCTGCTTACCGTGAGCTACCCAGCCATGTTTGCAATGGTCACATGTTCGTAGGTGAATCTTCCCCGGCTGGAAACACTCACATGTGCAGTTCACCAGTGTGCAGCGAATGGCCTGCAGAGACACGGGAGAAAAAACAGAGACGAATCCACGTCAATAACAGCTCGAGTACAAAGGAGAGATAACAAAGCAAAGGCTGGGAAAGAGCAGCTATCAGCTTCCAGTCGCAAAAACAAGCAAGAAGCATGAGGCCAGATTATTACATAGTCTGCAAATCCTTATTACTGAACGTGATACTAAAGATTTTCAGTGTTTTGTTATCAACTGATTAACACAAAGACCCTTCATTTAATATCACAAGTGACAAAAACAGCAGCAAATGTTTTTCCATTTTTGCTTAAAAAAATGATTGAAACTATGAACAAATGAACGAAATAGTTGGAAATTAAATGTATTTGAATCGTTGTTTAATCAGCTGATTGTTGCATCTCTACCTAATACTCTAACCTGTTATGTAGAGATGTGATAAGTGTAATACCAAACACATCAGGAGCTGCAGCCACAAAGAATAACTCTCAGACGCCAAATTTCATCTGCCTCTTTACGGTAAGTTCATGTGAACCAATAAAGGACTTCCCTTCCTGAAAACACACAAAATTTAACTTGTTTTGACTGAGGCTCCATTACTCAACACTGGAGCTGCACTTAGTCTGACCTCGGAAAGCTTTTAGTAGTGAGAGGTTAAGTGTCCAGACTTGACGAGGGCAACTCGGTACAGCACAATGCATCGTCTGCCGAGGCTTAAGCCTTCACAGAGGGCTGTTAAAGACTCTAACAAAAATTCCGGCACATTTCGCGGGGAGGTCATTTGATCCTGTAAGATGTTCCGCGCTCTTCAAAACAATAAAGAGATTGTACAGCGCGGATGAAATATATGATATACACAGAAATCCACACAAATGAGTACAGCTTCATCATCGGAATGAGCGTAGCAGCTGGGAGCCGTAAATTTCCCGCCGACATTGGAGAAACAAGAAGACCGAAAGAAAAGGAGTGAAAAGAGTGAAAAAAGAAGTCAGGAACATGAATCTTAATAAGCATTGGCAGGTCTTTGTTTATCAAACTTTTTTTTTACATTATCAAGATGAATTGGTGAGTAAAGATAGTAACACTACTGCAACCTAAACTGCCTAAAGGGAGTTGTGCAGCTGCAGGAGGACCAGTGCAAGGGAAGAAAAAAAACAACTTGTTTGACTCTCAAAAAACCTATGTATCTTATTCTTAAATCAAATATTGTATTTCCTTTACATTAGCATGTAATCTAAGTGTGCTGGCCTGAATAGAAAAAAAAGTTAATGACTTGGCAAAATAAACGTCAAATCCACATGATGAGGGTAAAGTATTTCACATTTGGCACATGTGGTGTTGAGTCAGTGCTGAATGACTGATGGTTTTTCCTATGTGTTAATTCTTTAGGCTGTAAAGGGAAGAAAAAATCTGTAATCACTAAAATTGCAGAGCAAAAATTTCAGGAATGCCTCAAGGCAGGAAATCGGGTGCAGTGTGCAAGGTGACTGCTGCGTGTGGCTGCCCGTTTATTTTGACGGGAAAGTCCTTAAAATCAGGAGACGTGTCCCAAAAAATGCGAGGGCAGACGAGAAGAGGAGGATGGCGACACAGAAACTTCAAGGCTTTATGAATTTACAATCGGCACTAAACACGTTATCTCATATTGTCTCACTGTGCGACAGTAATGTGACATCAGACATGCACACAATGGGTCGTAGGTTGGAGTCCATATATTACACAATGTCAGACACAGTCAATCAGCCCTCACAGATAGAAAAAAGATTGGCGGCACAGATCAGCCTGTACGTCAAACAACTGAGGTCAGTGCATGATCAGTAAAGACACACACCAACCCACCGGTATTGACCCAAGTGCACATTCTGGTGTTTTAACAGCAAATAGCATAACCTAGTCTGTGGATTAGACCGATATCCTGTTATTCAGGACATAAAAACTCAGTTCGCTCATAATCTACTAAGGGACCATAAAATCTATCAGAATCCCCCCTTGCTCGCCCTAAGGTGCCGTTAACCAGATTAGTAACTGGAGGTGTCAGAGCGAACATGGGCTAATCCAAGATTAAACACAAAATGACGCCACTTCTAACCATGTCACCTCACCGTTTGACACCGAACGAGACAGGAGACGGAGATTATTTGACTTTACACTGTTTTTTAAGCTCTCCAGGTGCAGCGGCGGCAATCCTCACCGTGTGTGAGGATTATACGCCATGTGTCAGTCGGAGTGTACATACATTATACACTTAGCAGACGTCCTTATCCGGAGCAGCGTGCAGTAAGTGAGCTCAGCGCTCCCCTCAAGGACCATTATGAAGCAGGCATGGCTGTTCGCGAACGCTCATTCAAGACAGTGGCCGGGGTCGAACCTGTGACCCTTCAGATACAGTATAGACTCAGAGGGTCTGTGTCTTTGAGCAACACCTGCTTTGACAAGTGGTTTAATAATGCTATTCTTCCACACAGCATTCATACCCACAACCCAGCTTACAATCAGCAGATCTAATACGAAATATTCTTCTCCAATTTGTTCTAATATTGTTTTCTTTAAGTTACTTAAAACACCACTCAAACAACATGGGGCTGACAGATAACTGCTTTTGCTTCTGTTTTGAAAATACAGTTCTTATGAAGAATAGTGATTAATTTATACGTCAGTTGATGCAATTTTGATCATTTATTCATCGTGAAAGTTGTTTCCTAAGCAAAAATGCTACAAATTCACTGGTTCTAGGTTCCTTAAATGTAAAAAGCTGCTGTTAGTAGACTAACGGCAGGACAAAAATGCAATGTTTCGTAGTATGAAGACTTCCCTTTCACCTCCTGGAAACTGCAGTTGACATTACTATTGGCTGACATTGTAGAGACCAGAAACAGTTTACCTTCTAAGATTCATTTTAAATAAAACATATTCTGTAGTTGCTGCTCTGATCATGTTGCACATTGGTCACTTTTGTCCAACTCTTTGTCAGTCACCCCACCTTAACTTTTAGTTTCCCTTGTTAGATACTGAATACTTTTCTTTTTATATAACTCTCCTCGCAACAACGATTTTTGCAAACTCTAATTTAGAGTACCCAGATTTAGCACAGTGATGTCACACAAACACAGCGCCTTCCTAATTACCTCTCCGTGCGGCAGTGCTAACAGCGGCAGGCGGAAATAAACAATTGCAAATATCAAATGCACCTCTTCTGTTTACGAGCCGGGGTCTGACAGCTGACAAGATAGTTAAGGGGCGTCTAATACGGCAATTAGAGCGTGCCACTGTCTGCGAGGCTGCTGCTGTGACAAGGCGCCCTCTAATCACTGACTTATTACACTGGCTAGCAGCACCTCTCATATCTGGCCCATTAAGCAGACAGCAGCATTAAGAAGCATTAAAGCAGCAAGCCCCCTCAACTGAGAAGGCACTGACGGGGAGAAAAGGGAAGGGAGGGGACGTACTGTGCCAGTTATTTCTTGGGATTAATTTGTGCGTTGTTGCAAAATCAGCTCGGGAAGGTGTAAGAGAAGAGCAACACGGGAGATGTTTGTGATATGACGGCGTCAAAATTGATCATACGCAATAAGATGAAAGATTACAGACTGATTGCAGAGGAAGCAGAAGACAGATGTGTCATGAATCGCCATCAAAAACAACATCGTCAAGGATGTGAGTTCGCCTGCGTGTGTGGCTTGTCAGGGGAAGCAAGGAAGACAAAATTATGTAGACCTCTTCTCATGATCCTCACGTACTCAAAACTCCGCTTCTGTGGCCAGCGTGGTTCTGGGTTGCATTTGGCCGTGGTTTAACCTGCGTCTGGCCTGGGCTGGGTCAGGGACAAGCTTGGGCCCGGATCCCAGCGCTACACTCGCACATATTTGTCACAGCAGGCCGGGGGAGGAGGCTGTGTTATCTGAGGCCCCGGCCAGATACACAGCATTAGTCACTGTGCTAGCGTCTCGCCAGGGTTTCCTCTTTGGCTCGCAACTAAAGAGGACGACGGTGAGGAAAAGGACAGAGGGGTGTGTGTGAGCGAGTGTGTGTGAGACTTCGTAAATCACTAGAAAACTGAGCGGCTAGAAAGTGAGAGCTGTTAGCAAGTGAAGAAAATCCCACACTGCTGTAGCAATTAGGCCCAGACAACAGTCGACGGTCTCTCACAGCTGCCGTGTTGCCGCGATGGTCAACAACTTAACCTAGCCGCGTTCGGAAAGCATCATTTTCGGCCCTTATCTGGCTCAAGTGTGTGCGTGTGTGTCTCACTGCTGGGTTTTGTTTAGCTGGAGGCTTGATGTTTCATGGATGTTTTGCTTGGCTCGCAGTCCCTGTCCCAGCCCAATTGTATAAACACTGACAGTCAGCAATGGCCAGCATCAGACCGGGGAGGACTCTCAATTAAAAGACTGTTAGTGGGACAGATGGACTGAAGAAATGCGGGGAAGAGGAGCGGCAGAACAAGATGGCTTCGGCCTGGACTGGTCAGGTCCAAGAGGATTTTTAAGCGGATTGGGAGAGACGTGGCTCGGGATCAATACCGATACATGCAAATGAGTCCAACACTAAACCAGGCAGCATATGCAGGGATCAACACAGACAGTGCCTTGGCTGCTACAAGTCCTATGAAACCATAGAAGTGAGCGTGATCCTAAACTAATATCCTGTACAACTGTATTACTACCCTGTCATTTTTCAAGGTTGATGTTGTAACCATATGCCATCGAAAAACACCACTAAAACACCGCCAGTCCCCTCCAGCCTCTCCGTGTCCTCCTTCGACAGCGTACAATGGAGAGCCAACCCAGACAGCTGCTGGATGCTGGGTGGGTATTGTTTCTCCTACTTTAATTGAAACCTTTACCATGTTCAACACACAGCCACAGACCACATTTCTTGTTTTGGTGAGTTAAGCAAAGCCGAGGTTTAAATGAAAACCCTGTGTGTACGTGCGCATGTGTGCGCCTGATCTTCGCAGCAGCAGCTTCGGATTTAAATTTGTCTCTGCTTAGGGTCACTGTAAAACACTGGGAGCATCTTGTCCTCTCTTCCACCCACAAGATATTATCTCATCCATGAGTTAGCTGCTGAAATGCTGTCAATTTCCTGCCAGAAATGTGCGGCCAACGTGTGTAGGAAAAGAGGCACAGCGAGCTTTGCGTGTCATAAAACCGGGCCCTGGCTCCGACAGATAGATCAGGACTTCACAGTGTCCATATTGGAAACAGGTGACAAATAAAACACGCCGAATAAAGAAAGTCTTTGTAGTCAGACGCAGCACGCCACAAAATACAGGGGAGCAAATACCTCATGCCAAGGCTAATTTTTGCTTGTTTGATTTTGACATTGGATGTGACTTGAAACAGAGTTTTCTTGCCTTACAAAGTGGTGCAAAATAAACAACGATTAATCACTTGCGCGCTGACTTCAGTGTAAAACGTAATGCTGTGCAGGGGGAAGCTGCAGTCCACAGAAAAGCTGGTGTCTTCCCTCTGAAATCCCCACAGTGTAAGGCCCCCATCCTCCATGTCAGTTCTGGTTTTGAGCCCCGCGGCTGGCAGTCACAGTGCCAGAGGTCCCTGTCCTTTGTGCAGCTGTGCGTCTGGGCTTTGACACGGGGCAGAGCGACCAGAGCTATGCTAATGGGAACCAAATGGGGCGTGAGTCCCCGGTGGATTACAGAAGGAGAAGAGAAGCATGTGTTTTCATGTATTCATACAGAGACCTGGGACCCTTCTCTTTTCTTCCCTTTCTTTCTTGAACTCAAACAAACACAGGCAGCTATGTCTGTTTTTTGCACGCACCTGTAATTAAAGCTGTTTGTGACTTGACCGATTTCGAGATTCATTGTCAATTAGTCAACGTTTCGCAAATCTGATTTCAAAAATGTTCACACAAATCTGTTGCCGTGTTTAGACTTAGCCCTTTTTGAACGTGACTCACTGTAAACGACGGACAAAGCTTGAAAATGAAGTTTGGAAATGAAGTGAGCACAGTAAATAAACTAAATAAATAAATTCAGCAAAAAAACTGGGAACAATAAAATTCATCTGTGAACATATTGTATCTGACACATACGTTTCAGATGTTTGGCAGTGCCTCTCGGTCTTGTTGCACTTACTGCAACGCAACTGTGCCTTCACACAGCAACTATAGGTCTTGCTGACCCAAAGTATGACAGGCTCATAGCCTAAAACCTGCAGGGGATAATCTGGCAGAAGTGACGGATGTAGCAGAAAAAAACATTGTCTGGTTTAGATGTAACTGCATTACTGTTGAGAGACAAAGTCATTTGTTTGGTGCCATTGCTACAGACTGACTATTTCACCACTGTCCCTGAACCATATCAAAAAAAAACAATTGTAACGGACCCAAAGTGAATTTAATCTGTTCCAAAATCAAAACCTTGTTTCTTTACTTTGTTACTGAACTTGTCACATTAAACTGCAGTTTACAGTTAAAACTCTTCATGTTCCTCTGAACAGAAACTCTCCCTCCTGCTGTGTTTAGCGCTGTCAGCTCTCAGCTCTTTTGGCCAAATCGCTGTTGCTGCCCATCAGCTGCTAACATCTAACTGCTAACGAGCTAACTAGCCATCATGGGTTTGTAGCGTTATCAGGGAAAAAAAAGGGTGCGTCCCCTGCCGATGATAGTAACCATAGTAACCGCAAGAGAAGACACGTTCAGTTTGTAAACTCGATAGTGATACATACAAAATCATTTTTGTCCTAGAGGTGTCCCAGGGAAGATCTACTCTACCCCCCAAACTCATTTTTAGTATCCGCCAATGATGGGTTGCTGTGAGTCTGAAGCCCCGTTCGGATAGGTCCACGATCGTCTCTCTGGCTAAATACTTCTTTCAACCTTTTCGTGAGGACATTTGCGAAACCGTGGCTGTGCTGTCTGCCAGCAATGAACTTACAATCACTAATAAGGAACATAAATCTGGAGCTCATAAGTGGACAATCTAAACAGTGGAATTGTGAGTGATGATGTCTGTCATCCACTGTCATCCTGGATGACGTCCTGTTTAGAACTTTGATCAGAGGTCCAGTCCTCTCTCGACGAGTTCGTCAGCTGTCAGGTGTGACTCACGCTCTGCACTCCACACAGACACAACACCCTGGTTATTACTCCGCCATCAAACAAACGCACGATTCAACTAAACTTCTGCGTCCAGCATTCCTGCTTCCTCTGTGCGACCTGACGCGGTCACAGAGAGTAAATCTCTCCATGATGAGCACCACCCCGATGAATGTAAAATCGGATCAATGGCGAAACGTTCAGCCTGACTCACTCGCATGATAAATAGCTGTGCGTGTACTTCAGGACAGTCATGCTTGTTTATGAAGTGGACGGCTAAAGGACCCAGCTGGCTTTGATATTGTGAAACAGAGAGGGAGAGGGAGCGTAATATCACAATACTGGACCGGGAACACAACCCTGTGATCTCGCTATCGTATGCCTGCTCTCAGTCAGTGCAGCCCGTATAGATGGAGAGCTGTACCACACTGAAACTACGCTGTCAGTTCAAATACCTGAGCATCAAGGGAGCACCAGTTTCTCCCATCTTTTGTGTAGACAGCAGGTCCAGGCAGAGGACCCCAGTCCAGGCCCCTGGCCCCTCTCAGCTCGCCTCAAAGCATTTCCCCAGCCAGAGATCAAAACATCTGCCCAGTGACAGACCTCTGGGTGCACAGATTCAAGGCCAGGTTCAAAGCAGGGTGCTCGGGGAGGCAGGGAGGGGAGTGGAGGGAGAGAAAGAGAGAGTGCGAAGGGAACGTTGGCGAAAAAGGAAGAGAGGTGAGATAGCGAGGAGGCAAGGGGGTGGGTTTGAGGGGGGGAGTCAGGCAAGCTGGTGTATCGGAAAGGTGGGGAAGAGGTGTTGCAGCAAAGGTGGAGGAGGCAGAGGGAAGCTGATGTGGGGAAGGCTGAGAAGGTGTGGTGCAAAAGATGTCAGGCCAATCTCCCAATGTTCTCCTGTGTGACTCAACTTTTGCTTCCAGTGTACAGTCAATAAATAACAAATTGCTGTACGGAAACTCCAAACATGTTGACAGTGGTTCATAGTTCGTTCACTGGAGTTTATTTCAGCTATAAATCTTTCCAACAAATACCGTCTTTTTCTGCGGCTTCCTCTATATTTGGTCTTTATTTAACAGGTCTGAGTGCTCTTTATCTAACATTTTTGTTTGTAATATGTTCACGTTAAAAAATGTGTTTGTACATTGCCATCATTTTTTTCCCATCAGACTTTAATTTTTTCATTTGACATGACACCTTTCATGTACTTTTTGTCCACCCGAAAGTCTGTAAACCAAACATTATATTTAAAGGGATAAAAAACAAAGAAAAGCAGGAAATCCTCAGCTGAAACCAGCAAATGTTTTCCAACTTTGCTCGACAAATGACTTAAAAGATTAATCAATAATCCAGATTGTCAATTTATTTCATGCAGGCGAACCCATTATTTCAGCAATGAAACCAAATAAGAGCCAGAAATCACTCCGCAAGTTTGTCAGACTGCATTGTTCAGAGACACGCGTCTCTATCACTCACTGGCCATTGTGTGGACAGGAAAAACGAAAGAAAATGAAACACTGTCGTCAATATACACTAGATCTGCTCTGACCTTCAGCCTATCAGAGGGAGCGACCTGCAGCAGATAAGGACAACTCCCTGACAGACTTGACACCTGCACTCGCTGGCCCGCCGATCGCCCCCGATGAATGCAAATATCGCAGTGACAGCCGGCGCTGCAACAACGCACTAGGCTTCCGTCTGGAGATTTGAGGGAGTGACATGACCACACAGTGCGACCGGACTCATGTTTGAGAGAGGGGAGAGGAGAGTGGGAGTGAAAAAGGAAAAGGGGACAGAAAAAATGAGAGAGGTGATGGAGGGGGGGTCGGCGTTGGTGGGAATAGAGAGAGAGGAGGGAGAAGATGACCGACATGGTCTGCTCTTTACTTCCCTCCCCATCTACACCCTAACACAAACAGAAAGTATTAGTCAGAGCCCAGACATATTGCCGACCCCTCTCTGCGAGGGGACATCTCCATGGCAATCATTGGTTGGCGTGGGCGGCGGGACAAACACACACACACACACACACACACACACACACACACACACACAGAGTGCAGGCGTGACGACAGGAGGCCAGCACTGCTGAGACTCCCCCAAATTGACATTTAGTCATCACACTAGTCTACAGGGTGGGACTCTATACCTCCTCAACTACACACACGCACACTGGCGCCCACACACTCTCCCACATTCCCTCTCATGCAAACATGTGCACACATACACATACGCACACACACACACAAACACACACACACACCCACACTCAGTGAATTCCCCTACTCAAAGTCGCTCCCAGCCAGAGAAATCCTGGAAGAGTTCCTAGATTTAATCTCGCCAATAGCTCTTTATTTTCTTTGACCATTTTTTAATGTAAAAAAGCCCGCGCTAATTGTGTATTTGCAATCTCCAAATTTAAGTATATGTGTTTTTTCAACTAAACCGAACACTACTGTAGACGGATTGGCTGGTTTTCAAGACACACGACTGGGCAATAATATTTGTTTCTTTCCTCAGAGTTTTGTTCAAACAGTGTGTCAGCACGGTGGTTCACTTGTAAACACCTGGAGCCTTGCACACCCAACAGCTGTGGAAATACAAAACTACGTATAAGCTACGTCGAAACCGGGGATAATTGCTCTATTCAGATTCTTTGCGACCCGGTGTAGCATCTCCTCACATCTTACTTATTTGTTGTGTCTATAAAAACGCCGCGTCAAGAAATCCTCCCAAAAAAAGGGGGGGCCAGATTGTTATTATTTACAGATTTGTGCGATTATTTACCTTAGCCAGCATAGCGAGAAGACCGCTCCTGAATCAGTGTCAGTTGTAGTTCCCTCTTTAGATAAAAAACCCTCCAAGTAAAAGCTGTGCCTTTTATTAGTATTATGTCAGCAAATGACACAGAAAAATAGGACACAAGACCGGAGATACAGACGGAGAGGGGAGGGAGAGACACGGAGAGGATTCAACCAATGGCTACATGACTGCAGTGACAAGGGTGTCACTCCCAAAGCCACACGATGAGCAAGAGACACGAGGAGTGTCCTTTGCGTGACTCCCCAGTGTGTGCATGTGGGACGAGACGGCGGACCAAAGGAAAGTCCATCTGAGTGTCTGAGCCTTTATCTGTCTTACAAAGTTCACAGATAGAGGGGCTGAAGTGGAGGCTAGACGCTGTTCCAGAGTCACAGGTCACAAAGAAGACACGCTCAGACAGGTGGGAGGGAGGAAGGCAAAAAAGAAAAAAGGCAGCCCGACAATTTGCGTGCAGGGAGCAGTGCCAAGCCTCTGTGATTGCCATTCTGCAATCGACCTGACCAAATTGCGAATTCCCTCTCAGGACCCTCTAAGTCCGCTTCATTTGGCTAAAGCCAGGATCCTTATTTCTGCAATTATAAAGCTATTGACTAATTCGACATATGTTAGCGTGTCTTCCAGCCCTTGAGAGCTGGTGTGCCATTGAGTCATTAACTTTGACAAATTGTGACAGACTTTTTTATTGCCACCCAATCATGGGAAACAAGACTGTGGCAGAGGAGTTAATGAGTGGCGTGTTCTTCTCTTCCTCGCCCTCCCCACCTCCGCCACCTTGCTCTCGCCTCCTCTCCAACCCCTTCCACTTAGATCCCTTCATCCCCCCCTCCACCCCTCCCCAAATTTCCCCCATCCCTCCATATTTATAATTTTACCACATCCTAACAATAACACGGCCGGTACTCAGCACAAAACACGCGGGCCCTGGCCTAATGAATCTCATGCCTTTACCGCGGTAAAATGGCCAGTAAGTATTACCAGCTGCGACACTCTCCCTCTTTCTCTCTCTCTCTCCTTGGCAGTGGCATTGAGTTTGGGAGTGCAGGGGTGAGGCGGGGGAGGTGGGGTTGGGGGGGCCAGGCAGACACATCTGAGTGCAGCTGGACCAGGGGAGGAGAAGTGTGGGGTGGGGGGGGGGGAAAGACCGCAAGTCTCCGTGTTTCCAGCTGCCTTTCTCAGGGGCTCGGTTTTCTCTCCCTCCTCTTGGTTTTTTCGCAAGGCCCTTCTGGTCCCAGCTTACTTGAAAAATCGCAAACACACACACACACACACACACATACACACAGACACACGCACGTACGCCCTGATCCACCTCCCCTCCATCCCTCACATTCGGCCATCTTTGTTTGGACAGGGCTCAGGAGTTCCAGAAAAGCTCTCTCAGATGTGCTGAAGTAAGGGAAAAACAAAACAAACTGGCCCTCACACACACACTCGCACGCACACGCACAGACACACACACACACACACACACACACTCACACACACTCACACACATACACACACACACATCACGCACTCAAAATTTATGTGAACACACAGACACCAACAAGTTCTTGGACATGGTAGGAAGAGAAGTTCACACACACTCCCACACACACATACATGACCAATTTCATACGTGTGAAAGCCGAAACACCGGCTTCAACCGGAGAACAAATTTGCAACGAGATGAAAAAAAAAAAATCAGGATACATTTTTCTTCATGGAGGTAGGCAGCCTACTATTGAAGGCATGCATTCTTTTACTCTGTGTGTGTGTGTGTGTGTGTGTGTGTATGTGTGTGTGTGTGTGTGCTCGTGTGTGCTCGTGTGTGTGTCCCAATCCAGGATCACAGCACCAGGGCAGGCCTGAAGCATACCTCGACATGTGTTACCTCTTTGTAATATTGACTTTGTTATAGCTATATGAGTGGGAGAGTGGAGCCAAGAGCCCGGGCCGTGCAGTAGTGGGGCCCCCGAGTTCGCTCAAAAACAAATACCCGAACGAGCCGTGAAAACAGAAAACACAAGTGCCACAATAGCAATCTGCAAAAACAGATTCAAATAAACTTTGAAAAGGTCCCTCACTGCTGCCTCTGACCTTTACATTTTCACTCTCTAAATTAGGAATATTATTTGTCTGATTCCACTATTGCAGCACGTTGCTTACAAAGCCGTGGGATTTGGCAACCGTGCGAGTCTTGGCCTGGCTTCCTGTCTGAGCATGTGTACTGGACCGACTGTAAAAGTAAAAAAATCCTCTTCCTCCTTAGCCTTGACTTACTGTATAATTTCAATTAAATACCACGCTGCTACTAGGCTCGCGCAAACACACGCTGCCAAGATTTCCGAGTTAAATAATTAACGATTATCGCCGCAACATGGCACCTTGTCAATGCACGTGAAAAAAAATAAGATTTTAAATTCCAAGCGAAAGATAATGAGGCGGATGTAAGAACAAGCCTCAGACTTCATATGACGCAAATGAAGAATACCAAGATAAAGGAAAAGCACACATGCTGAATATTTGATTGCTTTGCAGAAATAAAAGATTGATTATCATTTTCTTGTTCCTACGAGTGTGAATCCCATCGTGTCTCTTTCCCCAGTGATGACTTTGCTTATACATTTGAATAATGAAGGCAAGTCATTTGAATATTCCCTCTGTATTAAAAAAAATGATGTTTTTACACGATGCAGCAATATTAGCCATGTTAATTGGGCTCTTTGGACTTTCCCAATAGAAAGGATAAATTAATTACTTATGTCGACAAAATGTCAGACACGCCGATCTAATAACTACAACTGTTTCCAACAGTGTTGTTTCCAGCGTGTGCCTATTTTGTGTTCGCACGCGTGTGTTTGTGAATTAACTTAAAACACTCTGAGCGTCCACTAGCAGGAGTTAGATCTAATGAACGAGATGGGAACAAAATGCTTTTGACATCCTCTCCATGTTTCATGGGTGGCTCTTGAGAGTCCTTCTCCAATATTCATCCCCTCCTCTCATACTAATCAGCCACTACAGTATTGACTGTTTGTGCTTGCAGAGGGACGCGTGTTGCTGTGTGTCTGCACTGCACAAAAACACACACACACACACACACACACACACACACACACACACACACACACACACACACATTTTTAATGCTCAAATGTGCCAACACTTTGCGATCAAACTTGTGAGCGATGCTGAATTATTTGCGGGACGTTACGTGTATGTGTTTGCGTGTGATGTGTTCATTAATGTGTACCCACCACCATTGGGGGGCTTTGAAGTTCCACATTTTTGTTAGCTTTTGGCTGTTTTTCAGTCTTGGAAAAAAAAATCTGTATCAGCGCATTTTCCGCAAGTACGAATAAACATTAGACTTCGGGTGAGGAGGCGATGGGGAGGCTTTATTAATGTCTGTGAATGTGAGACGATCTGATGGTGTGTGTGTGTGTGTATTTGTGTGTGTGCACAATCGCGCACATGCACTAGTGCACGCGCGCACACACACACACGTGCGAGCGTATACAGCGAGCGGGAGCTAACAGAGAAGGCCTGCTGATGCCATGTTTCAGGCGACCCCTTGAAGTGGAAATGAGCTTCCTCGGTCTTCTAACTAGTCCATTCTCACAAAGTCAGCAAACTCCGCCACCCCTCCAAAGAAATGCAGACACCCTCCCCAACCCTCCAACCTCCCCACCCAGCCCTGTGGTCAGCATGCAGGATGAATTCCCCATCAAGACTGAAGAAACAGGTCCATCTTATTTCATCTGCCTCAGTGTGGTATGTTGGAAAAGGTTCAGCTTCAGTGTCTTGAAGAGGCTTTTAGTGGCAGATAGGCAAAGCACATTTATGGTATTACAACATAATGTCAATGCCTTCCAGTATTTTTGTAGTATATCTTTATGGACAAAACGATTCAAACATTATTATTTTCTCAAATTATGGCTGATTTTTTTTCAATATCGGTTGAAATGAGTCAAAAAATCTTTTTAATGATTTGATGCCCGATGTTCGAAGAAAGCGATGTCTTAGAAATCATTATTTTGTCTCATCAATGGCCACAAAGATTAAACTTTAATTTAAGGTGAAGAATTGATGGATTTGAGAAGCTGTAACCAGAAAATATTTCATATTTTCCCTTGATTAAATTAGCATCATGATTATCAAGATTGTCGTGGATTTAGTTTAAATAATCATCGCATTTTTCCGTAAGTGTCTGCAGCCAAACTCCCGTGAGAGTTTCCTTTAGACTTACTGAGACATTACACAAGCTGTTTCTTGTAATCCAGGCTTAAAACACTTTTTTTTCGTTAAACTCAAATATGATAATATTATTAATGATCATTTTAATTTAAAGAAAGATAAGCTTAGTCTGAAAAAAAATATATAATCCTGTCTATAATCCTATGTATATTTTGCAAATCTGATCTTTTCCTATTATTACCAATACTTTTATTATTACGCTGTGTGCGTGTGTGTGTGCATCTGATGTAGTTTTCATGCACGCACGCCGCTCGTTTGAACCTGTGCGAGCACCTGAGGGTCCATCCCCAGCCGTCCTCGGAGCGGGGAGCGACAGCTGTACAGTGATGCTGTAGCGATAGGCATCATCGGCTTGCTAGAGACTAATTGGTCCACAGCGCTCCTCTGAGTGGCCTCGCTAATTAATTAGAAAGGCAGTGGAGCTGAAATTTTTAATCAGGACACCAGGCTCTCCAGCAAGCAGGATAAAAAAAGAGACACATCACCCCATCATTCCATGTAATCCACCTGACACCGATCTCCCATGTTGTCATGTGAAATGTGTTGTGTGTTTAGGAATTCACATGATCTGACCAGGGAATAAGAAATACATTTATTACAGGGCTTGTTAAATCATTTGAATTCTGAGATTTTTCAGAGAATCTGTGTGTCCTAATACAGTATGCATGACTTATATTTGGTTCGGACCCTCGAGGACGGTGTTGAGGTGGTCTTTTCCTCTGCGTGTTTTGTGTAGCACATGTACATATCATTTCCACTGATGTAAATTGTGCGCTGACTAGTCCTTAAGTGGCAAAATGCAAATAGCTTGCTAATTGTGTACTATATGGTGACATAAAATGTTACTGCCGATGATCAAGGGAGCGTGCTTGTGTGTTTATTAACATAAGCGCTAACATGTGACAATCCTTATTTTTTCCCTTCCACCTTTTTTGTTTTGCTTTTTTTACAATTCCCTCCACGCCGTAAAGCAAAATATTATTTTCCTCTCTTCTCCCTACCTGAACTTAACTAATTAAAAGCAGTCACTCAAACCGACACTTTCCATCATGCCGTAAAGAAACTGTGGAAATTACAAGCCTGTTTAAGAAAAACGATCCCCTGGTTTTTGGTTTCTCCCTGAAAAGGGAAAAAGATGAATATGAGCAAACGGTGCTTTTGCACCACTTCGGGGGCACATTTGTGTCCCAAAGCTGCACACAGCGCACCGCAATGATTTGTGGTGAAGGGCCAGAGTCTGGGAGGAATCAACCAGAGACCAGAAGACAAGAAGCATGCTAAAACAAGAGCCACGCCGGTCAGCCACTTCACACAGCAGACAAGGGAAACAACATGTGTTTATCATCACATTACCGGGATGACAAACTGCTACCACCGACTGGAGTTACAGTAACAGGAAAATCACAGTGTATAGACACGAAACAGGAAATCCTCATCTATTTAACACATGGATAACGAGCCCGCTGTGGTAGAATGAATGCTTTTTAGCCAATGGGCCCGCAAACTTTCCACCGAGAGGAGAGCTTCAGAAATGCACACGCACGCACCTTCACCTCGTGTGGCGACATTAGCTTTGTGTGGTGTCCTAATCTTTGTGACCGTCTCGGCTCTGCTAATCAGCCCGCCGCTCTTATCAGCCTGTTGCTTTGGCCAAAATAAACACGCGCCGCCTTTTTATTGCTTTGTTTTCACAGGTCATTAGGGGAAGGAGAGAAGACGCATTGATTAGTTTTCCAGACCACTGGATTATTGTTGTGTTATGACTATCATCATTAAGTTTCATTAAGGCTGTGGTTGTTCTTGTTTCCAGAAAATGAAGACGTTGCAGGAAAAGGCGAGTGGAGTTTGCGAGAGCAGACGGCGCGCCACACTAATCTGGAAGGTAGGGAAAGTGTTGATGTGCACGCTTGATTGGAGCTGTGAGTTGTTACCAAAGATAAGACTGAACTCTGGCTCCATCATTCATATTTTTGAGGCTGCTTTTAAAGCACTGAGCCGCCGCGCTGCATTTATTTGAAGCACATTAAAGAAAACTTAATGAAGCAGCGTCAGTCCCTGGCCAGGTCCTCTCAGCCAGCTTTGCTCTGGAGCTACACATATGCTCCCAAAGCAACGAGGAACTGGCTCTGTCGCCAGACTAATTAGCATGTGTTAGCTAGTTAGTGAGAGGGCGGCCCTCTGTGATGTGTACTGAAGTGGAGTAAAACGCCAGGGCAAGGACCGTACTAATGGCCCACTTCCTCCCCACGGGGACCCTCCCTGCAGCTTCACACGTGCTGGCATCAGTGCAGCCACGGGGCACCCACAGGGCCGCCACTGCGCCGGGGGCAGAGGTGGGCACACAGGAAAAGACGGCTGGCTCGAAGTGGCATCGCTTTCACGCAGCACTGAGCTCCCCGGGTGTGATGCTCTGCGCTGTAACAGCAGGCGACAGTGACACTCGCTAACACACGACCTGAGAGTGACGTGCGGGCTAACAGACCCATCAGCCTATGAAATAGCCCAGACAGCTGGGGCCGCCGCGCTATGCTAGCTGCCTGGCATTGGCGGATTCATTATTTACTGGGTGTGCTGGAGCATTAGCGAGCTCTTTGGCACTCGGTTAGCAGGCGTAGGTGGCGAGCACCGACGGCAAGCGAGTGTATCTCTGTCAGTGTGAGTAAACAAACAGTGGGGACATGGTGTGACAGAGCAAGCGCCGTGCCACACACACACACACACACAAACACTCACACACACACACACACATACAGACACAGACACATGCAAGCTCATCAGGGAGCCGAGGGAGAGCGGGAGGAAAGAGGAGGGGTGGGTGGCATCCATATTTATAGGGCCTTTCTAGCATTTGTCCCCAGGCCAAATGCTGTGACTACACTCAGCTAATGTCAGAACAGCACTTAACCAGGCATTTCCAGTATGTCATGGGCAGTGGGGAATACGTGGGATAGATACAAGACCAGGGCAGAAAAAAAAAGCACAGAGATAAACAAGGATGGAAATGAAATGCAGTGGTGTTGTGTGCCGTGGTGATTATGTTTCTCGCTCTCTTTTCTTTAAAAAGATTTATCTGGATAAATAGATCCGGAAGTAGACGATAGACTTTAAATAAACGTAAAGAAGGAGTTCAACCAAATTTGGATATCGCCGCCTGGTTTTGTCTCCGCACGACTCACACACTCCACCCCCTCTGCCGCTGAAGTTGCTACGCGGTAAAGTTGGCATTTGCACTCAACACTGTATTTGATAGCTGCTGAGAACACGGAGCATTCGATGTTGGAATGAGCACAATGTGAAGCCCTCTCCTAGAAAAAAAGAGTTGCCATTATATCGTCAAAACGTCTAACCCTGACGCTGTGATGTTTCATCATACCTGTTGACACCAGCAAGAGTGGTGACCTGTTATTCTTGCCGGATTGATGATAGGTGAAAGTGACATGTTGGCTCTTAGCCGGCATGTCCAAGCTCGTCTGGAATGCGAGGAATGGCCTGCTTCGCTTTGGTCACCTGTCCCCAAGTTTATCATGTGTCAGGCCGGGCATTCGCTTGGCATTACGCCCCCTGGCAACCAGGGAGGCCGAGGGGGGCCCACAGGCCTCACTTGCTGCATAGACACACATGGGGTGATACCCCCAAAGAGAGCTGAATGAGTGGGTAAAGTAGCTCCTTTTAGCACAATCTGTCATTATCTCAAGTGGCATGTAATCGTTTTGTGCAGCGAGAGATCCATTATGCATCCACCGAGAGCAAGGGGCTAATTGTGGAGGCTTACATTTATTCATTTGTTTGCTGCCAGTTGTTCCACTTTATTTTCGGGGGGTGGGGGGGTGCAATAAACGCCAATGTTTGTGTTTCTGTGTTTTTAAATGGTCAGAGCACTCGTGGTGAAAGCCACAAAGTTCCTTCTGTGCTCCCAAAGGAAGCTGACAATCAGCACGAGGCAAAAGATTAAGATGTTAATCACTGCCCCAGTCATTTTTAACACTTCAGTGACCGGGTGGGGTGGATCAAGAGCAGAATAATAAGGATCCAATGCGAGTGCTTGTTATTATTTAATGCTCCCGCCACAAGCATGAAGTTGTACTTTTTAGTAATTGTGCTCTCAGGGTGTGAGGAGGTGAATATCGACAACACAGAGAGACAAAGTCGAGAGGACAGATGAAACAGATTCATTAAGTTTGCGCCGTATGTGCATGCATTTGTGTGTGTGTGTGTGTCTCTGCTTTGACCGAAGGAGAGTATATGAGCTTAATCTTGATCAAAGGTTCCTCCTTTTCTTTCGTCGAGTAAACATAATACTGGTAAAGCCCTTGGATTTAACACGCTGAGATAATGAAAGCAACTGTAATTAGCAATTAGATTTGACCAAATTAAGGCGGATTAACGGAGGCGAACCTCGGCATCAAGGCCACCAAACAGTAATGCGGCCGAAGGTGTGCTAGCCTTTTATTTCACTCCCTTGAAGACATGTTGAAATAAGGATTGTGAGCAGACAAAGACAAGGGGCAACTTGTTCTTAACTCACTCTCTCTATTCTTATATGAATATTCTGTGTATAATTCTGATATCTGTGCGTAAATGAGGAGTTTTTGCAAAGCTGGCGAGGCTTCAGCCACCAGGTTTTGACCACTGTGTTTCCCAGGCTTAGCAATTTAGGTGAGCTAGCCACTTAAACCCCCTCGCACACATATTATTAGCATTACCATATCTGGGCCTAACTGCAGCTGAGGGGAATAATGTGTGTCAGGAGAGTGTAAAATTAGAACCAAAACCAACACTGCTCTTTAAATCCACTTCCCAAGTCCCCACTTCCTTACTTATAGCCAAGCTTACAATGTCAAACACTAATAAGCCAGCTAATTCAATTACGGCTCCACTTCTTTGAGACTTTCCCCCCCGAAAAAGAGACTTTGAGAGTAAGATTCCCTCACAACTCCACACAGAACTCTTCATCATGAAAAAAAAGTTGGCCTTTATTCGCAAGCCCCAGCGTGCCAGCGAGGGGGGAACTCGCTGCTGAGCTTGTTAGCAAAACACCCTGATCTGAGGCAAGAGATGTGTGACTAAAGCCGGGTCTCTTAAGTGTCTGTCACTGCGATCTAACCCGAGGAGAGCTCTTTGTAGGCTGTGTTTTCTCTGTCTGTCTCTTGTGTGCTGCGCCGCGCTGTGACTGGGGATGAGCCCCGCCGTGTAGCTGCAGGTGACAGGGAGCCCTTTTTGTTGTCAAATCCTGATGGAGCTTCCACATGAAAAACATTTCACTTGAGCTGCTGCTTGTGCTGCCGCTTGTGCTGCTGCTGCTGCCGTCTTTCGTTTCCTTCCTCTCTGTCTCTCTCTGTAGATGTCAAAGGCTACAACTACAGCAGTGATACAGAGACAGAAGGAGTCAATCTCTCAGCCCCTTCACCCCACCCCCCCACACCCCCCCTCCACTTTTTTCTTTTTGTCATGCTCTCTCTCGTACTGTTTCCTACCTTCCTCCCGCTCTTCTATCGTCTCCTTTTATGACCAGCCTTTTCTTTTCTCTGCTCCTCTAACCCCCACCTCCCCTCCCCTTCCTCCCTCCCTCTGGCTTATAGATCTGAGTTGGGTCTCAGGAGGAAAATACAAGTCAAGCCATTGTCATTTCAAACAGCGTGATAACCAGACACTGGGCTGCCCACTGACAACTCAGGGGAACTGGCCCTGGCTTTGACTGTTAGCTCCCCTCTCTCTCTTTCTCTCTCTCTCTGTCTCTTGTTTTTTTCTTGCTCTCCTTTTTCCTGCTCCTACTTTTTTCCTGAAATCTCTCTCTCTCTCTCTCTCTCTCTCTTCTCTCTTCCTCTCGAGCTCACCTCCTCTCTCTTCTTCCTCGTCCTCCTCCTCCTCCACCCCTCCTCCTGCGCGGGAGACTCGGTTAGCTCGTTGTTGTTTGTTGCTTCTTTGCCGCTGCTGTGTCTTGCATCTGCTCCTCTCTTCCCTCCTCACTGTGCCGTGGGGGGCCGCGGGGAATAGTTGTCTTAGTGTGTGTACCAAGGTCAGTGCTCTCCACATGACAGTTCTCTGCCTCTCGACAAGGCGGGAAATCAATACTTTCGGACTTGTGGCGCTGCCCTTGGTGTAACAACAACACTGCCCAGCGCAGAGCGCAGCTCATGCACCTGACACATCCCCAGCCGGCCCCCACAGGCCCTCGCCAGGGAGCCCCCTCCACTCTCAATCTGACCCCTTCATATTTCCACCAAGGCCCTGTGTTTCACTTTAATACACCTTTTCTCTCTATACTTTTTTTTTCTCTTCAGGGCCTCCAACCGAGTGTATATCAGATTCTCACTATTTCTTGTATTATGCAATGCATGTTTTTATTATACCTCTGGATGAGCCGTGCCTCCGTTGCTACTGTACATGTGTCTCGGAGAGGGAGTTGGGGGTTTGTGCTGAGTGTGATCTATGCCGAGATAAGAGAGTTGATCAGAGGGGACCGCAGAGGACAGAGCAGTCAGGATCAGGATATATATTATTACGTGGACCTACAAATATGAGATGTGGCGGAAGGTAGCTTGTTGGTATTCGACTGGAGGAAATTGCAGGGAGCGTATGTGGGCTTGTGAGGGTGACGGCGATATCCGAGAACGTCTGGGCCAGACTGCTTTTACTTATCCAAATATAGGTAATTTCAAGTCCACATAAGGAATCATATCAGACGTGCGACCTGAGTTTATCAACTGGCTCTGAAGCCACAGGTGTTTTCAGTTCCCTTGACGCATAAACCCAAACCCTCCCTCGTCCAGTCCAGCCAATGATGTAAGTGTAAGCGGAGGCCTGTGAACCGTGAGATCTCTAGCCGTTACTGGTGTTAATGGAGAATGTACATGTTGCTCAATCGCACAAAGCGGAGCCATGGGCGACATTTTCAATACAGCTGCTAAAGCCTAACGTGCCTCCTTATGCTTTTTCCATGCCGAGAAAAGCACTCGCAGTGCGCCTCGCACCGATTGTTAAGCCTTCCCCTCGGCCTGCTTCTAATGACGAGAGAGAGTGTGCGCGAGGCCAATTACAGCTCCTGTCCTTCAGCAGTCAGGCTGAGTAAAACTCGCGCTCTGGGCCCCTGTGGAGAAGGAGCCACGATCGACCGGAGCCCCCGAGTCTCTCCAAGGGACACATGCATGCACACACACTCAGAGCGCTCTGTGTGTGTGTGCGACTGGACGTCCATCAACAGGGGCCGCCTCTCCTCAGCCCCTGGCTTGCTCCCTCGGTTCAGCTGGAGTAAGGAGAATGCATCAAATAAAACAGCCACTTTAATGAATTAGATATTGAGCTGTTCATTAAAAAAAATCAAATTCCCTGAAGTCAGCAGGGGATACACAGTACTGGAGTGTAACCTGGGGATGAACGCGACTTGTTTAGAGGAGTCGTAAAACACAAGGATGTGATGACTTTACTGAATGTTCGCCAGAAGTGTCTAATGTCCAAGAATCAGGGTGACGTGTAGTTTGAGAAAACTCCTTTTTTTCTGCGCTATTGGCAAGGTTTTCTTCCTCACAGCCCTATTTTCTGTCACCCCTTATACAAATAGCTTGTTGTGCTTTTTTACTTTCTGGTGGCTAAAGTTTAAACGGCAGAGCGATCTGTGATTGGAAATCCTGCAGTTGGAAACAAAAGGGCTGGGTGACTTCTCAGCTTCATGTGAGAAAAAAAAAAGAATCCCAGAGTGAAAATATACATCTGCGCAGTCAGATATCTGTTTTTATTGGCTGAGAGTCCAGGTAGTACTTAAAACCTTTGCAGCAGCCTCTCCCTACACTGCTGACTACTAGTGTTTCTGCGGACATGGACGAGAAACACACTCTTGCTCCCAAACCAGAGAAAGAAAAACGGACGCTCTATTACTATCAAATATTGAGCAGTTAGTCTATTAAAGACCAGTCAAACAAATGGCGGCTGATAAAGGTGGAGACAAAGCATCCGTTTTTATCTCCGGTGGTTTTATCTCTGGCAGGCCACCATCAGCCTTGCCCCCCCATTTGATGGAGAGATTTAAAGGAGGCTGTCCTCACTCTCTCCCCCTTCTCCTCCTCTTCCTCCTCTACTTCTCCCCGGATGAATGTGAGCCAAACAGCCACATCTCCCTACTGTTTTTTTCACAGTGACAGCCTTTCTCATGAATTAAAAGAGGAACCCATTGATTTTCCCATTGCTTAAATTTGCAACTTAATCCCCCAGATATGTCTAGAATGTAGTGCTCTGTCAATAGACGGCACGGCGCTGACGGAAAAGGCAGCGCTCTCGCTCACTGGAGAGAAGGGAAAAGAAAAGGATGACAAGACAAAGGAGAGGGAGAGAGGCCGGCTTAGTGGCGAGCGTTGGTGGTTTCTGGCTCGGGGTTCAAAAATCCAACATCAGGCCATTAGAAAATGTGTGCCGAGTATTAACACTCACTCAGATGAATTACCACAAACATAACACATCATCTGACTGAGCCACCATGAGAATAAAAAAAAGCGAGGCACAGACCGGCCATCGTACGGTTACTCAAGTCCACTTTTCCAAAGAGGCAAACACACCGCATCATTATGTTTATAAGGCTAATAAACCAATCATCATCGTGCGTCTGTATAGTGTAACCAGCCGTCCAGCGCGGCCGTCCCACGATCGAATGTCATTATATAACGTAAAGCCAACACACTGGAAATAAGTTGTCTGGGACCGAGATGGAAAAAGCACACTTGTCCCCTCTGAGTGAGGGGTTTGAGGAAGTAACGGGATATCACGACCTCTCCCCAGGAGCAAACAAGGCAGAGAGCCCATGCCCTAATTCACAATAAGCACCATAATGTTCTCGTCTGACTCCTAATGTGGTCTATAAATCTCCGGTACTCTGCTCTACATCAGTGTAATACTTGGAATTAATAGCCTGATTTGTACATGGAGTGCGGAGCTGCGTATAGGCCGAGCGTCGCCTTTTTTATCTCCACATGTACGAGATGAAAACAGCCGTGATTGAGTGATGTGAGAATAACAGAGTTCTAGGAAATGCAGTTGACAGTGAGGAAGAACTGGACACTATATACGGCAGAACACAGAGTGACCTTTACAGATTTCACCCTCCTACACTGCGTCTCTGGTTGTAAACCCTATCCCATAAGCCTCTGGGGTGGTATGGCTCCTTGCCAGTAGCTGTGCTGTTGTTGGCAATGGATTTCCTTTGTGGCCTCAGTACTTGTGTAGGCCATAACATGATACACACAAAGGCCCGACAAGAGTACACCAGTGTGTGCACACTCTCACTCTCACACATGATCACGCATATGCCGCGCACTGTGCGCACACACCGACACATGTAATTATGCACAAAATCACAATTCTCACCACTCATCCAGAGAAGACCCGCAGCCTAGTAGGAAACGAGGAGGGGAAGAAAGTACAATGTATCCTTGACGGGGTTCATCTGTTTCCAGTTTGGTGCAGATGCTCAGGTTTTATTGCAGCAGTCTAGTATTTCATGGCAGATTTAGCCAGTGGTTTGGTTCTTCACTCGCTACAGCTCTAATGATGGCACATCTCTTGTAAATTGTGGCACACCAGTAACACAGTTTGATTCCTGATTCCACCAACTTTTACCGTACAGAGACATGCACACGTTATGTTCCTTCTCCCTGACAAGAAATGAAATGAATACAGAGTATTCCCTGACACGCCGCTCATACAGTGGAGAACATTGTGTTAATGTACAGGTAGTGCCCGGACTAGATAATTGACCTGTTTGTTGTTCAAACTGTTACAGCAGAGCCGCTGCTGAGGCTGGAACTTGATATAAAAAGGACCACATTTAATGTTCTGCTCATTTAGTGGTGAGCTTATAATTCTTTTCAGCCCTGTGGTCCTCATGTCAACACAATGGGCCTTCATTTAACCAAGAGACACATTTTTTTTTAGCAAAAAACACCACGAGTTTTAATAGGTGTGGCAGTGTTTGATCTATAGTGACTGTTGAATTTGGGTTGTTCTTCATAATTATGTTGAATTGTTTAATGTATTATTGCTACTTATTGTGAAAGTTTTTCTGTGTACTGCCATTCCCGGTGGCCAGATGTTGCCAAAAACTAAAACCTTCCTGCAACCTTGTGTAGTACTTGAATTTATATTGCTGAAAGATATGAAGATAAATTTGATACTTTATTACAGCATTAAAATATATATATATATTTATTTCTCGCCATACAAAATCATCTTAAAAATACAGTAGAACAAGTACAATTTTGTTGCCTTTATGCACATACAGCTCAAATTAAGGAGGTTTAAATAAAAATAAAAAGATTGGAAAGTAGCACAAATTTTAAGCTGTTGCGGAACAACCATCTGAGTAAAAGGAAACGCACAGGAGCGCACATAGATAATAGAGTTTCTACACCCTGTCAGCTTCCGCACATGCACACACATCTATTTTCCCTCTCCGCGTGTCAATGCTAGCAGCGCGCGCAGGCGATGCCTCTCCGTCTCAAGACAGAAGTGTAGCGCTGAGTGTCTCTTAACTGGCTCGTTTAGTCCTGATGGCTTAAATGATTTCATCACTATTAATGACAGGGACCGTGGCTCCCCACGACGTGTTGCCAGATGCTCGGGGACCGCGCCGAGCATCCCGCTCCTTTCCTCTCACACCCAGCCGCCTCTCCTCATCCCTCCTTCTGTGCAGTCTAATGATTGTCCTCTACATGCCCCCTACCATCGTTTTCCTTCTATTTTCCTCAGCCGCTGTGGCCTCCTATGGATACTAAAACATGGTGTAGAGACACGATGTTGGCAGTCACATGGCGTGAGTGCAGGGTCAGTGTGTGCTGCAAGGCTGCAACTCTGTTAACAAGTCGCCCAACCAGTGTGTAATTGTTATGAATATCTATACCAAGCGCTGAGAAGTTCAGTGAAAACAAAATTTCCAAGAGCACACAATCTTTCTCTGGGCTATCCGGCGAGCCAACAAATCAGCTATCAGCTCAGTTCCCGAGCCACTACAGGGGTCACAGGTCAGATAAAGAAGGTCAGCTGGCACCAGACCAGTCTGCCCTCGGAGGTCTTTCCTCCAAATGGAATCAAAAGCCTTCTTGACGGCTGCTAGCTATCGCCACACTGAGCCCCTGCCTTCATTAGCTTCCTCACATAATTGGTGGGCTAATTTTGAGACAGATGCCCGGCCTTGTCTTGACGCATTGATGTGATTTTCATTCATTTGGATAATGAAAGAATTAAGAACCATTTTGGTCTCTTTTTTCTCCCTTTCCCTTTCTCCTCTGTCTCGTTGAGCTCCGAGCTTCCAGCTAAGTAATGGCATTTTAATTCTACATGTGTGTGAGCGTGTGTGTGCAGGAAGCCACCGCTCTTTTATGAATGCATAAGAGCCTCTGTCTTTTCCTGGCATTGTAACTGATAAGCTTCAGCAGGGCCTGCCACACGATCTGAGAATGAAGTCTCAGAGTGAACAGTTTGTGAACTGGAGCGTGTTACCGTAAAATTAGGAATCGCTCCTTCAGCATGTGGTTTCACTGTGTAAAGTGCAGGTACAGTTTCCCCCTTGTATTTGGATTTAATAACAGTAACTGATTGCTACTTTTAAGATCTGCCAAATGTCGTGTGCTGCTTTTTGTTCCACAGAGACATTAAAGCTGTAGGTAACATTTTATTTAATCAGCCTTAATCACCTTATATAAAGGAACATTACTACCAATTAAATAGTGCTTATTGTCACAGGTCCGTACACTTTCTCTTTCTGCGGCCTACCTGATAAAATAAATCTGTGTGTGTGTGTGTGTGTGTTGTCCTCGATGTGCGCCTGTGAGTCCATGCATGTGCGTGCGTGTGTGCCGTTATAATTTCCCAGAGCCTAAACCTTCATTGATTCAGTTGCCCTTGTCTTCCCAAGGAACAGCGAGAGGATTATGCCTTTAAAACGAGCTTTCTCATCGCAGATATTAGGTCATTAATTTCACAGGCTTACATATGAAAATATTGACTCTTCCCAGACACCCCACTATATCCTCTGTTCCTGCCGCCGCGGCCTTGCATAAATAAATCTTTTCAAGTATGCAACAGTGATATGCCATTGATTTATGCGTTTGGCGATCTAATAAATAAGCTAATGTATTGAATTATAGTTTAATTACTAAAGTTCTCGATTGATTTGTATGGGGGCATTCGAGTGTTGTGTCGGTCATACGGCAGAAAATCTCACTCCAAGAGTTTCTGTTTCCATACTGTTGGTCAACAAATTACATTTAATTTCAAGGTGACTCCACTTCTCCTCCAAAGTGCTGTACTTTCCACAGAACTTCCTGTCGATATTCCCCCTCTAAGTTCCAATGAAATAAATGATGTGTCTCAGTAAAATTGGAAAACAACTGCATGACACACTTATTCTTCCAAACCATGCTGACATGTCGTTCCCGTAAATTAAATAAATCTCTGATTCACCGTGCAGACGGGAGGGGACCCCGAGGACCCAGACCCGTCTGCACATGGACACTAAAATTATCCAGGTCGCGCTCAGACACAGAGTCATCCAGTGGGAGCGGGTGGGAGATGGGCGCAGCTTAATGTCCCCACATAGCGGACGAGGGATGGGCAGGCTTCGGGGAAACAAAAGAGCGGGAACGAGGGAGAGAGGAGAGAGTGAGAGTGCAAAGGTTGTCGCAGACTAGTCACAGCGCAGGAGGAGGGGAAGGGGTGAGGCGGAGGGGAGGGTACGTTCCAACCTCTCACATCTGGTATTCGTTTGTCCCGAGCTGGGAAGAAAATAGCAGGAAGCGTTCTGGTGGTGGCGGAAGATGAAAAGACAAGAAGATTGAATAAAAAAACATGTGTCGCACATGCACTGCGGCTGATTGGATGTGTCCCATGGATTATCCCCGGGAGGCACTGCCAGCTCGGAAAACACGCGGCGGCTGCGTTCGCACACACACACACACACACACACACACACACACACATACAGTAAGCAAGAAGAGGATTCCTCTCATTCAAACGACAGCTTGGCATACACACCATTCCTCTGTCTGCAGCGTCTGGAGCCAGATCTACGCCTGTGGCCTCGACACACTGGTATCTAACCAAACCTCCCAGTTTTGTTTTGGCCATCATTACACTTACACTGCTGCTCCCATTACACTGCCTGAATCAGCTCACATCTGGGCTCCTGTGCTAAAACACGCTTTACTCAAAAAGCAAAGGCTTGTATCATTTGTCAGGCTAAGTGGCAGTCTTATGCTTTGTTCATTACACTCACACACCAGGTGTGTACAACAGACGCAAAAATAGAAACAGATGCAACAGTCATCGAAAACGCGACATGACAATGCCAAGTGGCAGCCATTAAAAGCTCGTCACTCGCCCACACGGTGGGACCTCCCGTCGCTAACGAGCCGAAATGTGGCGGGACACAGACAGGTAGGAGTGATGCCTACACAATTATGCAAAGTGCACGGGTCGGCATTTGTGCGGACGTGCAGGTGTTTGCGTGTGTGTGCGAGTGTGCGCGGGTGCCGTGCCACTTAGGGCCCATCCCACAGCTCATTAACAGTAATAAGTGACTGCCGCCACTTCTTTTTTGTCAGTGGGGATGCAAGCCAATCAATAGGGTCATTTCACATCATAACGGCTTACCAGAGCACATTATGGCACTTGTTCATGACTGGGAATGGCTGCCATTAGTGGCAAAGCCAGATTAGATAAGGGCCGGGCGGGTGAGGGGTGGGAAGGAGTGGGGCAGATGGAGAGAGAATTAAAGAGGAGGAAGGAGGGAGGTGGATCAATATATGGATAGTTATGGAGATAACATCACAATAGGGTGTCTAGGAAGGATAGCATATTACAGACTCCAGATTTTTCTTTTTTTCTCCTTGTGGGAATGAGGTAAAGATGTGTGTTTATGTGTGTGTGTGCGTGAGAGGAGGTGGACGGTGTGTGTTTGCTCAAGCCTTGATGTGTATGTGCACTTGTCTATGAATGAGTCCATTGAGTGTGTGTGTGTACAAATTTTAGCATGTGTTATGAGAGAGTATGAATTACAGCGATCTACTCACATATCTGCACCTCGCTCAGTGTGTGCGCGGCTGTGTGTGCACGGCTGTGTGTGTGTGTGTGTGTGTGTGTGTGTGTGTCTGGGGGGCGTGGAGGTGTGTTTGTGCGTGCTTTACTTTGGCATATGCGTGTGCAATCCTGTTTAATTACAGATCAGGCTTTGAGGCAGAGGCAAACAGTGCTATAATTACAGGAAACACCTCCTTTAATATTTTATGGAAATCTACCCTGTGAGTGTATGTGTGTGTGTGTGTGTGTGTGTGTGTGTGTGTGTGTGTGTGTGTGTGTGTGTGTGTGTGTGTGCGCGTCTGTCTGTGTGTGTCTGTGTGTATATGTGTGTGTGTGTGTGTTGTACGTATTTATTCAGCGTGAGAGAGAGAAACAGAAGAAGAAAATCAGAAGAGAGGGAGCGATGTGCACTCGGAGGGCTCGCTCTGAATGACTTCTGATTCTTGTCTCGTGATCTTGCGCTCGTCCTCTCGTCCCTCCTCTAACTCTTCACAGTCTCTCATTTCAGATTTGTGTTTCCAAATGGCTTCGCTAAACGCCCCTTTTTCCCCCACTTTTGAACTGCTCGCCTCTCAAATATTTATACTCGCTTTTACGGGGCCAAGAGGCAGAGGGGGTGAAGAAAGAGGGAAGAGACTCGGATCCATCTATTAAAGATGAGCAACATCTCAAATGCATAAAGAGGGGTGATGAACACACATGTTCGGGGAAGCAAAGGTGTAAGCCCGGGCGTAATGCTTGGCGACACACTAAGAAGAATGGTTTACTTTTTGATTTCCTACAAGCAAGAGGGAGCTGGGAAAACGGGGTGTGTTTTGAAACAGAAATTAAACATCAGATGGTAGTAATAGAGCAAAAAAAAGGTAATACTAATACTGTTTACTTTATGCAGATTCCAAATTAGTTCAGCATCTGTTTTGCGGCATAACCTAACCTTGGTAGTCTCTATTATATTTTCCAGTCCCTCTCCGAAATTAAACTGTTTCGAGCAGCACGCGGAAACAACAACAGCTGGAAGTACGTATATCACAACCACAGAAAAAATCACAATGTCATGTCATCGAGTGGATGCTGATTTATTTATTTGTGTTTTCTCTTTTTTTTTTTTCTTGTTTTTTTTTTAAAGGGGGCCAAGCAGAGGCCAAGCTGAACACATGTTCCTTCTTAGCCTGCAGTGACACACACACACGCATTGACACACAATGGCAATATGCTAACACTCTGACACTAAGCCCGTGCCCCCCAACAGTGCCTGACACACTGGGGGGACTGTGAGCGGGCTTCGCTGGTAGCATGCTTTACTACTCTTTGATATGCACCAGTCATTAAAAATAGATGGCGAGCAATCATTACAGGCATCGGAATTAATCTAATTAGCCCTGCACACTAGGCCTCTCTGGTAAGGAGGCGGCGGCGGGGGGGGGAGCATTCTGCAAACAGAGCCACCCGGCCGCAAATACAGTGTAAGCAGAGAAGGGGCTAGGACGCTACAGGGGCCGCGGCAGAGAGGAGGGGGATAATCCGCCTTGACTTATTAATACGCGCAAACAAGATTTAGCTCCTCAAAGCAAACAAATGAAGCAAGTGCTAAGAGGAATGAAGGGGGGGGGGGGAGCAACAGAGAGAGCGACGTGAAGAGAGAGCGCAAGATCGAGGGAGAGCGAGAGGAGATAAATTATTTAAGCCTGTGTGGACCGTATGGAGCGCTGCAGCTACCAGTGGTGAAAATGGACTTAAGGCCAGAAAAATGTGCTCTTCAGTCCACTGTAGCACCTTTGCAAACACATGCCTTTTTTTTTTTTTTTTATTCTCCGCACTGTAAAGAGATCTCAGTGCTCTTCAAAGAAGGCACTTTGGGAGAAGCTTCGGCAAGTCACAACATGGATCATAATCGGCTGACGAGTAATCTCCTCCCAAACACCACCGATGTACAGATGCACGTTGCGTTCCCACTTAGATAGATCACTTCAAGGGTCATTGTGGACACACGCGAGTCCTTTATTGACTCTATAGACGATGAAGTGCTTAGCCCACAACCCTTCTTGACCCCTGTCATGGGTAATGACTGCTGCAAGTGGGTATTGGTAATAGGCACTAAGGAGCGGGAAGCAGCCCTTCTTTTTTTTCCACCTATAGGCTCATAAAGTTTACTTCAGCTCAGCAGAGTTGGGTCCACACCCTCGCCCCCCCAATGATTAAACACAAACATAACCACTTGCACAACTTCTGGATTCTTCTACCGTCTGTTTGTTTGCTTAAGAAAGTTCTTAGCAGGCGTTCAGACCAAGAATAGCGCCGTGTTTAAAAAAAGGCAAGGCACTGTGTGTCGGCGTGGCCGCGTTGCTATGGGTACCGGTGAGAAAATGAAAAGCGGTCCAGGAAGTCCGATTTTCGACTTTGAAGGCTGAGCAGAGGCACAACGCGGTTATCACGGCGACGATAGAATGTGACAATCAAATATGTATTAATTAACAGTATTCATTTTGCTAATTATGTCTCTCGTATAAACTACTTGAGTTTTGTACCGGACCATTTACTATTAAATTATTTGCAAAATTGGACATAAAACCAACACCCACCCACATCGACATTCATTCCTGGGTCAAATGCTTCCATTGGCTCCGATCAGCAGTGATGGAACCATGATAGCCGGTTGGACACGCTAATTTTAGCCCCTTTTCCGTCGCGATGCGATGACACTGAAGTTAAGGACAATGACGCACTAATAGTTTTCTTTCAGTCGGTGTTGAATTTGAAAGAGAGACTAAAGTAAAAAAAACTCAAAAATAACAATCCCAACATTGTTACCAACCTGCGTGCTGCTTTTCTACTGCTTCCTGTTTTCTGGCGCATTAGTGACGTTGAACATGACACTGAAAAAACCTCCTGAAAGGCAAACTCATCTGCTGGCAATGGGAAAGGATTCGATCGCAGATTTTGAGTGGGTGTAAACACATTTCTTTCTTAAAACACATTCAGGCAAGAATTTCTGTGTATATATGGTTTAAGTCTTACTCATTAGTTCCGTGACAGGCAGAGGTGGCAGCGATGGTTATGTGCTCCGGCTCGACCACAGTGCCAAACTCTCCGCTCTCAGCGGGTTTGTTGGCCATTCTTTCATCCCCGCTTCTCTAATGCTAGCAGACGGTCATTACCATCTCTTTGATAGTTGGGGTCCCAGCTGTGTTCAGGGGTCTAATACCCCTCAACCTCTGTCCCAGTCTGCCCCTCCTTCCTCCCTCCCTCCATCCTTCCATCCATCCATCCCTCCATCACTCCCTCGCACAGCCGGTCTGAAGGTGCATCTGAATAATACCCACAGGGGAGAGAGAGAGACGAGGAGAGAGGGAGAGGAAAGAAGAGAGGGGAAGCTAATGCCAAATCTCAGATGACCGAACCAAACGAAAAAGTCCATCAAAAGCCAGCTCAGCAAACACAACTGCCATACTGATGAGCAGGAAGGAGCGGAGCAGGGAGGGGAACGTGGTGAGGACGGAGGAAGCTTAGTTCATACATCACTTCAGGGAAAACCGTGTCTTTGTGGCTGCAGCAGGTTACAGTGAATCAAAAATATCTACATCCGTATCTTAAAAAAAAAAGTCTAATAGATCACAGGCGCAGGCGGTGACTAACCACTGTGGGTGGTTACTATGTGAAGCCGAGCGCCGTTTTAGAAACGTAAACCTGCATGTGAGGAAACTATAAATCGATATGAATTTCAGGGATCCGCTCACCTTGTTCCTGCTTACAAGAATGCCAAAAATGTAACATCCCAAATACCTAAAATGCCAGTAATAATCCATGTGTAAAGAACTCAAAACCTACACATGAGAAACACAGTGCCTACACCCGTACAGGAACCAGAATAGGTGCCTTTAATTTAGCCTCACTTGGGCTGATTTTTTTACAAGTGACACATAGGTTGTTTGTATAGCATTGTGCCATTTTGTCTGTAGAACAAACAAGAAAAAAAACATTATGGAGACGTGAAAAAAGTGGGGAGGAGGGATGGAGACAAAGACAGAGGAAGAGACACACAGATCTATCTGTTTATGTTTGAATAGACGGTATCACAGTGCGGTCAAGTGTGGTATATTTATCAAAATGAAAGCTCTTTTTTGCCGCTGTCATTATTTATCGCGCACACGGAAGCACGCCCAGATGGAAAAACAGAATAAAGAGGAACTGGAGGTGAACTGTAACCGTAGGTGGCATTCAGAAAAGACACGAGCCGGAGAAAAAACAGAGACAATTTCACCAGCACCTCACTCGCACGAAGGACATAATAGCGCTGAAAGCAAAACGACTCAATGAAACAGGAAAAGTGTATTTCTTGGAATCCACTTACACTCAAATTACAGTGACATTCTTGGCAGAGCTCGCGGCGCGGGGCTAATACAATGTACCGTGGCAAAGAAAAAAAGAACTTCTTGGGACACTTATCAGGGCTGTGACACGAAAAAGACTAAACTATTAGCATGCAAAAAGAAAAAAATGGCAGGAAGAAATCAAATCGAGCAAAAGAATGAAAAAAAAACACAGGGCCTTTTTTTTTCTTGGCAGCGTTCAAATCCAAGTTTTGTTTTTTGTTTTTTTTTTCACTCTTTCTCTCCCTCCTACCCTCCGTCACCAGGTTAAGTTACAGACATGAGGCGAAGGAATGAGGGAGGCAGAGTGGTAACACACGGTACCATGAGGAGCGAGACGCCAGCCCTCCCTGACATGGCGTGCATGGAGCGAGAACCCCTCCCCGGCCCCCGCAGGCGAGCGCACACAAACACACACACGCACACAATATTTGGACAGCATATGCACCGTACATATGCAGACCAATCTGCCAAACACAAGCAGATGATATGAGTGTTTTCTCCTGAGTCTACACACATGCAGTCTTTGCTTCACACCCCCCCTCCCCCTTGCTTCACTTCCTCCCTCCCTTCCTCCCTCCCCTCCCTCAGCGGCTCGCTCTGCATGCGTCCCGTCATATCTCCTTCAGCCCATAATTGTCCCAACTTATGGTGTTTCTTCCTGCTAGCCACAGTTTCGGGGAAGTGAAATCCTTCTAAGTGACTGTCACAATGCATCAGCCTCAGGCGAGGGGACGCCTGCCCGCTCTCTACCCCTCCTTCCTTCAGTCCCCTGGCTGCCCCCCCACCTCTATCCCTGCTCACTATCCCTCACTTTAAGTGTTTTTCTTGCCGAGATGCTCCACTTGTGCTTTCACTCCATTTTTCCCCGTCGCTCTGTCTCTCTTTTTTTTTTTTTTCTTCATGAAGTCACCCTCCCGACACACTCCTCTTTCTCCCTTTTTCTCTCTGTCCCCTGCGCTGCATTTAACCTGAAGGCAGAGCTGCAGTCACAACGTCACATTGCCATTACAGGCCCTGCCTGTGACCTGCTCTCCGCTCAATCCCTGTTCTCCAGAGAAAGCCGGGAGGTCGATTCTGCTGCCCGTTTCCTTCGAGGGGACAGTCACTCCTTGACTACTTTCGCACGCAGAAAGACACACCAAGACGGGGAGCTAAAGGAGTGTGTGTGTTCTGTGGACAGCCGACGTGACCTTTGACGTGACCCCTGGCATGTCACAGCCCTGTGATGCATGTGTCACTTCTTCTACGCCTCTGACCTTGGTGCTCACGCCTCTGTCACCCGAGCACACCAGACAAACACACACACACACCAGTTTTCTCTTGTTGCGCCTCGCTACACAAAAAAAACCCCCCAAAAAAAACACACAACTGTTGTTTCCTGTCAACCAAATATACTCCCAGATCAAAGTTTGTTGTGTGACGGTCACTGTATTACATGTGTGGACAAGGGCTGCAACTAACTAAAAATGTCAGAAAAGAAGTTAAAAATGTTGAATAAAATTTCTTGAACCCATTTATTTTGCCTGACCAGCCATCAGAAACCAGAAGATATTCTCCTTATTGTTACTCAATACTAAATAATTGTGTGTATGTAGAGATTTTTTTGAACATTTTTGCTTAAAAAAAAACTCTTCAACAATTAATTAATAGAGATTGGCAAATCTTTTTAGCTCGAATATGGACACAATGGACTCTGAAAAGATCTAAAAATATGTATATTAAAAATACAATAACATAACCTAGAAATGCTAAATGTCACTCTGACTGCAGAACGAGGGGCCCTAACTAAATCGAGCAAACGCGAGAAAGGCAAAAACAGCAGTGTGGTTTAAACTAGCATGGAGATATGTGCTTATTTTGGGCCACAGCGATGTGTGTGTGCGTGCACACCCATGTGTACTGTTCGTGTATTTGGGTGCCTTTTCCTCTTAGGTGTTTTTCTATTAGCCCTGTCAGGGCCGGGATCGCTGCTTTATTGAGCATTTTATTGGAGCTGCGGACAGATCGGTCGCCCATCAACCTTTCATCGACCAATCATGTGCGACGAAGGGGAGGGACTTGGGAGGTCTGGCAGAGACGGACACTCGGCAGGGGAGGGAGGAGGAGGGGAGACGAGTGGTCACTCACTCATCACTTGGACGCGGGCCGGCACTCTGTGTGCGAGTGTACGTCTATGCGTGTGTGTGAGACAAGAAAAGGGTCAGTCGCTGGTCACCAGATGGTAACTGTTTGGGCTGGACCACAGCAAGCAAGAGAGAGGGGGACATGTCTCTTTACTCCCTCTCTCTCTCTTCCTCACACACTCACACACATACAACAAACCGTGAGAGTGATGGGTGATAATGGAGCAGACACTAACAAATCTGCACCTCTTGGCTTGGGGCCTTGACTGGGACTCAGAAAGCAGACAGTCTGTCCAACTCATAAGCCCAAGCACAACACACCACTACATACTCAGCAGACAGACGGACCAGTGACCCTTACTGTACAGCGCTCAGTTTCCAGAGGCACTCATTTGTTGTTAAATGACATTTACACCAGTGGAATTCACTGCGGTTAGCTTGTAGATGTGTGAGCCGTTGCTTTGCACTGCAGGAGTTGGGCGAGTTTTAAATACAGCGAGCTGAGCGGGACCTTGTCACTGTGTGTGGCCTTACAATGTGCAGGCTACTGCTGCTCTGGATATTAGCTCTTCTGAATGTCTGGCTATTAAATACCAATCCCCAGCCACACATACACACAGACCACTTCCCTTTCAGTCTCAGAGTCAGGGACATAACAGTTTTGGCTGGCAGTAGTGTGTGGGCCACAAGAAGAAGGAGAGAAAAACCAACTGTTCTTTTAGGTGAAACCTTCCAGCTGGAAACAGCAGAGGGGGGAAAATAGACACAGGCATCTGCCAGGACAACCAAGGAGAGCAAAGCTGCTGGAAGGAGCACTTGTGACCGAGCAAAAGGTGTGTCGGGTAAAAGGGGAGCGAGTCAATAAAGAGAGAGAGAGAAGACAAGAAAGTTCATGCGAGCTGGAGAGGAAAAAAAATCAGCGAGTGAAGCAACAAGAAAGGAGTGAAAGAGGAGAAGTTAAGAGAGCAAAAACTGTAAAACACAGAAAAAAGGCAAGAAAGAAAAGAAAGAAAGAAAAGTAGAGAAGCGCCAGCAGCTGGACTTCTCCTGCTAATTCAGCACTTTAACAAATCAATGCCACTTGAGGAGTGCAATCCGCACCCTGAGCTCAGCTAGACGCATCAGTGAGACTGTAGGCGTGTTTGTGTGTGTGTGTGCGCCTGGAGGGTTGGCGATGTTTGTGTGTGGTCGTCCACAGTATTCCACATTAAGGTCCAGTAATGTGTTAATTTACAACTCTATCACCCCGGATGCCTGCATTATCCATCTGTGTCACACGCTAGGCCTACCATATCTATCATCCGGAAGGGAAAAATGGCCAGTCCGGAGAGATTAAGTCACCGGTCGCACAATTTCTTCTTTTTTTCCCCCCCTCTTCCTTCTTTTTCCCTTTAGCCTTATCTATTGCAATCCCGCTCCCTTTGTCCTCAGCACCCCAGGTCAGGGTGATCAATTTAGGGCTTGACAGTCCTCGCTGGCCACTGGAGCTCCAGAGGCCCCCGCAGACATCGCTATCTACCCAAAGACGGAACACTTAGACCGGGTTCTAACACCCTCCTGCTCCCCAGGCCCCGGAGGCCTGCAGAGATAGCTGTTTGGATATCAGTGATCGGTGATTGAATTACACTTCGCCGTGACCCTTGTGAACTCGAAATGTGTTATCACTTACAGCAGATTGACAAAACAGATTGTAATGATATAGAACGCAAACGTGTGTGTGTGTCTGCAAAAATTGGCTCTGTTTGAAAATACCCTTGACGCATATAAGTCAGCGACACATAACCCGGTCTGTCATAACACTACAGGAGCCGTAGTTTTTACAGGTTTCCACCACCACCACTTCTGGGCAATAATGTTGATATTTCCATAAAATATTATGGAGCAGGAAAGTAGACTTTTTTTTTTTTTCCTGTTGACGCAATGTATTACAGCTTGTCAAAACATGCAAACAACATACTGTATTTCTTGAGTAAACACGGCTCCTTGTGTGTTAGCGTGTGTGTGTGTGTGTGTTTGTCGGTTCGTGTTTGTGCGGGTGGCTCATGCTCTCTTTGTCAGCAGCAGCAGGCACTAATAACACACAGGGGGAAATGATCAATACTCACCCTCTCTATTCAATTTCACAACATCACTACTATCACAGGGGCACACACACAACACACACACACACTCACACACACAGGCGCATAAAACTCGGGCACACATGCTCAGCGACGTGAATGTAAAACAAAGGGCCTTTCACTAACAGATGTAGCCAGAGGGCTGGCGAAAGCAGGAGAATTGGCTTTGGTGTGAATGCGAGCGATGCATTAATATTTATTTTGTTAGAAATGCTCCGCTATCCTAGGAGAGAGGTAGTGAGCATGAGATACGGAGGCTAAAGGAGAGGTGGAGGGGGGAGGGGGAGGTGGGGATGGGGATGGGGGGGAAGTTGGTGGGAAAGGCAAGCAGGCAATTCCACCTTTAAAGAGTGCAACAGTCATCACGAGAGGAGAAAGGGAATCTGCCCATTAAGACTAAGTGGATGTCTATTAGATCATGGAGGTAAGGAGGTGGGCATTTACCATCAGTCCAAGTCAAAAACAACCATGTCTGCCCCGGGACCGTGCCAACGGCTACACAGCCGTCACGTTGACATCATTTTAAAGTTCCTCATAAAGTTAATGCAGCCTCTTTCTTTTGGAAGTAAATGGCTCTCTAAACTTTGGGAAATTTACTCGGGTCCCTGTTTAAAACTATTTACCCGGAGAGTGTCTGCCAGGAGCGTCACCTCTGCAAAAATGAAGGCAATTAAAAGACTATCAAAGTCACCACCCAGTCCTATGAGATCAAACAAACCCCGTGCCCTCTTTCTTTCTCTCTCTCTCTCTGTCTGTCTGTCCCCTTCACTCCCCTCCTCTCTCTCCCTCTCTCTCTCTCTTTCCCCAGTGTAAAACCCCCCATTCTTATCACGGCGGTACAGTTAATCCTCCCTCTCTCCTCCTCCTTCCATCGTGGCGTCCCTCAGGGGCTACGCGAAAGGCTAAAAGGAGGGAGCACATTTGCCACTTGCCTTGCGACACATAATACGGAGCAGGCAATCAACTCTTGCTTGACATGTATTTGCTCATCTCTGGGACACACACACACACACACACACTCCCCCCCCCCCATGCACAACCACCACTGCTGGGAAATTGAAGGGTTAGGGTGGGGGATGGAGGGAAGGGTGGGGGGGGCCCAAATTAACACTTGACATTCAATACGGTCAGGTCCTTAATTGGCCGGGGCCTTCCTGAGAAGGCAATTTTCTATTCCCCAAACTGCCCCCGCACTGCGCCATGTGCCAGTGTCATCTGTGTATGTATGTCTACACGCCTATGTGTGTGTGTGTGTGTGTGTGTGTGTGTGTGTGTGTGTGTGTGTGTGTGTGTGTGTGTGTGTGTGTGTGTGTGAGGAAGAGAGAAATTGCATCTGTGTGTAAGTATGTGCAAGAGGAAAAAAACTGAGACAATGTGCGTATGCATATATCTACGCGTGGCTGTGTGTGTGTGTTAGTGAGTTTGAGCCGGGGCCCTGTCCTGAGAGAGGCCCTCTGGTCCCTTCCCTCTCTCTAATGAGGCTGGATGAATTAGCACTACGTGACATGATTTGAACAGCGGTGCCCCCCCCCCCCCCCCCCACACACACACACACCCCCCACCCTCCGGTCTCTCTCCCTCCCCCCTCTTTGTCCTTTTCCCCTCCTCATCCCCTGCTCTTTTTTTTTTTTTTCAAATTTTTTTCTCAAAGCAGTGACAGGCATCTGGTGGCCGAAAAAATGCCAGGAGCAGCCCCGCGGCTCTCGCCTTTATGCGTGCTGCTGCTGCTTTATACCACGCCGCGTACACACAAACAAGCGCTCACCTAGACATCGCACACACTCATACACACACACATACACGCCGGACCTCAAACACTCTCCTTCCTCCCGTTCGTTTTCCACTCACTCACGCACACACGCAGTCTCACTTGCACTTCCCCGCGGATCCAGTTACAGTTGATGTTATTACAGCTTTCAACCTGAGAGGTATTAGGCTTCCTTTAACAGATCTGACAGCATTTACAACACAGGCAAGTCGACGCCTCTAATCGCCTCTGTGACTTCAACCTATTACCAATTGATCTCAGAGAGAGCCTCGTCCTCACCTTCTGACTGATGCACAAGCCGCTGGATCCTTTTCCTCCTTCTTTTGTCATAATGCGCTATCTTTTCTTTGCCGCTGCATCCTGTGAACCTGACTGCTCTTTAAGTGCTCCCATTTCACTTTTTTTTTTTCCTCCTCGCAATAAATCTCACAGCCGTTTGCTCGTGATTTTTTCGTTGTATTATTTATGTTATTGAGTTATATCCGGTCGCACGCGGGATCACCTCTGACCTCACGAGGCCCCCGATTAAGTCAAGAACAAGATGCTAAATTTATTTGCTTGACGGTCGTGTGGGAAAATAGCAGTAAATCTAGGTGATACATCCCTCGATGCCACCCTTTACAAATCTGAACTGATCAACAAGCTGCGAAGTAATGGCCTGGATAAAAGAAACAAAAGCTCCAGATTTTCTTTCATTTTTTTTTTTTTTTTTTGTATTTGGAGGAAACATAGCAAATGGATTAAATGCCATGAAATATTAAATGCCAGTCAGAGTCACACACATCATGCAGCGAATGTGCTCCAACAAAGCACTTATTGCTGAGTGTGTTTCCCGACAATGGAAGAGGCAGCTCAGGCCATTTACAGAGAAAAACATCAACAAAGAGGAAGCAAGCGTGTGCATATGCGTGTTTGTGTGTGTGTGTGTGTGTGTGTGTGTGTGTGTGTGTGTGTGTGTGTGTGTGTGTGGTGTGTGTGTGCCTGCGCCCGTGTGTCAACAACACAAAATCCTTTAACACATTCTGGAAAACAGAGGGGTTTTTTCCTTAACAAGAATACTCACTTTGGCCCGCTTTGAAAAGACTGAAGCCATCACTTTAATCGCACAATAAGTGTCACAAGAGGTGGACGGCCGACAATGAGCGGTGCCAGAGGTCACGCACGGCGACCTCCCACCCCAAGCCGGTTGCCGCGGATACAGGGTCAGACCAATTGATGTGTATCACAGTAGGCTAACTAGATCATTTGTGAGTTAATTGACGTTATGGATTGTTAGAAAAAGTGAAGTGAAATGCTGCCCGATATGTGATCAGCTCACATGCAGCAGGGTTCAATTCAGCAGTGTGTGTGTGTGTGCGTGTGTGCATGTGTGTTGGGGGTCGCATCTAAATGAACAGGTATGCTCAGTGACAACACACACAGTGCCTCTCCCATCCAGCCCACACACACACTGTGGTATTTCATTACACACACAACACACATACTCACACAAAAAACAAAAGCCACCCAGTGTCTCAGTTTGCCAGAAAAACACAAGCTGTGGGATGCCAAGGCAGCTGCATTTAACAGTGGCCATTAAATGTTATTAATCCAACAGCGCAAACATCTTTACAGAGTCAGCAGAGAGCACAAACAAATGCTTGCACATGTTGCTTTAACACTTTGCTCACAAGAAAAAGTAGCTAATAAGTTTAGACTCGGGTTCTTTCGGAGGGTTAAAATGACAACATGGTTAGGAAGCAAATTACACGAGAAATGGACATAATAGAGTGAAAGCAGGTATCTACGCCTGCAGGACTGAACATCTTTGTGTGTGTGTGTGTGTGTGTGTGTGTGTGTGTATGTATATGTGTGTGTGTGTGTGTGTGTGTGTGTGTGTGTGCGCGCGCGCGCGCGTGTGCGTGCGTGCGCGTGTGCGTGCGTGCGTGCGTGTGTGTGTGTGTGTATGCTGGCTACAAGCCTACCACAGCCTGTACCACTAGCCTCCCTTCTCCAGAACCTCCCTAAAATCCTCCCTGGGCCTCTAGCAATCAAATCTCCACTGTAAGCTGGAGACAGAACAGAGCAGAGATAGACGGGAGAGTAAAACATGGGAGCGAAAAAGGTCCGCGAGAAAGAATTGGAACAGGAAAAATAGTGGGGGGGAAGCCTCTCTCCTCCTCCTCCTCCTCCTTCTCTACCTCACACACACACACACACACACATAAGCCACGCAGAGTTCAACATATGCATTAAGAGATGTAACAAGTTCTCCACACCTGACATGGGAAATCACCGTAGCTTGTTGGAAAACCATTTTCTTTGCACAAAACAACTTCCGTAATTTACCAGCAAATCGAAAATGTACAATACCAACACACTAACACACGCACACCCACACGGACACGCAGAACAGTACATGTTGGACTAGTGGGGGGGGGGGAAAGAGACGGAGTCAACTGTGAGCCCTGAACAAAATTACCATAATTATCTATAACCATAAATAAGCCTGATGATGATGATGATGGTTTTAACAATAATAATAGCAATCCACTCTGAGTGCTTTTTCAAATAACAGTGACAGCATTAGCCACATCGCCAACAGGAAAAAAAAAAAAAAGAAAGAAAGAAAAATGAAAGGCTCGGTGCCTTGAGAGCTCTTCTTCTTCGCTGCCACTGCTGATGGGGCAAATTGGCAGGCAAGAGCGAGCAGACAGGGGTCCTTAAGACGGATGTAAAAATAGTAGGCCGTCGATTTGCCCGTTGCGCTGGCGCGGCTCCAAGGAAAACAAAATAACAGGAGTCGAGAAATAACAGGAAAAGGGAGAAGCCGCGGTGAAAGTATGCCCGAGTTCCTGTCACTTAGCGCAGGTCACACCTAATGTCACCTTCCTCTGCAGGACGCGGGACGGGGGGAAAGAAACGGCCTCTCAACAACAATGTCTCTGCCATATGGTCACGTCTTAAAATACCACCAAACCTCTCTCGCTCCTCTCACTCTCTTTTCACTTAAGTCAATTTGGTGTGATGATCCTCCCTGCCGGTGGCAAATCTCCGGGTCACCAAAAGCCAAAAAACGGGCCCCTCCCAGCTCTCAACACCCCGGTGACCTCTCGGTGCTGCCACTTCACACACACACACACACACACACACGCACACACACACACACACACACACACACACACACACACACAGACACAATTACACGTCAAGCCTTTCATAACTGCCTGGACCTTGGTGACAGCTGCTGCATTCCTGCCGTGTCAGAGTGTGCGAGTGTGTGTGTGTGTGTGTATGATTTGCTGCCCTGGCCCTGTGCTTATGTCCCCCTCATTAGCCAGTGGTGGGGTGGTGACATCCTGAGCGACCGGCCCTTCAAACACACACTTCCTCTTCACACCGGCGACTTCTCCCCTCTGCAGGAAACTAGCCCGAAGACAAATAACTCACACGCCTCTTTTTTGAAAAGAAATAACGTAGGAAAGGAAAGAAGGACAAACGCGGTGAAAAGAGCCATCAGCATTAGAAAAACTAAAATATATCAAATGAATCCTTACACATTAAAATATGCAGAAATATATATATTTATATATATATATTTGAATGTTATACAATTGGACATGCATTCCTTTCTCGGTGCAGCGAGGGTCTAATCACATCTGACACACGCGCATCAGTTTTCCAAACTCGGCTGCCACAGTGAACCCAGCATTTATTTAAGAGAAAAGGCGAAATAAACCTTTTGGTCCAACAACACAACAGCCTAAAGTACCACGTGAATCTCCTTATTTCCTACGTGTTGAGATTTCTCTACAGATTGCCAGTGTGTTATTGATTATTTTGTCAAGAAAAAAAAAAGCCTCTCGTATAATAACAGTAAACACACATCTACAAGAGGGAAGAGATGTTGTATTTTCTCTCCTTTTACATACGCATGCCCACACAGGACTAAAAGAAGTCCGTGGGAAAGACTCAGCTATAGTAGATTTCACCACTCAGCCCTCTGATAAGAGCGGAGCAGATGGCTTTGCATTTCTATCGTTCCTCAACACACACACACACACAGACACACACAAAACACACAGTACGCTGCCCTGCCAGACATACGATAAAGAGAGCCTTTTGACTTCCATCATGGTGTCTCTACGTTCTGTATCCTCCCCATTATTCAAGCATTCACCATGGCGGTGAGGCAGCCATCTCCTCAGGAAAAACAGGAAACAGCTGACATGGACCCCGTGAGTGATGCTCACATGATGCTTATTGATCGCTGGATGCCCCGGGTCGCGCACACAAGAGTCAGGGTCGGTGCTTAACCATAGCGCTGGTCCTGCAGGGCACGGCTGCAGAGGTTACTGTATTACCCGGGACACACATGATCATGGCCATGTGAGGAGCGGAATTTATTTATTTATTTGTTGTTGTTTTTTTAAAGACCGCACATGCGATATGAAGACAAGAGTAAGATTAGATTTTTTCTTTCTTTCTTTCTTTGAAGGAGAGAGGAGACTGGAGGTGTCTGCGCGAGGAGACGTATTGACGGATTTTTCCTCAGCAGTCTCCGCAAAGGCAAAAAAAAAAAAAAATGCCGGAAATAAAATTATGGACATTGATTTTGTCCACTTAAACGCGTACTGTAGACATGCACTGTAGACGCAACAGGGGGAAAAAAAAAAAAGAAATTAAATGGCATAACAGGCAAACAAATTATTTTAATGCATCATCAGATTTCAATAAAAATGAAAGGACGTGTTGGTGAAAAACAGATTTAAGAAAGCCAGTAAAAATGTTGCGGACGTCATATCTCCCTGGTTGGTGCCTGGGTAAATATAGTGGGGACCACAGCATGAATGGGACCTTGTGCATCCTCCCACTCCTTCAAACTAGATGGCTTCTTAATAGTGCTCACACACACACACACACACACACACACACACACACACACGCACACACACATACAGTAAATATACAAGCAGCTGCAGCCACCTTCCCACTCAGTCCGACTCTCCCATTTCTGTGCTCTCTCCTGCAGAAATAATGCTGCCTTCAGGAAACACTCACATCATCATTGTTGCATATGCACAAAGACTGGGGAGAGATGCTCGCCGACTGAATGCCACAGTGGCCCTTTTTTCTCGGCGCCTCGCTCGTGTTATCTGGCACCCCTCCGAACTGGCCAGTGGCGCTGCAATAATTGCATTAAAGAGCGCAAGAGCGAAAAAAAACCCGCGACTTTCACAGCTCGAGACAGGTGCTGTCGGTGTGGGATCTGCTCTGGTGGAGGAGAAGCTTTTAAACCTTTCTCCAATCAGGTGCAGGACGAAAGCAGCCCGTCACGTTGCCTCATTGAAGAAACATTACGCCCCTTTCTGACACTTGTGTCCTGTGTATTATTATAAGTGGTAATCTTGTAAACGCGTTGAACGAAACAAGTGTTCCCTCTGTTACACGGGGTTCAATCTCAAGAGCCCTTCTTTAAAAGACAGTAGCTGCAGAATGAAGCAATCTGCATGGTGGAGGACCGGTGGTTTAGGAGGAGGTAGAGTTCTTAGGCGGGGGGGGGAGATAAGTTGAGAAGAAGAGAAAGAAAAGGAGGGGTCGAGGCGTGGGGACGAAGGAGAGGGAGCAAAAGCGAGTGAGAAGAAGAAGAAGAAGAAGCAGTGAGCGACCGAGACGTAGTAGAAGAAGAAAAAGAAAAAGTAGTAATGGGGGAAGTGGTGCGTGTCTTTTCTGCAAATCTCCTCTTTCACCTCTGCTCTCCTCCAGCTCTCCAGCCAAGGCCAGCCAAGAGACACTTCACCTCGCACCCACACACACATGGAGCCAGAGCCAACACGCAGAAACACACACACACACTCACACACACGCTCAAAAGAGAGAGGACACACACCCACAAAACTGTACGTGCTCTCCCTCTCTTCCTCACGCATACACACACACACATACATACATACTCACACAACTGGCATATGAGTATTTAACCACCCACTCAGAAAAATAAATGGCAAAAGCACAGACACAAACGCCTCGACGCACGCACACGCGCAAACTTCAGCGTCGGAACGCTCGCACACACACGCGCGCCTGACACCAGATACATGAACATATAGGCATCCATATGTTCAGTGTGCAACGACCCATCAAAGACAGACATGGAAATAATAACAGTTGAGTGTAACGACACACACACACACGCGCGTTCACCAACTGTGGATAATTCCACACATATGCATCAAATCACTGCCTCCCAGCTCCACACACTGGTAAGAAGCAGTGCATGTGCACCACATATGCAACATGTACCCCACTGTGTCAAACAACGTATACACATACACACACACACACATACACACACAGAGGCGCACACGCACCACTCCAAGTGTATCAGTGTGTTAATGGGCAGATTAGCGCGTCCTGTGATCTGCACCGAGGAGGATAATATCAACCTCATTTCTTCAGTCAGACAAAACAAAGCAGAGCATGTTATTCCACAAATACGTCTGTCATCGTGTCCTGAGAGCTCGCAGCATTCACTCTCTCCAAAAAGGCTCAACACACACAGGCAGGGCTGCGAAGGCTGCTCTGCATCAACGGCATAACTGGAATAAGGGGAAAGTCGACCATGATTGTCGTATTGATCCAAACAAAAATGATCACACAGGAGACAAGACATGGAAACACGAGAAAATATTGAAGAAAGATGGAAATGAAAGTCAAACTTTAGAAATTAAGAGCAGATACGAAGGAATGTTTTACATATTTAAAAAAAAAAAAAACGAGCTAACATATTTGTGTGTTCGATGCCAAAACGTCTGCACGCCGTTTAAGAATTTGTATCCAGATCAGACATTTTGAAACGACCACCAGTTTTCAGTTTTTCCTTTCTTCTTGAGATGGAGGGAGAAAAAAAATATATAAAAACACATAAATATTGATTTTATTACAATCCCTCACTGCTTCTTAGTTTAGTTTTCATAGAATTTTTCAGGATTTAAACAAAAGAAATTGCAAATGCATGATTTTTAGGAAAAAGCAAATGCTGCAAAGACAATTTTAAAAAGGGGCATGAGAAATTTAGAGAATGCAAAAACTAAAAAAATATATATTTCTATTATTATTGTTATGTTATTATTATAATATAAAATGCTGCATGCATTTCTATTGTACGTGAGTCTACTTGTGCATGGCAGAGCCTTTGTGTTGAGGTGTGCACACAGGAGTCTCGGTGTGAGGTGCAGCAGGCAGCACTGAGAGCAGACAGGAGCTGTAATGCCACTGTACCTCTTCCAGGTCTCGGCCCATAGTCGACCTGTCGCACTTGGAAGGAAGCCGCGTTACAGCACCCTTGCAAAAAGAAAAAGGAAGAAGGGCTATTTTAGAAGATTTAGGTTGAAGACATGCAATGATTTTTTTTTTCCTTTTCTTTTCTTTTCCTCCACCTCCGAGGTCTGCTTGTAAGCCTGGGTGGCAGCAACAGATCCTCAGGTGGAGGTTAAAGCACCTTTTTTTTTTTTTTTTTTTTTTTTTACGAGCTTCTCTAACCATGACTTGTTCTCAACATTCCTCCGACTTGAAGCGGAGGGGAAAATATAAAGAAGGTGGGGGTAGAGAAAAGAAAAGAAAGCAGACGCGGCCTACGGCTGCTGTATTGTGGGGGAATTATCCCTGATGAACCAATTAGGCTCGTAGTATCACTTAACTGCGGGTTGTTGGTTTTTTTTTTGTTTTTTTTTAAACTTTGCGAGGGGTCGATATTCACAGCCACGCATGTACAGCAGCGGGTCAATTAAGGCTCCAAATATTATCGCTCCGTTAATGGCTGGGAAATAATTCCTCTCCTAATTACTGTTTGCATTTGTTTTTTTTTCTCTATAAAAAAAACAATTATGAAAGTTCCCTCTTGCAATGTTTTGTGTATAAAAAAAATAAATATGTGCACCGATTCCTGAACATTAGGCAGCTGAGAAAAAAACAGGCAGTATTTATCGAATCCATTCCATTGATTTCATTTAAATTGCATGCTGCTCGTGTTTGTTTCCTGTTGACACTCGCGTGGATTGTGAAGGGCTGCGAAATAACAAATAACGCATAAATAAAAAATAAAAATAAAAAAGAGGAAGGAGAAGAAGAAGTTCCCTCACAGATTAAAAGCCTATTAAGGGGCCTGTTGTGAAAAGGTGTGAATTATTCGCTCGCAGTCGTGCTTTAATCGCCCCTGTTGTTAATTTCGTTTGTTTAGAGAGAGAGAGGAAAAAAAAACGGCAATAATAAAAAAAAAGAATAAAACGATTGCCTGTGGATGCGTTATCAATATGCAATCTTAACACCGCAAACTTAATAAAGCATGAGTGGAAATGATTTTATTCACCTTTATTTTTCATCTGTTCCTCATATTTCTGCATCTGTAGCTGAATACACACACACATATATATTATTTCTTTTGGTGTTTCACTGTCTTGCAAATGCCGAGGGTGAATATGGAAATGTAATTCATAATTACAGGCGAAGTATAAAATACATGGGTACGATGTCTTGAATGCAGGAGTCAATCAAAACAGGGAAATCGATCCATTCTGAGGCTGACATTCGTTTTTTAAAGTTGAGCTGATTTGTGTTTGAGTCGTTCTCTTCACGCTGGATGAGGCAGGTGCTGCTTTTATTTATATGAAGTGTCTTGTGCTATAGAAACACCGTGAGGGGGAGAAACGACGAGATCTCCTGGTTCGTAATTCGAGAATTAAAAAAAAAAAAAATCTTTTCTCTCGTCGCTCACTGTAGATGATCAGACACCTGCTCAGAAACAACCACTTCATTTACACCATCTCGATTTGGGGCGCAGATAAATCCCCACATTCGTATTTAAATCGTATTGTCTCTCCTTGTGTGGGTGCTTCACATGGAGTGTTTAAGGTTTTTGTTTAATGTTTTTCATTTATTTTTGTTCACTTGGTGATGCCCTGCACCTCACCACAGCCGCATCTGTCCTAAACGCACTGCGCAGAGCTGTTTCGCGTCTCCATCGATCAGATGGAAACATAATTTGGCCTAACAACGATAAAATACCGCATCCCTAGTGTCACCCAGTTGATCTTTAAGGGAGAGGGGGGAAAGATTTATCCTTTTTTTTTTTTTTTTTTGAAACACAAGCCCAGAACGCATTTCTCCCCTCCAACACCCCAGGGTGCGCCAGCTTCGGCAAACACAAAGTCATTATCGGTTAGATTCCAAGAAGGCGAGTCTGTCAAGGAACAGACTTCCTTCGGAGAATTTATGTCATGCCTACTAAACATGGGAAGATGTCTTCTAAGTGGTGCGAGGAAGGCTAAATAACAGCGAGTCCCACAGCTGATTATATTGGAACAACGGTGCGCATTTGTAAAAAGGATTGGGGATGCAAACGTGGGGTCCCAGCAGATGCTGAGCGCAGGGGCCCATCCACCTGCTTCATACCGGGGCGCTCTCCTCCCTCCCTCTCTCTCTCTCTCTCTCTCTCTCTCTCTCCCGGCTCACTTATCAATAGTTTGTGTGGTCGTGTCTACGGGGAAATTGAAGGACAGGGGCTTGTGGTCGGGGGGAAATGATGAAGCAAGGATGCGATTCGGTCAGAAAATGTAGGTAAAGTCTAGGCTGAGTGAAAAGCAGAAGAGTGCGTAAATGTTCCCAAAAATAATATCAGGGTGCGTTTTGAGTTTCCCCTTCACGATTTGGAACCTCTGAGATTATAAAAAAAACCCAAAACCTAAACTCCCCGGGCTATAAATGCACGTCAAGATGACAGAATAAGTTTCTCATCATTTTCCAGCGCGGAGCCGCGACGGAGCTGTTGCGCAAGAGCCGCTGTGGCCTGAGTGCGTAACAGCATGTGCATGGTACGGAGAGCGTGCAGGTCCCGCAATGATTAACTGCAACCTAACAACCATCCTCTATCTTTACTTGTCTCCCCCTCACACACACATACACACACACAGACGCACACACACACTGACACACGTGCGCGCGAACGGACGTGCGCGTGTACACACACACACACACGCACAACTCGCCTCCTCTTCCCTCTCCTTACCTGACATTTATCCGAAGAAACCACAAAATTTCCCTTAAAAAAATAACCCTCAAGTTCTACCTTTTTTTTCCTTTTTTTTTTCTAAAGAAAAAGCTGCTAAACAAAAGCGAAATTCAGTGTAACATCCGCGATAAGAAGCGAGACATGTCGGGAGGAAATGTGGTCTTTCCTCAGCCGGTGCGGGCTGTCCGTTATCATCAGGACTTTTTTCCAGGCGAGCCTGCGCTCGATCGCGGCTCCTCTGCTCTTCTGTAGCCGCGCGAGGGGCTTCCTGCCTCGGCCACATGAAGTCAATTAGCCGGTCCCAGAGGGGTGCCCCTTCCCGAGTCTTTATCGGCACTGAGGTTACCAAAACACTGCTATTGCTTTGCTTTTAAACTCCACACCGCCTCACAGACCAATTACGGAGACTTAAGCATGTATGTAACGAATCCGGACAAGGGATAATCCATCAAACGGTGAAATAAAACGAACTATCTGATGTCGTGCAGATTTTGCATTAAAATGTGTCTTTTTAAAAAACGCTATTTTTTTTGTTGTTATTTTTACAGAGCAGAAAAAGACAGAATTTGTCAAATTGTAAAGGAACACACACACACACACATACACACAGGAGGAATGAAAACACTGTCAGGCATGGTGTGTGTGTGAAAACAACATCAACAAATCAAACATCACAATCTCATACACTCCAAAAGTGATCGAAAAGTGGCAAAAATAAGAAGGATTCTTATATACTTATTTTGAAATACCGTAAAACACAACACTGCCCACAACCACCCCCCACCCCCTGACTTACATACACACACCTACTGACACACATAAAAACGCTCTGTTTTTCACACACAGACCAAGAGGTTGTCAGAATCACAACAGCCGACGTCTGAACAAACACCGAGAGAGGAGAAAAATAAAAGTTTGCTCCATGAGCTGATAATGTGGCGAGAAAGGGGCGAAGCAGGAGAGAGGAGATGGGAGATGGAGAGGGTGAGGTGGGGGGGGGTGAGGCTGAGCTGACGTACCTGCTGGGACATTCTGTAGAGGAGGTTGCTGTCAGTGCTCTGCTGCTGCCATGTCCCCATGAAGCCCGGCTGCTCAGCACTAGGCGGTCTGGTGCTGAACTGCATGGAGCTTTCGCCTGCTCCCTCAGCGCTGCTGCTAACGATGCTAACGCCACCCAGACCACTTCTGCCGCTGCCGCTGGTGCCGCTGCTACTGTGGTTACTGGAGGGGATGCTCGTGCAAACGCCAACGGTGCCGGTGGGTCCGTTAGCCTTGGCTGGGGGCGGCCTGGGCGGCTCCGGGTCTGTGCTGGGCTCTTGTGGGACTGTGTCGCACTCACTGCCTCTCACATCCAACTCTGCCTCCTTGGACTTTAGACAGAGAGAGGGAGAGACAGAGAGGGAGGGCAGCAGGGATGTGGGAGTGTGAAGGAGGAGAGAAGGAAGAGAAAAAAAAAAGTCAGTGAAGGTGGGTTCTTTTGGGGTCTTGTTGGCTTCCCCCCCCCCGTCTCGTGCGGGTCTCAAGCAGGAGGATAACAGTCAGAGGGGAGTTGAGGGAGTAGATGTGTGTGAGGTTTCTTGGCAGCTCTGGTGGCGGAGGAGTCTGTGTGTGTCTGTGTGTGTGTGTGTGTGTGTGTGTGTGTGGAGTTAATTCTCGAGAAGAGAGAGAAAAGAGCGCTTGCAGTGAATTTCCTCGGGGGCCTCGTCTTGGACAGGGCAAGATGAGGAGAGCACTGGAGGTGGGGTAGGATGGGGAGAAGGATGGAGGTGAGGAGGGGGCTGACGAGAAGGTGAGCGAGGATGGAGTAAAAAGGGGAAAAAAAGAGGGGGGTTATGGGAATTAGCGAGGAGGGGTGCGTGATGTTGCCCGTGGCCTCAGTTTCTCGCTTTAATCCATCTGTCAGTCATTTGGTACTTGGTACACAGACTCGACACAAACCACGCTCGCACGCAAACACACGCAATGAAACGCACGTTCACCTGCATGCACACTCTCAGACACGGATATGACGGGCTCTGACATAAAAGAAGAAATTCCAAAAAAAAGTGGGAAAGAAAAAGTTCACTCAGCACACTCAAGACCGAACACATGCTGCACACAGAGAGGATGAAAACAGTGCATGTAATTCAGTGCGCTCTGTGTAATTCATATTTCTTTTCTAACGTAATAAGTCGTAAAGAAGAAGCATAGCAATAAAACACACGCTCAACTAGATTGTTCACCCAAAAAACAGCAAACAGGCAATGTGTGAAACGTAGATAAACACTTTCACAGAAAATCTGAACATCCATGCAAGCAAATTCTGTTCTTCAAAAATGTAAAAAAAAAAAATTTAAATGTAAAAAAAAAAAGTAAAGAAATCAAAATTTACTAAATGCAAAGAAAAAGTCCCGTAAAAAAAAAAAAAGCTCCACATAAAGAAAAACAATTGAGCCAATAAAATGCACAAATGTCTCTTACCATCAATTCTGTGCCTGTCCCAGCAAAGTGAAGATGAGGTGTGGGAGTGAGCCACCAGCTATCCAGCTCTCCCTGCCTCCCGCTCCTCTCTCTCTTTCTCTCTGTCTCTCTCTCTCTCTCTCTCTCCTTTTCTCTCTCTCTCTCTCTCGCTCTCTCTCTCTGTGATTGTGTCCCTCTCTCGACGTCCGTGCCGCGCCGCCTGTCCTCTCTCTTTTCCTCTCTCTCTCTCTCTCTCTCTCTCTGACTCCTCTGTACTCCGCTGCAGCCGCTGAGGAACTGAGCTGAGCGCCTGAGCCTCCGCGCGTGTGTGTGTGTGTGTGTGCGATAGAGTGAGAGCATGTGAGAGCGAGTGAAAGTGAGAGAGAGAGACGGTGGCTCTCCCTGAGTGTCTGAGTGTCTGAGTGAGTGTGTGTCTGAGTGTGTGTGTGAGAGAGTGCGTGTCGGCCGGCCGGTGCAGGCTCAACTGAGTCAACTGTGCCGCTCCACTCTGAGATGTTCAATGACATCGCGCTGCACGCTCTCTCACACACACACACACACACACACACACACACACACCCCTCCTCTGCTAGGGGGAGGAAGGTGGGGGCAAGCGCTATCACAGAGCAGGAGAAGAGGTGGGAGGCGTTTGTCCCCCCTGCCTTATTACCATTTGCGCTGCGAGTGGCCGGCACGTCTCAGAGCAACTTAGTTCCCCTGAGGGACCATCCCGCCACACACACACACACACACACAAACACACACACACGGCGCTCAGCAGAAGAGCTCAGTTTTACCTTTAAAAAGAAAACAGCTTGAAGTCGGGCATCACTGTTGCAGATTATTATGAAGTATTTGTTTCTTTGTTTTGAGAGATTGAAAAGGCAGGATTGTATTCAATCAGAAGGCTCTTTGATCACAGCTGAAAGTGGTTTCTATTTCTGATTTGTAGGCCAGCGATAAAACCCCCCCAAAAAAACAAAACAAAACAAAAAAGAAAAACAAGCAAAAATAAATAGAAAAATATCAATAGACTTGTTATATCTCTGAAAAATCTGGTGCCTTTGTTTGATTTTCACCCACTCTAATGAAAGACTAATGGAACGCAGGCAATCTGCCACCAGCGTGCGCACATGAACACACACGCTCGCGAGCACACACACACACACACACAGAAAACCCCCCCACCACCACCACCACCGCCCGCCCACCCACCCGCGGAGGCTCTCAGATTTTAATTAAGAAAAAAATGAGGAAGAGGTTCCATTTTAGCCAAATTGGTCCCCACAGCAGCAAAGGTAAGGGAATAAAATGAGGGATGGAGGAGTAAAGGGAGGCAGACACAGAGAAAAAGACACACAGGAGGATAAGACAGAAAAAAAGAGGAAGGAGATCTATGCTTCCTTTGACACAGCATAGGACACATCTCAAACAATGAAGACCCCCACCACCACCACCACCACCACCTTCCCCAACTCCTCCTCCTCCTCCTCCCATTTCCCTTTACATCTCCCATCTCCTCTTCTCCAGCCCGTCTTTTTTTCACCCCGCTGTCATTAGAGAAATGACAGACCAGGTGCCTCAGTCGGCAGCGAAAGGGAGATGTCACTGTGATCTTTCCGCCCGCCGAGGAACAAAAGAGGAAGGGACCTGGAGAGAGAGAGAGAGAAGTTCTCTCCTTGGCTACATTAAATGGCTTCTGGTGTATAAAGTCACTCCAAATTTTGTGGCAAATTGCTGCAGACAGGTGCTTGGTCGCTCTGTTAAAAGCCTTTTGTGCGGTGTACTAATGGCCGTATACTGTTAACCTTTCCTGAGATTATCACACCGGTCGTTACTGTTATGTACAAGGGATTTCTGCTGGCGGAGAGAAAAAAGTGTGCAGCGTGTGTCTCGCCACTTTGAAAAATGTGCAATTGTGTCTTTTGTCTGAGCCCAATTTACATCTTCACTGCTTCCTCCGTCCCTGCCTACATCTTAATCCTTTTTGCTTTTGTCTCCGCTGATGTTTTTCTCCACTTCTCTAGATCTCTTTACCTCGCTCAGTCTTTTCTTTTACTACACCCTTTCTACCCTTTTCTCCATTTGTCTTTGCGTAGTGGCCCCGCGCCTTGTCAGAAGCCACGAGCAGCCCTGTCGTTAAAAAAAAAGGGGGAAAAAAAAGGCGTAATGTGTCACCTCCTGTCCGCGCTCTGCCCGCTCCGCTCTTAACAACTTATTGAAAAGGTAATGCACGAGGCTTCGGCTAATTATATTAAGTGACAATTTAGCGGCCGAGGTTCCTTTTTGCTCTGCGGCTCGCGCTCCTCTCCCTCGCTCGCTCCCTCTCCCCTGTAAATGTGCAAGTCTGTGGGTTTGTCGAGTGGCACTCAGTGTTTCAAGTCAAGCTGGTGGCTCAGCTTCTGACCTGGCTGGTTAATGGCTGTTATTTGTGGGAGGGAGGAGTGGACTCTGCCAATATTGCTCACTCTCCCACTTTTTTCTCCTCCCCCCCCCCCCCCCCCCCCCCCCCCCACGGCCCTGCTGATGGTAATGGCCGTGATGACAGAGGAAACGAAGAGGAGACACGGGAGTGAAAATACGGAGATGGACAAATTTTAGGAGGGGAAACGGGGAGGAAGAAGGAAATGGAAAAGATGAAAAAAAAATGCTGGAAAGCAGGAAGGGGTAGAAGAAGGCAGGCGGGAGATCCTCGGGCTCCTTTATTAAAACTATTATTGTGCAGGACTCGAGAATTCCCCCCGGGGCAGGGGTCCATGTCGAAGCCCATATAATTAACTAGAGGCTCAGCTACGGATCAATTACCAGACAAGCAAGTGATAGCCGAATCAATGGAAGATCATCAGGCTCGTTATCAGTGTTGCAACTCATTAGAGGAAAAGTGAGGTAGAGAAAGAGGGAAAGAGAAAAGGGGATGGGGGGGGGGGGTGAGGGTGGTTGGGTGAGGCGGGATGGGTTGGTGGCGGCGTGTTAACCCAGAGGCTGATGGGTGTGTGTCGGCTACTGGTGTGTGATGGGTTGCAGTCCTTTTCTCAGCTGCCGCTGACCGGTGACAGGGGGGAGCCCTGTATGACAGAGTGCAGCCGGCTCTGTAGCAACAGTCACTGAGGCTTGTATGGATCAATACAAGTGTGTGCGTGAGGTTAAAGCTCTGCCACAGCATCCTCGCTCCCCAGCCACTCGCGAGCTCAGTCTGGGGCACAAACCCGGGCAAGTCAGAGACAGGCATTGTCAAGAATTTTCAGTGGAAATTGCGGGTATGTGTTCATCTCTAAAAAATGCGAAGAAAAGACGCTGAAATTCAAACAAATTGATGACACATTTGTCTAAATACTCAGCAGACAAAAAGGAAAAAACACAAAACTTAAAAATGACAAACAGTCCAATATGGGATCCACATATGCAGAGACAACAAATGTGAGATAGAATTACATTTTAGAAACTATAAATAACACAAAACACAAACAATGCGTTGCGCATTCAACTAAAGAAAACTCAATAAATCTGTTTTTCTCGTAAGGGCAAAGACAAGCGTCCGTAGAGATCGCGCAGCATAATTCACAGCAAACGTGCAGCATTGCTCCCGCTCTCAGGTGTCCGGTCCTCTTGCTCGATATGAGCCAAACTCGAGACGTCTTTGTGAAAAATGCCGACAGCACGTTAAATAATCAATCCCGCAACGACCGACTACCTAACATTTGGATCATCCTGCACTCACTGTTTGAGTTTTAATGGTGTTAAACGGCTGTTATTGGAATAATGAATCTCTTCTGACCTGATTATAAGTCTGTCCTTTGTTAAAGACTCAAGAATTTGAAAGATTTTCTCCTCTTGCATTTGGGGAAACATATAAACTCAGTACTTCCTTATTTTGGTTCTTTCCTTGACAGTACATCACCTTGAGTAAATCTCTATTGATGGATTAAGACAAGCAGAGTGAATACTCGTAGAATTCACATACAATAAGTCATATTTCTGATGTACTTTGGCAGCGATAGCCATTATATCACTTCATGGAGTGTTACACTAATAGAACTCTCAAATTTGGTTTAGATTTTAATTATAAAGTACAATCAGATCACATATTGCCCACAGTGTGACTTGTGACTTGAGTTGCTCTTAATGCACATTACTATTACATTTTGAATTCTGATGCTTAACTCTATACATAGCACCGTTTACAGTGGCATACAGTGATGTAAAACAATGTTTTTCTGTAATTGCTGTGGATGGACGCTTTAAAGAAAGAGCAAGTCAGAGTCAAACCAGTCAAAAAGTTGTCATTACAAAACACAGATTAACAAAAGTATTTTATGTTCGCAGAGCATTTCAGGTGAAAGAGTAAAAATATGTATGAAGGAGAGACTTAAAATATTCGTCGTCTCTTGTTGCCCTTTTGTCCTTTGACCGTGAGCTAGAAGTGTGTTTCAGGAGGCGCTGTCTATCACTAAGCCCACGTTATTACACCCATCAAACCTCTCAGCTCTGCCTGTTTGTTTCCCAAACATTGACATCTAATGGGTAAATTGGGTGCGACAGCTCAGGCAGTGAGTTGTTAGAATAATCTCAAGAGAACCAATTCCCCTTTTCTATGCTCTTAAATCTTGAGAAGCAAAGTACGTTGCTTTTAATCTTCTATGCAAAGCGAAAGAACACAGAGGTTTGGGCGTCCTCGGCAAATCATAATTGCGATGCTCGTCCTTTGTGTTACTTTTCTGTGTTTGGTTTTGTTTTGTTTTTGTTTTTTGAGGTGGGATAATTTTCATGGAACGAAATCACAACCGAGCGAAACTCAAATTGGCCTTTTACACACTAAAATAAGGGTAAATGGAAGGACAGAGGCAGAGGGCAGAGTGAGAACAGAGTGGAACAACATAATTTGCGCAGTGACGGTGATTATCTGCCGCAGAAATAAATGGTTAAGGCCAGTCGGGAAAAAAAAAAGTTGATGGGTGTCTCTTTGCTGAGGAGGATGCTTCTCGAAAAACGCAGCGAGAGAGCAGTGCTTTACTTCGGGGTGCTACAGGAGTTCATCCTGCCGGCTGTTTAGCAATCCAAACTTTTGCTTTTTTTTTTTGGACCATTCAGGGTCAAGTTATTTCAAATAAACGGACCAAAACAATGATAATCATCATTTAACACTGGTGGGAAGTGGCATTTCCAGAGGAGAGAGTGCAGCCTTTGTACAGTAAACTGGAGACATAAGCAGGAGCACATGGCTGAAGGCTGGTACTGTCGATGACCTGATTAATGGTCATACTATGATGCTCACACACACACGCGCACACACACTCGAGCAGGCAGCGTGTGCGCATGTGACAAGGGGATGGCGTGTCGATCAGATGGCACAGGGATAGAACTGTCACTGTTCTGCTACCACTACAGGGCCACAAGACATCATATGACACCGACGGGAACAGCCCTTCGCTTGTGATAACTGGAGAGGCAGAGGCAGGGAGGAAGACGCAGCCAGACATAGACGAGGGCACTGAAAGGTCTGAGGGTAACGAGAGAGAGCCACATGATTGTCTGTGTCACTGATCACTGCGATCCGGCCTCCAGTAATAAGTGCACCTTTGTGAAAAAAAAAAACCAAACAAACCAGTGGAGAAAAAAAAAAATCAGCGGAGCCTATTCTTCAGGCCTCATGAGTTCTATATTTCAACTTTGAACTGTGTTTGTGGTCACATAGGATGGCGACATGTTACATATCAGATGCTCCGCGTGCTAACGTTTGTTGTTTTCCGAGAAGGGGAAGACTCCACTCATAAGGTCGGGAGACAACACTACAACACGGTGACTGGTGCACATGTGGGACTGCACACACACACGCACACAATCATACCCAGTACATATGACCCTGCAGGCACCGAGCTGACCGGACCATTGTTCTTCTCACCAAATCACAGCGAATCCTACAGCAAGCTCTCCCTCACTTTACCTTTTCTGCCACGCACCTTCAGCCCCACACACACACACACACACACACACACACACACACACACACACACACACACACCTGCACCTGCGGTGCATCCTCCAGACACACAACTAGGGTTTCAGCTGATAAGTGTCACCATTGTTGGAACAATCTTTTGGTTCATGAAGTGTCCCGAAAAAATAATGAAATTTCCCAGAGCCTGAGGAGAGATCACAAAATCCAGAGACATTAAGTGTGCTCTCAAAAAAGAGGAAGCAGATCAGCAAATGTTCACATTTAGTTAAACGTTAAACCCAAAGAAAATAGCATCTCAATTCACGGCCTGCAAGAAAACAAAAATATGTTTCCAGCTTGTTATGAGTCACCATGACAAGAAATCAGTTTTTCTCAGTTAAACAATTTTGTGCCTTTTAGTCATTTACTTTTACTGGTAGTATTTATGGTTTGAAGCAAACAGAGACATCGCCAAAGACATTTTGGACTTTCTTGGATTTCCATTTTCTTTTCTCTTGATTAACCTTGAGTGGCAAAACTTCCATTAGATTCCGCTATCTATGAGTTTTGCAGAGGAAGGCTGTTATGTCCAAAATGGAGAGGCTCACAAAATGCAACTCTCAACTTAAATTATTTTCACTTTTTACTAAAAACACCAACATCCACTGTGCATCCACATCCAACGGTGTGACGCAGACAGATGAGACTACTGTTGAGAGGGATGTTGGAAAAAAAAAAAATCGGTGCATCTCTGAATTGTTCTACTCCCCGATTCTACAAGGACTTGAGTAGAAAATCTCAAGCATGGCAGGGAAAACTGTCAGCTGGTGCACGCTCCACGGACAATGAAACTAAAAAATACTAAAAAGTACAACATCAACAATGTCATTGACATCTTGAGGCATTTAAACTGAAGATAACTGGGCTTTTTTTCACTGTCTAAGTTGTCGTTAGCAATTTCTTACATTTTACCCACTGGCTGCACGCGGAAAGTTTGGATATTTCCTTATTCCAGGAAACAGTAAAGCGGTTGTTCAGTTGTGAACATGACTCAACCCTAGTGGGACGCGAGAGGAGAAGAATAAGAAACAGACGAAGAAGAGGTTGAGTTCCGTCACTTGCCTGTTGACTTGTGCAGTTTTTGGGAAATTCGCAGACATCTACATCAGGGCACCCTGAGCCCATCCTCTCGCTCTTTCTCCCTCTTCTTTCCTCCACCAACTTCACAGTCATCCGCACTCACACTTGGATAATTCTCCCCTAATCATCTCGGGCCCTTCTCCTCGTCCACCCTCATTTACTTCCCTCATGTCTCCCTCCCCTTCTACTCTCCCTCTTCTCACCTCATCAGACAGGCCTCCACCTCACCCCTCTGCTGCCTCCATCCCCTCGCTCCTGTCCTCTCTCACTGACCCGTGCTCCCCCCCAGTCACAGGGAGTTGTGTCTCTACCTGCCAGGCTCCCTGACAGCCCCACGTCCCCCCTCACCCCCTGAGAGGAGACCGCCTGCCCATCCGGAACGCTGCCGTGGCAACCCTGCCAGCGCCCCCATTGTACAGCCCCCCCACCCCCACCCCCACCACCACCACCACCACCGGCCTCCAACCCGATCTCCACCGAAGCCAGCGCTGAGAGTTTGACAAAGTCCTTCTCTTTGCAAACTTCTCATCTCTCATTAATCTGTTTTTTACTCTTCTTCTCTGGCCCTCGCTCCAAGATTTTTTCCCCCTTCTGACCTCACTAATATATCTTTACCTCTTTAAGCTTTCTGCTCCCTTTGACTCTCACTGAAGACACTTTCACCCTGTCAGCAAATGTTACAGTCACCTTCAGAACTGTTTGCTGTCATAAGGATTGCTGTATTTTTGAAGGCTTGACAGTGACGTTTTCCCAACATCAGGTGTTTTGTTTGAACGGAAAGACCGACTGTGACATTATGGCCTTTGCCATCTTTGATTCTTGGAGCCAGAAGTGACAGGATGGTGGAGCTGTGGAGGATATCCTGACTAGATCTGACTGAGAACCTAGGGACACCCCATGTTAGCTACCTGTCATACCCTGCTTTATCGTGTATTTTACTCTAATCGGGGCCATCATTTACCAAACGATCATCATGCTGTAATGAATAAGACTTGAAACTGGTGACTGAGACCATAAACTCATAATAAAAGTTTTTACTGAGGTAATAAATCAAGTGAGAAGTAGAGTATTTATTTCATAAGCTTAGATGCAACCAGGCTTCTTTTTGAAACCAGTGGAGTCGCCACCTGCTGGTCATTAGAAAGAATGAAGGTTTAAACCAGTTCTGCACTGGCTTCACTTTTCAGACCCAGAAGCTCCATCCGCTATTCATAATGTCAGTGCATTGGCTACAGCGGAGAGTGTTGCATTGTGGGTTGTTTCTTAGTCCTGTTGTTGCTGGGCTAGCCAGTTTTGTCAAGACCTTTTATGGTCTCTATTTTTGAGTTAGTCAACCCTAAAAGTCTTTGGAGAAGGTTCGGGATTGTGGTTACAATTAAATGTTAACAGATCCTGTCTAATGCTTCGAGTCACTGCAGACTGTTTCTTTGTTTAATCAAGTGCTGCTGTTGAACACAGCCATGAAAAACCATATGATGTGACAGACATTACGAGCGGACATCGATATTTTGGCCCTCAGCACATGGATTATGTCGCCAGTGAACATTTTACTGGTACACGCTACAACATTTCCTCAGCATGTTAATAGAAAGTGTGTTTTGCTTTTGCCGTATTGCTGTAATTTCTAGAAGGACACGGTTGCCACATAGGAAATACATTCCTGATGGATGAAAACGGTTCAAAAGCTTCCCTTGGAAAAAACGAACAGGGGACAAATCATCCGTCGAGCAGCCAAGAATTACTAGAGTCACAGGATGCAGATGAGCACAAAAAAACAGTCTGACAAAAGCCAAAGAATAATTCTGACCCTTCTCCAAGACTGTGACAGTACAGTCTCTGTGAGAGACTTACGTTTTGTTCGGATGGAAGTATTTCTCGCTTCAAGGATGAGGACTCTTCTCTTCCGAATCCAGGTGTTGGAAAAGAAGGAGTCATGTTGTAGTCAGGGTCGTCTTATCTTCTGCATGTGAGATGAATCATTTTTGTCAAATTGACCAAACACGAGTTTAGTCTGAAGCTGACGTGTGGGTATGACTGTGTGTCCAAATGTTTCGAGAGAGGTCATCAGTAACCAGCTGTGCGTCTGCTAAGTGGTGAGGTAGTGATGTAATTGGAATCGCACGTTATCCCGGTTAGCCTTTGTGAGTAACAAGGGAAGTCCACGGCTGCTTTTGATATAGGAAAAAAATAAAAATTCAATGACCTCACAAAATTCGCGAGGCGGTCCAGAAGAGCTGCGCACCATCTGAATCCTCCTCGAGAGAACAAATGCCGAGCAGGGAGGGGAGGTGGGAACAAAAAAACATGTGGGTTACATTAGCCAGGGGAGCCTTTATTTATGGCACACACATGACAGGGAACATAACCGCTAACAACACGACAAACACACAAACACTTGTGACTTGGCCCCGGAAAAAAAAACTCGCAAAATAAATGTCACACAAATCATCCTGTGGTAGTGAAACCACTCAGCAAACAAGCAACAAAGTTTTGGGTTGAAGAGGAAAAAATAAAAAAACGTTTGGGCTGCAAAATTTCTCTCTCAGCACAAACCTCATATACGTCTTTTTAAAACTCTGTGTATTAAGAGGAGGGAAACTGGAAGATTGCAGCTTCAAAAGTAGTACATTTTTTTTTTACATTTTTCGAGTATTAAAAAGTCATTTGGCTGTAAGTGTAATGCTCATCACAATGCCCTCCCCCTCCTCCAAAACCTCTAGTAATTGAATACTATCCCACAGCCCCGGCACAAAATCAGCTTAGTGAATGCAGAAAGCAGGAGAAAAAAAAATATGATTATTATTCCACCATCAGGTTTCAATTACGCGGAAGAGGGGGGGTTAAGTGAACATCAAGTCATATTAAAGTATATAGGAGGCCACTGGCATTGGGAGACTTTGTTGAAAGCTCTCGTGTATTAACACACATTCTTACACGTGGCCAAGTTACATTATTTGATTATTATAACCGTAGCCACAGGTTTGGCGTGCAGGCTTTGAGTTCCCGCTCTCGCCTTAGAACCACTTTCACAGAGAACAAGAACCTATTAGTCTGAAAACAGTGATGAGAGCGAGAGAGAAAGATCTGCTGTCTACATCTGGCATGCACAGACGCCAGAAACCCAGCTGTGCGAGTGTGTGTTTGTGTGTAATGCACGGGCATATATTCCATTTTTGCGTGTCAGCGTTGCGAGACGCGTAAGACAGATTCAATGACAGAATGGACGTGACGCTCTGCGTAATGAAGCTGCATTGTAAAAATTTCGATTTGAAAAAAAAAAAGTGGCTGCTGTTCATTATCTTCCAGTCACTCGTAAATCACCTCGAGCGCCTTTAATTCTCGTCTGTTTCCGAGCGTTTATGTTCGCTCTGCTGTCTTTCCCTCTTCCCTTTGCAGTCAATCTCTCTCACTTTGTCCTCACACACCACCACACCGGATTCTGTCACCTGTCTCTGCTCGTTCTATCACTCCCCGAGAGGCAGAGGGATGGCCGCCACATTCCCAGAGGCAAGACATAAAGGGCTGCGAATGGATGGATGGATGGCGAGGGGGACGAAACCAACGGCTAAATTATTAAGTGACACTTCGCTTCGCTTTGAGACACACACACACTCGCGAGGCAAGGCGGGTAAACGCATTAGAACGGTTAGCCCCCTGAATGCACCCGACAACTCGACTACACGCTAACTCACGTCAAAATCATCAAACCAGGCCTGGGGCTCTTAAAATTTTTACGCTACCGCTTGAAGGGACGTCGTGGAGCCTGGGAGGCTTTCTGAGAGTGAGTGGCCCTGTCATCGCCGCCATCGCTGCCAATAAATAAGTAAATATGGGAGTGGAGTGGCTAAGCAGCGTTACCACAGAGTTGACAGCGCCTATCCACTGTGAGTTTGTGCCCCTGTGTGAACATCAGCAAATAGGTAATGGCACCTGTGTGTGTATTTGTGTGCGCGCACGGGTGTGTGTGCGTGTGTGTGTGTGTGTCTGACGAGCTCCAGGGGGGGGCCTTGCACTTGCCACCATCTCCCCAGCTAGAATGTGCCAAAGTGGGGCTTCATTCACTTAAGTTCCACCTGGCCTTGATTTCCTGCGGACAAGGCTTGAGCACACTGGGACAGCTCGGGTCTAATTTGGTACATAAGGAGTCGGGGATGATGGGCCATTTGGCCACCATGAACTCAGGGTCTATGTTTAGGTCGAGCAGGGAGAGGAACGCAGCCGCTCAGTTTGTGTGGCTGCAGCAGAATCACGCCAGTGGCTGGTTCTCTAATAGTCCCTCCATGCACGAGTAGCACATAGAATCAACCAGTATCCAGGCATAAACCTGTTCAAGGTGGGAAAGTTGTTGAGTCTCATCCAAAGACCTTTTGGGTTGGCAGCTCAGATCGGACGCCAACCCAAATTGTCAGTATTTGACGATCGGTAGGTTGCAGTTGTTTCTTTAAACTTGATCTGAGAACATTTCAACAAATGCGCTTGTATTGACAAGAGGAAAAAAATAAGATTAAGATCAAAACACTATTTTCTCAGCTGCAAACAGCCCGACTCATTTCCCCTACTCTTTCCAAACATACTCTGATTCTGGCTTCCCACCTATCCTGTGTTTTCCGTTTGGAAAGTTTTGTCATCTGTTTTTAAGAAAATAAGACTTTCGGTCTCAACAATTAAGCAAATTAGGACTTTTGCGGTGTTCCGTCTCCACAGCCTGGTGCAGCTGACCCAGCAGCACAGTGCGATGGCGATACTTTAGCAACTGTAAAGAGTGTTTGCGGGCCTGTTAATGCGCTCGCAGTTTGGATGTGTCTGCTTCGGTGTGTGCGTGCATGTACTCGTGTGCACGCACGTGTCTATCTGTGGGTACGCTCATTGTAAAGCCTTGCTAATTGCAGTTGAGACTCCTTTAATTAACACAAAGAGAGGTCTCCGGGGTACGTATGGGCATCGTGAGTGTGTCACGAGTTTATATCTAGCCAACCTGTGGGACACAACAGCCTAATCAGAGCCTTTTAAGTTCTGCCATGCTTACACTGGAGGATTAACTGAAGACACACTTTAGTCGTGGAAAATGAGACAACCGAGGATCGCGTTTGGTCTGGCTGACAAAACAAGCAAGGCATAAAAAAAACAAACAAAAAAAAACTCAAACGCGCTTAGAAAACTAACACTTTGAACCAAGTACACAATGATGCTGACAATAAGAGGTGCAGTATTTTAAGGTTGTAATGGCTTCTTCTTTTTTTTTTTATAGCTGGAGAGCCTCGCTCAACTGTAAACAAGATGGTTGCCCTGCTGGTGCTGTTTGCAGATTGATGGTTTGTGTGTGGCAAAGGGCGCCGCAAGAGACACGACACAGGATCCACCTCAATCTTTCTCTCTTTTCCCTTTGTCCACCCACCTCTGTCTTCATTTGCTCGCTCGCTTTCTCCTCTCTCTTTAAAAAAATAACTTCCTCTCTTTTTATTATTCCTGCCAATTTGGACAGGAGCCCTGGTCAAAGACAGATTACACTAAGTCGCATATCAAACCTAATCAATCTTCAGCCCCTGGAAGGCATCACTCTCCCAATGAATAATTACAGCAATCCAGTTATGAGCTGCCAGTGCCAAAATGTTGCCACCACCATCTTTTAGGATGCTGGAACCCCCGGCTGATTTAACCAATGAACTTTGAGGGGCAAGTTTTGTGAGCGCGTGTGGTCCGAGAAAAGAGAATGAGCTGCGGAGGAGAGACGAGACGAATATCAGGTCAAGTGCTACCGTTTTCCCTTTGAGAATTAATAAAGTCATTTGAACTGTATTAAATACAAGTAGCACCAGGGGTGTGCGGAGGCTGGAGTGCTGATATGTGTGGAGAATGAGAGTGATCATGAGCGTGTTTTGATCCAGGATTCAGTCTGGCAGGGCTGCTGTAGTCAAACGAAGGCCAAACTCAATTTGGCTTTCGCATGTCTTTAGTGCGGCTTACAATGGAGGAAAATGCGGTGCGCCACCCTCTGCTGCTCACACGCGCACAGGCACAGGAAAAAAAAAACACACACACACACACATGCAAAAAGATAAAGATGATTAAAAGGAGAGGAAGGGATGTGATGTGAAGAGGGAGAAAAAAAAGATAGAGAAGTGGGAGAGGAATGAATGATGAATGAACGAATCATCCTGTTGAGGATGAGGGCGCCGCTATCAGCGGGGAGAAGATGCTCCAGTCGTACGTCGTCAGTCAGTCATTCAGCCATTGATATGTGATGCATGAGCGTGCGCCAATGTGTGCGCGCGTCAGGCGAGGCGAGGGTCTTTCATTAAGAGGCGCGTTGAGTGGGAAAATATTGAGGGAAAATTGACCAGAAACTGCTTTCCTTTCACACGAGGGAGGGAAAAGCCACCGTGTTGTGCATGAGAGAAAGAGTGGTGTGCATGAGAGAGGGGAGACAGAAAAAATGGGGGAGAGAAGCGAGCGTGTAACTGCAGGGCAGCTGTATTGAGCGGAGGAGGGTGTCATTTAGAAAGTGGCTGGCTCAGCAGTGGCCATTAGTAGCGCTGTGACACAGTGGACCGTCAAGCAAACAGACAGACAGGCGGAAGAACCAGCAAGGATGTGGGCAGGCAGGGGAACAGACGAACCGCTTCAAAATCAGCAGGCCGGAAACAAACTAGGGATTGTTTTCTCTATTGATTAATGTGTCCATAATTTTTTTTTAATTGTTACTGATTAATCATGAAGTAAAAAACAGAAAACCAGTGAAAATGGTCATTGTAATAACCTTATTCAAATACAGGCCTCCAGGCTAACTTTTCACATCGGTTGCACTGGTGTGCCTTGTGTTTTCATTTCATTTCACGTTTTCATTGAATTTACTAACACGTTATGTTAATGGCTGGTAACGAGAATAAAGGTCTTCTTCATCTGAATCACAGCACACGTGGCCTCAACCTCAACCTCACTTTTAAAAAACATTTTGGTCGCACTTGACAGATTTTGAGTGCATGTAAAGTGCCAAAGCCGTCGCACCCTGCAGCCCTGAAATGTCTTGTTTTGTTCGCAAAACCAAAAGATATTAGCTATACAATGATATGAAACAGAGACTAAATCCTCACACTAAATGGTTTGATAAATGATTTAAAAGATTAATTTATTATCAAAACTAATGAAGATTTGCCAGACAAAAATGGCGATTGTATTCTTCAGCCCCGACTGATGTTTTCGAGACAGAACTCATTAACGACTCTGATGTATTAAACACAGTCGGTTCCCCTTTTAAATGGAGCGATGTAAGAACATAGAATAGGTTATCACAGCTCCAAACTGTAACTGTATTGAAACACGACCTTGAATACTACTGGGAGGATGCAAATGTTGACACCATCTTAAGCTATCTGATATCTTAAGCTGAGGAAGCCTCTTATAGCATTATGGTTAAAGGCTACATACCTAATGCTGGAATAATACAGCCGGTCCGAAAAAGCCACAAGCTATCTGTCGCCGCACCGCAAATAACTATGAGTTCAAACAGCGTTGAATGAAAGGGGAAGAAACGGAGAAGAATGAAAGACATAACTAAAAAATTACTCGAGCCCGTGAAATTCCTTAGACAGCAGAAACTAGCGGCGAAGGCTAAACACTCCAGAGTCTGGGTGTTGGCAGACACAAAACACGGCCGCCGCATGAAATCCGACGCTCCGAAACGCACCTCACCGATCCCGACTCTCGCCTCAATTTAAGACACCAATCGGAGCCAGGATCCTATCAGAGCACGGGTAATCTGATAAGATATCGGCCTCTCTCTTAACTGGTAATTATGTTTATTTGCACTGTGACAAATTTTTCACCATCAAACTTCACTCCTTTGTGACTCTTGACCTGGCAGTGTGTTACAAATAACAAACGCGCTCCGGCTCTCAGCTTTTCCTCCCCCATATTTGTCTATAAATGACTTAAAGGTGAAACACTCCGATCGTTCCCTATTTATTTGCCTGAAAGACGATCTGAGCTTTCACTTCACTTTCCCACCGGTCTCTCCAGCTGCCCACTGCCAGAAAAGCATTTTGCTGGGGACAGTGTGGTCCTATTGGAGCGGCAGGAATTCACAAACAGAGGGGGCAAACCAAGGTTACTGAGACGGAGGGCCCAGGCATGCTCCCAAAACGAGGCAGGCGGCGACGCAGCCAGCACAATCTGGGGTCCTTCTGCTGACTAGCCACGCTAGGACTCATGGGAAGGGAATGCAAGACCCTGTCGCGGGCCAAGTTTTTGTAGGAGTGCGGAGTGAGAGACAGAATGTTTGAAGAGGACGGGGTTAGCACACGATGAACGCTGCGTGTGCATGTGTGTGTTGAAAATAAGCCTTGACAAGTAAACTCTGGCTGCCGTCACTCGTCACTTCTTTGTGTTGGAAAAGACCGCCTTGCCACACCCCGCGGTACTACCATTTAAGCCAAGTCTTCTCCCATTCCAATGAGGAGACATTAAGGGAAGAATAATCACTTTGGACGCAAGCTGCCAATTTAGTCTGAACTTATTTATCTCATTTAGAGTCAGTTTGGAGGGATACGCACATGGCAAATGCCGACTTCTCAGTTCCCACAGACGGAGGAAGAGAGACCGCTGGCAGGGCCGACAGTGTTCCTCCACTGAGCTTTTCTTTTACTGTAACAAGAGAGGGGGTGACAACGGTTTGCCAAACCCTGACAACTGCAATCCTGTCACTGCTCGCTGCCAGGTTATCTGTGGGTTTTTTTTTTCTTTTTGTTTTTTTTTCTCCAGTGGATGCTTTACCACTAATTCAATTGCTTCTGGTTTTTCAAGCATTAAATTCTAAATTAGGATGTTCCCCGAAAAAGAAAAAAAAAAGCCAGCTATACCTTCACAAACAAAGTAAAATACAGACGGGTGGGTGTAGAGGGCAACGGCCACCGTAGCTGCTTGCCTCTGCCCTGAACCGCATGATGTAGGGACCCCCCAAAAACTCATATCCTACATGGCTCTGGCTGCGCATACTAACTAGCCGGCACAGCACCCAAAGGGGGTACTGTAATGCAACTGGAGATGGCCTCTCTTTTCATGGAGCATGCACACATGTAAGCGCACACGCACACATACACACACACGCACACACACTCTCACACACTCACACACACATTAGGTCTAGTCTAATTAGTGGCGGTATTTTCAGGGCCTGTTTGCGCAAATTGGAAATGTGTGATGTGAATTAAAATATGTCCGGGGTTTTTTGTTCCCAATAAAAAAAACAAAAAAAAAAAATAGAAAGGGGTTTCACCTTGCCCCTTTGTTGGGGCTCATACGAAAGTAATTTAGTCCACAGAGAGAGAAACAGAGAGAGAGAGAGAGAGAGAGAGAGAGTGAGAGAGGTACAGAGAAAAGAGAGGTAGTAAAAGAGAGAGAGAGAAATGGAGAGACAGAAAGAGAAAGGGGGAGAGGGGGAGGGAGATACATTCCGTTTGGCCCAGAGTGAGAGGCACTGTGGGTGTCTGAGGGCCCGAGCTGCCACTAATTGCTTCCATATAGGACCCGTCCACGGTCACACACGCACACACACACACACACACACACACACACACACACACACGTCTGCACGCACGCACCTACACGCTGTTCGAAATGCGAAAGCAGAAATTTTATCCATAAAAATTCATAAAACAGTAATTTCCAATACATGAAAGGACACTAAACTTTTACATTTATTTAACCGCTGAATCGCGTCTTTCATGAAATGTGTCGTCAATTAAAGCAGAAGCCTCAGAGCTACCGCATGAGGTGATGAGGCCCAGGCTCAGGTTAGCAGCACGAGCGAGAGTACAAAAGGCCCAAAAATAGAGAGCCGAATAATCCTGAATTTACAGCACTACACAGTGAATCTGGTTAACAGAAGAGCACTAGTTATTTATCTTCCATACAAAAATGGTTCATGCTGCTTTATGTCCTTGGCACTTCATTGTTGCTGTTCATTGTCACCTGTGTGTTCCTTTGTCCAGTGTGTTAAATGCCAACCTGCTAACCAATTTCCCTTCAGGATAATAATCATAAAGTCAAATTTTTAAGTTGCTGTTGAGGTCAAAAGGGCTTCAATTTTTTTATTTTTTTTTTAGAAACAGCTGTTTCTAACAGTTTACATATTACACTCTGTTTACGTTGTTTTCCAAATCTGATATAAATCCAGATCAAAATGGAAAGGAGCACACACGGATGCCTTCTGCACCAACATGACTCACATCCAACAGAGATGTTCTTGTTTTTCTGTGAACTAAATTCAAACTGATGGCAGGAGCTGCACTTTTGCTAGTCTCACCTCGCGCCAAGCTTTAAATTCTTTCCAACATCTGTCTTTCCGGGGGGCTTATCTGTCTGATGTTGGTTACAGCTGCTGTTGCTAGGCAACGCTTCACATGAGCAGGTGTAAAATTGATACATTAACAAAAGCCTAAGTAGTCAATTAATAGGATATTAAGTATTCTCAAGGTTTTGAAAAGAGAATTAAAAGCGTTACTCTAAATGTAATCAAAGGATGGCATCTTCACTGGTTCAATAGTTTTAATGTGATTATCACAATAAAGACATATTGTGATGCAGTACTAGAAATTAAAGTGCCTACACTACAAGCGACTGACGAGTGGACTTTTTTCTAATGGTGATTTTGAGTCAAAAGAAGTGTTGAGTATGTTAGTATGTATTTAAGACACTTCAGGTGAAAATTAACAGATATCACTGGGAAACTTTTTCAGTTGATTACTTACATTAATCATATTTTCTTTTGCATAAAAATTTCTGCAATTTTACATTTAAATACAATCATGAGACATTATGGGCTGAATATGCCCTAATTTGCATTAATTCCCAGACACAAATCTAACAACTACTGTAAATGTGTGTACGTTTTCTCTTTTACTAATCTTAAAAAAGCAATACAGCCCGAAATCTCAAAACTGACCAAACAAAAATCTGGCAATGTGACATCGAGGAGACGAGTTACCCTTAAAAATACCAAGTACAGTAGACAAATAATTTTAAGTTGTTAAACTTAAACTTAAATTCAATGGTTTTGTTAATTCTGAGGTAAACAGTTCCCCCGCTTTTTTTTTAAAGTAAAGCCGAATTTTAAACAGTTAGTGCAGTGCATACATTTAAAAAAAAAAAAAAAAAAAACAGTGTTATGCCTGTAGTTTCTGGCCTTAAAGGGAAACTCAGGTAATTTTAAACGGGGACCTTTTTTAAATCTTGTTTATACATAGTGATTAATTCTTACCAAAAGCTAGAACTACACTTTTCCTTGAACATGACTTGTGTTTCTTTCAACAAAACGGATGTTATCAGTTAACAAAAAGGTCTATCTTCATTAATTTCTTCTATGTAATGTTGTCTGACACATAGTGTAACAACCTCAGCCTGTCAGTGGCCAAAACAAGCACTGTTAATGGACGTAACGTTGACAGTCACAGTTGCCCCAAAGGATTACAGCTGAGGCGATCTACCAGACTGATTCCAAAACTTTTGGAAAGAATGATTTATTTACACACCAATATATGTAAAAAAAAAAAAAAAAAAAAATGTTTTAAAAAAAAAAACACCAAAGAGATTCCCAGCCATTGTACACTCCAATTAAAAGTCAAATGTGACAGTCATACTACCTCAGATACAGATCCATGTTTTCTCACTTCCTGTCCGCTTGTTCACTGTGAGTGTGTATATTTCCGTCCACAGACAGTGTGGGCTCTACTTTGACGTATTTACAGGTTCCTTCCCCACACAGCGAGTATAACGTGCACTTTTTTCTCTCTGCAGCACGCACACCCACGGACATGCACACTCGTGATTAATAGGAGAGGGCCAAAAAGGGGCAACAATAGTCATCCTCCTGCTCTGCTGCCTAAAGAAAACACACAGTGTCTGGGCATATGTAACCACATGAGGTTGTGGCTACATTAGACTGTCATGCACTACCTCTCATGTCAACAACAAAGAACAAAATCTCCCTCTCCCAGCTCAGCATACATATCATAAATCGACTTACATCATTTCATACACAGACAAAAGAAAAGAGAGAGTGGAGGAAACGGGGCAGAGAGGCAGAGAGAAAGGATATGGGAATGAAACATATTCATTTAACGGGACAGTTGAGTTAGACGGAGCAGGTAAGCAGAGCGGAAGACATTTTGGTATCAGAGTAATTTAAAGAGGAAATCAGTTTGGCCATTTAAACCAGTTATAGCCACTTTACCAGGTGCAAAAGCACATACCAGCGCAGAGCCTTGAGCTTGTACAGCAAAAAGAGCCAACTACATAAAAATGAATCTTAACTTTACTGGGTTCTACTGGAGTTTAAATAGCAGATGGACTGTGTGTGTGTGTTTAAGGTTCAAAGCGTTAATGTGACTAACACGACTGCGAGAACGTTAGCATGGCAAGTTGAACAGGTGTGGGCTGCGTTTGTCAGCCTCTAAAATGAATGAAGTCACCGGGCCTGCCTCACACACACACACACACACACACACACACACACACACACACACACACACATGCAGACGCACACACGCTGGCGCACACAATCCATGGTTCCCACCTGAGCAGTAATTTTAAATGACTGTGAGCCTGTGTGACTGAATCGACCGAGCTCACAAATCAAAGGCACGTGGGGTTAGTTGAAGATTTCCAATGAAGTGGCAGAAGGGAAGTTGGTGTGCGCGTGTGTATACGTGTGTGTGTGTGTGTGTGTGTGTGTGTGTGTGTGTGTGTGTGTGTGTGTGTGTGTGTGTAAATTACAAAACAAGGGACGGAAAGACATGACTGCCCTCTCCTGACTTCATCAGAGCTTTAGGGAAGCTCGGATGTCACATTATATTTCATTGTCTGAACATAAACATTAAACATTACAGAAAATAGCTATCGTCGCTATCATCCCTTTGCCGCCACACACACGCGGCCTCGGTGAAGAGGGCCCACGGGAGGGGGGGGGGAACTGCTGTAGGTTGGTGAGCGCTGTGTGTATGGCCCTACGCATTGTGTGAGTATATGTATGAAATGCAGGTGTGTGCGTTTCCTGCAGGAGTGGCTGTCACTGTATCAGTTGCCACAGTAGATAAGGCAGCGTACCGCGGTGGTGCCAGTAATGATGCTGGGGACCACTGAGACAAGTGTAGGGGAGGCGTCTCTGCAGCTTCTTGCTGATCTCATCACATCACTTTTCATACACAACACAGAAAAAAAAAGCGAGTGCACCGGCAAAATAACTTTTCATTTTCTCTGATGCTTTTCTTTTTTTTCTCTCTCTTCCTGTCATCCTTCTTCCCTCTGTTTTGCGTCATCTGCTCTTGAACTTTTTTCACCTTCACTGCAGAGAAACCTGAATCACGAACAAGCGAATACTCTTTGATTTGAAGTAATCTGCTAATATCAGGCTTTTAAAAAACTGCCAATGCGGTCGGTAGACACCTCTTTAAACGACCTAAAAATTAAAATTATATCTAATCTTTGAATAAGTAAAAATAAATACATAAATAAAAAGGCAACAAAACTATAGTATATACGCTTCTTAAAATGTGATTCTTTTTCTTAAATGATGAAATAAAAGAATTGAGGGCATTCCTTTACTTACAGGCTGGGTCCTTTCAAAATTTAATTTAATCATTTCAAGAATTTTCTAAATAAATTATAGATTTCTTCATTTCAAATGACTCCTCTTACTTACATATATAGTTTCAGCAGTAATGATTGTGTCTTTAACCAATCCAAAAAACAAATAATAAAATAGTTCAGTATTTTTGTTTTTTTTTGCACTCACAAACAAACTCTGAGAAAAAATGTGTAAATGTGTCAAGTCTGGGAAAATATTCCTCATGATGTCATCAGGCTTATCTTGGCTTGGACTTAAAACTGTTGATAAAAAGTCTGTTGCATTGTGGGAAGTGTAGGATACTAACCCTAACCCCTCAACCAATAGGAGAGTCTAGAAGTTATGATATCTTTGAACATTTTTAAATGCCACTTTATAATTGGTCAGCAATTTGCAAAAAAAAGGAAAAACATTGAGTTTTCTCTCATATATCTGGGACGCTAATGTGGCGACCTTTTCACACTCCTTGTTTTTAATGTCGGTTCTAGTTGTAAAACAGATAGAAAATCTTATTTGGAAAAATCAATCAGTTCTCTTGAAATAAGTTCAACGATCTAATGCAAATTGGTGCTTCTAAAACTATGGCAACTACCTGAAAATCTGCTCAAATCTATTAGTGATTATCCGTTTATTTTTCTCCGTTACCAGCAGAGATGATTACGTGGAAAAAGGACTGCCTGGTGGGAGAAAACAAGGAGACCACACCGACTTTATGGACAAAAAAATGTTCCTTTTCTCCACCATTAAAACATTGAGCAGGCATCAGATGTCAGCTCTTTATTTCTGATAGCTGTTATTTAGGTGCCCTAGTTGGCTGGACTTCAGTGTTTGGCAGTTGTCGAGCACCTCTGAGGAAATCAAATGAAAAAATCTGGTTCAAAACCCCCACGTATATAAAACAAGGATTTCATTTGAGCTGTTTACAGTGTAGCCCGAAAAACAAAAGAAAAACCAGGCGGAGAAAATTGGAGATCTAAAAGAAGGGACAGACATTTAAACAGTGGCATGAACACAATAAACACGCATCACTTTTCTCAAAATGATGCATCATCCTCCTGCAGTCACAGAGTCACACAGAGGATGTGGTGAGAGGTTAGTAAAACAGAAACCTCCACTGTCCTGCGCCTAACCCCTAAACCACTGGTGTTTAAGTGTGTAGTGTTAGAGAGGTTTGCGGTGCAAAACGGGTCGCGATCCAGCAGGAACGAGGCTTGAGAGGACATCAGAGCACACTTAATCTAAACAGCATTTCCTACCTTGGGCCGTTGCTGCACCAAACAAGCCAAAACCGCACGGTGTCCATACACAGCTATGTCTGCGTGTGTGTCTGGTGTTTGCTGCGAGTCTGTGAAGATGGCTCGGTCAACCTCAATCAAGGGGAGAACGACAAGAAAACAAGCACGGGATCGGCTAAACAAATGGGGGTTGAGGAGGATGCACAGAGGGAGAGAAGGAACCCAAACAAACTGTAAGGTTGATGTAGCTGAAGATTAGTGCAGGTTTTGGGGGCTAAATAGGGGGTCCTTAATGTATGTGACGTAAACAAACACGCGCACGCACAAACACTTCCTCCCCCGGGTCGCACACAGTCGTAGCTAGAGGCCGCCAACAAAGCCTAAACAGTAGGATTAGCTGAACACAACACTGACGCTTTGGCTTGTGTCTGCGTAAGGGAGAGAGAAGGCACTGTAAACTGTTTACAGGGGAACGCAGGGTTACTGCTCCGTGTGTGTGTGTGTGTCGGCGTCTATGTGTTTACAATGCAATATTGTGGCTTTTGTGATGGGTCAACTCCTCTCTGATTGAGGCAGGATCAACACAAGAGACAGTGGCATGTGTCCATACACAAACACACACACATGCTGCTTGCAGTTGAGGAGCAGGATGCTGAAGCGCACAAGAATGTATTCAGCCTCACGCACACACACACACACACACACACACACACACACACACACACACACACACACACGACAACAGAGAGCTTAAATCTTTATGTTACTTCTCAATGGGGTTTTTAGCATCGGTTTAAAAATAGTGACACTGGGGTTTATTGTCCATATCTAGAATAATAATAAAGAATATTTTCCACCGTTGCTGTGTGCATATTATGCATCATCATAACTGATTCTCCCCTATCGATGTTTTCCCTCCAACGCCCTCTTTTGATGTCATCTTTCCATCTCTTTAGCTGTTATCTCCGCTCTCTAAAAAAAAAAAAACACACACACACTACTCTTCCTGTTCATTCTCACAGCCATTGGCTGAAATATCCTGCTGTTGGGCCCCGAGGCAAAACTTAGCTGCTGGGCCCCCGTTAACCCCCCTTCGCTCCAGTCTATTATTATACTAGATTACCGCCTGGCCCCTGATGTGCGGCGTGGTAATTTGATTAAACTCAAACTACTTTAGGAGCTCGCAACAATGACGAATGTCCAAAGACAAGACACACAAGGACAGGACAGGGTCTCAAGATAAGGAGTCAGCTGATGGTATGCTTTCAAGGTGCATAACCTCAATATTTTACCAATAATCACACCCTCATATACCAGCAGACATGTGTTGTTTTGTTTTTTTCCTTTCTGAACCCCCATGGCTCCAGTTTGTCACTTGCCTGTCAAGGTGGTGACTAATACGCAGCTTTGGGGCTTGTAGGCTGCTAGAAGCTAAAAATATAAAATAAACAATGACTTTGCTCGATTTAATTTTAATTTACAATGCCTTTCTTGCGAAAATGGAATGAACTGCATAACATACTGTCTGGCTTAATGTTGTAGGGGCAAGTTTTAGGAATTTGTGTTATGAATTGAGTATGGGTCTCGATTCGGGATAGACCTCATTAACTTTTGGTGTAGATCTGGATAAACTGAAGAATCACTTTCTTCAACATAGTGTGATCGGGTGATCTTAAATTATGTTTGAGCAGTCACTGGTTTACATTTCAGAGTGATGACAACATTGATATTGGTTTGATTGAATTAATGGGGACTGTTGGGCCTTTGGCGGAGGTATACACTCTACTGAGTGACTTTTCTAGTTGTTCCATGTCATTCCTTTTCTCTCTCTATTTGTATTCACCGTCACCTCATTCACCACATCGGAGAAATAAGGCTCATCCAGCTCAATCAAAAGTGATTTTCAACTAGGTTTTTCTCACAGTACTTACAGTCTTGGTTTTCTGTGGCTTTGTGCAGTGCAACACTTATTCAATGCCATGCAGATATTCACGTGGCAAACACAAAGATAGACTGGATATGACATTTCACCTCTCTGTGCCTTCAGCAATGATGCCACTGTGGGAGGATAGCATGCTTCTTTTTCAAAAGAACCACTACATGTTTTACACCCTTTGCTCAGAAGCACGGATATAGACAAACAAAACTGTCCAAAATTTTTTTCCCACAGCAAACAACTGGCGCTTTTAAGTGAGTCTCACACATTTTTAAATGTTTGATGCTGCTTTGTGCCTCGCAGCAAATGTAGCAGGCAAATCTATGTCACTGTAGCGTTTGTTTCTTTCTTTTGTAGGAAGGAAAAAAAAAAAAAAACGTTTGTTGAGCCACATTTGCTGCTTCATATGAAAGCATTTTCAGGTTCAGGAAGTGGGGGGGGGAAAAAAAAAAAAAAAAGCTGCCGAGCAGAACAAAAGAGAAAGCGTGGAGATTTGAGTCAGGCCTGCTAGCTTACAGTTTCTGACTCATCTCGGTAAAATGACCCCCAGTGTTCCTTAGTGCTCAAAATAAGAGTGGCAGCTACATGCTAAAACAATTAGCCTCTCCTTGCACAGGCTGAGGAGCAGCTCGTACATTAGGAAGCTAAACAAGTAGGCAAGGCTGAGGAATATGGCACAAATATATTCTGTGTGTGTATGTGTGTGTTTGCGTGAGTGTGTGACAAAGTGCCTCCCTTGGAAAGAGAGGCTCTGATTGTACAGACAGAGTGGCTGTGTGTGATAATGGTTTCCATTAACCTGGGCTGAGTTGGAGGACCTGTGAGACTCTCCATTCATCCCTGTCTCTCTCCTTCTCGTTCTCTCTTCCTGTCTTTCTCTATCGCGCACACACAAACACACACACACGCACGCACACACACATCACGTAAGTATAAGGACCCTTACAGTGACAAATCCTCCCGGAGAATTAGGCTGTTTCATTGTGTGACGATGGGCAAAAGGGTCAGAACTTTATCAAGAAACCCAAAGAGTCCCCAAAACGTTTGGTGTATCCGAGCCATTAGCTGCACTTGTGTGTTATCTGGAGAGCAGACACGAGAAACATGGCCCCTTCACACACTGAGAGCCTCTAACTTTCTACATCAATGCAGCTTGCAGCCAAGAGAGTAAAGAAGAGGGCGAGGAGGGAGCTAAAGAAATGCAGTAGAGGGCAGGAAAGAGACGGAGGCAGTGGAAAAAAAAGACCTTTTCATTTCAGAGTCCCATCTTTACCTGTACCCTCTTTTGTTAGAGCAATACTTATAAAGCACAATGCTCCTCGGAGATGCTTTGACTATAACTGGGCTGTGCACATGTACAGCAGTGGCTCCAGCAAAAGCATGTCACGTAGCAGTGAATGGGAACAGAGGAGGTAGTGTAGCAATTATTGCAGAGAAGCCATTAAGGGCCAAGGGTGGCTTCTTTAGACGATCACAGCAGCTGACTAATGGACAACCTTGTTTCCTCACTCGCTCACATCCTGGATTTATCTCTTCCAGCTCCCTCGAAATGAAAAAAATCCATAGTATTCAATATGCTTAGCGGAGTTTCTACAAAGTGAAAACATGGTTTTGTTCCTTTAATGGCATGTGTGTGTGGACATACTGAATGTGTGTATACAGTTGTTTCCTCCTATCTACTGCAGGTTTGGCCCCAGGGCAATGAGTCCCCAATGTCACCCCTGCTCATTTCCTCTTTTTCCTTTCCCTGTGCGCACCAGACATGTACCGGATTATAACATAAAGTGTGATAGAAAAACGAACACGCAAACAATGACAAACGACGGCATCAGGGCGAACGCCAACGAGGCAGAGGCCAAGCGGTGCTCCTCAGCGGGGACAGTGTCTGATCAATTTTTTTAATTTTTGCAAAGTAAGGCAACAAAAAGGTTAATCAAGACCTGCAAACCTCCAAAATATGTAATTTAAAGATCTAAAATCTCTCATCATAGCTACATATCACACAAGTATAGTTCAGTGGGTATGATTTGCCCTCTGAGAAATAAAATATACACTCTAGGTTTAAGCAGGTTCATGATGTGAATTGGGAAACAGTGCAGTCCGTTTATATCTTATTTGTGCCATACTTGCACCGGACCCGAGCTGACACGACAGGAAGTTCCTTGTTTATTTCAAGCCATTTTCAAGTGATCACAGCTGGCACACTCTATTCTTCCATTCAGTTTTTATGAATAAAGGGTATAGAGCACAGTCAAGTGTAATGCACAGGGCATGGCAACTTCCTTTGTACTCTGTGTACTTTGTGAATTCTTTGAATTTATGTTTCTATTAACGTCTTTATGACATTCAAGGTACATTTATCAGCCTCAGCCATGAGTCCATACCACCACATCAGGCCAGTTATTATAGGTAAAGGTCTACTTTGCCTCTATTGCTATAAAAAAAAAGGTTGCCACAGATGTTGGAAAGAAGGTGATGAAGCATGCAGCGTTGTCTCCTTCTCCGTCCGTTAAACCAGGTGTTTTTGCGAAGAAGATGTGAAGTAGTCCTGAGGAAGCTCAGTGATGCAGAACTGAGGGAGAAGTCTTAATTGTCTTTAGGCTTTTCATGTATCTCAGAAAAAAGTGTTCGTGGGAGGCATTTGAATGTCTGCGTATCAACTGTTCGAACTTCTCTGCAGACGTTTCAGTGGTGATTTTTCTCATCGGCCTGCCGTTGCTTGATTTAGTCTTAGGAGCTGGTGTGGATGTTTGCACTTTGGCAATGTCAGTCAGATTAGATGCTGAAAACATTATCTGCTGCCTTCGAACAGCTGTATAAGGAGCTGACCAACAGAGCTGGAAAGCAGACAAGCTGTTGAGAGGGACGGTGAGAATCAGTAATTCGCTGATATTATACAATCAAAAGCAAACTGTATTATTAATGGTTTTAACAAACGCATGATGAAAGTAAAAAACATACATGAACGTTTCTCTTTACGCCTACTGGAACGTAAGTCATCAAATAAGCTAAGCTACGACTGACAGGCACGGATGAGGAGAAGACAAACTCACTCTGCCTGAGGAAAAGGAAACTCCACCAGTGCAACGTGGCACCAAATGTACCCGCACAGACGATGTGAGGGAGGTCTAGTTTAAAAAAAAAAAGAATGGCGTGTGTGTTTGTGTCAGAGTCACAGTTAACTTTTCTTCATGAGAAATGAATAACGGTATGTAGAAATCGCCAATGTTACGTCTATGTTGTGTTATTTAACTTACACTGTGACATTTAGCTTATGCACAGACCCATGCACATACACTCACGTCTACATGCCCGCGCATGCATGCACACACACACACACACACACACACACACACACTCACACCCTTGTGAATTGCGTGTGTCGAAATGACACAGCACTTATTAGCATTTCATTGCCATGGGTGCCTCTGCTGTTTGCCCTGGGCATTGCTGTTGGCACAATCCAACATCACAGACATAAATAAAGAAGTAGGGGGGGGGAGAGAAAGAGAAGTGGAGGATTACAGAGAGAGAGAGAGAGAGACTTGATGCTCTGAATTAAACATGCTTTGATTGTTACTGGAGGAGAATGTGTGTATAAGTCGACATGCACGTGGGCGCCTTTTAGCCGTGCCACACCTAGCACGAGAGCTAACTGTGGTGGGCTCCGAGCTCTAATGTGTCTGTCGGGGGAACAGAAAACAGAGACAAGAAACGTACCTTTGGAACGGAGAGACGGTGGCAGGAGCACATGAAAAAAAAAGAGAGCAAAGAAGTTAGACATTTAACACACATCCGACATGTTCATCCGGTATTACCAATCGTGAATCAAACTAAATGAAAACAAACAAGTGTAGGAGAATTTGCCCGTGCTTTCTCTGATGCTTGGTGCTTTACCAAAAACACAACAAACACACCGTCCCTCTCCACCGCGCAGCCTGCACTGGCAGGGGGCTCTTCAAAGCCAGCGAAGGGTTAACCTGGAGGTACATATTTCGGAGACAACCTCGCTTCAGATGAGCTGTGCGGCTGCTCTTGTGGCGGTAATGGGAAAATTGCACTGAGAGGAAGGACACACGCAATTAGAATCTGGCAAGTCGGCCGGCGGTGGGTGGCGGGGAGGGGGATACAGGAGGAGCGAGGCAGAGGGAGAGAGGGACGAGGAGGCAGGACCCACCGGACAAGAAGTGATTTAGTTGAAAGCTGGCTTTTTGTGCACTGGGTAAACGCCTGCTCGCTTGTCTGCTGGCTGGGGCCCGTCCTCGCCCGCCTCGGTGACAGCAGCCCAGATGTCAATCAAATTAGCGCCCATTTACTGCTGATTTGCCCGTGTCATTCGCAATATCCCCTTTCTGCCTCTGATGGGGTGGCACAGAGATGAGGGAGTGATAGAGGCGGAGGAAAGGGGAGAGGAAGGGGATGGAGGGAGAGTCACTTTATTGCAGTCTTTCTCCGTGAATGTCATCTGCCCACTTATCGCGCATTCCGGTGGGACGGAGTGAAGGAGGAGAGGAGGAAGAGAGGAGATCCTTTGTTCCGTGGAGTGGCTCACTAGCACATGCAAATAGGGCGGCAGCGTCAGGGGAGAGGCTGGCGCGGGTTTTAATGGAGTTGGGGCAAACTCATTTTACAGCGTAGAGCCACAGAAGAGGAGGATAATAATATCACTGTGTGTGTGTGTGTGTGTGTGTGTGTGTGTGTGTGTGTGTGTGTGTGCGTGTGTGTTTGGCGTGTGTGTCAGCGGGATGGTGTTTATTAGACACTGGGCCGTTAGAATACTTTAAAAAGTGCCGCTTGCAAACTTACTTAGACGAAGGAAACACTAATTCAAAGCATCAGCAGCCTTAAAAACTCCTTCATACCACTGCTGTTTTACTTCATGTGCAATTGTGCTTCCTAGTGGTGCTGTTTATACACACTGGCAGACTGCTTAGAGACACCAAACACAGACAAAAAAAAAGAAAGGGGAGAGGAAGAAGGAGCGAAAGTGGGGGGGAGGAAAAAAGAGTGTCCTGATTGATGCCGTTTGATTCAATTTCCAGCGTGTGGAGACATTTCAGGGCCCCGGGGGCCTCTGTGTCTTCACAGGAGCAAAGGAGGGAGAGATGGTGATAGGATAGGCATGAGGAGGAGGAGGAGGAGGAGGTGGAGGGGGGGTGGCGGTGTTGTGCTCACTAATTTGAGATGCACCTTTCAACGATGAAGGGAGCTGATGTTCAACTTATACTCCAAATCTGGGCTAAAAGACACACCTAATTGGCTTGAAATGGAGACAGGGAAGCGAGAGGGAAGAGAGTGCTGAGAGAAACGCTCGTCTTCAAACACGCACACGTATATATAATCACTGCGAGGCCGCATCTGAAGTGTGTTTTTTTTATCAGCTGTCATCACCCCACCATCTCATTGATCTCGCACCAACCAGCCGATCGGCGCAAAGTGTAAGTGCTCTACGACGTCTCTCGCGCGTGGTGTAAAATGTCCGAATGGCGTGTTGATCGAGATGATTGAGAAGCTGATCTCGAGTGCGTAGCTCGGCGCACGCCCCCGTGCTCTCTGACACATAAGTACTATATATGGAAATTAACTGAAAGTGCATTTTATTGCGCGTAGCTGCAGCTGTCATTAACGTAGCGCGGCCACCGCCTGATGGGCAGCGGAGAAAAAGTGCCATTCAAGTGCCACTCAGTTGTCAGGTCCCTATGAGAGACAGAAAAATGCATATGGAAGCTTGTATGCTTGCTTGTACACACACACACACACACACACACACACACACACACACACCCAGGGGGAGGGTGGAGGGTTGGGCCTGTCACTGCTCCGTCACTGACTACTTCCATTTAATGCCGGTCCTGTCACGACAAGACGGGAGCAGAATGAAGTGGATCACCTACAGGCACCACACCTCGCCTGGTCTCTCTCTCTCTCTCTCTCTCTCTCTCTCTCTCTCTCTCTCTCTCTCCAGCTGCCTGCTGATCTGGCCGAGCACAGACGAGGCAGTGTCACCCAACAGTTCACATCAAACATGTGGAGCGCCTTGACTGAACAAGACCAGGGACTGCAAATTAGGTCCCGGAGCAAAGATTTTAGAAAGTTTGAGAGACCAAAAAAAGAAAAAAAAGGGTAGAAATACAGGCAGAGGCAGAGAGGTAATCACCGTGTGTATGTGGGTAAATTACCTGAGTTGATTTCAGTCCAATCTGTCTCTCAGTCTCTCGAGGGGAGGAGAAGTGTGTGTGTGTGTGTGTGTGTGTGTGTGTGTGTGTGTGTGTGTGTGTGTGTGTGTGTGTGTGTGTGTGTGTGTGCGCAGTGGGGACATTTTCCCAGAATTCACTGCCCTCCCTGCCCTATTCCCCGTAGGTGCACCCACACAATCTTTCAAGCAATTGCAGGCAGCGCTCTGCATCTCCAGTCGACACACGCAAACACACCTTCTTCTTTTCAGCGAATGACGTCACGCATGGCCTGCGCTTCTTCCCCTCCATCATCAACCCCAAATTTCCTTAATGCATTATTAGGAAGGCATGCATTAGCACCCATGTGCTTTTAGTTTGCGTGTTTGATTGCTGCTTCGCCTCAGCAGCGGCAGCATCAGGCCTTCAGTTAAAAGCACAAAGGAGGAAGAGTGAGAGACAAAAGCGGGAAAGCAAGAAAGAAAGAAAGAAAGAAAGAGAGAAAGAAAGAAAAGAAAAGAAAGAAAGAAAGAAAGAAAGAAAGAGAGAGAGAGAGAGAGAGAGGGAGATTAAGTCAAAGAGGAAAAGAAGAAAGTTAATGTCAGGATGTGCCCCATAATGACTAGTATAAGCTCTAGTGGGAGCTTCCTCTCGCGCCAGTTCCAGAGAGGGTAGCTTGATTGGGGATAATTGGCTAGCCTTCACTAGCGGTTAGCATCCAGGCGTGGAGACAGGGGAGGGCACAGGGGAGGGCACAAGGGCTTGGCACACGCACACATGCACACACGCAGACAGGCACACACTAACTCGCATATACTCTCACACACGCTAACACTCATACATACACAAACAAATACACATTTGCAAATAAGACTTAACACAGAGAGACACACAAGGATAGAGACAGAGTGGAGTAAGAGAAGACAATGTCCAGAAATTAGTGCCAACAGCTTCAAAGTTTGCACAAAACAATTTCACTTTAATTGAAGTCACATCCTTCAACGCGCTGCCGTGCGATGTTTTACACAAGCTGATCACATTACGGCAGAGGAGGGTCTCGCGCTCACTCCTGCAGAGCACAGCAAACATTTAATAGTTGTGCAAAGTTGCATTTCTCTGATGGCCTCCTCGAGCTCCTATTAATCACAGTCTAAAAGCAAAGCTATAGGCGGGTGAGATGGGGAAGGAGCGCTCATAAAACAACACACACTCCCTGTAGCTACAACTGCACACACAAACACACACACACACACACACACACACACACACAAACGCTCCTTCCTTTCAAAGAGATAACTTTACAGAGCCACCCACTCCACCCCCCCCTCAGTCCTCTGTTGTGCCAACAGCAGTTCCATCAGAGATTTTGTGCCCTCGAGCTCTGGTGACTGTACGAGCAACATGTTGACAGCAGCCAGCCAGTGACTCAAAGAAACACAGCAGTTCACACTCAAGGCCAATAAGGAGGCCGAGGAGGTAAAACACTAGAGTTGTCTGGGTCACCTAAGAATAACATTCCCTATTACCCTCATACAGGTAGATGACTGATACACATATTGTCACGAAAATCATAATCTGAACTCCCTCTTGTTTTCTAATGAACAGAAACTGAAGATCTTACTTTCAGTTCTTGCCAAAGAACAGACAAACCTGCGTTGACCAGACTTGTTTAACCTTCTGCTTTTGTCTCTCACTGCAACATTACTACACCCGGCTAATCTCTATTTTGTTTACGTCTGCTTCCCCACGAAATCACGTGGGAACCCAGCATCAGTTGGCAGTGGCATGAAGCCAAAGCGCTGAAAATGGTGTCCTCAGCAAAGAAACGTGCCGAGTTTGAAGTGGATCAGATTTAACCATTCCTAAGATATTTGAATATTATACAAACAGACAGAAATTCACTATTTCACCACCAGTCACTTGTCAGCTCTGCCCAAATTGGAAGTATTTCTGAAGGATTCTGACATATTTCTTAACAATCACATCCCCCATTGTAGGTTTTGTTGAGTGTCAATTAATACTTTTTTTGTCCACCATTACGAACATACACCTAACAAAATGTATTAAAACATTTCCAGCAAGTGTATTTCAGTTAGTTATTTTATTTCTAAGTGAACCTGTCACTATTTGGGTTAGTTACTCTGCTTCTACTACTGGAGCAGGTCAGAGACCGCTGTAGTTTCACCTTTGTCACAACACAACATCGCATTGTCTGCCGAGCTGCTGTAACAACACACATCACTTCTGCTGTAATCAGTAGAGTTCACAGAGAGCTTCCTCTGGCGTGCCTCACACACGCACGCACACACACACACACACACACACACACACACACATACTAGACGCCTTAATGAATTAACGAGGGTCTGCAGCCACACCCCTCACTTCAAGAGCTTCAAGGAGGTGGACAGAATGTGAGGCTGGAGTGGAGAGGGGACTCAGGGGCTCTTTTGAATGGCAGGAAATCCCTGAGATGTTTTCTGTACTCTCTGCCACAACCTCAGGCCCTGCTAAGGTGGTGAAGGGAAATTGTGTTTGTGACACACTAACAATACTGCGTCTTTCTTTCTTTCTTTCTTTCTTTCTTTCTTTCTTTCTTTCTTTCTTTCTTTCTTTCTTTCTTTCTTTGCTTTTCCCCTTCACTGCTCTTTCTTTTCCCCCTCTCTCTCTCTCTCTATCTCTCTCTCTGGCTCTCCCTCACACACACCCCCCCCCCACACACACACACACACACACACACACACACCCACACACACACACACACACCCACACATACACACACACACATACATAAACATGTCTTACACAAACCCTCTTTCTGCAGCCAGATGTCCTGAGAGAGGGAGGCCAACGTGCCCTTTCACTTAAAACGACACACACACACACACACACACACACACACACACACACACACACACACACACACAGTGTCAGTGGGCAGGGGAGTGTCCCTGTGCAGGAATGCGGGGATGATAAGTTGTGGAGGTGTCAGGGGAGAGACCCATGCTGTTACAGCCAGACACCTAAAAACACTCCACCCAAAGCCTCCAACTCCTCTGTTTCTTTTCTTTTTTCCCCCTCTTCTCTGTATTACCCTTTTTCCTTTTTTTGAACTTTCTTCTCTGCGTTTAATCTTTTTGTCCCTTTTACTGTACGATTGAATCCACCCTCACCTCTACAGCTGTCAGGACACTCCATCCTCTGGTTTGTTTTAACTTTTCCCCAAAGATCATTTCCCTTTTATCGGTCTCTCCCTGCTTTTTCGTCACTGTTCACATTCCTTGGCTTAGTGTCAGATCACAGGCTTGCCAGATGTATCAGATATTTCTGGGTAAGATGGATCTGACTTGCAAGTAATGGAATAAACATTAAATGTACATTATCTTAAAGATACATTTGTCCCAGATAAGTTGGGATTTCCCTCTGACAGTGGTTGTTTTATGCCATTTGTACACTTACTTTAATTGATCGTTCACCCTCGCCACTATTGCTATAGCAGTTTACATTGATAATGATGACAGATTTAGCCATTGAAATTCTTAGTAACTCTTAAAACAACAGGTCTATGATTTCAGACACAGGTATACAAAAGCAGGTCAATTCTAGAAAGCGATCACTGATTTTCTGAGCTAAAATTTTAGCAATTTAAAGCTAGCATAAGCTGCATAAGCCTCTGGCTGACTTTTTAGCGTTTCCAGTTGACTTGATTTGAAATGAGAATCCTGTGAAAGGGGTTTAAAAATGCTTTTAATGGCTACATAATATCATGTACCGTGTCCAAGGCTAAACGTTAACATCCTTACCAGTTGATGATCCATGTTTATGACATGGAAATAAAGGAAAAGCACCGGAGTGCTATTATATAACTATGTTGAACAACAACAACAACAACAAAAAGATGCAGATCATTATTGTGCTTTAACCTGACACTTTTTGGCTGCTTTGCTCACTTGTTCATACTTTTAAACAGTATATTTGATTTTTATTTAAACACCAGAAGAGAAAAGGCTTTTAAGATGAGCTCACCAATATGTTTGGCAACCTAACACTGCCCCCCTAGGGTAACGTTGAACAGGATTCCTGGAGTGTAAATCCAAACTGAAGAAGAACAGTGCAGAGTGTTTCCCTAAAATCTGATAACATCCAGGACAGGTTTTCAAACAGTGGAGAAACACCCCCTTCTATGTGACCTATACTCCTGCAATGTAACGCGCAGTGTCATCAGTCAACCATGGGTTCCGATTCCAGTAGCTAACATTTTGTTTACCAATGATTGTTATCCTAGCATGCTAACAGTCGCAAAGCAGAGGACAGAGTTTAACACACTCCTTTCACTTTTTCTCTTAATTTTGGGGGGGTTTGGGAGGGATAAAGAAAAAGACACCACCATCCAACTCTTTCCCTGACATGACCACTCATGACTAGTCAATCCCTGTTACTCTGTTTGTGTTCTGCGAAAGCTCTTTACCCAAAACTCTATGACTTAATCTTTTAGTTCTCTCTCAACGTTCCCTCCCTTCCCACACAGTGACCAGGTCATGGTGACATCCTGGTTCTGCTTTGACCACACTTTGATACAAGACAGACTCATAGACACACACACACACACACACACACGTAAATGTCACCAACTCTAGATAACCCCTGGTCTGAGTGGTTTAGTGACCATGTCCTGTATCAGTATCTTAAAAAGTATCCACAGAGAAACCTCAGCTGTGTCTAAAGAAACTGATATGACTAGTTTTATCTTCAGCTTCATGGGGGACAATAATTACTGATTCCCCTTTTCTTTAACCACTAACAGTTTATCAGGGCATGCAGACTGCTGCCTTCAGCACAGCTTGAATCTGGAATTGTTTTTAGTGGCACTGGGTTATATAAGGTTCTTGAGAAGGCTTTATAAAATGTTTGAAATATCAAACAAGAACAGGATTGTAATCTTGTAGTTCAGTGAATATGTGTTTTAGCAGGACTTTGAATGCGAAATTCCATTTCATATACTGATATACTAATGCGAAAGAACAGTTCCCCGATCCCTGTCTCTGTCCCTTTCATTTTCTGTCATCTCTCTACTGTCTACTACTTAATCAAGACAAAATGCCCCCCGAAGATAATGATAAAAAAAAGGACTTGTTAGCGAGACAGTGCATTGTACCTGCAGGAGCAAAAAGCAAAACCCCAAAGTTCATCCTGCAACTTCCAATTGCATTTCCCTTTAACGATTACCCCATAAATATAGCAGCGCGGCCTTTAACTCCCCTTGTTATCCCCAGATTTTTTCATGACTTTGAAATTATGAAACCTGGCTCCTCCAAGGACTAAGTGCCCATGAAAGCCTGGCTTGTACCTTATTTATTTATCAGTCGTTCTATGCGCAGGCATCTTGGTTGAATTCTGTTTTTCCTCCTCTGTTTTTTTAACAAACGATGCTGGGTGTAGAGAGCGGCTGGCAGTAGCATAGAGGGTGACTCATGCCAATAAAGACTATTGAATAGAAGCAGATGTTAAAACTTTCCCTGGCAATTAAGCATCGGCTAAGTGCTGAGAAGTCATGTGAAGATTAAGGAAACTGGCCTGTTTGTTCCCAGGCTCCTATGATATCACCTGGTGTTTGAAGTCCTTCTCGTGACTAATGACAGCAAGCGGAAGCATACCATGGTGTCAAAGTGTTCGTGCATCGGAAAGAACAATCTTTGACGTAAACGTGCGTGTACAAACTTAAATGTGTTGCTCTGCACCTGAAGTGTGTCAGGTCTTGGGAGGCGAAGAGTGTTAGCATTAGCGTCGGTGACTGGGAGGTGATGTGTTGAGACCTGCATCCCTGTTAGACCATGCTCCTTCCTGGATGGCTGGCTGGCCTGCTGTCTCACCGCACCCTGCTGCAGACTGGGAGGACTGTTTGAGCATGCACTTGGTGGCAGGACAAGGTGTGCAGGGCGGGATGGCAGCTTAGAGAGGCTTCCCTTTCTCTCTCACTTGTGCAAATAAATCAGATCCACAGAGCTTAAACACATGCAGAGACATTAATGGACGGACACCCAGCAGTTGTGGTAAATTCCATTGAGGCGGGGTATGGTTTTTAGCACACTTTTACACACACAGACACACAATGAGAGGGTACAGCTTTTTTTTTTTTTTATGGGCTGTCAACAAAACTCTGAGCATCTAATAACAGTGCTGGGGCCAGGCGGTGGCTGAAGCATCCCTCTTAGCCCATCACAACTTAAGTGGCTGGAAGAGGAGTTAAGGCAGCGACGGGGAGACGAGTGGACGTGGGGTAATTGTCCGAACCAGGTGGAGTGGTTTCCAAATGGGAAAAAGGGAAACACGGGTGAGCAGGCAGGAGGATGGACGGACAGGTTTACGGTCACGACGACAGGCGCTCCATTTCCGATGCGGCGGTCACCTCCTCAGAGTCGTCAGTGGGGATCAGTGCAGCCCCATTGAACACGTCACGGGGAAATGAGCGGGTTGGCCCTGACAACTGTCAACGCTGGGAGTTTGGATGGAGTGACAGGAGGCGAAGGTGCTCCTGAGTGAGCAAAGAAACAAAGAGGGGACTGCTGTTGATACGAGGCGGTGGAGGGCACCCAAACCCCTTTGAGTGGGAGTGAAGAGTCCAAGCAAATGCACGCTCGACTGAATGCGTTTGAGTTGAGTTTGCGATCACACAAGTCCAACCGCCGGTAAATCTCTCGAAGGCTTCAGAAGACAAACGGACCCTCTGCGTTTAAGCCTCACCCTGTTATAATTGTGTTGATCATCTCCTACAGTCCTCGTAGCTTTGGGCTGCGTCGAAAAACAGCACAGCGATCATGAGAGGAAAAAAAAATTGATCGATATTTCAGTGACAGCCTCGAGACGTCTGATGGATGTCCCTCTCCTCACTCTTGACCGTAACCGTGCAATTACACGTACACACTGCTTCCTGTGTCCGTCCATAAATCACAGCGCTCACAAGACAAAGAATGTGACACTGAGAGCCGGCAGGGAGGGACGGCTCTGAGAAAAGTCTTGTGAACTGGGGCTGATCACTGCCAAAGTGCCTGAGGAGGAGTGGGTGGAGGTGGAGGTGGCGGGGGTAGATTGAGACAGTGGATAAGACTGACAACGATGAAATACCGACCCCTTCCTCCCCTTTTCTCCAACAAACATACGTAAAGATTGTGCTGTGCAGGACACATCTGAGGCCCGTGCCCTTGTCTCTCCTTTGCACTCCCTCCCTCTTCACCTCCCTCTTGAGGGGGCGCTCGGGAACATTCCTGGGCTCCAGCTCCAGCTCCTCCACTCTGGGCATTAATCCCCTACAGCTGTGCCCCTTACTCCCTGACTCCCTCCCTCCTGCCTCCCCCTTCTATCTCACTCCCCCGGTCCTTTTCTTACCCCAGCTGGCCCTTCCACACTCTTGATACATTTTTCACAAGCTACTCACAGGTGACACATGTAAAGCAGGCCACTGCCGCCATGGTGACACAGACTCACGTGCATACACAGATAAATACACATAAAACCTTGCAGCGCAAGCATCTTATTTTTTGCTGCTTAGGTCTACTAAAGTCCCTGGTAGATGGAAACACAGTGTCACACACACATACGAGCACACAGCTGCAAACGTACACAGAAAATCCCCTCTGGCTGTGCCCTAAAGCCTCTGCTGTGAGACTAGGTTGAGGGCCCGAGGCCCCAGCATCACACACCAGGACCTAAGGATAGCCTAACATGACTTCTCTACCATCCTTTGAGACAGACTCCAGCTCCTCCCTCCATATTTAATACTGAGACAGAGGCAAGACTCAGAAAATAATGTTGGGGGGGGGGGGGCCTGTGAGACACATAAATTATGGAAGAAAAGGGAGATAGAGATATACAGTTGAGGAACTGTTGATATACGCAGGTCATGGTGAAACATTGTCAATTACAGAAGAATAAAATATGTATGTCTATATGATCAGTTTCTTCCAAATCCGTTGAGGCCATGTGCTTTTTATTAGATCTCTGAAGCCGACTTAATCGGATTTTACAGTAATTGTGTCGCCGAACATAGCGATTATTGCTAAGTTGTATTTAACCAATTATCACCATGTTAATTGTTAGGATAACACATGTAGCCCTGCTGCTGTCGGCTGGGCTCCGCGTCTGACCTCACAAAGACTCCATGGAGGGCCATAAAACTATACATGTCTGCATGTTAATGGTTTATGTGTGGCTGTGCACCTCGGTGTGAGGATATGTGCGTGTTTAAGTTGTGTGCTGTCCATGTATATGACGGTGTGTGTCCCGCTATGTGACTGCATGAAAAGGATTTTAAAAAATCAACGTGACCAGACCACGCTGAGGAATGTGGTTCGGAAGTATTGGCCCCCCCAACGACTCTCTGACAGACAGGAGCGGAGTTAATAAGCCATGTCTCAGGAGAGGCTGCTGTGTGTGTGTGTGTGTGTGTGTGTGTGTGTGTGTGTGTGTGTGTGTGTGTGTGTGTTCCTGTGACTGTGTGTGTGTGTGTGTGTGTGTGTGTGTGTGTGTGTGTGTGTCAGGATGCAGGGGCTCACAGGAGCACAGGAGTAAATTAAAACACACTTTAATAAAGTGACCAGAGGCAAGGCCTGTAGGCCACCTCCTTCCACACACACACATACACATACTCATACACACAAAGATGGACACACTCCTCTGGGACAGGATGGAGAGGTATCCTGGTGAATGGAATGTGGACAGACGGGGGGACAGCAGCAAAACAGTCCACCGCGGAGAAGGGAAGGGTACAGAAAGAGAGAGAGAGCGGGTGGAGGAGGGGGGGAGAGGTCAGGAGCAGCAGCCTGATAGTGTTTCGAGCTTCTCTACTCAGGCCAGGTGTCTCCCAACAAATAAACCACTTCACTGCATGGCTGTACCACCCACTGGCTTCTGAAAGCATCCTGTACGCGAAGCTTCAGCTTCAGCTTCAAAGCTTACTCTCTCAAAAGATAATTACCTCTATGCAAAAAGCATGACAATTGTTTTGAGGTACATGAAACAAACTCGACTGGAAGCGTGGAAATTTTAAGTAAAAGTCAAGAAATCACAAAAATGCTTACGCTTGGCTGAGATAGAAAAACAACAATTGAAACTTACACAGCTTTTATATCATGACGCAGGTGAAGCATGTGACTTAATTGTCACTGAGGCGAAAACACAAGATCTGTGTGAGGCGAGGAGCATACTGTAACATTCATCACATTTTTTTTGATTAAATAAACACAAGTTAAATATATTCATCCCTGTTTTCCACACAGCCACCATTGGAGATTTGACTAGATTTAATTATGTTGTCTCGTTGTGCTGTCGTCTTCTGCAGTAGTCTAATGGCACCCAACTGGAGAATTAGTGCCTCCAGCTGTTTATCTGGATGCACTCAACTTTTAATATTCACATATCCACAGTAGTGAATGGAAACATGGATTATTTTTTACCACCACCAAGGTTATTGCTTGTGTTTGTTGGTTGGTTGCTTGCTTGCTTGCTTGCTTGGTCGGCAGGATTACACAAAAACAGATGGGTCTTGGTCCAGAACAGACCGCAATAACTTTTGATGCTGATCTGGATCCAGGAATTTTTTCTCATTTTCTTTAACATTGCAACTAGGGCTAGTTTTGTACTTAGTTTTGCAATACATTTGGATGGAAACTTCACTGATATTGTGATTCTCTCATCCTTTTCCATAACTATCAGATAAGGGGAGCCTCCTTTCACAGCGCCAAAATGTATTAAAGTCAATCCATCAAATTGCCCCCGAATAGCTAATAAGCCAAATGTGGTGCAGACAAACAATAAACACTGTGAGAGAGTTAAACAATGGGAGGTAACATGTTCTTGATTTAGCTTTGTTTCGTAACACTTCAGCAAATTTTGACTGACATGGTGGTGAAAAGGAAAGAAATGTTGAAGCAATGACTAAATTTCCATTTTGCAGCGAACAATCCCCGAAAGTACATAAATGAACTGTGACACTGATGTAAGATGGGAACATGCTGTGTTCCTGTGGTCGAGCATTGTCTGCTCCTTAATAATCTCATTTCTGGTATATGAACAAAATACCTCCCACACACTGATCCCATCCCAGCTCCAGTACATTCAAATGGGCCGTTTCCTAAGTGCACAGACACACACACACACACACACACACACACACACACACACACACACACACACACACACACATACACACATACAGAACCGTGGCCAAGTGCTGGGGACTTCCACTGTCATTGCTGCCAAGTGCTCCTAACATCTTCCAGAGAGGACTTGAGATAGGAGCTTCTCTCTCACATACACACACACTCACGCAGTTTCCGAGAGAAGCCAACAAAAACACTGCCACCTCTGTGAAAACCCCTCCAGCCAGCGAATCACGTTCTGCTGATCCGACGGAAACAAATGTCACCAGGCGGGGATACAAGGCGACTCATCTCCCATGTAGTTTTCATCTATTCAAATGAAGTGTGTTTTAATTTAAGCTGCTTTGCATTTGACTGTGGGGCGTCACAGCATGCGATGAGTAATCGCCTTTGATTACGGCACCTCGCCTTAGTCTTGCTAAGGGCAGAGACTCTATCTATCTAAGCACTCTATCCATCTATCTATCTATCTATCTATCTATCTATCTATCTATCTATCTATCTATCTATCTATCTATCTATCTATCTATCTATCTATCTATCTATCCCGTTTATTGAAATGGATCTTCTTTTATTTTTTTGCTGCAATCTTGCCATCGTCCCTGCTGGTGATATTGATACTGTACTGGGTTTATCTGCAGATGGTGAACTGAAATGGTGGCCACATCTTCAACAATCAGACCCAAGTTGTAAAAAAAAAAACAGGACTTCTCCTTCAACATCATCCTCTGTTGCACACACGGCCACCGAAAGCTGTTCTCAATCTAACACAAGGAGCGGTGAGGGCCCGGCGTCAGGTCTCTCTCTCCCCAGGCGAGGGGGGGCCCCTGGGGTGGGCCACATGCGAGGGAAGCTCTGTCTCTGGAGCTCTGGAGGTTGACACAGAGTCCCCACCCCGAGTCCGCCGGGTGTTTGTGAACAGTGGGCCTGTTTTGGAAGAGAGTGTCCACACCACAGCTGTTGAACAGTTCAAGGCGGGGAGTCCTTCTGGGCAGGGGGACTGGGCGGTAATGAAAATTCCCCAGGAGAGAAGCGAGGGGAATTCTGCGCTGTTATTTGTTATGGGAAAAAGGAGAAGACGGGGACAGGAGGGGAGAGAGGGAGCGATGTCAGCGAAGGGGAAGGATTCAGAGGAGACGACTCACTGTGCATGTTTGCGTGTGCATGTGTGTGTGTGAGTGAGTGCGTCTGCTCAGGTGGTCAAGCGGTCCCTCCCAATATCAACGAAAACAGAGAACGGAGGGAATGAAAGGTAGAAAGACACAAACACACAAAGTTCAGCTCCTCCAGACATGAATTAGCCGTGCTCTTATTCCAGCTGTACCAGTTCCAGCATTTGTTCCTATCCTTTGTGTGCGCTTGTGCGCGTGTGTGTGTGTGTGTGTGTGTGCTCTTTTGTACCCGCGTGCACACCGACGAGAATGAGCTTCTGTTTATAATGAGAGGGTTCCCTACTGTGTATATATTCAAATGGGACTTGGCAACGCACACTGTCGTCATTCCTTCAGAGTCCAAACACCCTCACCACCCGCTTGCTCTAAACGTACACAGACCACAGTTAAAACTTCACACACACACACACACACACACACACACACACACACACACACACACGGCATCTCTGCTCTTGAGTCACTGCGAAAACTTAAGAATCGAGGCGAAGTGAGAAAAGAGAGCCCCCTCCCTCCTCAATGGCATGGCAGGCGAGCTCCAACGGCTACTTATCAGCCCAATGTGTTTCTACTTTTCTAATCTGCATCATTTATTATGGGCAAAACCAGAATGGGGAACAGAGCCATGGTCAATATTATGTCTTGGCCCGGTGACTATTACTGAAAAGAACCCCGGTGTCCTGAACACACACGTATGCTGTTGTGCACACATGCACAACAGCAGACACATGCCTGCACACTCGGTTTGCTCCAGCAGGCCCCTTACCAGAAAAACTTTTGTGTCTCCAAAGAAAAATAAGGTTGTTATGGGAAAGGAGCTACAACACAGTAATTTCAACTCGACATAAAATATAATTATGCGGACCTTCACAGAGACGTACGAGAGCTGATAGAGAAAATACTGTGGCACAAATTAGGCTGAATCACTCCTCGCTCACACACAATTCACGGGGAATTAAAGGGACAAGCGACCTGGAGAGATTCCTGAAAAGGTTCTTGGAGGGCCCAAATGACAGAGCGTACACACAAACACGCGCTCACGCATATACAAAGGCACAGACACGCTGCCCTGTGGACAACCCCGATAAAACAGGAAAGAGGGAGAAAGTGAGAACAGTTGAGTTTGATTCAGTGTTTATGCGCAGCGTATGAGGAATACAATGTGTCCTTGATATATATACTGAGAATACACACGTGGCTTTGTGTGTGTTTGTGCTTGTGTGTGTGTGTGTGTAAGATAGGGCTGTTTAAGGGGCCTGAGGTCTCTGAAGGATTAATGGTGGCAGGCCAGGCAGGGTAATCAGGACAGCGGATAAGTCCTGGTCATCCAGGCGTTGAGCTGAATAAACATGAGAGCCTGGTGATATCTCCTACACATTCACACACACACACACACTCACACAGGCACACACACACGCACACAAATAATCACACACATGCACAGACGTCAACCGGATCTAGAAGGAGCCAGACTTGTTCCAGAGGATGATGCCAATCAGGAGACTGTGTCGCGTGCACTCACTCAAACACACACGCACATTAATGCAAACGCACTCACAATATTCTCCCTTATTGCCTTCCATTGAAGGTGCTCCCGCGGGTCATTAAGTGTTGCGTGTTTCTGTGTGCCATTAGGGCCTCCGATAAGTCCTCGCCATACGTAGACAGTGGAGTAAAAACATGCCTGGACTCGGGCAAAGTCATTATGTGTCCCTCTCCAAGCTGAAACTTGTCTTAATGTCACATGTGCTTCATATTACTGAATCTCTTCTATTTCTTGAGCTGGAGCTGTGTTCAGTGTAATAGTACAAAAAAAAGCCATTTTAAACATTGAGTCAAAGCTCCTCAGAATTCATTGTGCAAAATGCGGCCTGCCCCTGGTTTATGAGCTGCAAATTGTGTTTTTCATAAGTGGATATACATATAAAAGCTGCATGAAACAAATGTTTTCCCTTAAAATCCACTCTGGCAGGCTGTGTTTGGTCATCAGCGTAATCAAGAGAATTCCTCGGGTTTACCAGAGAGAGTAAATGGCTCTTTTTACCACAAGTAGCATAAGATAAAATAACTTTGTGCACACTTTCTACAGTTTGAAAAACAAGTTGTGGACTATCTGAGAATGGCTGTGCTTGTTGTGGCCGCACGCCAAGGGTAGGTATGCAGCCCAATGGACACCATCTGCATGAACACATTTTTTTTAAAAGCTAGCATTTCAAGTGTGTGTGTGTGTGTGTGTGTGTGTGTGTGTGTGTGTGTGTGTGTGTGTGTGTGTGTACATGTGCAGAGTCGGAAACCAGGAGCAAATGCTTCACGCCAAATCGGGGGGACGAGGTGGGAGAGCAGGACATTCCTGCGAGATGACAAGCCATCACAGTCACACACCAGCACAGGAATGTTGGGAAAACAGACCAGGGTGGGTGGGTGGGATGCAGGGTGGGAGGCTGGGAGGTGGGAGATGAGTGAGCAAGAGGAGGGGAGAGATACACGGGATGAAGAAAGAGTGTCACTTCATTAGAGCAGTAGTCATGGGTTTCCGAAAAGAAGCGGAGGAGCTGCTGTAATTAGTTTGCGCTCACTGAAAAGGGGGGGGAAAGGGGGAAGCGGGCAAAGAGATAGGGATATATAGAGAGAGAGGAAGAGGGAGAGAGAGAGGAGTGGATGAGAGAAGCCTGACTTTTGCCCCCCGATCCCCATCACAGCTCTGCCCGCCCCCTCAGCCCACCCCTGCTGGTGGTTAACTCCAATTTCTGTCATGCAACTGAAAAACCACTGGAGGGGTGAAGGAAAGAGGAAAAATGGATGAAAACAAATCTCTGAGTGTGCGTGCCTTTGTGTGTGTGCGTGTGTTTGTGTGTGCTTCCACTGAGTTTATGAAAGTTAGAGGTGGGCTCGCCATAACGACGACAAAGGGCCTTGAAATGAGCCGGAGGAATGTGTCTGGTGGCAGCGCTGGGATATATGGAGGGCCAGCAAAGAGTGAGAGGGAGAAAGAGTGTGAACACTAGTGAATATGCGCTCCAGATGTGTCGGCCTGTCACGCTGCAAGTAAACACCCTCGCTGATGGACAGCTCAGGACTGGATGGCCTCACCGTCTTCCCCCTGGGGAGAGCGCTGGAGAAGGAAGGAGGAGAGAGGAGGATGAGGGGAGGCAGTGAGGGGTGGGGGACAGGAGCAAAAAGAGTAGGAGGAGGAGGAATTGAGGGGGGGGGGGGGCTGTGGGTAAGGGAGGAGAGGAGAGGGCTCTGTGCTGAGGGACCCAAGCCAAGAGCAAGTCACCCTGAGGACCTGTGTAGCCTGGCAGGCTGGATACTGAGGAGACAGAGCGAGAGGAAACGAGAGTCAGGGAGAAAGAGGAAAGAAAAAAAAAAGAAGAGGGAAAGGGAGAAAAAAGTACATGGGAGAGGGAGAGAACGAGAGGGAGGGATAGCGAGGGAGGACTGGGCCTGATTGTTCCCCTCCTGTCCCTCCTCCATGTGGCCTCCAAGGGGGCTCCTGCAGCCTCAGCGAATTTCCGTCTGGCACAGACCTGCGAGCTCCTGGGAGCAAACTGAAATATGAACTGCAAGAAGGGAGGATGGGAGGAAAGACGGAGAGAAAGGAAAGGAAAGAGAAAGGGGAGGAATGACGGGGGACAGGCAGGGATGAATGAGATGAGTGAGGAGTTGTGGTGGTCCGGACCCCTGATCTCCTCACATAAGTACACATAATCTCTCTCATTTAGTCTCTGGCAGATTTAAGGCCCGGGGCTCATCCGAATCACAATCATATATATTTACATTGTCTCGCTGAACTCTTGTGATACGCTAGCTACGATAGTTGTGGTTTTATTTGCCACTACTCTAATACGCTGAGGCTGGATGGGAGTTTGTTTGTGGTGCTCGATACTGCAGGCAAATGAACGAGAGAATGAAAAAAAAACCGACAACAACAACAGCAGCATCGCTTTCCAGAAATAGTGTCCCTGATATGCTGAATAATCCATGAGACACAATATCGGTGGGTTTAATAGAACTCTCTCTTTTGCAAAAAAGTTGCTCATTTGAAATTTCACAGTGAGGTCTTCCAATTCTTGTTCATTTCATTGTGTTGGCAGTAGATATCTCAAACCGTTTGTGACAATTGGGATCATGAAGAAGCTTTCTTTGGAGTTAAATGCTGATGCTGTCTAGTTTTTTTTTTCCTTCCTGACTGTGTTGGTTGGTTGGCTCAGTCTGGTAAAGTCACTCTGTTTTAAAGGAGGCAGTTCACCCCAAAATATAAAATATTATATTTTTCCTCTCACCTACAGAGATTTTTATCCATTGTGATTCCTTTGGTACGAGTCGCCGTATTGTGGAGATATTGTCCATAGAGATAGAGACGTCTGCCTTCTTTCAAATATAACAGATCGAGATGGCACACAACGATCTGGATACATTTGACCAGCCAGATGTTTCTAGCAACAAATATTTAAAAATAATTCACAAAAAATGCTATTTGAGAAGTAAAAATGCTCTTCAAATATGTCCGATCTGTAAGTATCAATCATTTTTTATAATTTAAATACGACAGACTGAGTTACACTTTGTACGGAATCGAACACGTACTAGTACTTGTACTAATTTGTATCTTTATACAATACAATAGATTCTTGCTTTTGGCCCAGTGCTCACTGCTAAGTTTCAGTTTTGGCCCTCCAGTGGGATCAAATCTGAGCATGCCTGATCTAGAAGGATAAATACCACTATATACTTGATATACTTGATTTTGATATTTGGTGTGAATTGTCCCTTTAATGTCTTCCCGCATACCACAATATATAGAATGTTTAAAATGACATGCAGGACAAGGTACGACTAGATGTAAACGAGACACATGTTTTTGTAATTTGTTTGAAGTAGCCCTTTAAAAGTTAAGTTTAAACCCAAAGACATTCAGCACACAAAGGTTAAGATCCCACATGTTCACCTTGAGCTGCTGTACCTTTCCTTTCACACTCTTATGAAACTTGTGCTGGGGAGTATTATTCCAACTGCTCTGCTGTTATTTTAGCTGCACCGGACAGGAGCGCTCCAGCGGAGTGTGAGAGGGAGAGCGCATGATTGGATAACTGCATACACTGCGGTCAGGTGACCATTACTGGCCAAGAGGGCACCCCTCTCGAGTGCGCGATGGGTCGCCAAGTAGTCACCAAAGCGTGAGTATGTCAAGCATGGGGAGGAGGGGAGAAAAGGGGAATATCTGCAGTGTAGCTGAAGGAAAATTTAACAGAGAAGGGTCCTCCCGTTGCTAAAGTCATTCATGACATATTCATATTGTAATTGAGAGCCACATTGAGATTTGACAGCGTTCTGAGCAGTGAAAAATGATCAAACCCGCGTCTGTAATCATACACTCCTAATGTGATGTGTCTTGTAATCATAAACTGCAACGGTGGTACAGCACACATCTAATACACCTTTACCGAGGTGTTCCAAAATCACATTAGTCGATCTGCTAAATGTGGGGGGCTCGCGTGCAGCAGATACATTTGAGTCCCGTCAAGTGCAATGGAGCCGCTATCAGAAAGCAGCACTGATGACACTACTGCATTAAGCAGCTGTCCACTCCCATGATCATTAGCGCGATATGGATGCAGCGGAGCAGTGAACAGGATGCTGGGATGGCTACAAAGACAGGTCTCCAGAGGGGGGAGAAGGCAGAGAGATGAGTCTAAACAACATCAAGTCACCGCAACCCTCAGAGACAGGGTCAAAACTTTTACACGCACAAACAAACATAGAGATTGAATTCTCCCAGCATCTTTCTGTGATAATCAAATCTTCTTTCACTCAGCTTCGGCAAATTCAGGACCTCATGACAGCATCACGGGCACGGAGTGGTGAAATCCGTTTTTTAACGTGGAAAAAAAAAAAGAGACACTGGCGTCAATCTCCCGTATCTTTTCTGTGCCTGTTGAAAAGAGGATTAAAAAACGTTTTGGGACATATTTGCGGAACCCGTGTGCCCTGAGTGGGCGTCTCCCATAGCAGCAGCTGACTGACTGCCTGTTGATTTAATGTTGATGTTTTTCCCCTTTTCAGCAATCCCACATCGCCTCCGTTATGGATCATTAACGATTTAAGCCATCTATCCCTTTACAACGTTTAACATTTGGACCCTTTTGTGTGGTTTAGTTGTAGTCCAGACAGAAAATGGAGAAGTGATTCACACACATTAGACGGTAGGTTTGTCTAGTTGGCATTAGCTGTCTCTCTTTTTTTTCATTTATGGGCGCACTGATCCAAACGACCACACATTTGAAACACTGATACACATGACAGAACGACACAAACTAACTTAAAACATCCTTGATAAAGCTAAACCGGAGTGTTGAAAATAAAAGTTGCCTCAGCTTGCTCTAATCCTGCCTTAAAGGGCTCGAGACTCGTGGCGTTCACAACAAAAAATATGTCTATAGTTATCTCTCTCTCCACAGCACTGTATCAGCTGGAAAAACTGATTCTACTCTATGGACGGGGGAAGCAACCTACATTATAAACAGCAACAACTGTTTTGAATTCAGCATGTGTTTGGCTAATGGCTGAAAAAGCTGAACACACAGAAGGACTGACAGTTTCAGTTCACAGGAAAATATAGTGTTAAACAGTGGACAGTTTAATTTGACTGTACGATAAGTTTACCTCTTTCATTACATTACCGCCACCTACTGGACCGGAGTGTAGCAATGGATTGACAGAAAAGAAACAAAAAGCTACATTTACGCTATTATTCCTCTTACTGTTAGGTATTCTTATGAATTAGAAGATTGTGTCATTTCTCTGATGTCCTTCCGGGCAGATTTCACGATGTAATGTTGTGTTTTCCGTCATTTAGTTATGATATATTTTCTTCATCTTAGCCTACCTGTAGCAATTGTGACGACCCTCGTCGTGGCTCGGTTTGTGACACAATCTAATCAGTACATGTTTTACAGTTTACGTTTTTTTACAGCTTGCGTAGTCTATTGTTTTTGATTTAACAACAAGTTTGCTCTAAATAAATGTTAATAACGTACGCTAACAGCTATTCAAGATAATAGCAACATTTAGATTTTGGGGCGGTTACAATTGTTTTGCGGGATTGGTTCCAGGACAGAGGTGAAAAAAGTTAGTCTGGCGCCCTGCTAACTCATTTTTCACTTTGTTGGATGGAGAAAAGCATATTTTTTCTTCCTGTGCTTTTCTCTGGTAAGACATGCTAATGTTCCCCTCCTGGTTAGCAAGGTTAGCCAAGGCAGCCTTGAGGACCAGACCTGCTCTGAAACCACGACCATGAAACATGAATTCAACAAAGCTACAAAAAAAAAAAACACACTCACACACTCCTCTGGAAATAACTGCACAGCAGATTAAGGGTGGAAAAAAAGAATTCCACCTACTGTAAGTATTTAAAGCTTGAATGACTGCGTTGGCTTTTAGCATTTATCAAATTCTAACTCAAAGATGTAACCTTGCTCTTGGAATATTCTCACTATCTTCCCAACGAGGTGCAATCGTACAAAGATAGAGTGTCTAATTAGCTTAATTATGAGTTTTAAGCGAGGGATTAACAGATAAAAATCAGAGGTGGGTGAAGATTACAACGGTGAAAAGCAGGTCTTTTTTTTCTATTTTCATGGAAATGGCTGCCACTAGCGATGAGCTACGTGACCTAAAGCCACGGTCGGAGATGAAAAAAAAGGCAATTAAAAATGAAAGCAAAGAAAAGGCGATGTATGTATGTATTCAAACTCAGCCCGTATCTAGCTAGCGTTTCATTTTAAATAGCATAATATGCTGGTTATCTTGTTGGGAGCTTTACATGCCAGTGTCAGCGAGGATGGTCTGTTGTATTTCCTCACAGTGAAAAGCAAAGTCACACGGGGGGTAATTATCTGTGACGTGGAGACAGACATGGCTACCTACCGCAGACACCCTCACCCCGACATTTTATGCACGGCCATATGGTCCCCCTGGTGCACAAGTGTATGACTCCCACTATGTTTGTGTTTGTGTGTGTTTACTGAGCTATGGATGGGTTCCCCCTCGGAGCCATGGGTTGAGTGAATATTCTTAGCACGTTGGGACAGTCCACAACACAGTGCGTCCCTGTAGACCCCTGCCCTGCCTGCCTGTACCCTCTGATTTGGACAGAGGGCAATCAAGCAGACCCAGTAAACAATACACAGCGAGGCCATGGAAAACCACAATAGCTCCTCAATGTATTCCTCTCATATCACTAGGGACACCAGTGTTTGTCCAATCACTGTGGAGTCGGAGAGAGGCAGTATGGAGGGACTATTAAAATGATCAAGGATGCTGGTTAATGGCCAGTGGAAGATAGGCAGCGGAAGATGACATGCTGTACAGTGCTTTCATAGAGGTTCTTAGGGAACATCCATTAGAGTGATGACCCATAGGAAAGATATATATAGTGGAGTGTCAATGGCTGCTTTTCAAAGATATTTTCTTGTTTATTTTTTCCCGGGTACGCCTCCAGAGATCTCAGTTCGTTCTGAGCCAGAGGGCAAGAGCGGGGGGGGGGGGGGGGGGGGGTCTAAGGCCCCTTCATGTGGCCATCCTGGAGGGGGAAACTCCCAAACTCTTTTAGGACATCACACAGTCAACCTGTTGGTACAAATGATGAGGGAGACCAAATGTACAGACCCACACACTGGCAAACAATCTGAGCTACATTGCCTGTTTTGTTTTGTTTTTTACGGAGGTGATGTTTTAAAGTGGCTATTCAAGGTTTGTCACAAAAACATGCTTCCACTGTAAAAAATGTGCATGGTAGTTGTTCATGTTTTCAGAGACTGTTGTATTTTGCCTTTTCAGAAACCAAAGAAAAGAAGATAAATATGCTTTTATGATATATTCATCAATTCTATTGGCAAAACATTTCATTCAAAAATGTAAATTTAGTAATAGAAAACTTAATTTTGTTGTTTTCTTTAAATAATGTTGAACAATATATAAAGCTAATAGCTAAATCTACAAACAAAAAGGCTATTAAAACCCTTAACATATGTATTTCTATGAATATTATCAGTGCGCTATTCTGTTTTTCAGTTGTTTTCCTTTGAGTGCTGTCCTTTTATACTATGTTCTTGTTCTTTTTCCAACAATGAATCAAAATAATAAAATAAAATACCTGAACACACTGCTTCCACGTTCACATTCCAAAATAAAAGCTGCACTCATTATGGAAAGACAAAAATTTGCGGCTGATATTTTCGTTGGCCTCTTCACTCTCAGTACGCAGAAGCCAAACAGCCACTAAGAGAGGAGGTAGTTAAAGGTGAACGCTACAAATCTTTCAACGTAAAACAACAAAAGCCTTTCAAAACACATCTGTATTCTGATCCGCCTTAGTCACTAACATTTGGAAAAGATTTTGGTCAAAGGAAACATTCAGAGTAGACGATTGGATGCTTGGTGTAGCCATATATTTTGGGCTTCAAGTCAGACACTTCCAAGTCCTTGATCCACAACTGCACCGATTGTGGCTGCACCATCAGATCGGAGGGCAATGTTAAAAAAAAGAAAAGGGCAATTTGCAACCTTAAAACTTAGATTGCAAATTGTGGGAGCTCGCAGTCTTCAGAAATGATCGTCGCTTGCAAATTGTTGCAAATTTCCAACACGGCTTTTGTACGGATCACAAGTCTGGCATTTGTTGTGATTAGCAAAACATTGCGAATGTGAGAGAAAATGTTGCTAATTGCAGGATGCATGCTGCAAATTTCCTAAAACAGGCTGCAAATTGTTGTTGAACTGGTGTCAGGGGGTTCCTCAGTGAAACTTTGCTGGTAGATAAACTGGGTTTGTAAGTGTTTTGATCAAAACGCCAGTGCTGTAATTTCTTAGGCAATGCAACGTGTATGAATCAGAGTGTAAATCAAAACCGTATTTTGCCTTTGAAAATTTGAGTTTTCCCTTTTTTTGTTTTTTTTTTTACATTTCTTCTACTCAACTTTTTTCCATTGTTCACTCTATATGGCTAGCTGTGGTAATGACTAAACAGAATCTGGAGTGTCATCTCCAGACAGAAGTAGAGGAAAGAGAGTGTTCCTCTCACATTACCTACTGCTACACTGGCAAATGATTAGGCTGCTGAAAACATCTCATTATCAGTATTTATGAGGGAGTGCGCCAGCCGGAGTAATGACAGCTTTACTCCAAAGTGGCACTCTCTCTCTTCCTTTCTCTGTGTGCGCACAAACTCTCTTCCCTCCCACTCTCTCTCTCTCTCACACACACTCTGTTTATCTGTGTACATACAGGAGTATATATAGATAGACACAGATATTATAAATGTTATCTCACTGTAGTACATTAATGCATTCCTCTCTCCCTCTCTTACCCTGAGCCTGTGTGTGTGTGTGTGTGTGTGTGTTCGCGCACTCCTATATTGTTGTTGTTGCTGTATCAGTTTGAAAGAAAATGTAAGTTTTGAGCTTTAAGACAAGGGACTAGGCATTATTTAAGGAGGTATTTTGAAGGACGTTCATTTTAGGAGGACAGTTTTTTCAGTCTTTTTTTTCACAATATCGGAACAATTCCGCTTCCCGATCTTTCTCTTTTGCAACTAAATAGCAACTAAAATATGTTCATGAAAGCTTTTTAGGAAAGAAATAGGCAGTGTAGTAACAGAGTTTGGGTTTGGAGTTTATCAGCACTGCCTAGTTTAGACAGTTTAGATGCGTTCATGTGCTGTCGGAATTAATCGGAAAAACGTTTTTTTCCGACAGGGAAAATTCAGGTGGGAAGATTTTGGTACACCAATTGACGAACTGACGTCATATGATGCTGAAACATGGTGAACGAATGGTAACTTTGGGTTGATGGTAAGAAACTTTTACCAAAGTCATGCTGTGTTTGGTCATTGTATTGTTTCTTTTGCTCTTTCTTGTCACTCAAATACAGGAAACAGCTGTCAATAAGTTGTGTAAACACTCTCAGTGATAAAAACATCTTTTCGGCATCCATGCTGCTCCCATATTTTGACATGATGCACATTAACACGACAAAGATGCAAGAAAGACTCCCCAACTCTGGAAATGGCACAAGCCGAGGAGCACATGAAAGCAGCATAAAAGAGTCTACTTATACTCTTGTCCATGGACACAAAGAGTGTCCAAAAACATAAACATCAGATATATTGGCAGATCAGAATTTGTACTCATAGGCAAGAGAAAGCTGTCCCACTAGAATCTATGAATCAGTGTTTTGGGGCAAAGCTTCTTTTTTTGCCATCAAAAACAGGCATTTTTAGATTTATCTACTGACAGGAACATTGGGGAAAGCACATTTTTTCGGGGTGTAAACCCAAACCCACTCCTTCACCCCACGGAACGTCTAACAAAGAGGAAAGATACTAAAATTAGACCGACTCATTGTTCACATGGGTTAACATCCTCCTCAAGATCAGCCAACATGTCGGCTTCCTTGTTGGAAGCTTTAGTTTTAACTTGGCCAACTTGTTGAAAATCTGGTTTTCGGTCACAGATACATACCATCTCTGCACTAATCATTTTTTTCATCTGTAGACCCAACCCTGAGAGACTGAGGAGATTTCTTATTAGTTTGGATCCTGTTGCCTGAGGGGCCAGGGAGCGATGAGATATTTGACCAAACGCAGAAACCCAATAAGGGGCCATCGATTAGGAGGGATGAGCACCATATTGGAGACACAGGTGGCTACAAAGAAATTAAAAAAGCTGCAAAGAAAGAAATGGAAGAAATCAAAAACTAGGGCACCTTAAATCTCCTCGCATCCCCGCCACAAGTTGAGCGTCTGTTTGTTTGTTTGTTTACGTTTTGGATCCCCGGGGTGGAGGGCGCGTTGGCTGCCCGAGGAGGAAGTCACATAGAAACTTGTGTGTACCATGAAAGAGTGAAACACAAGGTGTGATCAGCTGGCTCTGGACTGAAGCTGCAGATTATTTGATGCTTATGGTTGAGTCTCAGAGTCTGGCCCTTTGAACCGTTTTTTTATTTTATTTTATTTACAACAGTCCTGCAGTAAATCCTCCTTTTCATGAAGGCTGTAATGTTCCATTTTTGTGTGAGAGATGGTGTTGACTGAACTCCGTGACGACTCAAGAGGATGTGGCGTTGTTGAACTGTGTGACATCCACGCTATATGGATAATGGGAACGAGTGTTCAAAAAAAGTATGTATGCATAAAGTTGGAGATACGCGAAACTACATTATTTATAAAGTGCGCACAAAAACCTAATTGTTGTAAAGTGGAGACGAGCAGAGACAACTTCACAGCTACCTCGCAAAGTGGCAACGCTTTCTCAATATCGTCTATATTTAACTTTGACGAGAGGGAATGAGTATGTTTGTGTTGTAAATACTAAGTGTGCAGGGGCTATAATATGAATTGGCTGCAACTGGATACATGTGACTAGGGGGCAAATGGATCTAATGGTAGTCTTAATGCTGGCCTTGAATAATGAGGCCTTTGTCTAATAAAACTGGAAAGCCTCCAAATACCTATAGGGACCTCGGCTAGTTAGAGCAATAACAGTCTATCAAAAGAGAAAGCAAAGTGATTACTTAGAGGGTAATAAATACAAGGCCCATGCTGGGGAGGGACTGGGGGCTAGAGTGGGAGAGAGCGAGCGAGAGAAAGACAGAGACAGGGACAAAGAGAGACGGAAAACGAGAAAGAAAGAGCTTATTGGATGAAAACAAATCTGCGTGTGTTCTTCTACCAAGTTCAGTTGCCGAAGTCAGGTCGAATTTAAAATATACGCTCAACCCGCATTATTACCCTCCATTGTTAAAGAAGGCTACGAGGAAGAAAAAAAAAAAACTCAATTGTGCGAACGTGAATACATCTGCAGGTACCAAATCATTAAGGCTCAAGTCCTACTTAACCTTGTAAATCTTTCAAGAACTTCAACATCAAGATCAATTGAGACAAAATGAAAAAGTGAAAAGTACGGAATCATTTTGAGCTTGAGGACCTTGATTATTTTACAGGTGACAAGTAAGAAAATAACAAAGAGTCAGAATTAAAACTTCCTAACAGGTTTTTTTTTATTTTTTTTTCTCCAGGATAGTTAAACTACTTCACAGAGCACTTTGTAATTACTTTGCAAAATAGTTTAAAATTCAGTTGGAAATATGCTACAAGAAAGGACCCGCCAAACAAAGAACACAATCAAAGCCACTGTGTGTATTTCTATGGCGGCCAAGGGCAAACACTGCTCTCGAAATATTGTCCCTTATTCAAAATGACAAAATAGTTCAAGCCTGAATGTCAAGATTGTTTTCAATTTTTAAGAACAGTTTGAAAACCAAGCGGGCACATTTTGATTGCTTGAACAGACAAAGAAAATGAGTAACCCTGGTTTTTTTTAGCACCCTACCAAATTTGCACACATACAGGAACATGTACACACAGACAGAGAGAGACAGAGAGAGAGAGAGACGGACATAAAAGGATTTTCACTGTCTTCCCCATTCCCAGCGTGTCTTAAATGGGAGAGTAGTGCTGACCTGGAGGAACAGCTTTAGGGCCAGAGAAATGGACACAATAACACCACCATCAATTATAGCCCTGGGAGGGGAAAGAGAGAGTCCAATCAGAGAATTAGAGAGATGTGGGGCAGACAGGTGGATCGACAGCCTCAAGGCAGAGGCAGAGAGGGTGGAGAAGGGGATGACAGAGCGGACGGAAGAGAGACAGACTGCTGGTCACCGCTCTGACTAAGTGACGGGATGAGGATAATAAAGAGTCAGTCACACAGAGCGAGCAGTGGCCTCGGAGGGGGGGCGAGAGGGAGGCTTCGGAGCGGAGGAGTGACAGACGTGAGAGATGGACTTCATCAAGACTGCTGCCTGATGGTCAGGGTTCAGACTGTTGCTCTGTTTCTGGCCCTCTTGTCTTCAGGGCAGGGAGTGTGTGTGTGTGTGTGTGTGTGTGTGTGTGTGTGTGTGTGTGTGTGTGTGTGTGTGTGTGCGTGTGTGTGTGTGCGTGTGCGTGTGTGTGTGTGTGTGTTCATGTGTGTGTTCATGTGTGTGCGCACTGGCTCAATCTCTAATGACAGGTGAGCGATTCATTGCAATACCCCCCACCCCCCCGCTAGAGTGACCAATGCCTTTCCACTCCAGGCCCTGATTCACTTCAACTAATGTATTACCAGAGGAGCATCACTGTCTGCTGACTGGGCTGGACTGACCTAAACAGAGCTTCACCCAGCTGAGCTGGACTGGACTGCACTGGGCTCTCCTGCGAGTTACTTTAAAGGTTATGCTGTTATGGCTGTGCAAATACAAAAAGCGCAAATTTAATTTCGAGCACAACACAAACACTTTCAACGGGGCTCATAAAAGGATGATTATTCTCGTGGCACGGCATTCAGGAGTGAAGATATAGGGAGACAGTCAGAGAAGGAGGAAGGGGAGGGGGCGCTGGCCTGTCTGTCCTTCCTGGGAGAACTGACTGCCCCTCCTGGCTGCCCATTAAAAGCAGAATTCCTCCACAAACTGTTTGTGTTTACAGTCGAACTCCTCCAGGGTGCTGCTTGCCACAGCACAAGACAGTCACACCACGCCTGTCCTCCCCTTCTCTCTCCGTCTCCTTCTTTTCCGTCGTGCCTAACATTCCCTTCCTTGTTCTGTCTGAGCCCCATCTACTATCAACATGTGGCACATGTCCTTGACAAGTCAAGAGGATCCTTCACCATAGGAGTTGGGTGGCAGCATCAAGCATGCACTCCCTTTTCCTCTCTGTCTCCCCCGCTCCCTCATCCTGCCTCCCTCTTTCGCTCTCTCCCTCTCTCAATATTGAGTTGCCGGGGTAAAAGGGGGCCAGAGGAATCTAATAACTGTGACAGTGGGGCTTTTTTGGCATTGTTCCTGAAGCTGTGCAGACACACACAGGGCTGTCTGCTGGCTCTAATGAAAGGTTAAATGAATAGGACAAAGTGACAGGAGGTACAATAAAGAAACAAGAAGGAGGAGAGAATGTGTGTGTGCAAGCATGTGTCCACGTCTCTGTGTGTGAGTGTCTCGAGGCCAGCCTCCTAAGCTCAGGGAACAACAAGGACAGCACCTCCACAGTGCCACAATATTTAAAACAGATTGTTCTGCAACAAGGTGTGTGTGTCTGTGTGTGTGTGTGCTCACTTTTATGTGGGTGTGTGTCGCGCATGTGTGTGTGTGTGTCTGACTCTCCCACCAGGACACAGATGCTGAAGAGGAATTCCAGCATGGGGTTCTTTGATAAATGTTAAGGTCACCGGCAGAGGGGAGGGGTGGAGGCTGGATGGGGAGGCAAGGGCGGGAGAGCGGGTGCAGCGGGGGAGGAGGCAGAGGGAGTGACGAGGGGGGACGCATGTCTCGTCTTGTGCCTCTGCCTGCCTGTGCCTTGGTGGAATGCGGAGTCACATGAAAGAGGCCCTCTTTCTCTCTCCCGCTCTCTGAGGCTCGTCTCTTGTGTCTGTCTCAAAAGCGCCACTGTCCCCCTCCTGACACACTACCTGTCAGCAGATTAACCCTCAGCTCCAAGAAAACACACACGCACACACATGCAGGCACACACATGCAGATGTGCCCCCTCGCGCCCAGTTTACGAGCATTAAGCTTCCCCTCGAACAGGAAAAGTGAACTAAGACGCAAAACAAACACACAAAACCCCTTCATCCTCAGACTGCTTAATTACTATGATTAGCGCCATAAATAGCAACTTTGTCACCGACAATCATAGGGTGAACTTGGAACATGCCATCCAGGTGTGTGCTGATGAATTGCGCGGCACAGTGCAGTCAATAGATGAAGCATAATCAATTAAAAACGTGCATGCCCCTCAGGGATAGTGATGTAAATGTCACGGTTGGGTTTAATATGTGGCATCAGACCAGAGGAGGAAGTTTCTATTAGATTACATCAAATCAGTTCTACAGAGTTAAACCATGTGTTCCTGCCAAACCACGAGGTCAAGCCCCGCTGCGAACAACGCGACTGTAGAGTCTAACTATCTTGAGTGCTTGGTTGCAGGTGTGTAGTGGCCATGGTTAGCAGTTTAAAGTGGTTACAAGGCAGACCTCACTGGCTCTCAGTAAGCACATGAAGTCTGACCAGCATTACCATCACATTACCAGGACTTTTTGATTTTGACATCAACAACACTGCTGTTGTTTCAGCAGTCATTGCCCTCCATAACCATTACGGAACACATCTGGAAGTTAGAAGTTTTATGATGTGACAACAGTTTGGCTAAGGTTTGGTTAGGTTTAGACACAAACACAACTTGGTTAGAGCACGGTTTGGTTTAAAACGGGTACTTAGAACTTACATCGTGGTTTGGGTTTGTCCTAGTTAAAAGAAACCAATGTTGACTGTCGGTTAGAGACAGGAATTGAACGTCAGTGTCCCATGAAAACCACCATGACCTCCTCCACATGTGCCTTCAAAAAGACCCAACTTTCTTCATTGCTTCCGACTGGCATGAGTCATTATTACTGTGGCCAGTAGAGGGCTTTGTTACTCGAAATTTAAGGAGACCTATCGTGCTTTTAAGTTTTTTTTTTACTTTCCTTCATTTTTTCTATTGGCATGTAAAAGGTCTGGAAAGTTAAACGGTAATGGGACTTCCTCTCTGCCACAGAAAAAACACTGCTCCTGAAACAGCTCACCAGTGGTCACCCCTTTAATTTCATGACTTCTTGACATCACACTATGTCACCATGTCACACATTTCCATGCTATATGCCTACATTCACTGTAGGAGTGAAGCTAACTGGCAGCTGAGCCAACAGGAGACACAAGCCCCTTTTAGATAGAAAAGGTGGCACATTTGCAGCAAGGTAAAGGCTGCAATGTGCCGCCTTGTCTATCTACAAGGGAGGTGTAATATTCCTTCTTTTCCAAAAAGCCACCAATTGGCCGCCACTGGGGTAGGCACAAACATGTGACGTGACGTGAAGCTCGAAGTTGGGTGTGAACAGTGAAGCAGGTCGAATTTGTCTTCAAAATAAGAGCTTTACATTGCACCCTATTGGAGTTTAGAACTGGGTTCTTAGCGGGGGGCTTTTAATTTGAAAGTAGCGACTGTTAGTAGCTTGCCGCTACAACAGCAAGTGGACAACAAGACAGCTACAGAGACAGAGGAGAAGCTAGCATCTCTCGGATCTCAGCAGCTGTCCAGTTGCTCATCTTGACGTCTGCGGATGATGTAATGAACTGACTGCTGTGATCAGCTGTTTCCTGGTTTTAAAACTCTCCGGCTGTGGATCGCACAACAGTGCACGTCATTGACACCTCCGCCCATCTCACGCAATTGCTGGCACATCGACAGCTCGGATTTACATAGCAATGGAGGTGGAAAAATGTGTACCCTCCGAGGCGTCAAATTGGCAGACCAAAACAGAACTCTAATTTACCGCCTTCTGTCTAAATCCGCAGACCTAGCCGCAAAAAGGACAGCCAAATTGGCGGCTTGCTGCCCAGTATAAAAACAGCTACTGTGAGCAGTGCTGGCTCAGGTGATGCTTAAGCACTAAAGCGTGTAAACCTATTCAAGTAGGAACCCAAATTAAATTATGAACCTGAAAATGAGGATAATATGTCTGAGTTAAAGAAGTATTTCACAGCTTGAATGGAATAAAACTGGGCTGTCTATGCAGTGGGAAGACGCATATTTTTACATACAGCTAAAGGCCACAGGTCAGATTCCAGCTACTTATGTGCCACAAATTATATAACTTTACATCTCAACATAACACGAAAATATTTTTCTGGAAACACTTTAGGTGAGAAATAGACAATGAACAGGATTGTGGTTGATATTTGATCAGCGCTGCCTTGTTTTAGAGTGTGATCTGAGTCACTCAATCCTAAAGAGAAAGGGGCCGTTCTCTCGCTTGAGACCCAACTATAGCCTTTGTGTCCATGGATGTGGGCAAAATTGTGGAAGTACAAGCTGTAGTTAATATATCAGTCCTGAAGTCCACCAGATTATGTATTTTGCTTTATTTATCAGAATTTTGCTCGCAAAAGAGTTGCCAGCTCTGGGTACAGATGAAATGCAGATAGGTCTTCCATTGTTCCGTTGCATATGCTATCAACATTGTAAAAACTTGGCCATCATTGTTGCTTTATAAAAATGAATGTCCTTTGAGGGTATTGACTGAAACGACATTCAGGGAGACGGTTTCTTTGATGTATGCACACATTCCACACATTATTAAATGCAAACACAACGCCCTGAATTCCTCTGACTTTTTAAAAAATAATATTGAAAATCAATGACATTCATACCAGAATAATGTGTCCAAACTCTTCAGAAACACTGGGCGATTGAGGCAAGATTATCCATTCAGTCCCCAAGGTTACAAATGTCTTTCAAACACTGTCCATATGTTTGAATAAGAATCATTGTCAGATAAAACTTGGTGAAAGTAAAGTACAGAAAAACCAAGGTGACAACTGCTCCCTATTGACCCAGCGTATATGGGATTTACACACAGGTTACTACACACTGACATGAACACACAGATTAATGTTACCACGCTCAAATACTAACTCCCCAACCTGAAAGCTCAACAAGAGCCAGATGTGAGGTGAACAGCTGAAGACTGCATTCCTGCAGGAAAAGACAAAATTATACGACTGGTCAGAATTTAGAATTACTACAGAACAATATTTGCAAAAATGTCGTCTCCCATGGAAAGGACATGTTCGAAGTAAAGTACATCTTAGATTAATAAACTCCTACAAATTGTATAGACCAGACCTGTTTACTGCTGTATGTTAAAAAAAACTGTTGCCGCTGTATTGTTAGATTTGTATTTTCCCAACATGTAGACAAATTCACAACAATGACAAAAAATGGGCGACAGTTTTAACTACTTCTCTCTGAATCAAAAGAACATGTACATTAATGCTGTCCATCAGCAGTCAGCCAGCTATTTAAACCGACAGGAGTTTTTATGCCAGGCCGGTCGACCGGTGGTCCAGGAAACAAATGCTCTTCGATCCTGCTAGAGACAGGCCAGCTGGCTTCATATGCATATCATGCAAAGTTATGACCTTAAGCAGCAACTGCAGCAGGACGGAGAAGGCAAGGCAACGGAGACCGATACTGACTGGCCATAACCTAAATGGCTGCAATCCAAGGAACGGCACTGATTGCCACACTTCCTGTGACGATCACAGAAATGAAGGATTGAGAGGGTGATGGAGCACGAAGCACATATGGTACCAAAAAATGTTTGTCACCTAGTTCAAGACAAATGACCATGTCTTAACTTCAACCGGCTAAAGGGGCATACCCTCCTTTTCATAAAATCATCCATGTAAGTCGACTGTGAATGCAGCTAATTACGACCCATATTTACGCTTCTTGTCAGGCAGCGACCTCTACTGGTTGCAGAAATTATTACGGCAGCAAAGGAGGATTTCAGATAAAGTAGAATAAAGTGCTTTGACCTAGGAGACTGATGTTCGTATTCGGTCAATGTTGATTCATTTTAACTTAAGTAGCGTAGATTGGTTAATAACTGAAGTACAAGTAACGTAGCTATTTTAAGTCAAGTCATGGTGTTTCATAAATGTAGTAGTCTTCTTGCCTTAACCCAACCAAGGTGCGATCATATGATGAAGGTCAGGTCTGCCTGTTGCTGGTACGTAGAAATGGTCATGTTGTTTTGGGTACAACAAAGTATGCCGTTTTTACGAGTTTACTGTCAATCAACCTATTCAGTCCTTTAGGTTTGAGGACTTACTGAAGGGAGGAACAATAAGCAACTTATATGTAGTGACACAAGAAAATACAGAGTTGGAGTCAGAGATTGTTTCCAAGTAAAAGTGAACAAAAGGAAAAGTTGTAAACAAGACATACTTGTTCAGTGAAGAGGGGCTCCAAAGCATACATACTCTGAGTAGAGTGTGCATTCAAGGATCCTTCAGTGCCAGTAGAGCTCTGGCTTTCCACACACCCCGTTTGCATCTCTCAGTCTAGAACTGCAAGGACACTGATTGCTTGGGCCTTTCGACATTGCCAGCTTAAAGCAATCCAACATGCTGGGAGTCAGGATGGTGTAGATAGCTGGATAGAAGTATGGGGAAGCTGATGACATCTGTGGAACTGTTTGTCTGCTCATAGGTTACAGGTGGAAGATCAGGAAAGTGTCTCCCTTCCAACTGATGTCTGTTGTTGGAAGAGGAATGGAGGGTAGACATTATTGCCTCCAAAGTCTGCCCATTATGTATCACCTGCCGCCATGTCGAGACAAGTGGAAGAAGGGAAGCGTTGATCGATATTCGATCGCAGGTAATCATCTCACATGTTGCAATGTGTGATGAAAGAAGGTGGAAACTGGGCAGCCGTATCTGCAACCATTATATAGAAGGGGTTATCCAGACTGGCCCAAACTGTACAATAGAAAGTCAGAGTGCTGGCCCAGCAGAGTAAATGGGCAACCTTATAGACCCTGTCAAAGATAAAAAGCCTGTGTGAAACTCTAAAAAAGTATTCCAAGCACTCAACCAAATCGCCTGAATAAATGTTGGTAGTGTACTTTTTTTGCAAACTCGGGACATGTTGAAACTACATTTTTTTATTTTGCAGCTGTACGTTTGCTTTAGTTCAGTTTTCAATTTTATGTTGCGACACTTTGTTCATCATCTGGTTTAAGGCACAGAACCCACTTATTAGAAAAACTTTTTTCTTGTTTGTTTAATATGTTTTCGTCACCACAAACACGGGTGGAGATGTCACATCTACCCTCAAAAATATCATTTTTGGAACTTGAAATTGTCTTGATGTCACCTTAATAATATCCATTGGGTTGACACTTACAAATGTTGGAACACTGTCTTGAACACCGGCCATTGGCTTGGCAACCTTACATCTAACTTCAACACCATCCCCTCCACCTCCCAGTATAAATGTCAGGTCATAATCATGTAATGTAAACGTGATGTGACATGTATTGGAGAAATATCAATATGGTGCGTATCACTTCTACAAGTTTGAACATAGCAGTTTGTAGAAACATTAGCTGCCAGCATTTAATTATGGCAACTGGGCTTAAACACTTACGCCCTTCAAAACTACTCTAATGGTTCCTCAAGTCACCATGATTTGGTGGATGCGGTCCTGTCTGGAGGAGAAAATGTCTGAAATGAAGCGTGGAGTTGACTTCCTTCTTCTTTTGGACAGCACATAAACACGTTTTAAATGAGAGAAATCTGGACTGGGAACGAGAGGAATCCTTTCAAAGACCATGCAGGTAAAAATATTGTCAGGCATGGTTACTAGCAAGGAACTAAACACTCAGGGCCATAATTCCAAAGTAAACGTGCTACGTCTCAGTCCTGAGGAATTTTTCATGAGCCACCACTTATCTTGTCATATCAGATTTCTTCCACCAGCTTTTTTGGAGGGAAGAGAAAAGACACCTTTAGGGCAAATGATTCTCTTTTAATCAAATCACCCTGTATGGCCTGAGGAGATCTTTCCATGCCTTTTGAGTCACTGTGGCATGGGCCACTAATGCACACACCCACAAGTAAAAAAAGAAAGAAAGAAAATTGAAATGCATACAGTCACACAAACAAACATCCCCGTATACAACATATATAGAGGCAGTTTGGCATGTTTTTATCTGAAAGCAAGAAATGAGACTCAACAGGAAAGTAAAGAACACAAGAAGAAAGCAGGGAACAAAGTGGTGTCTGGAGTTTCCATCACAAGTGAAATCCCAGATTTTCTCACTCACTGTTCATGGAACAAAATCGAACAACTTTATTCTGGAGTGCAGTCGGTGCAGGAGGGAGCTATAAAATATAAATTATACCACATAACCCTATACCTCCCAACTGAGCCATTTGGTTACAACTATACTCCTGTTCGTTACGCAGGTCCAGCGTCTCTGGTATTTCTATAGTGTCGACATGAATTATATTGTAGCTCTGCCGAAGAACGTATGGATTACAAGTGAAATGTAATTTCCCCTCCGATCGGACAGTTGCCACCCAGTGACACTGAAGTGTTTATTTTACAAGGTTGCCGGTAATTAGTTCTGGACAGAATTAATTAAGGCCACCCCAAATTACAGCTGAAAATGTAAGAATCATGACTGTGTCTGGGAGGAGAGAAAAATGCAGCAGGGGTGTATTTCGAAAGGCCGAGTTGTGCAAAATGCATTCTATCATTTCTCACTTTAAACAAATAGAGGCCGAGGGAGTGTGTGGCTTCTGCACACACTGGGTGTGTTCATGTACTAAGACCAAAGTTTTCCCCGATTCCTTCCCTTCAGGAATACGATCGTGTTTGGATTAACATGTGAAATGAAGCCTGTAGAGAAAAAAAAAATGGCATAAAAAAATCTAACGCATGTAAGTACAAGTATCAGTTTACAGTTTAAACACAGCTCGTAGCGCTGAGTCTGATTTTAATCTGATTAACTCGCCATCTCCGAGTGTGATCTACCATCTCACCGCCAAGACAATATCACTATCATTTAGCAGATTAAAACTCTCAGAGATATATGTACAAGACTAAACACATCTTAAATGTTCATGTCATAACAGCTGTTAACCCTATTCATTACGGCTATTTGCTTCTCTTTTTTCTTTAAACTTAAGAATCACAGGAACATGGGCCAAATTTCATAATGTGTTCTGAGGATATTAGAGAGTTTTCATGAGCGCAAGTGTGCGAAGATTCAGTTTCCCACTTTGTGTGCTGAGGTACAAAAATGTAATTATGTCTACCATATGTGTATTGTTTTAAATCAAGTGCGTCTCATGCTGTGCCCGTTATTGAATTAGGAGTCCCGCTATCCAATTTGTTTTAACATTTCACAGTGTCTCTGTTTATTCGCTGGAGCCTGCGACTCAGGTTACAGTGTCTTGTTCAAAGATTCTCATCTCGGGCCACCACTAGGTGTGCGACCCCCACCTCCCCCCCTCTCAAAATATTACCTTTTCAGTCACTGCCAAGACACACTATCAGTCACTCAAGAGATTGTTGGGGCTGAGGACAGATGGAGAAGGAGCAGAAGCCATATCTGTGCAGCAGTGACCCACTCCTGGATAAATAAAAATGCTGCGAGGGTGTTGCAGAAACGTTGATGTGTATCATCTGCGGAGAAGAGGGCAGACGTAGTAACACCGCTTTCTAATGTCCGCGGTGAGACATACACATCTTAACATCAAGAGTGCAGCGCTGTCGCGACTAAAACATTGCGTGGGAAATAGGCAGGAACATGAAGGTCAATAAGAGCCCATCTCAGATTAATCACATCAAATATGAAAATAATTCAGTGCACATGTGAAAAAGGAGCAGGAACTCAGAGCAGAAAATATATAAACGGGTTATCACAAGACCCCTTTACGCGCTTAGCACCCATTCTGTTCGCATAAAGAGGCAGCCGGCGAGAAAGGCAAGAAAACCAGAGCGAAACGGAGAGAGGATGGAGCGGAGGGAGAAGAGGAGGAAGGAGTTCTCGATGTGAGCAGTAATCAGAGGAAGCCAGCAGGGGGGACAGGGAGGGTTGGTGGGGTCAGAGCAGAGCACCACTAAGCAGCCTTTCTCTTCATTAGCAGCCTCTCTAAGGGGGGCGTCACAGGCCTACCTGTCCAGCAGATTATTGAACCGACTAACCAGTGGCTCTCACCCCGCACACACACGCTCTCACACACTCTCCCCCACTCTGATTCCCACAGACCCAGAGGAATCACGACCTAGCTGCAGCCTCGCTGACAACTTTAACTTTTTCTTTGACCTCACGTAAGCAGTGCTACAGGACGAGCCGGGGAGGGGGTGGAGGCGTCTGCTTGGAGCGTAACGAGGACGTTTACCTCGACATTATTTTATTTGGAGTTTTGTTGTCCTGCCTTCTTTTTTTCTTTTTTCGTTGTCGTTCTTTTTGTTTTCTCTATTTTGCCGGTTTAAGATTTTCTCTTCTATCTCTAACTCTGAGAATGTAATACGTGTATAACACGGGAGAGAGACAGACAGAAAGGAATACCGGCTTTATTTAGCTCAAAGGAAATTTTGAATTTGCACAGATCCCTGACCGGTCCGGGCGAAGAGAGAAAACCGCATGGAGATAAAAGTAATGAAATGACACTCCAGGAATGTAAATTGGCATTCTTCGGTGTAGTTGCAGCACCAGCTCAGGCTCATGAAACATCCCTGACACACACTCAGACCAGCGCCAAAACAGTGCTCGGCATTAATCTCACACACATCCCACTGATGAAAGTGTGAAGGTACTATTGTGGTGCTTTTAAGTGAGGCCATTCATCTCAATCTCTCCCTCGCTGTTTCACTCTTCCGAGCCCTCTCCCTTTCCTTCCTCGCCTGTCTCCTGGAGTACTCGGAGATGTCCACGCTGAAATGTCTTACGCTGACATGAAATGCCTCTGTGCGCTTTCCGCCTGTGTTTCACTGTCACAGGTTGGCCACGAGCTCCCTCTGAGTTCTCCTCGAGACGCATTAACAGGCACTGAGGCGAACTTTTAAAATCACCGAGGTTGTCGCATTACAGCTCCAGTTACCAGCATTTGTTTGAAAAAAAAAGAAGCAAACTGTAAAAGAAAAATCACCTGAAGCTTTTGTTTGCATCGAAATGTAACAGAGCAATTCTGATAAAAAAAATAAAAAAAATAAAAGAAACAACTTCCACAAAGAAAATCAACCGAAACAAGAAAAAGCATATGTCAAGAAATCAATAAAACGTTGCAGAAAAAAAAATAAAGGAGGAAATGTGCAGAAAGGTGAAGCAGGATTTTCAGCAGAGGGAATTTAGGCCCGAGAAAAATAACTTGAGAAATGTTGCTGCCAGCTATGAAATGAAGTCCGCTCACATTTTATTCAAGCGAACACCCCTAACACTTTCTTTTTTCATCAGCCTCGCTTGTGTGTGTTTTCCACCTGAAGACACTGCACTGGATCCCACTGAATTATAGCATTTGCTGGTCTGTACCAGTTTGTAAATATGCAGGCCCCAAATCTACAGGTTGTATAAAGTGTCTCCCAACATGAATATGTGATTCAGCAAAATAAAACAAGTTTCTTTACAGTGAGGGATTTCTCCTTGAAGACGTCAAGCAAAAGTCTTTTCATTTGTCTTTGGGGAGCAGAGAAATGAGTAACACTTTAAAAGCGTGACGAAATCTATAAAGTTATATTAAGTGAAGTGTTTCCTGCACGTCAGATGTCACAGATCATTTGCTGAACGCGGCTGTGCAATTCCTACAATGATTATTATTGCTTTTGTAAGGCAAAGATGGAGGAGAAAACAAAGGCGAGGATAAACCCAAAAAAGAAAACCAAGCAGATGAAATTCATTGTTCTTATAAATGCAGGCATATTAACACATCCAGCAGATAATCTATATGAATCAGAAACAAGTGCTGGTATTTTAAAATACTCAAGAGTAACTCAGGAAAGTTTCTAGGTGAACTTTTCTATCCGCTCTGGTGAGTTCTGATGACACACCGGCGCAGAAGTTGTAAAAAAAGAAAAAAAAAAAAGTTACCAAGTCCACATGTTAGAGCAGATCTGTGCGTTTCGTCTGATTTACTAAAGTGAACACAAGCTGAAAAATGTATATTTACCATTGCTGCATGTTGTATCTGACAGACCCCGGGACTCCTGGCACTTCTCGAACTTGGCGTCCTCAAAAAAGTCTGACTTCGCCCTCAAGTGGGGAACTTTCTCCTCTTCAGTGCAGCACGCTGTCTGAGGTGAATCGCTGTCGGTGCCCCGTTCACAAACTTCTCATCGGCGTGTATGACAGTTTTCAGGCACATACGATGAAACAGCCACTCTCTTTCTTTCTTTCTTTCTTTCTTTCTTTACTTTCTTTTTTTTTTATATATCCCGAGCACCTCGTGTGTCCGGGATGCCTCTCTGAAAAAAAAAAAAAATAACGCGCGTCAAGACGTTTTTGGAGAGGAACGCACGACCACGACGCGCCGTCCCCCCTTCTCTTCCTTTTCCCCCCAAAGCGTAAACTTAACAAGTCAAGGAGACAGTGGGGGGATCGTTGACAGTCAGAAGCTGAGTTGTAGCTGCTTGTCCTACCTTGAGAAAATCGCACACACAAAAAAAGAAGAGAAAAAAAAACGCCTTCTTCTTACACTCCCCCGATGATTTCCTTCTGCAGAGTCAGCGCAGTGCGCCGAGGAGAGCTGCGGACGGTCCGGGGCTGGGGAGAAGGTGGCTGCTTGTGTTGTGTCGGGTGAATTCAGACCCGTGTTTTAACACGCCGTGTGTGTGTGTGTGTGTGACTGTAACCCGAGTGACTGTGCGCCCTGAGAGTTGAGTGTGTCCAGGAGAGACGAGTCACATCTGTGCGCGACGAAAAATGGACGAAAAAAAAAAAAAAAGCCTCAAGATGAGAAACCGCGGCGCGTTCAGAGGCAGCGAGATGAGGCTCAGGAGCGAATCTTCTCATATATTATTTTTTTAATCCTCTGTGTGAATTTAGCGCAGATATATTACAGACACATCTGTATTCTTAATTCACAGATATTAAGCTGTGAATTTAACAGTATCACCTGTAAGAAAAATCAACCCACCGGAGCCAAACAGGCGATCAATAACACAAAATAAACACGAATCATTTTACCCCAGTGCTAACTTTTTTTTTCTTATCGTGCATTTCATTTATCCTGAGCGAACTCTCTCTCTCTTTTTTTTTTTCTTTTTCACTTTTCTCTGACCTCGCGGCTATAATTCACGCACGCCTTGCGCGCGCACACACACGCGTGTCGGAAGCGGCAGCTCATGGTTTCTTCTCTCTGCGGTGCTGCGGGGACGTGACGCTGATTTCCTAAGTTGTGTCCCCTCAGAAGTGGGCGCGCTCATTAAAGTTTCATTGTGCTGCTTGTTTTTTTTTTGTTTTTTGTTTTTTTTTTACGAGGATTTGCTCAACATTTGACTGAGACATCTCAAGAGTGAAGAGTTTGAAGGAAGGGAGGGCTTGTGTGCGTTTGCGTGTGCGTGCCTGTGTGTGTGTGTGTGTGTGTGTGTGTGTGTGTGTGTGTGTGTGGATAGAGTGGAGCAGAAAGAGAGACATACCGCGCTCCTCAGAGTGACTGCCTGCCTCAGCCTGACTCCTCCACTGGGGTGAGAGAGGCAGCTGAATCCCAGGGCAGTCATTTCTATCAAGTCAAGCGTCTGGAAGCCCCACTTGCATGTTTGGTCAAGGGGTAAATAATAGATCAGGGATTAGGCTTGTGTAGAATTCATTCCAGGGTAACAAGCTTCTGAGGGTCCCAGGATATGCATATTCATTCCTTGGCCAAGGCCGTGAGAGAGCAAGGACCATATGCCTTTTTGTCAGAGGGCTTACATTGCTAATTAAATGAGATATTACATACTTATGTGAGCACCAAAACAAAAAGCCTTTAAAAGGATCGTCCGGAAAAAATAAAAAAATAAAAATAAACTAGGTGTTTGAATCTATTTGTGTGGACTTGAAAGTGCTTTTGATGCTGCTTTAATTTGACAGAGGAAGTGCCTTCCGCTCAGCAGAGTTGATTAACACACACCGGGAGCAGTGGAAGAGTAATGTGACATAAACTGCACATCAAAGCAAAGTATGACCTTTTTTTTTTCTTTGCTGGTTGCAATCAACCAAACTATCTTATGAAAAATCTCTTTTATGGTTGTTTTATAGCAGAGTTGTGTTGGGGGATGCATGAGTCTAGTTGTTGTTTGGTGTTGACTTCCTGATTTTTGGAACAGTTTTGCTTCTGTATGTCTGGATGAGCTGCATGAGCGAGGTCAGTCCCATCGGTTATCTCACCGGTGTCGTGACAAAAGGTGCATTTAGAAGTGACTGTCCTGACAGTGGTATAGATCGAGGGGTATAGGACAGTGATACAGATCGAGGGGTATAGATCGATACGTTCCGATTGAAATCATTTTTCAGTGAAGAAATCAAGGAAAATTGTTCCTACAAAATGTTCAATGACAAAGTAGTTCATTCCCTTTTTTCCTGCAACATCTGCTGATAGCAACTGAAGCACGATTCACGTTCTCTATCCTCAGGTTGAGGCACCTCTAAAGTTTATAAAAAGGGATCAGAACCTTTATTGAAACAACGTCAGCACTAAGTTGAAGCATGAGACACAGCATCAAACTGAAACCATGATCTTTACCTCACCTTAACCAGAATCCTTTTGTTGCATACCAAACCCTGTATTCAGGATGCAAACCACTGGTGTGTGATATCATAGATCGACCACAGCCACCTCCGTGACTCGCTGTCTGCTGAGAAATGCAGGAAAACGTTGCCACCGAACACCGTCTGGGCAGCTGGGTTTCCCTAAATACAAGAAGCTAGTAGTAAATGAATGTCATTTCTGTCAGACGGGCCACAATAACGGGCAACCAGTGACCCGGTCAGATCTGTAACATTTAAGACATTGTGTTGATTGTTGCCAGAGTAGATACATCTGTGAAGGTGTAACATGCCAACATGCTTTCTTCACTCACTCACATGCATGCTGTAATAGTTTTAGATTATGCGGATATATACGTCTCTGTGTATCTTGGCTGACGAGCAGTGCTGATTCGAGAGGCTGTTGGGGCACAAGGCATAAATTCCCAGTGGGACCCTCCAACCAGCGCCCTAACCTTTGCTCACATTAGTAGAATCTTCTAATATAAATTATTTTATAAAGAGTAACAGGCCGGTGATCACAGATATATAAAGCGCTGATTGTCGCACAGTATAGTGCCTGTATGGGAGGTTTAAGAGGCTTTATAGTCGTCTCTACTCTGCACCACCTTGGTATTTAAGTCGACACAGCTATTAAATTATACTGTACCAGTAACCAGTAAAGGCAGCTTGATAGTGATGGAACGTGTGTGTTTATTTGTCCCTGTGACAGGATCCCACTGTTCACTAATTATCCAGCGGGACCACCGATAATGAGCTATTGAACCTGCTGCCGAAGTGGTCCACCTCCTGGGAAGGCCATCAGCAGCTGCAGCGCACTCGTGGATCCATCAAATCCACCGAGGTCCCCCTGTTCATTAAGTTCCTCTCGCCAGAGCAGAGACAAGTCCAGAAAAGGTCAGTTTGACCACCGCTAGGAGCCCTGAAGAGTTTTTTAAAGGATCGGTTCATACAGTTCTCTTCACCAATCGGGAGATTGTTAATGCTTTTTTTTTTCTTTAATTACTTCCTACTGTAATTTGAGAGTTCTGGTGTATTTTATTAGATAAGTTATGTGCAACCGACCGTTAAGTCAAGTCAAGTTTATTTGTAAATGGAAGCTGAGAAAGGTCACAGATACAATTGTGTTATTTTAGGTTAATTATTGCATTATCCTGAGATAAACAAAATCACATTTTCTCAAGATAAAGGATATTTTACTTGGTTATCTGGAGAAACCAGAGGGACGATGTTTCAAGATAACGAGATCATTTATTATGAGGAAATGTCTACATGAGATTGATAGGAGTGGACCATGACAAACAATCAGTTTTGGAGGTTCAGAGAAAACTGTACTGTAACTATTCACCAAATTCTGCCATTGTGATAAGAATGTGTTGCCTAGTGATTTGATATGAAGGTGTTTAAATGATGGCTACTTGCTGTAAGGGACAAGTGAAACGATAGAGGGCTGAAGTGTGGACCACCATGGGTGCTTATTTCCAGAAAAGATGTGCTAGCTCACAGAGGTGACTAACTTTCCTTTGACATCCTTTCCTGCTGCTATCTGTGGCCAGATCTTTTGTGTTTTTTTCACCTTTGTTAATACTTTTTTCTGGCCATGTTGGTGCTGGTGATGTATATCAAGCAAGACGATGTCGTTTTTACGCAAAAACCATACAAACATCATATGCGTGACTGCGCCTCTCTATACTGCAAGCAGCTGTAGATGCTTTAATCGCCATTACTGTAAAGTTAAGAGACACCGTACGTTATCGCCGGAAGGCCTTGCCTTTTCTTGCAACAACAGGTTGATTGTCTCGTCATCTCAAGAGAACAAAACTCAATCTCACAGGATCACGAGAAAAGATTTGCGAGCTTTGTTGTCAAGATAACCATTAAAAAAATAAGTAAACTGCCTTTCTCGGTTTCTGTTTATATAAGCCCTCAAAAGACAGAAAAACTTAAACACTCGAACTTCTTGATCATCTCAGACATTAAATAATTGATTTTAAATGGATGAAGAGATTTAATGAGCAACACTAAAGGAGTGTTGCACTGTGATACAGAGACAGTTCTATACGTACATTTTTTTTTAGCTTGATTTCTCCTAGCTCATAGAGAGGCAAGCACAGGTGCTGGAAATAAGACAAATACTTTTCTCATCTAAAAGCTGTTTTTTTCCGACTGGACGACATTTACTCAGGGCGATCAATGTCCCATGTCCTTGGTCTCCTCTCTCATACTCAAGGGAAATATGAACTTAAATACAACCTCACCACCTTAATTTACCCTTTCACCAAGCAAAGGACAAGCTCTCGAGCAAAGAGCTCAAGGGAAATAGCCTGACTCCTTGTTCCCACAGACCCTTGGGGTGGGGGGGGGGCGAACCAGGGTTGGGATGGCACGGTAGTTGGGTGAGCCGTAAGTGAGTGTGGCCCTTGTGGCACCGTGGATACACACAGACACACAGACACACACACAAACGCTGCAGCCTGTAAGAGGTGGGTGTGTGTGTGGATCAATTCCGCCTTTATGAGTGCTCTCGTCTGTTGAAGATAGGACCAGAAGGTCATCAGATGGGAGTCAAACAGAGGTCCGCGCCATCTCGTCGGGGCAGGGGGTTAGGACATGAACAAGGGGGCTTGTACACACAGCATGTGGCGAGGGGGGCCTTATGGGAGGTCAGCGACGTCACATGCATACAGGAATGCACATGACGGCTGTGTGGGGTTTGTGAGGAGGGAACGTTTTTAAGCTGTGATTGTTTGATTTAGGTGCACTGATATTGTATGTCTACAGGCTGAAAAAGGGGGAAGAGAAGCTGTAATCAATGGTTTCTCTGTCCTGGGGTTTTGTAAGGCAGTCCAAGGTCTCACAGGATTCAGCATGATGATGGCTCATGCTCGAGGTCAAGAATGGTTGATAATTCTCCCACGAACTCCAGCGAGAGATATAATGCCCCTCCTTGGGGGAATCGCTTGAATAGAAATGTGTACAAACAAGTTTTTAATATGTCAGCAATTGAGCGTGAATTTAGCGAGCAATTTCAAGGGTTTGTGATGGGCAATTTCAATTTCAAAAGGCACCCAGTGTGATAGCAGCTTGTTATTATCTAATCGTCTTCAACAAGAGAACATCAGAGACTTAACAAATAGAGCCATCAGCCGTGCTGCAGCACAAAGTGACGACGTTCAAAGACTTAATGTAACTCTCACATGTTGGAGCCTGTCTCATTTCCATGCAGGGGGAGTGATGTTCTGCTAAACACTGTGCAGGTTCGACATCCCAGACGGCATTTGTACCATCAGTGTTCCTTTAAAGCTGGGGACTTGTGACTCTTTAGTATTTATTGTCGTCTCCAGCAGTTCTCGGGTTCTTTCCTCCCTCAGCATCAAAGCTAGGCCACATTAATGCAGAGAATATCCCCTCTTACCTGAGGCGGCAGGCGGAGACTGTGCTTTCACAATTCTCCACGGAGTGTCACGCCGCGCCTCTCTTCCTTCCTCTGTCAGCACCGGCACATCGGCGCTTGTCATTTGGTTCCTGAATTTTTCATGCAGGTGCATTTGCATGATCACAATTCTGTGTCACTTCTTCTTCTCCCCCCTGGCAGATTAAATGCGGCCTAGCGCTTGAACTTCTCTGTGACTCTGCTGAGGCAGAACAGAGGTGAGACAAGCATGCTTGTTGGGACTGTCAATGCAAGAGCTGTCTTGTTCCAAGGGGTGGCCCATCGCATTTTAACAGTTGGGCAATTACAAACGACAGGCCCACAAAGACTGCTTCAAACAAGAGTCGGTTTACATTTGCTGCTGTATCGTTTACATCCGCATTTATACATCAAAGTCAGTCATATTCTGTGACATCCAGTAAAGAAGTTAAGCCATGCTGTGCCATTTTAAGCTGCCTCTCCACCAAATTTGCTCATGTTTTTGAACTGGTTCAACCCAGTCGCCAAGATAAAATGTTGGCAGTTAACCTTTTGTAAACCGCTGCTTCGTTCACATTTATATGTGTCATAGGCCAAGGACCATATTGTCGTTTCTACAAAACTATATCTACAACGCATCATATCAGGAGTTGAAAGAGATATTGGTCGAATCACAAACCAGTGACCGCAGATCGAGACAGTGTTTAAACACCCGAACCCTAACCTTAACCCTAAACACTATAAACTATAAAGAAAGCATTTGATCATTTTAAGGAGACCTCGGGACAATTTCAAGCCGAGTTTGTGGCAACCAAAACAATCAAAACATAAGCACAACATTGCACTGTAAAACTGCAGCATAGAGAAATGTGAAGTTTCAACATATTAGTGGTTTGTAGGAAAACAAACATCGCTAATATTCTCTTAATGGTGTTGATACCGTCGATACTGTTGCAACATCTTACACCCGATCATTGAAATAATTTAGATTTCGATTATTTAAGTGAAACACTTTTAGGTAAACTAACTTGAAAGAGCTCAAATTGGATGATAAAACAATAAACTGATTTGTTACCTGTTAAAGCTTTTGATGAAAGAAGTAACCAAGTAATGACAGAGGTTGAGGTGAGTGTGTGAGAATGATTTTTTTTTTTTTTTAATGGAGGAAGCACATCATTGACGATATGAAAGAGCCTTTTATGTACCTAACATGCTCCGAGGTCTGGATTAATAATTAGTAGGAGAGACAACAAACACTTAAAAAAAGGGAATACAGGTTGCTTCAGACACTGGAAAAAGAGCTGCAACAGGTGCTGTCAAAACATGGTGGGACATGCCTGTGTAGAACATGTAAGCGACTGGAAGTGTCTGGGGCCAAATTATAACCATTTGATGATGAAAGAGGGGGTAGTTAGAAGCGGATCCCTTTGAGTTCGAGGCTTTCTCAGACAGAATTGCGTTAATTTGATTTCCTGTTGACCATATTTTGCGATATTTTCTGCCTCTTCATTGATCACTTTCACATTTCTCGTGAGATAAACTGCACCTACAATATTAGCGCTGCGTGGTTCTGTCTTTTAACAAATATTCAGGACCCTGTTGCAGACGTATGATGGTTATTTTTCCTCATGAGAGGAGAGAAAGAGAGAGAGGCTTCTTCATAGATGCCATGTGTCAGTTTGAACAAGAAGCAGGGGGCAGGCAGATGTTGCGCATTATGTACCAGTCTACTGCCTCTAAAATTGTTCCGCAAATGAGGATCTTAATGAGAGGCAGTGTTCGTGGGTCAAGGAACAGCCTAATCATGCTAAGTCAATTGCATCTCTTCTCTTTGTGTGTGTGTGTGTGTGTGTGTGTGTGTGTATGGCTGTGTGCGTGTGTGTGTGTGTGTGTGTGTGTGTGTGTGTGTGTGTGTGTGTGTGTGCGTGCGTGCGCGTGTAGCACAGTGAGCAGATGAACCAACATTTGTCTGACTGAAGAGGAGTGCCAGTCCTCATATTTCTTCATTTTCCCCTCTCACCCTGTGCTCCAAGTCTGGCTGGACACTTAAGTACATTAACCACACAATATGGAGTTGTCTTGTCTCACCAGCAAAACAGATGTCAAACACGCGTCTTTGTTCATTTTCTCTCGCTTTCATCCAGTTCTCAAAGCCCCCGCTATGGATTCAAGGCTCAAAATGGATCGTGAATAATGTCTTTGACCTTAAAACAGATCATTAAAAACATATAAAACAGGGCAAATACCAGCATGGGCGAAATATAAGCGTGTCTATTAAAAGGAAAACAACATTTTAAACATAAACTGCCATCAAAAGATCAATATCAGATCTCAGTGTCATTTCTCTTTACCGTCATTCGCGTGGCTGTTGATCTTTGATATACCAACAGAGATTTATAGCCTTTTAAAACAGCACTCGCAGACAAAAGGGGAACCCTCATTCTATGTGTGAGTGTGTGTGAGTGTCATAGCATAATAGCTACACAACACCTTGCCCTACCGCTGATGTTGCCATTTTCTGTTGCCGTCAGTGTAATTTTGATACATTGTGATCTTTCTCATACAGTTTTTTTTGGGACGTTTTGTTATTCATTCTTTCATTTTTAATCACGCATTTTATTTTTCAGGCTCAGTGTAAATGAGATCTGGATACGATAAACTTAACGTAGTCTTCTCTTCTTATTTAAAAGGACGCTTTGCTCTTCAAAGCCCATAAAATGGCAAAATTTAACAGAAATTATATTGTATGACATGTAATGACTCAAAACCTCACAGCACTTATCAACAAACATTTGAACAGAATGATAAACACTTTTATCATCAATATATTGATTAGTAATATGAAAGATTAGTTTTTGAGTATCCCTTATAATCAAATAGACTGAATATAATCAACCGTCAGTCATATTTTTATTCACACCTGAGCCTTTCCTGCAGTGACATGTCAAAAATGTCTTCTGTAAAAAAAAAGAAAAAAAGAAGTCTACCACAGCAGAACAAATTTATCCAAATTAATCTGATACTTCATTAATCTGATAGGTTAAGCGGATTAACGATACTACATAGCTTGTTAACATGGCTGGACCTTTTATTGGGAAGGTTGCCACTGTTTATAGTTCTGCCCTGTGCATGCTGGGATAGGCCTAAAGGTGATTAGGTGGATAGAAAAAACAAATTAATCACTGCGCATACTCTCCATCCACAGCATTAGATGATTAAGAATTATTTCACATATTTAAGTTAGAACCATTTATAATTGAGAACCAACAGTTTTGACCCATGGTTTGCTCGGCGTAAGTCTTGGTCAGCTAAAATGTGCTTCTGATGAAAGCCCAGCGTGAGGCCTGGGCTGATGGAGAAGTCACCACTGGGGCAATTCACCAGACTGTCCAACAATCATGATTAGATGTCAAATTCTCTGCATCCTAGCGAGGATGGATGCTGTTCATAGAGATTTATCAGTTTAGTGGGTTTTTATTGACATCAAACCCTCCATGTGCACTGTATGATCTGTTTATGCTTTCTGTTGTGATAAACAGGCTCAATATATTAGTAAACATTGTTGAAGCAGGCTGCTAATTTCAGACTTGAAAAACACAGACCACTGATCAAACCAACTAATCACAGTAAAACATTAGTTTAACTGTTAGAAGTCCACACACTTTTTGGTCCAAAGTTCCACATTTAATAGGCCGATCTTGTATGCAAGATTGTATTGTATGGGCAACACGGTACAATAATTAACACCTACTTTTCTAAATATATACATACGTGTGTGACCTCAACACAATTACATACAGATACTGTATGCCTGTCATCTTAGTCCCGTTAAACAATCAGTGGGATCTGTGCTGTTATCTCCGAGATATAATATTATATCATTATTACAACTTTTTTTCGGTGCACTCCTGATTTAATTTTGAAGCCACAGAGTCTGCGCCCTCCCAAGGAATGAGCATGGGCGTAATCTCCTCCCATTCTCTATTCGGGTGAAATCTCCCATGCCCTTCCTTGCTGAATGAAAGACATTGCAGGAGGAATTGTGCAGGCAGAAATGATGTGAAGTTGTTTCACTTTCACTTAAGAAAAAGAGCAGACATGTCCACTGTATTACAAGTCAAATAATTTGCCTGTAGATGACTCTCTCAGAATTATTTAGTCAAAATGAAAAAGTCTCATCATCATACCACTTTTCTCTTACCTATTTGTGTGCTTCTAAGATAGGAGTAATAAAACAGGCTGGCTGAAAAGTTTAAAAGTTTGAACAAAAAGCTCAAGACTGAATTTTGCTTAGGACCACTTGAAACAGTCATAGGGACTTCTTTTGGCAACCAGACCCGCCCTTAAGAAACCTCTGCATTTGGATTTCGGATCGTCCTGCCGTACGTTAACGGCAGCCGTCGTAAAATGACGTGATGACGATGACGCGGAGGGACAGAAACGGAAAACGGCGGTTCGTTTGAAAGCAGGAAAGCGTTTCTGTCGTTATTGACAACGGAGTGATTCATTGATAACGTTTGTTTTGGTTTTGTGTTGAGAGCAAAGGAAGCTTAGTTTGAGTAGTTAGTTAAACTCTGCCGTTGAATTATGTCGTGCCGTTGTCCGGGGCGCTGACTTGACACCGGAAGGCTGTCAACAGCAGACAAGAAACGGGAAATGTGAATGTTTGTTGAGTGGCTAACGTTAGCTGCGTTAAAGCCTCTGCTACAGTGTTCACGTCCGCCTGGTTAGCAAGTTATCGAAGCAGGTAAGAGACGAAATATGTAGGGTTACACTTCAGGAGCTAAACAGCGTCCAGTTAGCTTCACCGTCTCATTCTGTGAGTGTGCAAAGGACATGAAACTAGTTAATTTAGCTAACGTCAGATGACAGGTAAGTTAACGCTATGCATCCCTGTCGACATTGCTTTCGAAAAGATAATCTCCATCCCAAATGAACAGTGTTATTCGCCGTTTAAATACGAACAGGGTGATAAGACGATAGCCTGTCATCTGTATAATCTTCTTTATCCACAGCTTCAAGTGTTATTACTCGCATGAGACGCTCCGAACTGATGTCAGTTGTTATTTTTGCTTTATTTTTAGCCCCACAATGTCCGACACAAACATCGTGGAGTTGGAGGAGCAAGTAAAGAGTTTATCAGATGAGTTGATGCAATGCCAGGTATGTAACTACTGAATGTGTATTTAAATGATGTGAACACAATAACCTACTCGTTTGTAGTAGCCATTCTTCAGATAGCATATGCTATCTGAAGAATGAGTGAAACTATGAGAAACACAAATGGTTATGGCTTGGTTTCTAATAAATGATCAATTGTCATGTTTTGAAGGTGCGCAGGTGTTCCTCCATGATTGTGTCACTTGAGGTGAAATGTAAGAATTTGAGTGTGAATGAAAGCAGCACATAAGACAATTACTGTTTGTCTTTTGCCTCCCATTAGTCAAAAAACTAAAAAAAAAAAAGCTATTATTTCCACATATGTTTAAGTTTTTCAGGAGCCCCATGAAACAGTGAGTGAAATACTATGCTGTTGTCTGTCTTGAAAAAAGATTCTTGATTGTATAACGTCTTGTGCTGAGCATGTATGCTCTGCTACACACACTGGTGATTCATTTGGTCTGACTACATGTACATCTTACAGTCTCCAGGCTCTCTTGGCAATAATAACATACTTTATTAAGTGGGTAGCACAAAGTATTTCTCATGTTCACTGCCATTATATTTATTTTTGATCAGATGACTCATCTAATGCACATATGTATGCTCATTATGCAACATCATCAATAATAAAATGATTTCTAGGGCGATAACAATGCATGCTGGAAAGCACTTCTGTTCAATCCCTGATAGTTGAACTCAAAAGGGATAAACTCGTGATTAAACTGAGAAGCATATTTATTTTCAGAATGTTCATAAATATTTGAAGATGAGTTGATATTACTAAGTTGCCTAAAGAATATTGTAATTGTGTGGTTGTCACTACTGTTCAGCTGCAGAGGTTTAGATATGACCATACCACACTTTACTGAATGTTCAGCAAAGAGAGTAAACATTGTGCAGCGAATGTCTTCTATGTCTGTCTTCTTCCAGAGAACATTTTAATAAAGTAACCCCCTGTTTTTCTTTTTATTCAAATAAATGCAAACATAGTCCAGAAATTGCTCGTGAGCAGATTTGAGAACCTCTCATTTTCACTTTGTGAGCCAGTGATTGAGGGAGGTTGTCCTTGCATACTCACCACCAGGTGGTGCCTAATAACATGAGTGAAGTTAACCGAGCATCTTTCACTTTGCATATCCACAGTACCTTGCTGCACAGGTAGGCAGACAGATGTGGCATTCAGCAGATGATGTGTTATATAGGAGTTTTTATTAGACTATCGATACCACCTCCTGACGCATGTGGCAGGAACATTTGATGTGGTCGTGCTATTTGGCTGTTAAGTGCATGTCTGCCTGTTGCCTTTTTTGTGATGCGTATAGAGTAGGTTTTCCTCAGAAAAATAAGTGTGATACAATCACAATTTACAGGCAAAAGAATGCTTCCTCACAAACTTGTATAGTGGTGCAACTACATGTGTACATCTCCATAATTAAATAAGCAAGAAAAAAACAATTAATTTGCTTCTAAATCACTGTACTGACATTGAATAATTGGTAGCTTGAATACTCTACACCTAATGAACAACCTTACCTAGAAAAGTGACTCAAATTTTTTTAACCCTCAGTTCTTTATTTGATTTTAAAACTTGGGAAGACTCATGAAGCAGTTTGTTGGGAACTATATGAGAAGATATTTTTTCTCTCATTAAATGTGTATAATTAGAAGGTGTGCTCACCTAACTAAATTGCTGTGCATTACTGTAAAAAATAAAGATATTTTGGGGGCATTTATTGCATTTATCGGATTGTGACAGGTGAAAAGGCAGACGGAACACCGGGGCGAGAGAGGGGTATGACGTCAAACAAAGGTCGCGGGGCCAGCTGAAATCGAACTGGTGAAGCCTGCGACTGTGTGGTGATGTGGCATACAATGCAACCATTCGCCGACCAGGGCACTTCAGTTGTTCAACCCTTAGTCACCTAAAATTTATTACAATTTTTGTAAATCCCTCTTAAGTTTTCTTGAAGGTATTCGCTGACCCTAGAAAACTACCCAGAACAGTTAATGTTTATTAAATAGCTTTTTATTAAGAGCACTTAGCAGACTGTTTTTCAAACATTTTGACAAACAAATAAGTCGGGGTTCATTTTCATTAATATCGCTCCACTTTACGAGAGTTATCTTTTGATACTTTCCAATTCGATCAGGTCTAGATAGTATTTTTTGATTAATATACAGAGACCCAACATTCCCTTGGCAACGGTGGCAAGAAAATATAACATCATTAGACTGAAACACCCATGTTAAAATGTTTCTTTCTGTTGTAATGCGCCACCTTTTAGTAGTACTAGTTTACCGGTGATACTTCGTTCACATCAAACTGACAGTCCCTTCTGCCCTTCATTGAACTGACATGGAGGCCATCCTTGGTGGTCTGGTCTCGAGTAGAACATCAGTGATTCTGTCTATCTAATGGGGACCTTTAGTTGTGCAGTGTACCATTTAAATAGTGCCATTTGAATACCATTGATGTCTTAAGTCTCTGGCAAGATGTATTTCAGGACAGCAATTAACTACAAAGAGTCTCATCTGTCGGCCAGCAAATGTTCCTAGTAGACCTTGCTAATTTTATTAATATGTGGCTGGATTCCAGTGGCTGTCTTTGGTATGTTTAGCCCATGGTGTTTCAGTGGCTAGATTCAAGATGAATAATTCAGCGCTCATCAAACACACATTCAATGCATGTTTAAGTACACATACGGCAGACGAGTACTTCTTGATGAGGGTCCTGACTGAACACTTGTCTGTGGAACAGCTAATGGCAGCCAAAGGCCAGGCAGAGGGAGACCACCTATCTCAAGTCAACCTTCGCTGCTTAATTTATCGTTAGTTGCATTGCAGAGCTGATTTGGTGAGATCTCTATCCCCGTTCGCCCTGCTCCCACTCTGTATACACACACACACACACATACTCTGACACAGAGATGCATACAGAGACAGAGATCTACAGTCCTTCCACTTTATATGTTCAGCTCATGGTCTTATCAAGGTCTGCTTCTGCCATTTTAGTAAATAATTGATTAGACACTTTTGAAAAGGGGGTTAAAATTCATGTACTAATTGGAGACCAGTAGATTCCAGTGGGAGGGATGACTTTTATCTTATGATGATGTGAACATAATTTATCAGATAATTTTATATTAAGTCGATTTGGTATAATTCTGTCTTTTAATGTCAGAAAATGTAGTTTTTAGATGTCCCTCATTAAATGTAATGTAGCTTAAAAATGTTTGAAAAACCAGCGAGACAATTTGAATTGGAAATGTGTCAGGGGCTGGCTGGGTTTTTCCACTTGAAGATGACTGTCTCTGTCATCAGTTTCGAGTTTCTTTGGGGCTAGTTACTTTGGAGCTGTGGTGAAAAACATATCCGGAGCGCAATTGATTAAAAAAGAAAATCCAAGCTCGACTGCTGTGTTTTGATTTGGATCCCAGCTCTCCCCAGTCATAAATAGTGCATAATGACAAGTGTCAATGCATGCTCCTCTTGAGTCGAAGGTCACATCTCAGCGATGAGGATTCCTGCTAAGAGAGGCTCATGATTAGAGAGGGCAGGCCAGATCAAAAACTATTTTGTACAAGATATTTAAATTATTGATCGACTACCCCTTCTGTCGTATGCTAATGTCATTGAGCATCTTATTTAATTTTTTGTTTTTCACTCGGAAAAGCTGAGATGTGCTGTGGCTTTCCTCGCAGGCCCCTCGCTGCATATTGAGACAAATTTATCAAAAGCTATTTATCTCAATTAGGACTAACATCTGTTGACTCGCTGAATCCTTTATTTTCACAGGCAGACAAGGAATTTGTGTGGTCCCTATGGAAACGCCTGCAAGTGGCAAATCCAGACTTGACCCAGGCTGTCAGTTTGGTGGTTGAGCGGTGAGTAGATTCATCTTTCAAATTGCTACCTACGAGGCTCAGTAGCTGAAAATTCCTTTATCTCACAAGTGAAGAGAAATATGTGTGAAAGTCGTTCAAGGGGTGTTTAAGGCACCTTGGCCATTCTACTGGGGTTACGACGGAATCTGGTGCAGATGCTGATTTAAGCCTTCTTATCCCCGGTCTAGCAGTTCAACCATGGAAACCTTTCTAATGAAAACACTCTTCCTCTGCCGCACCCATTCTGGACAGTTGAAACACTCTTGCCAAATACTTGTCTTTATCGGATAAATTGTGAGATTGAATATGACCTCCTTCGCAGGGTGGCTAAGCTGCACCAAACACAGTGGCATGGGAACTTCCAGAGAAGTACAGGGGTTCAGGTCTCTTCGCAGCAGGATAAATTAGATATATACCTCCCTGATTAGGGAAAAGAAAGTGACTTTAAAATATCCTTGATACTGGTATCTGTGTAGTTTGAAATACTCTTCCAGCTGCCACTGAAATAAACATAAAGCTGTAATCAATACTTAAGTTGTAAGTTTTTCATTTGAAGATATCTTAGAATGATATGTTCACTGTCATGGGTGCATATCAGATACTTTTTGAGGTCTGTCAGTTGTAAGTAGACCCTTAATAGAGGTAAAACACAGTGCAGAAGCATGCAGAGAGTTCCCTGGTAGCAGTGCCTCTCATTCCTTCTCCACACCCTCTTCAGTTCCTTTATAGCCCCATAGGAAACCCATCAAAGTATGTTGGTCCACTGAGACCTGTGGGAGAACATGCACCCAGAGAGTGTATGTGTATTGTATCACCTGATGCGCAGGAGGATATTGACATGGTAATTGTGTCGACTCCAGTCAAGCGCTGGTGCCCACTGGGAACTGCCATTCACCCCTCCCCTCCCCTTCCTGTGTGGATCTTGTAGAGTGATTGGTTGGTTGCTCAGGACATGGTGAACACAGCCCAATATACAAGGAGATGTAGCTGGCCAGCCTGCGTTCCAGCTTCTCCGGGGACACCAGATACTCATTTTTGTGTCTATCAGGGGAGAGGGCTGATCAGAAGAGGCAAAGAGACGAGAGAAAAGGCTTCGGAGATGGGAGGTGTAGAAGGAGCAAGTGATGAGTGGAGGGAATGGGTGGCCCCTGGTGGCCTAAAGCAGTTGAAACAAACAGGTCCCCAATTGATGCCTTGTTTTTGACTCCCTAAAAGTTCATTATGATAAAAGCGATGCTAGAAGGCTAGAGAGAAAAGTTTAGTGCAGCAGCAGGAAAGTACAGAAGTCCTTCTTTTATAACTTTCAAATCACATTGATCATTCCTTTCTAAAAGTGTAGTTTTCAAAAAAAATGATATAACTATAATTACTCCTTAGCTACTATACATCCATTGTGTGCCAAAGTTATAAACCAGTTACAGTAGATAAACATTAATTGATAGCAAAATGAGTCCTCATGATATGTGTTGATCTGTGAGGATATACTTCTTCAAACTGAGACGAGTATGGAGCTTTGCCTATTTCTTTTCTTTTCTATTGTTACAGAGAGAAGCACAAAGCTGAGATAAAGGACAGAAAAGTTTTGGCGATCCTCCAGTCCAAAGACTACATGATACAGGAGCTGGAACAGGTACAGTACAGTTCTGTCAAACAAGCATTAACTCTGCATTTAATGTCTGTTAGATCTCAGATACATTAACCCCCAGGACACCACAGCCTGTGAGGAGGTTTAAAGGCATGTTTTCTTTTTCCAAAAATCACCCAAATTACATGTGCAATAAATTTGTCCATGAGGAAAATAACCAAAACTTAAACAAAAAGATACTATGCTTAAAATACTATCATCAAAATCAATTTCACTCGTTACTGTTTCATTAAAAGCTTTGCAAAAAATAAACCGTTTGCATTAATCACATCCTGTAATAAACTTTAAATTCTACGCTTAATTCAACCAGGTCTGAATCATTGTCTTTAAAAAGGCAGTTGGATGTTTCAGAAAACCAAGTAGAAGCCTATGATCAGATGATGTTCATAAACAAAAGCTGCTTCTGCATTAGACATATTTAAAAATGTACAAGTCTTCTGCTGTTGTCCAAGAAACAGCTCCAATGGAGAAACTGACTGTTAACGCCCTCCTCAACACCATGGCCAAAGGTCCAAACTGATGGGATGTCTCATTAATTTCTCCCAAACACATGACATTTTGATTACATGACATTTTGTAGTATTTCTTTTATATCCTTGTTGAAACAGTTTTATTTTTTCTCTTTATTATTATTTTTTTAATCTTGCATGACCCTTTTTGAAACTAACAGAATACATCCATACATTACTAAAATGACTAACCAACAGAGTGTAGACCGATGTGTGTTCTAACTTAACGCTTCCAGCTCTTTTCTCTCTCTTACCTGCTTTCTTTTACACAGCCCCTCGAATAATATTTCTTGATGGTATGATGGCTGATGATAATGACATCACTAATGTAATTTACTCCAAATCATCATCTCTTCACTGAAGCATCTGTCAGTCTCCTTCATTAGCGTCCCTCATCCAGAATCCTGTTCATTCCTAATGAGACTGGCTGTAATGGAGTCATCAGCTTGCCAGTGTTTTTTTTTTACATTATGCCCTCCTCAGCCATCTTAACTCTGGTCCAGTCGATACAATCATTATAGCATTAAAGCATTGGAGCACAGGATATGTGGCAACGTCAAACTTTATTTTAAAATAATATTTGGGCCTTTCGTTTGAGGGCATCGCAGTCAGGCAACATAGTCCACTTTTTACTCAGGTTTCACATAAACACAAATGAAGTACAGAGCTGTCACACATGTAAAGATGTGCCTTGATTAATTAAATACAGTAAAAAGTTGTAATATATCAGAATTTGCGTAATGATAATGACTGACTCATTTGGAAGCAATTCTTGTCAACTTTACTTGTACAGCACTCTCGAGAGAACAACCACAACAGTCCCAAAGAAAATAGGCTGTTTTATTATATGAGAGAATAAAAGCACTATAGAACTACAGGTTTTAAGACCTGAGACCTAAAGCAATAATAAACAAGGCCTGAAAGTAAAAAATATAGGCTTTTTCTTTTTGTCCCTGTAAGAAATGCCTGCTGTAGCATATTATGCATGAGAAAAATATTTATATTTTACGGAAAATGCCCCTTAAAAATGAAATACTTTCCTATTTTAACATCGATGTCTGACCTAGATTTTAATAGAGAGATAGAGAATTTTCTTTTCTCGGCTTTGGTGAACTGAAAATTTCGTCGATCTGCAAAAATATAACTGTTATTTATAGCTGAAGCTAACTGCTGGCAGGCGGGTAACTCAGCATAGTTACATAATAGTCACACATTTTTAATCTACCTCTGCCAAATTGACTATTTCCCCCAGTCTGTCAAACATTTAGGCTTAACACACTCCAGCTAAAGGCCACAGTTGGCTCACACTGCAAATGGGTAAGTCACAGGGTTACCAGATTAAAGCTGCCTATTTATTGAGTGATTAATAATATAATTATATATTAATCATAATCCAAATTAGTTTCAAGGTACGTGTAAAAGTGTAAACCTATTTATGCTTAATCAGCTGATGTTATGAATTTCAAATTGCCTTGCACAGAAAAGCCTGCACAATGTTAATTAATTCCTCAGTTTTCATGCTTCTCTTTTTTTCTGCATTTAGAAAGTGTCTCTTTCCTCTTTAAACTGTTCGTAATGAAACTTACAGGCTATTTGAGAATCTCATTAAGAGCGCTGAGCTCTTTGCTGTGTCATCTGGCCCTCTGACAGTCATCATCTCATCCACAGTCTTGAGCCATACATACCCAAATAGTGATTAATTGGTTTTCCTTTTTCCTTTTTTCTTATAGGGATGTGATGGTCCACTGAGTCCACACAGAATCTTAGGCTTCTTTTAATATCTCCACTCTCCAACTTTGATAGTGTTTTTTTCCTCCCCATTCTTGTTTTTTTTTTTATTCCACCTCTTTCACTGTATTTTCCCTTTCCCTTGCTACTCCTTCCATTTTTGTAACATAATTAGCTTTCATTTTTGAACTGCACTGGGAATTTTCAAATGCTAATCTTTCTGTCCTAGACCTCTTAACTTTGCGGAACCCCCCTTTTTTTCTCCTCTATCAATTGAGCACTACTGGGGTTCAAATTGCACTTGCCTACCTCATTATCAACGTTTGAATTTATTTTCTTCTCTCGACTATAAATCTCTATTAAAGCCCCTCTGTTCTTAGCACGGCGAGCTAGGAGTAGCGAGGAACGTTAAATCCACTATCTGGATATATCTGAGCGATTTTTCCCTCAACATGGCAATTAATTGCATCCCAGAGCACAGTGTTATTTGAGAGGAGGGTGTAGCCACAGAAGGCTGTGGATTACCAGCCAATGCCAAACCCCAGCTGATGTAGTGTTAAGAGGCCAGCCTCCTCCTACTAAGGCCACAAAGGCTGCCAAAAAACATGAAGGGAACATATACCAGCATCAAAATTGGGTGGTCATTAAAATCATTGCACCATTTGTGCTGTAAATTGATCATCATAGAGCTCTATGATACTTTGTGAATCACTTTAGATTTTAAATGAGTAATGGGTGTCTGTGGTTGCCTTTGGTTCAGAGCTTTAACAGTTACTGGATTATTCGATATGTCAGTTGAAAATTAATTGGCAACCGTTTTGATAATTGTTCAGTGGCTTTCAGTAATTTTCCAAACAAGAATGCCAAAATATTTGATGGTTCCTGGTTCCAAAATGTGAAAATGTGCTGCTTTTCTTTGTCTTAATATTACTTTAAGCTATTATTAATATTTATATCATTTATGTCACAAACAAGACATTTATAAGTTTGGGCATTTTTCATTTTTGGTGTCTCATAGAGCTAATAATTAATTGAGAAAATTAAACAAACAGTGGAATAATCAGTTATGAAAACAAATCGTTACATGTCTGTCTTCTGTTGCAACTCCTTGAAGATCCTAAAAATAAGAGATTTTTCATTATATTCATTTTATTTTGCACTTTATTCAATATTTTCAGATGTAGAAATCAGGTTTAATGCCTGCCTAGTTAAACCGGTTGGCTTTATGTTATTCAGACCCTGGAGAGGACACAATAAAGACTCTATTTCCGCTTTGCATTTTCCAAAACCTAAATGCATAATGTGACCACTATATCTCTGTCTTTCTGTGTCACTTTCTGTCTTTTCTCCTGTCCTCGCTGCCTACCACAGAGGGTTACAGGGCAGCAGCAGGAGATCAACAGCTTGCATCAGAGAAGGACAACAGTGGACGATGGCAGTGCCTTAATGAAGAAGGAGCTAACAGCTCTTCATGAACAACTGGCCAATAAGAGCCAAGAACTTAAGGTTGGTAGAACAGATTTTCTGTGGCAGTCCAGGCCTCACAGTCGAAAAGTCTGTTTTTTTCAATGTGACACTGAACACGACAGGTCCCCTGTGGCTGTAGCCACGGGCGTTTGAATCATGTAGAAGAGGAAGAGGATTGTTCAGCGCTCTAGAACACAATCTCTGTGTCTTTGTGCCTTCTCCTCAAGCTTTTCACCCTCGTTCTGTCTCACCCTTTTTTGCAACTGATAACAGAATACTTAACAGCTGAAGCTTAACAGCTGTGTGTGTGTGTGCGTGCACGTGCATGTGTGAGAGTGAGAGAGAGATGGAGAGACAGGAAAGCAGGTTGTTAACTTGTAGATAAATACTTAATGACTGCTTCAGTGGGGGAAAGTGAAAAGTGTGCATGTGATGGTGTGGCTTCTCCCTAATTATCCTTAGATGGGACCCAGCTATGATTAATTGATAAAGGAATGGTCCTTACACAGTCTTGGTGAGGTCTCATGGCGAGAAATTGTGGGGGACAGCATCAAAGGAGACCTAGGTTGAGTCTAATGGGTCTTGCAGCAAGCACCACTCTCATTAGGAGCCTGTCATTAAAGCCGACAGACTGGCCCCTGTACCTGCATGAGCCCAGCTCTTGCGGCACGGCTCGGCTCACACCAGCAAACATCTGGCTGCATGGGCCCAGTCATTCAGCACAGGTGACCTTGGCCAATCAGCGGCCCATGCAGGGGGCTCCCGCAGCAAAGCTGGTCCACTGTTTACATATTCATCTCAGCCTCAACCCCATGGGTTGCTTCTCTTTTTGTATTTCTCCAGCTTTCCTTTTTTTCATTTTTTCTCAGTTTGAATCCCTACTTTTTCTATTCCTCTCCTTCCGTCGCCATTGTTTATTTGGCCCTCACGACCCCCCGCCCTTCTCCTTACACACACACCTCTCTTATCCAGGAAATGAAGACGGAGTGTAGGAGGAAAGAGGAGGAGGAGCGGCAGGTGGTGCGGGCTCTAGAGGAGGAGAAAGAGGGATTAACTTCCCGCTGCGCCGCCCTGCGAGCTGACCTGGAGGAGAAAGAGAGGCAGGCCAGCAGCCAACGAGACCAGAGGGATGCCGCCCAGGCCAGAGTCAAGGTGTGAACACGGGGACAAGTCCATTCAGACACATGCACACACACACAAAGTTGTACGGGAAGGGCCCCATCCTCTAGGTTTCCCTTTCTTCTGCACACCTTGAACTCTCTGATCCCTCACACCCTTTCCTCCTCAGCATGTGAATATAAAAGGTTCTCTGCAGCAAAGCACACAATTTAAATATGCAGGGACCCTATTCAAAGAAATTATGATTCAACATGGAGGAGACTGATCTTCCTTGGTTGGGGTAAAAAATGAATTAGCTGACCCCACTTGAAAGGAACTTTTGTGAAGTCATTTGCATGTGTGGGTTCAAAAGTTTGTTGTGAGTATTCTATCATTCATTATCTCTCGATACAGGAGGGTAATTGTCAGAATCTGTCCATCATCATTATGAATCAATACCTCCCATCTCTGTGGACATGAGAAATACAGTGATTAGACAGTGACAGCAGTGTTGCTTTTTAAACATTCAGCAAATCAAATCACAATCAAAGTCCTTGAAGAGTTCTCAATCACACTTCAACCGGCCGCCTCTTGTGCATCCCCTCAAAGAAATCAGCTGCCTGCCAATACTAGAGTCTAAGGGCATGAGAGCAGCAGAGGACCCTCACGTTCTTCCTTATAGTCTAATCGTTATGGAACATACCGCTATGCTAGTCAAATGGAGTCAGACAGAAAGTCTTGAATAAGTCAGGGCTGCAGAGTAATTACACTTGGACTGGATGAAGCCCAGCAACTATCCTATGCACATCCATCACAGCTTAAGACATTCCACCTGTTCCTCATTTTTTTGTATCATACATTGATTTGAAAGATGGAGATGGAGAATATGTCAGGTGTGGATACATCATGGCAATTTGTTTGACATGGCAAAGATTTGTTCAGGAATTTATCATTTGATCTGGTGCATGCACAGCTAAGGTATTCTATTACTTTAACTCAACAGGCGTGGGACAAAATAAAAGAAATACCTGAGAAAGCTAGTACAAAGTTAGTAATCCTATTTATTATGTTCATGTAAATAATTAAGAAAGTAAGGAACATTGTAGGCCAAGTCTTATTATTCACAAACAGGGTTCCAGAAAAGACAGTAAGTCTCTGAGGGCAATCTGCCTCGGTGGTAGGTAAATTCCCAGACACCCCGCTTCTATCTTCTCTACTTCTTCTCTGTCTGTGTCAAAGTTCGAACAGGGAATTTATGGTGCTTTCAGGTGCACCTCGTAAACTCTGAAATCTTCACTTGAATGGCCATGAAGGTTATTCAAAACAGGAAATAGGAAAGTTAGTCTCTTTTTTTTTAAACTGTGTCTTGATTCAAATACAAAAGCCCTACTCGTAGTAGTAAGTCTTGTTCTTTCACTGCAGCATTTTTTTAAATAAATGGCAATATCATAGCATTATCCCATTCATTTCTACATAGGCATGTTTTTAAAATTCTCTATGCCTTTGTGATATTTTTCAGGTTGTTTTGCTGAAGCATTTGTAAATGATTGAAAACTAAATTCACACCTAACATGCATTTTGACCTGAAAAAATATATATAATTTTGTCATTTTTGTTTGTTTTTTCATCTACCAGTTTCCTTGGCCATTAAGTCAAAGGGTTAAGTACAGGCCCTCCTCCCCAGGCTACCTGACATAATAAATCCCAATTTAACTCCTGGTCTACAGTAAAGGGTTTTTGCGATTTTGTCCGCCCCGCCCTCTTCAGACACCAAACAAGCGTAGCTGCTGTTTTAATCTATGTGTTATAGCACCTTTTCATGTCCTTTCTTGTAATTGCAGATGACTAATTAATTTAACATATGGTTAATTCCTGCCCAGTGAGTCACACTTGCATTTGAACTGTCAACATTCGGAGACCTTTGTGTGTTTGATGCCATGCAATCTGCCTTTCTCTACAGGTTTCTTCTTATCAGGTAAAAGCTGTCATTAACACCTTGTCTGCACCTGCTGCAAGGTGAAAGCAGCACAATAGCAGCAGCCACAGTCCCATGTCAGTCTCTGCACTGGATCTGTTCAGCCAGTGCTGACAGCACTCAGAAGTGTTTTGACAGTACTTAAAGCCCAATGTACTATTGACGTAGTTGTATGTCAAAGAAAGCAGATTTGGAGTCTAAAAGGATGCTTTAGGTTTTGTGAGTTGTTACACAGCTCGTGTAGACAGCTGTGTGGAATTATAGTGAAGAATATCTGTTCCATCAGATGGATGTGAGATGGACAACTGAGAAAAAAGCTAGAGGTTGTTTGATGTCCAACATTAACACTTGTGAGATTAAACATTTCTGATCCCAGTGCCAAGCGTGTAACCTCACTCATCTGCAGTGAATTGAGGACTAGGCCATGTCAATGCAGCATAAACATCTTTCTTTATTTTATATTGAAGTGTCTGTTAGGTCATCATCAGTGCTCTTATTATTTAAGTGTCTTCAGGCATACTATATGTAAAGAGCCTCTCAACCTACAGACTGTTCCTTTTTTTCTGAACATGTTTAAATGTGTTGTTACTCTTCTACACCAGAAGTTGGAGGAGGAGCTACACAACACCTGGCAAGAGTTGTCTAGCTTGCAGAGCCATAGTAGCAGTCTGGCTGCCCAGCTTTCTTCGAAAGAGAGGGAAGTGGCAGTAAAAGAAACCCAACTCAGTCAACTTAGGTGAGCCCTTCCAATGGAAGCATTGCCCAGACACCTCAGTGCCCGTTTTCCTGCACCCATAACTTCATAAGTAAAATTTTGGGATCATTTTATAATTTAAAGGACGTATTCATGCGTACATATCCCCTCACATGCATCAGTGTGTGCAGCAGTATATTACTCTATGCAGTGAGGCTTGTGGGTGACACAGGTTTCTTCCACTCCAGCTCACCTAAAGCCACTTGATAAGCCCTGCATAGTGGATGTGCTTTAAAAGAGGGAGAAAAGGGAAACGGGGCAGGCTTTGGCTAAGCTTTAGTCGATATGATAAAAAACTGTGAGAACTGTAGGAGTCTTAGTGGTAATCTCAACCTTTTTTAACTACTTTTCTGTTTTAATGCCAGAGGCACTCTGACGTGTCAGTCACACTGGGGCCCGAGATTATTCTTAAGGTTTTAGCTAGGTGATTAAAGATGTCCTCATAAGTTATAGGAGCACTTTGTGGTAATTCCATGGGACACAACACAAATGCCAGATATACATTTTGATGCTGATATACTAAAGGAAGAGACGATACATTTAGTGGTATAGTATAGTTTTTATTTGTAGCAGTGAATTTCTCTTATATTAAATTGTACACACATTTAATTGAATCATTGTTAGATCCAAGAACATCAATAATTCAACATTCTGATTTAATTTAACATTCCCTGACCCTTTCATGTCCTTTTGAAAATGTTTTCTCGCTATTTTTAGGCTTGAGTTAAATCCAAAAATCTGAACATGCATTTTAACTCTACTGAAGGAGAAAAGAATGGCATTACCATATTGTGAAATAAGATAATATGTTATCGATCCCTGGATGGGGATATTCAGGTGTCACAGCAGTCCGAGGACTTAATAAGTACAGATGTATAAAGAAAAGGTAAGAGAATGATTAAATGGGTGTGAAACAAGAACAGGATAAGAGAAACTATGCAAGAGCTAAGACACAAAATCTGGGACTTGAACTAGTAGTGAACATAGTGATGTGATCAGTAGCAGTAAGTCAGCAGAGTATTGAATATGTAACAGTGGTGTAATAGAGTTAGCTATAACCAGAGTATCATATTATGTGATTATACTGTCTAATATTGATATGGAGTTATAAGGTGGTACATAATGCAAAATACTTATCTATGGTTGATCCACATTAATCCAATATTTTAACATTAACTGTCACAGCGCATGCATGAATTGATATAATATGTTGCATGTGTGTGTAGGCGTGACTGTGCAGAAGTGCAGACCCTGTACAAACAGAGTACAGAACACGCAGCAGAGCAGAGCCATCTGATCAAGCAGCTGGAAGGACTCAACCTAGACACACAGAAAGTCCTGAGGAACCAAGAAGAGGCACATACTGCTGACACCACTTCCTATCAGAGGGTACTACTCACACACACACACACACACACACACACACAGACACGCGCCAAACCTCAAACTCATTATTATTACCACTTTGTTGCACTCCACTCAGGCCTCACCCGCTGGGGTGATTTATTTCCAAGCTAGCTGTAACCTACAATTATTTGACTAGTGCCAGAAAAGGACTTTTCTCACCGTATCCTGTTACTGTGAATGGGTTCTTCTCAACCTACCATCCCTCTCTCCTACGACTGCACCACTGTGTCATACAGAGCACTACACAGAGAGAGACTTTTTAAAATTATTAGTAATAAAACATAAACATGGATGTTTTTGTTTTTCTCATTTTCTTTTTCTCACCCTTGCTAATATGATCATAGCATGTATTTCCCTTCTCTATGAAAGTAAGAAAACATGTCCATTTTAAGAAATGTTAGTCTTTATGTCACTCAATCTCGTTCTTTCATTTGACATCCCATCTCAATTTTGTCTTATCCCATTCCCTCTTCATCTCCTCTTACGCCCCACTACTTTTCCAACCTTTTTGTGTTTGCTGACAGCTGTACAAGGAGTTGAGTCAGTGCTACCAGGCTCTCACGTCTAGTGAGGCCAACCTCCGCCAGAGTCACCAGGAGCTCAACAACTTGCTCGCTCAGAAAGACCAACACATCCTGCAACTCCAGGCCCAGCTACAACAACAACAGCAGCAGCAGGAACAAATAAGACTGCAGCAACAACAGGGTCAGCATACGGGCCTTTACCCCTCTCCGAACAGACAAACCAACTTGAAGGTAAAAATAACCATTCTCATTCTTAACCATCTTCCCAACAGAGGCTCTCTCGTTGTAAAGTTTATCAAGTACATTGCTTTTTTAAGAAGAAAGAAGTAGTTTTCTATGATGTCTGCTTGTTGAAAGCGTTTGTGTGGGTATGGACATCATAATAGGTATGCTTTTGATACCCTGAATAATGTATGCTTTTACTTGCATAATAAACTCATTATATTATGATACATCTCTCAATCGATCACCTGTCTGGTGTCTGTACAGCAATGTGTAGGTTGATTAGTATGTACAGTAATAACTGACAAGCCCCAGCATGGCCTGCGGTGGTGGTCTTTAACTGAGAATCACTCTCTTAATATCGCTCTATTTCACCCTTGATCTATCCGTCTCCCTTTGCACCAGTGTCTTTCATGTCAGCTATCTGATCTTCACTGGCGCTCTGTCTTGGGCACGCATGCACTCCCTGACTTACTTAGTTTATCTTCTTTCCATCCTCCCACCCAGGTACCTGGAAGTCCTTTTAACACACTCCAGTCGGATAGCAAAGACATATAAGAGGTGAAGAGAGGCGATTTAATTGGAGTCCAGTAACGTTCATGTAGATGATGTTGAAGTTTTACATCTGTCAGTCAGCAGGGGTTTGGCTTTTAGCTCACTATCTTTGAATTGTCACCCCAAGGCAAGAGAGGCTGTATATAGTTAAGGCTGAAGCCACTTTATAAGTGGCCTTTAACAACTAATGATGTGGTGATGGGTGATTCTTGGACCACACAGTGTCAAAGACCTGTTCGAGAATAGTAACAAGTATCTATAACTTGCACCCTTCGGCCACAAAACCTCATTCTATCAACACTGTAGTGCACTGCACTTGTTATCATAATAAGTCTCTCGGTCTGTTCTGCAGTTTGACTTTTGCTTCAGTTTAAACTAAATACATCCTGTTGCAGATTGCAGCGGAAGGTACTGTTTCTGCAGCAGTTGAGTAATTTCTCTGCCTCTGCTGACTGTAATTGTTTAATTTGATTGGTAGATGTTTTCTGACAGTGCTGCCCCCAGACTGTGGAAGTTAAAAGATATCGGCTCAAATGTTAAGTGAGTTACAATCGCCCCATCTCACTTAACCCTGTTAATTTAACCAGCGGTGAAATATAAATGGATCATTTAGTCGGTAATTAAATGCAGTACTGCAGTGTTCCCCCAGTAATTAATACTACATTTAGAGAAGATGCAGTTAGTGCTCTGTGTGTGTGTAGTGTGTGGGCATGCATGTGTGCATACATGCACGTATGAACACTATATACGAGTGTGTTTATTTGATCACACCGAACATGCACTCTACCCCGTGTTTTCCGCACCCGGATCTGAATGAAAAACCTGACCACACATTTCCAGCGCTGAAATGTAATTACAAAAGTACCGTGTATATCACCTATGCTGAGAATTAATATTAACTTTTGTTTACCGAACACATGTAGCCGCTGTCTGGCTGATTTGTTTCTTTAACTTTTCTTACCTACTGACATCAAAGTGAACAGATCAGGTATCCCAAGGTATAGCACTCAGTCAGGAGGGCTTTCTGTTTCCCACTCTGTAATTTCACTGACAGGTTGTGCGTTTGTGTGTACGCATGTGTCTGCGTGGGCGCACGTTTAACTAAAGATGTGTGTATCCGAGCACATAATCCTAAATTCTGTAACAACTTCCTCCCGAACACCTGTTAAATTCTAGTGCTCATGTTGTTAAGGCAGATTTGATTTTAATTTTAAATGTTTTGGTGGAAGTTACCATTGGAGGTGATCAAAGTGCTGATCGCAACAGGAGCGCAGGGGGGAGACGCAGCGCTCATTTGAATATGGGCCAGAGCGACGGCTTTGAACACCCCTCCCGCAGTGGTTTTGAGAGGGGGAGCAGGAATAAAGGGGGAGGGTGGGTGAGAGGAATAACACCCATTGTGTGTTATACTTCCATGCTGTGCACTAAGATTGACTGTCTTTTCTCTCCTGTCTTATGTCAAGTTAACTCTTTACAGGAGGCTTATCAAGATTTTGCAAAGGCTTATAGATAAACAATGTATGGCGTTAACAGCTTTGCTGTTAACTCCGTATCATTAACCTGCAGCACTAAGATACAGAATTATAAGCCCTTATCATAGATTAATCTGTTAATTGTCTTAGGTTGTTTTCATCATGTTGTGTAAAAGAATGATAAAACAATTAACTGCACAAGAAATTTAAAAAAATGAAAAGAAAAAAAAAATTATGTACAGCAGCATTGTATGTACAGCAGCATTTTACATGGTTCTCTCTCTGTGATATATCTGAGTTTCTTCTAACTCATTCAGTATTGAACGTGGTTTTCACCAGCGTCACACTGTCATCACTGGTCATACAATGCACACACAGTTCACACTATGGAGAGCCTATACGTGCACTGCAAGCTGTCATACGCTTTCTTGTAATAGAAGAAAAAACAAAAGCATCATTAAAAAGTGGAATTTAGAAATATATATATATATATATATATATATATATATATATATATATATATATATATATATATATATATATTTATTTTTTATTTATTTATTTATTTTTTGATAATTGTTTTGCTTAATAGATGGAAGACAAATTTGTAATTAAAAAAATTGAATTCGATCCATTGCTCCGCCCTAGGTCAAATTAATTGTTAACCAAGAAAATAAGCAAATTGTCATATTAAAGAAGCTGGAACAATAAGTGTGTGTGCAGCTTTTGCTTCATAGCTTCAACGATTAATCAATTTAAGCTAATGTGAATAATCAGTTTAAACTGTGATTTCACAAATCAACTAGATTGTTTCAGCACTACACTGCATTGTATTTTCAGGAGAGTTTTGTATTATGTTGTGTGTTTCAGTGTGTCTGTGTGTAAGATCTCCATAGTGTCAGACTAGAAATGGCCTCATGCCCTGATCTTTTAGCTGTAGGGCCTGGCTGATCATCAGGCACCTGGGTGACCCCCACGCACAAGGCGATGCAGTCAAAACAAAATGCCAGGGTTGGGGAGGTTTGGGTTGCCAGGTTGGGTGGTCACCATCGCAATCTAGATGCAGGGAAGAGCCCTCATTAGTGGACGAAAAACTAGCTAGAGTGAACATTTAATCATTTACAACTATCTCCCTAACTGCATCATTGTGTTTATAGCAGTCTAGTGTTTGGCTATTGTCAGAGCTGTGTGGTGATTAAAGACCAACATTAGAATCCATAGCAGACCTCAGGCTTTCTGGAACCACAGTAAATGAGTGGTAGGTTGTTAATTGTGTGGGCAGTCATTCAAAGCACTGGTTATTCTCTCATCAGCATTGGAAAAGGGAAATTAGGCAAGTTCATTCACTCCAGAAAAGTTTCATAAATTTAAGAGAAAGTTATTAAGAAGTTACTGAAACTTTTTGTCAATGTAAAATAGGGCTTTTTCCACAGATGACATTTTAACATGTCACAGTAGGAAAAGCACAGGTGTAGATTATACAATTACTGATGGGTGAATTCCAATTTTGCCGCTTTAGTTTCACAGTCCTGGAAATGTGCAGGCTCACTGTCACACTGGGGCCCTTGAATAGAACAGACCCATCATGATGTTATTAGTAACACATGTGTCTTTCCCACAATGACAAGTCCAAATCCAATTAGTGAAAAGACCTGTTTTCATACTATTAAATACAGAAGTTCTCATAGGTATAATATCTTATTATGTTATTATTAAGTCATCCCACTTACCACAGCTTTCCGCCGAAGAATGGAGCAATAGTGCACGTGCTTCATCATCTCATAGTGTCACTCAGACCAAATCAGGCCTTGCAGTGAAAACGCCAGTCCTCCCATGCATTTTAAGTGTGGGTAGGCACATATAGGTTCAGGCTGCGGCCATCAACAGACTGCAGGGGTTGCTGGAAAAAAGTTAAAACAGAATCAAGTTCTGGAGAAATGCAACCCAGCGTTACAGAGCGGTGATCAGTCACATAATTCAGCAATATTGTTGCTCATGCTGTTTACACAAAAAATGTAGAAATGACATTATAACTATGTCATACTATAATACTTATAATGGAAGATTTTAAAATGTTCTTATAAGTGCTGGATGGCATGATAAATGTGTGTCAGGGTGCAACAGATACTGTCATATAGGCCAAAAATGTATTCAGCAATCCTCTAAATTTCTCATTGTTTCTATTATGTTGCATTGTACTTAAACAACACTGTGCTAGAAGGAGACAGTACCAACACGGGAGGATAAATACTTTGCAGACTTGTTGCGGATGGAGAAAGAGTTGCTGTTCCTGAAGCTGTGAGCCGCTTTCAAGGTGGAGGTCATGGTCTCCCAGTTGTGTCTCCCCCTACACCCCTCACAAATCACTGACACGTCTGATTTTGTCTGAATGCAGCCTTATAGACATAGTTACTTGGTTTTATCATGCAATGCACAAATGTTTTTAACATGCCGAAGTCCCTCATTTGATTTTCATAGACTGAACCTTAAGCATGGAAGTAACATTTCCCAAGATGCCCACGCTTTTTTCCCCCTTCTTCTTTTTTTTTTTTTTATAAAATGAAAGAAGCCCACATGGTGCATCTCCCTCAGCTTTTTGAGATGGTTTTTAACATCTGCTTCTGGCTTGTTATTTATGTTAGCCAATCTAAAGGCTTTTAGATGTATAATTAAAGTGCTAGTTACACACTCACACACACACATACGAGTGTAAATACACCCACCTCTTTGCCGGGTCACGTTTTGCTTAGGTGAGGTGTTTCTTTTGATCATCATCATCATTAATAACAACCATCAAGTGAACACGATGAAATGCTACAGAGAAACACTGAAATTATTTTTTTTCAACCAAGATATCAACAAACAGAATAGAGTCAGCCAGAGGGTTTTCTTGTTTATTTTTTTTTATGTATTGTAACTTAGCTATTTACTGTTTATGACCTTTCAGTACATCTTAGAACAGCGTAAGGATAGAGAGTGCTTTTAATCTTTTTCTGCTGATGTTTAGGAGAATGTGTAGGAAAGCTTGTATAAGTCGTATATTTTTGGACTGTCTTTCACATGGGTCTTGTTTTGACTCTGCTCTTGAGTGTTTTAGCGTAACTGTCAGGGCCTCTCTCGGTATTTGTTGAAATGTTGTCTTTTACATATGAAAATATACAAGGTTAAACATTGAAATAATGCTTAAAATGTATTCTATGGATGAATATTTGATGGCATATACTGCTATTTTTGTCGACCACTTATCATGAGTATGTTATCAGTGAATACTGTTGTCATCATGAGTTTGTGTGTGAACGTGTTTTTGGAGCCGGGCCGCGTCCAGGGCCAGAGACATACTAATGACATGGACTCCAGTGGTGTGTTTTACCAGCTCAACTGCTCTCATTAGATGAGAACCTCTGTGCAGCACAGCTCGCCTCATTAATGAAGCACAGCCATGTGCCGCTGCAGATACTTGCGCCCGCTCGTTCAAGCACATACACTCGGGTCAAACAGACTGTGTGGGAGGACTCAGGGCTGTGTACACGCACACAAAAACATACACGCACCTTACATCCTACTCACTGTGCGCTGTCCTTCTATAAAGTCGCTCTTTACTGCACTACCAGTTAGCACATGCTCATACATATATGCACACACACTCAGACTCACACTCTTTGAAGAATCACCATCTTGAATACAAAGTGCACCTGGCCTGGTGGGGGGCCACGCACCTTCCTGCCCTGACTTCTGAAGCCTATCCAATCACTTTCACAAATGCTGTCCCTCCACAGAATGTGATTGTGTGATCATATGTTTGCGTATGCATGTAGTCGTGTGTCTGTGTGTGTTTGTGTTTGTGTTTGTGTCTGTGTGTGTGTGTGGCAAAGCCCCACCTGATTATAACTGCTACATAATTAACAGTGATCAGATTTGTTTTGTGGCATAAATGGTGCATGTGTAGAACATTAGGCCTGGCAAGTCTCATTTCACATTCAGCTCAAGGGCTCGGCAGCAGACGGGTCACGAGCTTCAGGGAGCACAATCACAAGCCTCCCTCCATATGGTCCTGCCTGCCGCATCCTCACCAGCGAGGGCTGTGAGTGCCAGACAAGTTCCCCCAAGAACCTAATCGTGTTCAGTAATTACCAAGACCGGCTTTTCTCTTTTTTTCCCCCTCCCTCCCTCAGCCTCCCCCTCTATCTCTTGCTCTTTTTTTTCTCCCTGCACCTGCATGCTCTCTTCTTCCCTTTCAATCTCATGCTCTCTCCCTGTCCATTGCTTTCAATAAGCTACATGTAATATGTTTATTTATTCTCTTTTACGTCTTCGACCCTTTACTTTCTCTCAGTTTCCCGGTTTTTCTGTGTTGTGTGGGATGAAAATGAGGATGGGGATGAGAGAGACTGCGAGAGGGGAAAAAAAAGTCAGACACTCCAGCATCAGTTAATTTCTAAATTGCTTTATGTGGCTGATGCCGAAAAACCCAGTCCGTCCTCCTGACTGCCTAGAAATTATAAATAATTGTAACAGATGCGCCAATATGGCTGGCCTCCAATAAACGAGGCCCCAGATAATTTGACCAACCCCCTTTGACAGGCCAATTTAATAAAACATGAACAAAATCTTCCTCACTAATAATTTATCATCCCCTCTCCTCCCCTTTGGTTAAAGTTGATTACCCTGGCAGTTAACAAGGTCACGCCCAGATGCCAGGTTTCTGATAATGCAATCAGGACTCGTTGGAAAAAAGGTGATGACATCCTGTGCAGTTTTCTTCGCTACCTGGCCACCTTGTACAGCACATTTGTGAAGGCCTCCGTTTGTCAAAAGGCTTTGATTTGACGTGTTGCATAGAAGTGTTGTTGATAGCAGCAGGTGATCCCGTTTGTTTTGTCTTTTTTAGTGTTTCACACCTTTTATTTAAGGACTTAAGAAAAGAAAGGTGAGAATATATGCGCTAAGGTGATGAAGACGAGAGGTATGTTGGTGAGTGTTGACTGCAAGAAAGATGGACTTGGAAAGAAGGTGTTGGTGTCTTTAAAATAGAATGCACCATGTCCCTTAAAGCCATCCATCCATTCTGTACACACACATCAGTGAAAGGCTGCTGTTCACAACAGCAGCAGCAGCAAAAGTAAGAAGATAGAATGTCACATTGAGGTGACATGGACATTATAAAATCAATAATTGCACAGTTGCATTATGGGAATGTACATGTGTGAGTGTATACATTAGTGGCGTGTATGCGTCACAGTACACCCCTCTGTGGGTGGGCCCTCCGCTTTATCCTTGTCCCCTTCAGTTTGTTTTGGTAGTCCCTGCTGTGTGCTGAGTTGTGCAGATGCTGGCTAATAGACACTGATAAATAGGTGTAGCTATGATAGCACACTCACCACAATGCTGGAGGCGGTAGACAGCTGTCCCAGGGCCACATGACACATCTGGTTATTGATTTGACATATTTGGCGAATGAAAATGTCATGAGGACATCCTGTTTTAAAGGATTAGTCTGCTGAACTACTTAAAACTCTTTCAGCTTATGATTTTCTGCATTTCACCTGAATTAATTTTGACAACTGCTGTTGATACAATCAAAGGTAGGTTTCATAGACAAAACTTTATTGTCCTCTGAGAGGCAATTTGTGGTGCAGCAAATAACATATAGACACATTTTAAAACACATGAGATAGACCCATCATCAATGTCATCACAGTCCAAGCAGGCATTTAAAGTGCATGTCAACAATTGTCAGGAAAATGTGATGAAAATGAATATTTAGTATACTGCACATTCCAACTACTGAACAGTTTCCCACGAAACTTTGATGGAGGATGGGTTTCAGCCCACAATCGACCTGATTAATTGGATTTTTTTTTCTTACTCAACTTTGGGAATTTTTTTGACTCAGTAAATGATGCATGGATTTGATGAAAAAAATCAGGCATTATGAGGTGGCTTATATCTACAAGTGGAGTGAGAACAAAATAGGGATGTTTGTTTATTTTATTTCATGTCTTTCAGCCAAGGTTAACCTTTTCAAGACATCATGCCTTGTCCAGATTATGGTTCATTACTTTTCCCACCCACATGAGATCATCATCCAGTTGAATCTGTCACATGTTGGACATATTTAAACAAATACGTCTTAAATTATTGTCAGCTTGGAACATATTGTAAGCATGACTGCCTAGATAGCCAGGTCTAATACATTTGAATTTGCAATTTTTTTTCTCGTTTATCAACACAAACACATGCACTGTCTGTCTTTTCTACAGGCAGCAGTGTCAGAGCAGGTTGATGGTGCAGCTCGGAGGTCTAGCCCCGTTTCTGATCGGGCCTCCACCCGAGGCTCAGATCCCAGGCCAGAGGATAAGACCCCTCAATGGAGATCCACCAGTTCCGTCAGAAGACAGCAGGTAGGTTTGCACACACTACCGCCAATTATGACAAAGACAGCATGTGGGTGAGCAGCTAACATGCCCACACTTATCCGTTACCACTTCGCTCAGATTAGATCAAAGCCATAGAGAAGGGATATGAAGGAAATGGTCTGTTGAGAATCATGTGATTTATCAGACCCTGCCTCTGCCAACCTTTGTCCTGAACTCCCCAACACACACACATGCACACAGATGCCCCTCCTACTGTGACCAGGCCGACGTGTGCTGCTGGTTTCACGCATGCCTTGGGCTCAGGCACTGGCTAATTTACCGCTTCAGCAGTACATTATGAACAAGAAAGAAGCTTTTGATCTTCTCAGTATTCCACTCATAAGTTTGGCAGGACATGTTTCTAGATGGCCTCACTCATTCCAAAGCTGGCCTAAAGACACACTGTTTGATTTATACAGCTGTCCTCATTATGGCTTCAGTGGAGGTACTTCTGTTCTGGCAGTTTATACATGTCATGTAATTATTTTGTACAAAATAAATAAACAGTATTGACATCATTTGATGTGCTTCCCTGTTCTGGAGGCTGTGCTGTGTTTGCCCTAGGACACACACACGCACACACACTGTTGTTATGCACCTATTAATTATTAAGAAACTCGCCAAATTTGATCCTAGTGCCGATACTTTCAATTAGTGTGGGACTATTATGTATTTTTCACACAATACATTTTTGATACCTTTTTTATGCTGAATAAAAACATGAATCATAATCGCATTTAAATGTTAAGTGTATGTAACACAGCATGCGCATGCTGTCCTTTTCAATAGATACCAACTGAAATTGATCTGTCAGAGTTTTTTTTTCATTTCTTTTTTGAGAATTTTTTTTAGAATTCAGTATTTGGGCCCTTTTCAACACCTTTTCAGAACTTCTGGACACTTAGCCTAACCCTTTCCCAGCCTTAAGCCCTGACCATACACACACATCAATTGTATTGCATGAGTCCACAGAGATTGAATCAGACTTGCAAGTTTTACTATATCCAGCTCATGGAACCATTTAACTAAAACATTTATCAGTTGAATATTTTTTCAAATCAATATTTGTTTTATTTTATTCAGTGATAAAATTTGTACAACACAAATTCAGATGAAAAATGGAGTAGGATTGACAGTGGAACAGCTTTAAATTGAATGAAGCTATAATTAAATTAAATGTTCCTGACGATGATTATATTTTGTTCAGTTTTTTTAAGAGTACAGTTTCATTTTGAAAACTTTCATCTTTTATTCCCTGACTGATGATAACTGCAAAGCTGTCATCTCTGCTACAGTTGAGTGGACTTACATTCTTCAGTCATCCAGCATCCAGCCATGTGGCACAGTGTCATTTTTATCTCTTCAGCCAATATTTGATTATCCTACTCCCCACTAAGTCAAAATAGTTATAAAACTTAAGTACAGAAATCATGATAAACCTAATTCTTATTAAAAACCTTAACATTTTGAGTAGGTGTCACTGTTGGCTGCTTAATATCCAAATATGATGATGCTCCAAAGAAACCATAAACCAGTTTTGCTTTATTACACTCCATTTATACAATAATACCAATCTGCAAGGTCAAAAGCTGTTGAAATAAATCATATATGCAGCCCACTGCTACCACCAAGGACACAATTTGCAGCTCTTTCAGTAATTGCCTAAAGTGAACTGTGCTTACCGGCTGAGGTGACGAGCAGTTCACTGTGACATTTCACATTTGACTATGTGTCCTAAACTGATGTTCTCGGGATGTAAATTTTTTTGTTCATTTTTTCCTTTGTTTTAATCGATTTTTCGAATCGATTGGATGATGGTTTACATCTGCTTAGTGTTTATGTGTGCACCCATGTGTTTACATGTTGATGCATCATGGTCAATGACTGTGTCTTAGCCTATGCTTATGTGCAAGTGTATAACATTCCTATTTATCCAGGAACCTGAACAAGTTCAGCTTTGAGAGCTCCAGACTCACATGACACTCTGCCGCAATCATAAAGAAGCCCATTGATGACAGTGACCCCTCTCTCTGGGAGATGGAGTGAGAGAGGGAGGAGGAGAGGTGAAAGGAGGAGCGAGGCAGGCGATGAAATGTTTTTTCTTTGCTTTACAGCAAGTGACACTGACCCCACAGTAAATAAGGATTTACTCTTGCTTGCATACACACTCTGTTTAGATACAGGCCTCTCTCCTCATTTCCCTCCTACCATACGCCCTCCTCCCCTCCATCTGCATTGCACTCTCATGTTTGCAAAGCCATTACAGGGTGCGATGCACAGGTCAGGTCACGGCCGCCAACCAGCTGCCGAGCTGAGGTAGACAGCGGGCACATCTTTCTTTGCCTCGTGTTCTGTTTTTTATCTTTCAGGCCTGTCTTGAGGAACATTAACAACAGTGTCACAACATAGAGCTTCCCACTAAACAGAAGGCATTCATATGTCTTCTGAACCTGCGGCAGACAGGCGTCCAACTGGACCAGAGAGAACATCTGCAGCAAATCTAAGTCATTTGTCAGTGTCGCGATGTCATCTTCCTCTGAACTCCTTGTAGACAAAGCACACAGCAGTGTATCTCCTCTGGTTCTTACATACAGAGAAACACTTATGGTGGAGTATTCAGCTCGTCATTAAATCAATCTTGCCCAAAATGTGCTTCTATCTGAAACATGTTTAGAATACATCCTCGATAAGTCTTGCTTTATAGTTGGTTACTTTTAAGTTTAGACCTTTTAGTTGATTTGAATTTCCACTTTTGGCCTCTGTTATCCCCATGCACATACGGCCTAAGCCAGTTGGCCTGCCACTCATCAGGAATATGCAGATCAATCTGCTAATTAGTTGCATAGAGTCATTAAGGCTGAGTTGGAACACATGGTTGGCACACATGCTGGCATGATATGAGAACCAAGCATACCAGGTCACTGGAGTCAACTGTTGCCCAAGGGCACATTCCTGATCACACTAACATTTTTGTCACAGGCAAATTAGTTATACAAATAAGTAAGCTGTGGTGGTTAAATAAGATTAAACATTTTGTCACACCCTCTGGTGATGCTTTCTTGATTACAATGACTCTGAGCAACACTGGTTGAAACATGGGCTGGTTCGCTTGATAGCATCAAGGTTCCAAGAAACTTGATCGGTACCAGCTAATTTTGTGGAAAATGGGTAAGTTTGTTTTGCTGCACTGTAAAAAGAAATTTAAAAACATGAGTTTCTCCCGCTCTACTGAGTAGGTCATCAAGATGTTTGCTTCCCCCAGTGGTTGACACATGTATCATTTTGAATGGACCACTGGGACCTGAATTATTAAAATCCATTGCTGTGTCTGCCAGTACCCACTGGTGTCACCAAATTATCCCGATCTTAAATCTAAAGTATAACCTTAGTGGACAACAAAGCTCACTTTTCAAGAGAGGGGGCTTATTGATCCACTATCATATACTTCCCCCCTCCTCCTGTACTTCTCTTCCACTCCAGCCCAAGGACTGTTGTACGTTTAGTCGCACTGCATATTTTAGCCTGCCATCTGGTCAGCCCTGCCTGGCACTGCAGGGGGCCTCATATCCTCTCATATTCATATTCCACTAGCATATTGTTCCCACTGCTTTTCTACAGTGCGGCCCAAGCACTTCTCCACTTCTTTATTTATTTCTACAGAAGAGGCCGGCTAGCAAACGGCCCCCCCTCTCCTAATCGGCGGCTCTTCCAGTTGTCCTATCAAGTGTAACCTGGAGGCCCCTAGTAGAGCAATTAGAGCGGCCTCCCTGCCCACCTCTTGTAATGAAGCCCAGCACATTCTGGAATCTATAGCCCCTTTAGTCTCCCCTAATGGGACATCATTATTGTCAAAGAAACAATGTAAATGGAAATGAACATACTCATTAGCCAGTCGCAGGGAGAAACCTTTGCCGCTCTCAGCTTGCAACTCCCGCTTCCAAACACGCGCGCACATACACACACGCACACACACAAAACTGAACCACCTCCCTTCGGCTTCTGCAGGCTGCTGCTCCAGCTTGCTTTATTCCTCTGGTAGCTCGTTCGTTTGTGCGTGCATATGTGTGTACCGAAGAAGACAATGCGCATGTTTTACTCAAGGTGAGAGGGGAATGAAGTGAACATGGATAATTCCATTATTGGCATTCACTCAGTGCTTCTACAGATGTTAATTGTTGCATGGGTTTGTGCCGGTGTGTAAGTGAAGTGTGCTCAAATAGTTCTCACCCCAGTGCTTCTTTGCTTACCTGTCCCAGGGTGCACCTGTGCAGCGGTCCAGGTCTTTGTCCCCAGCCAGCAGTGTGGAATTGGGTAGTAGGAGGGGAAGAGGAGCAGAACAGAGGATCCAAGACCTTGAGGAAATGTTGCAATTGAAGGTAACTAGATGAATACACATAATGTCCTCTCATTTTCTCCCATCTACTTTAATCTGTTTATCCCCAATTCCTCTTCATGTCTAACTGTATGTCCTTTATTTTTATGCAGCCCACAGCATTCTCTATGACTTCTCTGAAGTGATCATCTGTCTCACATGAGAGTGACTTTTGACTGCCAGTGACTTTGAACTACTTGAGGTTATTTTTTGCTGAATAGGGCACATTCAATGGGCTGGTGGTGTCCAGCTGATAGTGTGGGGCACTAGACGGGACTAATGGAGCTGCTTGTTGCTCCGGCCACTATCACGCATATGATTGCTGCTATCAGCTGCTGGGTTGTCGGAAGGTCTTCAGCACTGTAACAGTACCAGTCTCCCAAGGGTTCAATTGCACGAGTGCCGTGCCTGCCTCCTCTATGACCTTCTTTTACAGTGTCTTTCAAGCACACATACACATTTACGTATGTGTGCGTACACAAACAGTGTGCGTAGGCAGTGAAGCAGCAGGAGAGGAGCTGCTCTGGTGATAGTGGATGCAGCAGGGTTTTTTTTTCCTTAAACGGATCAGCTTTATTGGTCTTTTAACCTTCACATGCTCTGTGACGTCTTTCTCCCACTATTCTTCGTTCCCGTGTCTTTTTTTTTGCTCTGTCTGTCAAATTCAGTGCAAACAAAATACACTTAATTTTGACCTCTCCCCTATGCCTCCTTTAAGGTCTCAAAATTTGGCTTTTTTTCTTTTATTTTATGTCAGCAGAGTATTCTCCACTGGACTCTCCCCTAAAGCTGTCTGCCTTCTTGTCTTTCCTTATCCTTTCCATCTTTCAGGCTGACCATTGAGTGAGTGATTATGCAGAGGTCATCTCCCTTTGAACACAATCGCAGGAACACATTAAGCATCATTTTCTTGTCAGATCTGAAGTGTCTGAATTACATCACTGGCAGACACCTAGTCAGACATCAATGCTCACAGTAGATTCAGACAACACGCATGACTGTCTTAGTTAATAGTGCCATTTACGTGTCTGCCAGTGGAGGAGCATTTAGCAAAGGTATTCACAGATAGGCTGTGATTGGCAACTCAAATCCGCGACCACATTAATGAAGGCATTAGTTTCAAGCATGATTTAGTATTTGGATCTAGCATTGAGCAACATGCCCTCCATCAGCTACAGTTGAGACCTCACCTCCAGCATGTTAAAGTAGAGTTCTTCACTTTGTCCACTCCGTTGTTCTCCAGTTGATCCTATCCAATTCTTTCCAATAGAATGCCTTTCAAATTGGGTACGCCAGCCTGTACCATTGACATGTTGACCTTAGCAACTAACAGCAGCAGACAAACAAACAATTCTCATAATAATGGCCGGCCTTTTTTTTCCTTCCGCACACTTTCAAGTAAACAGTAGCTGTTGCTGTGTAATTATTTTTCAGCTTGAGAACGTCCACAGATGTGTATGCTGGCTGCGTAAGGGGGTGTATTGATCTGTGGGCAAGGGTCTGTGGCCTGATGACCAGAGCTGTGCTGCCCAGGGGAAGCTCTATAAGGAGCCTGGGAAGCCATGATGTGGCTAATGCCCTGCCACTTGCTCCATTCTGCCCCCCCTTCCATCAGTCAGACTCAACTCTTCTGTGTCCTCCCCCAGCTCCTAGTTCCACCAGTTAACACTGCCCTGATCTGGCCCCTTTCATTAGAGTCTTGTTTTTGAGAGGTTGGGGGCAGCTTGAAGGGGCAGAGGATGTCTTGCAGATGTCCTCCGTGAATAATCCGCACTAGGGAAAATCCATACTTGTCACATTGGCAGTGTGTGTGTCTGTGTGTCTGTGTTTGTGTGCGGGCACACCCGTTGTGTGTCCGGCGCATGTTTGTGTGCTCTCTCTGTTCTCTTTGTCCTTGTTAATAATAACAGGGCTGAGGGCTCGCATTTCCCTCTCTGCAGGGCAGCCGTGTCATATCAGCAGTAAACAAGCTCCTTCCCTTCAGAAAGCGCTCGACAACTCTCCCTAGCCCTGGCCACTCAAGCAGAAACCTGTCCTGCACTCTTCCTTTCACTTTATCTTTTGCCGTGCTCTCTCTCTTTCTTCCCTTTCTAGTTTCTCTGTTCTCTCTTTCTCTTTGCTCCATTTTCATCAGCTGCCTTACTCTCCTCCTTTGCTCTCTTTCCACCTCTGTTTGTCCTGCCTGTTGAGAGTGTTTTCTCCATCGCCCTCGCTGTTAAGGTCAGTGTGATGGGGAGGAGGGGTGCCCCTGACAGGAAAAATCTATATGTTGTCTTCTGTTACTCCTTCTTTAAAGCTGGAGCCCAATCTGGCTGTGTTTTAATAGCTGTCAACAACATTGTCAGCAACAAACCCACCACTGCACCCGCCGCCAGCATAACACGTGTGGGTCATCAGTTGGTAACTCCAGTGAGTGACTCTTTTTGGTGTGAGTGTGTGTGTGTGTGTGTGTGTGTGTGTGTGTGTGTGTGTGTGTGTGTGTGTGTGTGTGTGTGTGTGTGTGTGTGTGTGTGTGTGTGTGTGTGTGTGTGTGTGTGTGTGTGTGTGTGTGGGTGTGTGTGTGTGTGTGGGTGTGTGTGTGTGTGTGTGTGTGTGTGTATGTCTGCTTTGTGGTCTGTGGCCCATTGACTCGTCATGTAAATGTCGTCCTGTAATGATGTCTCAGTTGCCCAGTGCGAGCACTTGTCAGGGAGCAAGGTGAAGAGAGAAAAGAATCTGAACCTGCTGGTTTCTGTCAGGTAAAAGTGTTAATATGTAGACAGTGAGGGGCTTTTCTCAACTTCCCTGCCACACTACTGTGCCAGGGAGTACTTGGCACAGTAGTGCTGACTCCCTTTCTCAATTAAGTTGTGTTGTAATTGACATGTATGACTTTTGGACTAAAAAATCCTTCCTTTTTCTCTGTTCCTTACAGACTGAGGAGAATGAAGAGCTGAAGAGAGCTCACGATAAACGCCGTGAACGCCTGCGTCTGATTCAGAAAAACTACAAGGCAGTCAGAGACCAGCTGAAAGAGATGGAGAAATCAAGTGGCTTGTGAGTACACAGTAACAAACTGTGACCACACAACACTGTGGAGCAATTGTGACAAATCAATTATTATGCACTCACACAATGCACAGGAATGGATTAAAACACACAGAGGAGTCTGTGAATATACAAAGAAACTTGGAAAACTTCCAGTTCCTCCCAGCGTCAGTCAGTTAGAGATCTTTCAAAGCACCTAACTCACCTTGCCTTATGTTAAAAGCCCTTGTGAAATGCTACAACCCTCTGAAACCACTCACAAATAGTCTTAGGGCCTCATTGCTCTCCACATGTTGTCTGACAAGACCTGAGTGCTGGATTTGGGAAAGTGGGAGAAATTCCTTCCTTTGCCTTTGAAAAGCTCTGAGGTTTTAAGCCCAGTCAATTTGGGCCGTTTTGTGCCAAGTGTGTGTGCGCTTCTGCGTCTCTTCTCCCTCAGCGTTCATTAGGATGTGAGAGCCAGAGGCTGGAGGTGTCTGGTCCTGGGGGGTGCAAGGTGTTTGAGAAGGCCTGCGGAGGGAGGAGGAGGGGGGAGGCCTATTTCCTGGATCTTCACCAGAAACCACAGGATTTTTACACAAAGCGGAAAACGTGCTGGAAAATGTCATTAATATAAGAGTCTTGTTCTCTCCATTGTCTCCCTCAGTCTCTCTCCCACTTTTTCTGTCTCTGTTTCTTCTCTTCAACAGCGTCATTGAGTCCATTTTAAAATGTAACTAAAGGTGCATATGTTTGGTGGCCGCGCGGGAGCAAAGTGTTGACCCTGTCAGCTGTTTTCTCTCTGGGTTAATTAAAGAAAACAGCAGTGCAATGTGAGCCCGTGTGAAAGTGGAGTGAGTGAGAGAGAGTGTGTTGAGCGCTAGGCTCGACTCGGCTCATGTCAGCTCAGTGCGGCTCAGCAGCATGTGTCTGAGACAGTGGGAACAAAGACGGAGAGATGTAGAGAGAGAAAACTCTCAGTCAACACCAGTTGTGCTGCTGTTCTACATTTTAGCAGGTTATCAAAGAAATGTTCCGTCTTGTGATATGATGCACTTTTGTCAAACACTTGGATTTTGTGAAAAGAAAACATCTAAGTTTGTATAATACAACCTATAACAGGGCTGTGGTTAAGAGAATAGAGCTAAGAAGACCTGCAAGTCCATAATAATACGATTGATGTGTCAGTGTGTCCGTATTTCATGACTGATTTGACATAAAATTGATGCAATAGGCAGCCTTGCCCTTTTCAGTCAAAGCCCTCCATGGCACCAACCAGTCACTCAATGTTATGATCCTGGCATTCATTTGGCATTAAGCCCCATCCTTAAATAGCTGTTAAACCCACTGGGGTAATGCCAGCCTGAATGAGAGACAATAGAAAATGACTTAAATACTCCCATTAGTGCTTGGAAATCAGGGCCCTAACAAGTCAGTGGGGATAGGCGTCGAGTCTCATTGCATTTGGAGCTTGTTAGGGATTTCCCTGTAGCTTCCATGCTGTGTTGTTGCCTTTTTGGAAAGATGCGGGGGGTCGTTTTTTGTTCCCCTTTTGTGCGCAGGACCAAAAAGATAAGACTGCGATGTGTCTCCCTCCATACCTGCCACGCGCATATGCCTGTATACTTGTCAGTACTTCAGTTTATTTACAGAGTGTACACCAGATTAAATATATTAGTGTTAGACTAACCTATTTTTTCTATACCTTCCCTCACATCAATTTCCACTTTTAATCAGCAGAATCAGGTATTGAATCAGACAATTGGTTGCTGTACGGCAAGCTGCTGAGTGACATCACCAGTGTGTGTGATTAGTTAGTCCCGCCCATGTTGGAACTACCAGCCAATCTCGAGGCAGACGAAGGCTCCCGCTGGCTCATCAGCATGCAGACGGTGAGCAGTTGGCCATTCCCAGTGAAACCACCCTGCCATTCACCATTACCACCATATTTTCCAAAAATGGCATGAAGGAGAGGGAGAAAAAAGCCAAGTTCTTATTTATATTAGAGAAGGGAAAAAGTTTTTTAATCAGACTGGGGATGATGGGGGTGAGCAAATAAAATTAAAGGTTATTAAAGCATCCGTACTCTGATCAAAGTTGCGCCCATAAACAGATTCCCCCTGAATCAGAGCAATTAGCCGCAGCAGCGTGGAAAAGTTCTCTCTATTTCCTCCTGCTTAATAATGGAAACTAGGAAACCATAGGGGAGGAAGCACTGAGGCCTGAAGAAGATAGCTCTCTCATGGCTCCATGTTCAACAGCTTTTAGGCCCACTGTAAACAAATTAAAATGTATAAAGCTTTACTGTGACTTAATAAAGCTTCATACACCTTTCATAAGGAATGCAGTTGATACACTCCATACCTGCAAATCACACAGACAGTTCAAACAGAGCTCTGGGTAAAATATCATGTACTTATTCAGCTCAGGGTAGTTCTGAGATTTTAGTTTAGTCTAGTCTGCATTCGCTGTGTACTGGCAGTAGATTGAGTAAAAGTGTATCAATCTCTTTGACTATACAGTGAGATTATCCGTTAAGTAGCTTTTCACTCTGGGAAACTAACCCAAGCCCAAAGATAGCATACACAAACACACACACACACACACACACACACACACACACACACACACACACACACACACACACACACACTACGAATAAGTTCAAGGGCTCCAAATTGCTCACAGGGGCATTAGCAGTATTAAATGAAAACATTTGCCGTTCCTCAGTAGCCTCAAACTCCCAGGCACCGGGGTTTAACTGGTATTAGCGTAACGTGGCTGTGTCTACATAGCCAATAATGACCACAGGAAAAGGAGCCCTCTGCAATAGCAGTGACCCTCACAATACATTCCCACACCTCTATTGCATTGATTGAGTAAAAATTAGGAACTGTGGTGCGTGTGACAAAACCGGTATTCTCGTCTCACCTGCTCCTTTTCAATCTGTGGATTTCTCACTAAGAGCCATTTTAGTTTGCAAATGAAAGGCTAATAGGAATTGAATGTGTTGGACTAAGACTGATTGATGAATTGGATGTGTGTGGGGATGCAGTTGGGAGCAGCAGGGACAATTTGTGTCTGTGTGTGTGTGTGTGTGTGTGTGTATGTATGTGTGTGAGTTGAAGGGGAAGTTCAATGGAGGGGGCAGCCACTGAGCACAAAGTGTCATTAAGTATTCATAAGTGAGGTGTAGACATTTGAATGACCTCGTTTGCGAGTGTGTTTTTGCCATTATTTACATTTGCATGGCACACAGGGAATGGTCCATCGCCCTGCCGCACGGGCAGTGCCCTGGGCTCTAACAAACATGCATACGTGTGTACATGATTTGCCACTGAAATGTCAAAGTCAAGGCTGCTCATTTGAATACTGCTAAAGATGACTGAATAACAAAACCAGAGTGAGACTAAGGGGCCGTGTTACCCCATGTGAATTGGCCAGAGGCAGCAAGGTAATGTACAGTAGCAAACATTTTCCCTTGTTAGCATGTTTGCTTTACATGTGTGTGTTCCATAAATGAAGCTACTTCTTCAATTAATCTGCTTACCTCTACATTTAAACTTTTGTCTTCTTAACTTTTGTGTATGTGTGTCCAGGCCAGGTGGAAGGCTGCAGCGTGCAGAACCGTGGCAGCTACGACAAGAGGACAGTGATGCGGTGTGGAATGAGCTGGCCTACTTGAAAAACCTTACCAGGAAGCTTTCCGTTGAAAAGTAAGTCACCTGCTGTCAAAATGGCCTGGCTGGAACATGTTGTAGACGTCTTTCGTTTAACACTTACAAGTGAACACACATGCCGACACGCACTCCCACTGTCCCTTCTTGTTTGTGGGTGTTAAAATTTGGACTGTGCCCTTCCCAGCTTCACAGCATCCACCTAGCCCTCCACATCATTACCAGCCAGCGGGGGCCAAAGCAAGATCATTAGACTCTGTGCTCATTTGTAAAATTGGCTGCCCAAAAATTCACACATAAAAGTGAAGGAAGTAAAATCACATTATCAGAATCCCTGGCTGTGTCTTTGTGAAATAATTGCATCTTTAATGGAACATTTATGCCAAACGGTTGTCCCGTTGCTAGTGTTATTAAGTGAGTGTCAATAAGGTATTTTACATACTTATAGCCTCTAAGCTGTAGTTGTGTTGTTAGCTCAAATGTTGATGTAGAGTTTGGTGACTTTTCTAATCACAATATGCCTTTTCTGCAAGAGGTACTTATTTAATTTCTTTCTTCTCTCTGTCTTCCTGTCTTCCTTTCGACCTGTCTTTGTCTTTTAGTCTCTCTCTGGGTGTAGTATAGCAGTTGTCTTGTTTGATCTTGAGCAGCCCCTGTAACTGTACCACGAACACTGACCCTCTATGATGCTACACAAAGCTTGGCCTAAAGCCACAGTCTTCCTCTCTCCTATCTCCCCTAGCCTTCACCTCTCCTCACCTCTTCCCTCCTCTATCCCGTGCCTCTGTACCCTACTCTACCCCTCTTCCTACTCGTCTTCCCAGTTGCCTCCCTCCGGCCCTCTGTGATGCTGCAGTAGGCTGAGGCCAGAATTCTGGTACTTGCCCCCCTCCTCACCCCCTCTACCGCTTTCCCCTCTGCTCACCCCCCTGCCCTGTCCTCCTAATCCCAGCTGAGCTCATTATGATATAGCCCGGCTGCCTCTCTCCAAGCCTGAGCTGTCCGAGCTAATTACAGGCTAGCAGCCCTAGTGCCGCCGATGCTGCCTGTTAAGGGATGTCCATCCGCCTGCCTGCCTGCCCGGCCACGGCTAGAGCTGAGCAGAGCACTCGATGGTCTGGGGGTGGGGCATCGGGGGGGCAAGTGGGCTACAGTGAACACGCAGGGTCCTTGGAACTGACCTGTGAGGGAAACCACGAGGGATGGAGAGCGCCTGGCCTCTTTCCGAGCTGTGTAACTGGCCTGTCCTCCGGGGTTAGTGTTGATCCCCTTCATGTGCCCCTGACCAGCTCCACCTCATCTCCTCCATTCCCACCCCCAAGGCCCCTCCTTACCCGGGTGGCTGGTGCAAAGTAAACTTGGCTCGGGTCTTTAAACTTGTGTTTTTAAAAAAACTCTCCTTTCCAGGGCACACATCTGAACACACGCACAGCTCAGTGTGTTCAACTAAGCGAAAGCAGCACACTTCCCATCTCTATTCCAATCCTTGCTTTCTTCCATACCTGTTGTGAGAAGGTGCAGCAATGAACAGATAGGGTTGTTGTTGGGACTATGGACGAGGCCAGATTGACCAAACAGCTTTATACCCCTGCAATGCAAATGTCTGCTGAGAGGCAAAAGTGTGTGCTTCGTTGTGTTACAACAAGAGTTTGTGGAAGCATAACTGCGAGGAAACTCTGGGGGCAAGCACTTGCAGCTTGTTGTTCCGTTGACCGTATTATAATGATTGTGCTTGTGAAGGTTATGCTAGATAAGTGTTAGAAATTATCCACTAATGGATAATTAACTCCTGGCAGCTGAAGAATTTAGGGCCAAATAAAGGCCCCTTATAAAGCTTAAATGCCTAGTGGCGGGCTTTAGAGGAGAGCCTCGGTTAAAACTCTCCATTTGTCTCTCAATCGCTCTTTCTCATTGTCATGATACTGTGCACAGATGCTCCCTATCACCTCCTTCAAAAACTGCACATAGTAAAACACTGTCTTGAGCCCCAAATGACCATTTCCCAGAATGAATATTGCTGGAATAACTCCTGCACAGTGGGTCCCTACAGTGTTAAGAGAAGGTTATGGAGCCCAGGCACCCCTCTGGTCTCTGCACTTGAATTAGAGGTTGAGCAAGAAGGTGAAACAGGTCGGTTTGTCTGCTGTTGTAGCTGATTTACTAAGGGTGCAGTCAGCAACAAATGTGTATTCTTTGGCAACTTTTGACATCACTCTAGACAACCTGCATGCATTTCACACGGTGATCCAAAGTTTGTGTGTCACTACTTGGCTGTGGAAAAGTCAATTCACGAAGGTTTCAAAACTTCTTGTGCTGATGAAGCAGTTTGGAGTTAGTGTGTATTGTAACTGGGGCCAGTGAGTTTTTATATTCCATGCACTTAAGCACCAGTGGGTCCATTCTGTGTTTCACTGTCCCCTTTTGCTGTTTCAAAAAGAGGGCACTTGAAGTTAACTGTGGCAAATTTCAGAACATCCTACGACACTGTTGCCTACCTTTGTTCAGGTGCACCATTAGCTATATTGATAATGATAGTCTTGGTCTAGGACTTGGAATTGACCTTAAGAATTATTTTCTTATTAAAATAAATGTTGAATATCTCTATATTCCCCTGTCTCCTCCTGCTGCTCATGCAGTAAAAAAAGAAAAGACATTTTCTGGTAGTCCTGCCCACTTTATCAATCTTATTACTTTATCAGGACAGAGAAGTCCATAAAGGGGCAGTCCAGTCTGCTTGTGAATGCGCAGAGAGTAGGACTTCTCTGTTTATCGGCAACGGCGGAACAGGGGAAGCTACCAGTTCCAGTGCTCCTGGTGATGGCTTATACCACCAAACATGCCAAGGAAGAAAAACACTTGAAGAAAAGAAAGAGACAAAGAGACCTTCCTTGGAAAAAAGAAAGGATTCCCGCAAGTGTGGGGATGTAGAGAGGAGGGAGGGAATTGCAAAATGGATGGGAAGTTAGCTACCAAAACCAGGGTCCCAGTTAGAAAAAGTAGTGTCTGCGTGTCTAATGGATGTGTAATCAAGCTGAATATGTCGAAAGCACTTCATGTGCTGATGCTAGCCATCTCATGATTTCAACTTTCCTTGGTGTTGTGGGACTGCCCTGTAGCTTTCATTATTTAGTCAGCAAACATTCCAAGTAAAATAGCCATCTCTCCACATTTATTCAGTTAAGAATATCTCTCAGATGAATGCATGATTGAGATTTCCTTCTGGTTGTATTATATGGCTGGCAAGCAACTACGGACAGGGTGGGCTAGAAAATTTGCAGTGGGATCATTCTATCTACCTCATTATGCATCTGTCTGCAGCACTCCATGTCCGCGCTTGTTAATTGTTGTTAAAGGTCTGTTGCTAAAAAGAGGCAGGGATTATTTAGGCTCCATAAACAGAATAAACACATGCAGTGCACCCTCAGACTTAAGATGCTATACTCAGACGACATCAAAGCATAAATTAGCTAGCGATTACTGGGGAAAAAGCCTTTGAGATCATTTGCACTGCAGCAGCACTGAAGGCTCTTCTATAGAGTGTGACCATTATGGACTTGAACCTCCCCAGTAAGCGACGTTGACTCTAATTAAGTTTAATAAAGTTTACACTGATGTTCCTCATATTCCTCCATTTCTTTTCGTTTCATCTTGATTTGCTAAAAGGTATTAGAAGTAATGAGAGTCTTTTGCCCCCTGGACGAGGGCTTAGTTGGAGGAGGGACACATTTGCTCAAACACACACACACACACACACACACACACACACACACACACACACACGCACACACACACACACACACACACACACACACACACACACACAAACAGAATGTTTTATGCATGTTTTTAAATCAGACAACTAAGGTTTTTCCTTCATTAATTATTTGGCAAATTAATTATTGTGTGGAAAAAAAAACTTGGTATACACTTAGTTATTAATTATGATGCAAGCTTCAGTGCGCCAGTCTTAGCTACAGTAGTCTCATAACAAGATGAAATTAGAGCATAAAGAACACAGTTATTTCAAAGAACCAAACCTCACGCATACAGTAGAGAATGTAGTCGACCTTTTTCTTCTCATATTCAGATAGTCTACAAATGTCTTTTTCTTTCTCATGTTTAATAAATACAACATTATGATATTGTTTTATTTTATATTAAGTTACCTTGCGGCATCAACAAGCCTCTTGAACAGGGAATATTGTGGACATCTTAGGTTGTTTCCACCAGTGGTTCTTACATGAATCCCCATTTACCTCTCATCAGTGGCCCGTGGCTGGAGAATCTAACTCTTAAAGACGCATTGTTGCTACTGCCGCTGCATCGCCTGTAGCTGAAATACAGCATTGAGACATGTAAACTCCGCCAGTCACCATTTCTGCTGACAGCAGTGGCTCATCCACCCAAACTCCCTCCATGAACGTACAGCCCTCTAGCCTGAGTTTAACCATAGGGGAATCCCCCTCACACCCCCAAAAACAAGATTCTTTCCCCAGCGATGAAAGTGCCAGAGGTGTTTTTGCTTTCTCACCCTATTCCCTGCTCTTCCTGTGTATTTTTATGTGCCGAGCAAGAAACCAAGAGGAGGCTGGCATGCGAAAGCACAATGGCTGCAGATGATGTTGTGCTGTACACCCTTGTGGATGGAGGCTGGCAGTTTGCGCTCTAAGCTGTGTTAGGTGCAACATAGGTAGAGACGAGATCAAATGACATGGAGTGGATAGCTCAGGGCTGAAGTTCTAGCGCTGCACGAGAGAGAAAATGTTTTCAAAAACGGGGCCAAAAGAGCGGCGTGAGACATAGACTTACATTGCAGACCACATCATTACCAAACATAACACCTGTCTGTTGCCTTTAGTTTGGATTCTGCCAAGAAACTTCTTTTGCTTTTATGCCTGCTGAGTATTATTCTACCTTAGGTGAAGTGGGCAAGTTGAGAGGGAATTGGAAATTGTCCGGCTAGCCTTATTTGATTTATCATCCAGATCTTGAAAAAAGGACTTGAAATGCTCTATAGGAGGCATGGCTGTAGAGAACCTTTTCTCCTCAGTGATAGCTTGAATATGACAGGTAACATGGTTTCATTTCAGACAAGTTGCAGGTTACTGGAAGTAGTCTAATGTAGGGGAAGGGCTGAGAATTTGTTTGAGGGGGAGATGGCTATAATGTGATGCAGATCTAAAGTATAGGTCTTTGATGTTGGGTTTAAGATGTAGCTCAGTACTACCATAGCTGTTTAGCGTTGCCTAAACATCCTTTTGATTTCTCAAAGATACTCTTTTCCAATCATTAGGACCCCAATGAGCAAAAAAAATGTAAGCATCTGTTTATCAAATGATTCACTCACACAAGGAAGCAAAGTGTGAGGTGTGAGACTGTAAGAGGAGATTGAAGCAAACTCCCTCCAATAAGACAGTTTGTGCAGTTGAGAATGAAATTATATTTTTGGAATTATTTGTTTTTAACGTGTCATGAAAAGAAAGGAAAAATAAAGTTTGTTTGATTGATTAGAATTGTTCACTAAATTAACCAAAAAGCTTCTGTGTCACTACACGAGTCTTACCAGCTGCCTGATCGTTACTGCACGTGCAATTCTCAACAGACTTGAGAAAGAAGTGAGACGTTTCACAACTTAGCAACTTCCATCATCTGCTCCCGAAAAAAAAACTGTCTAATTTAAAAAGGTATTGATTATGATTTTTAAACCATGTCTTAGCGTCTTCTAGATGTAGTCTGATGTGTATAATCTGTTACTTTCTACTGCTCTCTGTAATACTGGTACATTTTTTGACGCATGTGGCACACAAAGGAAAAAAAACAAATCTGCAAATTCTCCTCCTGGAGATGGTAAATGAGTTAATAACCTATACTGTCAAAATAGTTTAATTTTGGTGTAAAAATGGTATATGGGAGACCGGAGCACACATTGTAACAGCTTAGTGTTACTGACTAAGGACCCAATAGTTTTCCATCTCTACAATGTTATGACGTGAAACTGGACGCCCCCTGGTCAGTGAACTCTATCTGCAACCTAATCCCTTCTCCATCCAAGAAAGTATGCTTATCCCTCAACAAAATTGAATGTTTTGCATATGAACTTTGGTTTTAGCGTCAATACCATCAGCATCCGAAAAGGCATAAAAGAGAAACATGAGATGGAACAAGCTCCCTCCACATACTGCATATTTCAGCTCATTTGTCCCATTAACAGCCTGGACACATAAGGCCATTGCCGTTGCCTCATCGACTTGAGTTCATTTATGGAGGAAAATCTATAGAGGAGCGACACATATCCATCTGCCTCCTCACCCCCCCTCAGGGAGAGTCATTTGTGTACTTATTTAAGCTGCGGTCAGCCATAAGACCAGGCCTCTGCTGGACTGTGTGGGCTAAAAAGCTAATTACTTTCCTTCCCTGAGCTATGGCGATAACTTTTCCCAAGTCATTTTCTTGGCACATGTATGGAAAAATCTCTTGGTTGATCTCACAAAATTAGATTGGTTGAAACAAGCGTCTGGTTTTGGTTAATTGCCATTATACTCATCATAGTTCACCACAGCCACAAATGCCCAGTTACTCCTCAAACACTTCAGAGTGTGTCACGCATGCTGCATTCGCTGCATGCCTAAAGAAGTCAGTCAGCATGAAGACCTACTGTTGTAATGAGGTTAACTAAGGGAAGAATGCCACTACAGTAGCAGGAGCTTGTTTCTAGTGTTTCTCTCTGACTCTGTGGAGCAGAGGGGAGGGAAATTAGGTGTGTGTTTCAGGTGTGGTTGTCTCAGTGGGCTTGTGTGTATCCTCAGTAGACTTCAGTTGGGGTCCTAATAATAACTTGAAAGTGCAAAGTCTCGAGGATGGCTCCACGTAATTAGCCTTTAGCAGGAATCAAGCTAATTGCAGAGAGGTAATTGTGCACACTTCCCAGTCTATGTTTGTCCGTTACACACACAGACACACACTGTACTTCCTACCTTGGCGTTTCATGTTGCTTGTCACTTTGATTTCCAGATGAATTAAAAAGCATTTTAATTAGCTGATTTCTTCACGTTGTCATCTTTTCTGTTGGGAAGAGAAAGCCAGCACATGAGATTCAAGTAAAAAAAAAAAGTTTCTACTATAATTGAGTCCACAGTGGAATCCAGAGAGATGTTTGTGGAGATTTAAAAAGATACTCATTATACTGTACAATGCTTGTGTTTGTAGTGGTTTCACATTTCTTTTTGTTTTTCCATTCATATTTGAGCAAGGATAGATTTGACGTAAGAGCTGTGTGAAGGAGAGTTTATCTTCTGTGTGACTTCAGAGCCGGCCTAGAGGAGGAATTGGACATGCTGCGAGTCCAGGCTGCCATGGACCGGGCCACAGTGAAGGAGCTCCACCTGTGTCTTGCTAATGAACACCAAGGTGAACCCTTTTTTTTCTTTTATACTGGGAAAGTATTATGGAGACTTAAAAATAACCAGGTGAAAATGTTCCAACTATAAAGCTAGGAATCTCTGTCTGTCTGAATGTCATTCACATAACTCCAGCACCATTTAACTAATCTACTTCACACTTGCAACATGCTGAATATTAATATTTCTGAATAAACAGCCAACACTGCTCTGAGAAGCAGCTGGGTTGTGGCTTCAGAGCTCTGGCTTCATGGCTCATGTGATATCAGGGGGAAGCAGACATAAACAAAAAGCAAAATTAGCATGGTGCAACATTTGCTGTGGTAACTTATTGCCGTGACAGCAAAATAAAAGCAGAAGGTTAAATGAGTCTGGGTAAGTTGGGAGACACAGTCAACACAAGATTTCTATTCTTCAGCATTTCTGTCAACAGTACTATGCTAGTTAACGTTAGCCTAAAGGGATAGAATGTTTATCGTCGCCTGGCAGTACTGTTAGCTGCTCCGGGATGCTTCTCTCATTGGATGTTGTGGTCCAGCACAGAAAATAGGGATGTAATCATAGATTTTACATCATAAATATCAAACATGTTTGATTGTCTTGGCATGGCCCTGATAAGTTATGAGCAGTGAGCAGCATATTTTGAAAGGGCACTGCACTTGCTCTTTCAAGTCACATTTTGTAATAGTCTTTTTTCTATTTAATTTTTCTTGTCTCTTTTGTTTTTGTCCAAAAAATTGCCTAATTTGAATCTATTCTTAGATTAATTTTCCTGCTTTGCTCTCTACAATGTTTCCCAAGCATGTTGCCACAGGCCTAAAGGAAAAAGGAAAAAGCACTGGAAGTAGTGGACCTGTAATGGAAAAGTACACCTGTTTAACATGACAGCACCTTTAAGCTATCCACTTACCTCTGGGCCATGTGTATTAGTGAGTAGAATTAATAAGACGACTCCCAGTGGAATTAATAAGACAACTCAATTAAGACTTGATCAACTCCTTGAAAATTGATTGGGAGATCAAGTCGTGTTCATCTTGTCTGCATAAATCACTCCCAATGTTAAAATGCACATCACTTTTAATCCAATCTGCAACCTTTTGTCAGACACTGACCACCGCAACCGCTGGCCTTAATTAACTGGTTCAATAACAAATTTGTCCCAGATCACTTTCATTTTCTTCACAACCAATGATGGTGTCTGTTGGACATGCAAGTATGTGATTTAAAGGATGGCACTAATTAAAATAGTGGATCCACTCCTATTGACAGTCTTGTCCAGAATTCAAGTTAATAAACGCCTTCAAAAGGATGTCCTCAGTTTTACGTCTTTTCAGACAAATAATCACTAAATATAAATGTTGCACAAAAGCCTGAGTATCTGCTCTTGTCTTTTGATTCTAGTTTCTATCAAGTAGAATTCCCTCAAGTTTAGGCTAGCCTCACAGAAATGATGGTTGCCTGATTTTAATACTCTTTAAAGTGAAACAAAAGCCTTGAGAGTGAATTCACACAATGTGTTCCCCAGTTTAACAGGTTAGGGTATGAATTATTTACATCTGGATTAAAACCAATATTTTTAGAGTCAATAGGAAGTAAACTCAACACTGTTTAGAAAAAAATGTGAATGGTCACAGCATGTGCTCCTGAAGAACCTCTGTGACCCGATCAAAGGGATGGAGGGTTGAAGCTCTCACGCCACGATCACACTAACGAAAGGCAGCAGATGAAAGGAGCAGGGCCTTTGTGCTACAGCCCATGGGGAGACGTGGGAGGGACGTTAATATATGCCGCAGTGCCAGGACCTCCTCCAACAGTGTGTGACTAGGGAGCCACCACGTCTTCTTATCAAGGTAGTGCTGAGGTGCCAACTCCCAAGCCACCAGCACTGGAGCTGGTTAATTGTCTCCCAACCTGGTTATGTATCCAGCGAACCCGGCAGCCCTCCTGTCCTATTTGGTGCTCTGTCTGATTGAATGTGACATGCTGGGAAGACAAAAGAGCAGGCTAATTCAAAGTAACAAACTTCCCTGGGCAAAGCGTCAAATGCAAAGCAAGGGAGCAGCAGCCCCTCACAACATAACCCTCTCTCTTCTTACTCGCTCCTTCTATGGCCTCTTTTTCCAGCTCACTCTCCACAAGATCAACTGACCTGAAAAGTCAAGGTCCTGAATATTTAATGTTTCCTGCCTCATTGTACAAATTATTTTGGTCATCCTGTCGTGAATGTTTAACAGGAGAGAATGAAAGGCAGAAAGTTTTATATTGTTTTGTGTTGCCCTTTGCATCTCAGGAAGCAGTGAAGGTATTGCTACTTCTGCAGGTGTTTACTGTATGTCAAGCAGGGACACAGTGAGGCTTGTTGGATTGTGTATGCGCACATGAATATGTGTGCGTCAAATCCCAAAGCTCTTTGACTCCTGCATGCATTCTGTTGTTATCATAAAGCCTAAATCATATGTTTGCCAAGGCCACTATTGAAGTTCTCAGAATAAAGCAGCATGTTAGTCTGCAGAGATTAGTTGTCCATTGGGGAAACATAGTGGACTACAAAGCAGTGCAGCCTGGGGCTGTGTGTTCACAAGGGATTCAAGCACTTCTCTTCGTTTGTTTAAGATCCCTAGAGAGAGGTTGCACATAGCATGTACCAGTGTACACTTTTGAACACTGTTTTCCTATTTCCGCGTGGACTACTAAATAAAACACCTTTCTGTTAATAGGGAGGAAAAAAGGCTATTTGATAAGGTTTAAGAAACAGGAGGTGGGTTTTAGCCGTGAATCTGAAGTCCCTATGAAAACAGCATTAGTGAATCTGAGTTCCTTCTGATTTGACTGACAAAAGAGAAAAAGAAAGAAACTGGACCACCTTGGGAAGGAAATTAGACCTTAGTAATGCTAATTGATTTAATGTACCCTCTTTTTTTATCATTCTATTGATTGAGCAGCCTGCGTTTGACACATCATGTCACAATAACAAGCTTTGTTCCCTTTGCAGAACTGATTCACAAAGTGGTAGAGGAGCACCAGGTCAAAAGCAGCACTCCGAAAAAGCTTTCTGTTTCTTCAGAGTGGATGGAACAGTCATTTAAAAAGGTACAGCACTATGCCATCGTTAAGTGTTCTTTGTCATTGCCAATAAAAGAAACTCGACAGAGCGATAACTAAGCACAATGCCAATTGGTTTTGCTCTATCAAGAATGATTCAAAGATGTTCTCACTCCTTGGAGAATTGGTCATTTAGTCATTTCCAAGTTGAGTGTCAGCTAGGAAGGGAAAAAAAAAAAGAAGATTACAGTCACAGTTATTACAGTCACAGTTACCCCTATATATATATATATATATATATATATATATATATATATATATATATATATATATATATATATATATATATATATATATATAGGGGTAACTGTGACTATAATAACTATTTATCTCAAAAAGCAGCAAATAACTTATCATAAATTTTGCATCAGAGCTGTCAGTACGTTCCACATGTTTATGCACACATGCTTTTAAAACCCTCGCTTGCATGAGTTTACATGTTGCCCCCCTTCTGCATTCATGGCAGTGAATCATCAAGAGTGGGGATAGCCATCTAATTTTGTTTGAAAGGTACCAGGCCTCACCAGCGGGCAGAGTGAGATCCAAATAAAAGGGAAAAAAATGCCTGGAGGCACAAACCCAGCAGGCATCCACTGTTCTCTTAAACAGTCTGCACCAAAGATCTAACAAATGGACTAAGTGCTCCTGGTTGCTGCCTAGTTAGGGGTGATCAGGGTAAGGGGGTGCCAGTCAGCTGTCCATAGCCTTGCCAGGCTGGCGAGTTGGGGTGCTGCTTCCCTCATTGGTTCAGCATATATGCATTGGCACATGCACCCTTAAGTAAATGTCTGGAGAGGGAAACCACTGAATGCATGCTACCATACACAGGTCAGAGAAACTGGACTCATTTATATTTTCACTTATAAGATAGACTGTAGAGTAACAACAGGGTCAACTCAGGCTTTGAATGTTCTTTTTACAAGCACAGCATGATCAGAAGTTTTGACGTTAAACGACAGATATGCAACGGAAAAAATGTTGTACCATTGAGACCCCGTATCTCTGATTCCCTCAGATTGAACAGCTGGAGCGGAGGATGATGTCCCTGGAGGAAGAGACGGAGAGGTTGAGGGAAGAGAAAGACCAGCTACTTGAAGCCAAGGAAGACTTGGCCCACAACTGCAGCCGACTCAAAGCCTCCCTGGATCACCTGCGAACCCAGGAAGCTGTACGTGAAGAGGCGGCCCAGGCCCAGGCAGTGGCCCAAGCGGAGCGGCATCGCAGTGAGATCATGGCTCTTGAAGCCCGGCTGGCTGCCTCTCAGAAAGACTCTACCAAGCTTCATCATCAGCTGCTGAAGCTGAGACAGGAGCTAGGGATCCTCAGGGCAGCCAGGGACTTCTACAAGAACAATGCAGCAGGACCAGCGCGGCCAGGCGGGATCTCTGGCAACATTAGCAGCAAGGTCAAATTCAAAACAACCAGACTCAGAGGTCCGCTATACCAGCGCAGCCACCGAACAGTCAGCCCCAATCAAGCCATCAGCTGGCAAGGCCGCAGCCCGAGTCCCACTAAGGACGAGTGGGAGGATATGAGCGCAGATAGGTAATGATACACACACACACACAGATGCACTTATTCGCACTGCCTGCCTCCTCATTATTTTTAGGTGGTTGGAGTGTTGAGGGTGGGCTGGCTGAATTGCGGAGGGGGGGTACGCAGCATCGAGGGGACAACGTGCATATGCAAAGCGTAAGCAAATGGGTGATTGAATTTCATCGTCTGTCTAGTTGGTATTCAGGAGCCAAAAGAAGAATGCGAGCAAGAATGATAGAGAGAAGGAGAGAGGAGGGGGAAACTACTGTCAGATCCTTTGAAATATCCTGGGACGCCTTGCTTGGAGCTTATTGACTGAAATTTGCATGCAAAATTAGCCACCTCTCCACACAAAGTTGAACCAATGCCAGAAAAGCCCAGGGATAAGGGGGCCGCCGAAGCCTTGATACCTTCCAGTGATGCCATTTTCATGCACTAGTCACGCTACCCCGAAATTGACAGTTTGGCAGTTTGATTTAATTTACTGGTCCTTTGCATATTCACTAACCCCCCCCTGACAGCGCTAAGGATCCCCCTGCAAGTACCAGGCCTGCTCACCCACCTCCTCCTCCACCCATACAAACACTCACACATACAACCGTACACACACAGAAGCTAACCCAACCTAGGGTGTGTAGTCATGTTGGCTATCTTGTGTCATGTCAATTCACAAGTGTGTGTGTGTGTGTGTGTGTGTGTGTGTGTGTGTGTCTGTGTGTGTGTGTGTGTGTGTGTGTGTGTGTGTGTGTGTGTGTGTGTGTGTGTGTGTGTGTGCGTGCACTACACTTGTATCCTCCAGCCACCCCTTAACCCCCTCCTAACACATGCGCACACACACACACAGACCAATTCCTTTCCATCCTACCCGCCCTTCTCTCTCCTCTCCTCGCCTTAATTTAGTTAGATAAATTTTGAATGACCCTACTCGGCTCAGTACCAGATGTCTACAAGCTGTTTAACACCCTCTAAATTAAGAACCATCGACAGTAATTATTTCATGTATGTTTTATGCAAAAAAGCCACTGAGCCGACGTTTGTTGAGTGATGGTCGGAATGATTTGATTTCAAACACTCAGAGCTATCGCCGATATTTATTCCCCTTCACTTTCTCTCCCTGTATGCCTCTCTCTATCCACTCTCGCCAACTCGCCATCTCTTCACCAACTAATTCATCAGGCTGTAATCCACCCCATCTCTATCCACATGAGGCCGTTTAACAGGGACTGGGTGCAGCTATGCCCTGCTTTCCTAATACCTCTCCATGTGGCTAATAAGCAGCAGTCTAATATACGCTTTTACCTGAGAGGAGGATCTAAGTGGATTTGTGAAGAAGGGGTCTAAACTGAGATGTTGTCTTATTTAAGCACCTGTCGACTGATTTGATACTGTAAAGCCTTCTGCTTCTCTTATCACGCAGTGGTCTACTTCAGCAATATGTCTGGTAGGCACTGCCGGAAATACAGTATTTCTGCCTAAGGAGCTTTGGCCTAAATAGTGCCAAATAAAGATGTCAGACTCGTTAAAGCTACTGACAAGTCTTTGTCTCCCTCCCTCCTCCTTTTTATCGCTGCCTCTGGCTCCCTCTCTCAAGTTTCGAGCCGCTGGAGGCAGCTGACCATTTTGAGCAGATCAGCAGTTTTGTTAGAAAGCAGGACAGAATGAGAGCAGGGGGGCTTATTCAGAATCGTATTGGATTGTTCCGTTAATATGAATATGATTGTGTTTACATGTTTAATACGTTCTTAATCACTGCACTACATTACAGGTGAGTGACAGATCATTGATAGGGAAAGGAAAAACCTGCATAAAATATCTCGGTCGGGTTCATTGGTCCCTCTCATAAATATGGATGCATGCAATAAGTCGATGAGTCCAGTGGGTCTCAAACTTTTTCACCTCAAGGACCCGTAAACTGACACAAATTAGACTACAGACCCCCATTTGATAAGATTTTGTCCCAGGTTCCCTTATCTGATGAGAAATACAGACAACATATGAAGCTCAAGGCCAAAATAGTCACACATTCTTTCATTATGTTACAAATAGATTGAATTAAAATGAGAATAAATTGCAGTTGCACAATATATATCAGCCCTATGAATTATCATGTAATAAATTCTCAGCCCAATATTAGGAAATGTATATTAATGGTTATTTATGGCATCAGTGAAATTATCGCCGATAGATGTTGTCTGATGCCGTATGCAGCGGTAAGCACCTTTACAGATGGTTTGCTATCTGTCAATAAATGCAGAGAAGAAGAGAAAATGAACAAGAGCAGCACACAATGCATGTCGCTTAGGATTGTGAGAAGAGTCAAGTTTCAACACAAATTACGAAAAAGACAAATCATTTATCTTTGCTCAAAAAATAAAAGTTCTTAACCTAGTCAATTTAATTTTGCTACCCTGACTAGTTGGAACCAGAGATACTTGATGGTTAAACATGTACATTTTATTTTTGTACACATTTAAATTTGAGATTTACATAATTTGCACCGAAATATCATGTCCTCATAGTCGTAAAAAAAGTATAACTTTACATTTAAACATCAGGTAAGTGATTGTTTGGACCTCAGCTAGAAGAATATGAGGAACAGCCATTCTTTTTAAAGATATTCCCTCATTTGCTGTTTTGTTGACTGTGGTGGAGAGTGCTCCAAAATCTCCCATTGGTGTTCAACTCGGATGATATCTGGTGACCCTGAAGGCACTTGCAAATGATTTATGTGATTTTTATTCCGTCTAATATTTAAACACCCTTCATTAATTCGTCATTTTGAATCTGCATATGATGCATATATATAGAAATTATAGTAAAATTAAGAGTAAGATGATTCCAGAATTGTATTCATCAGACCAAATTTAAGGCTGCACTTTCTCACCAGCGTTTTTCACCAAACTGCATGTAACCCTGGTCTTAGTGGTGGGTGATTAGTGATCCTGAGCAAGTCCCTGTGCCACTTCCAGACCAGGTTTAACCCTAACTAGCCCCCAGCCCCTGTCATGTTCCAGTTAGATCCTCTCTCTGTGGTCTTTACCTCCGCTGCTTCTCCCAGGCCCCACCTTAATAAACCCGCCAGCGTAAATGTCACTGGCTTCCACCTTCACGTCAAAGGTCACTGTCAATAAACCTGTGTGTCTGTGTGTCTGTGTGTGTGTGTGTATGTGTGTGTGTGTGTGTGTCTGGAAGCCCTTACCGTGTGTCCATCAGATGCAACTTTGCTTGGCTCCGCTCAGCCGTGCCTCTCACACACGTCTGTCACACACAGAGGGCTAATGAAGGCCACAGCCGCTCTCATACATGTTGATGCATTCACCATCAGCACCACACACTGCAGCTTTTCACTTAATTTACACCCACATTTACACTTCCAGCTCAGAAATTGGATGGGACATTGATTTTCTGTTGGAAGGAGGGTGTGGGGGGGGCGAAATGCACATATTTTTTCTTGATGTCAACTAAATCAACCATAAAAGGTAAATTGGATTTTTGTCCAGTGGTGGTACTTTCAGAACCAGGGTTGTGGGTTCAACTTCTGGACTGTAATCACCCCTCTCAATTCTCTCTGCAGTGACAGTGGAGAAGAGTACGTGGACAGTCTCAACAGTGTGCCCGCTAACAGAAAGGTGGGTTTCCGCTCTTCCTTCAATTATGTTCTTAAAATACTCAATCCTGACTTCACTCTGATATTGAAGCATAAGCTGTATCAGTGCCATGTAAAGTTGTATTTCTTGATGCTATTATTATTGTTATTATTTAATGTTTTTTAAATGGGTTGGAGTGTGATAGTCAACATATTCAGAATAATTGTATGTATTAAAAAGGAATCTGTCGTAGTACATTACCAAACAAAATTGCAAGCAAAATTGAATATCATTGAAACTGTGTGTACAGTTATTTCCAGCTATAAAACCATAACCATAGAACCAGGTTAGATTAATCACCACACCAGAAACATTGAAAACTAAGTTCATGTTATGTTTTATTGTGCATTACGCATTATTTAATGATATTGATAGCATTTGTATGTGGACAAATCATTTAAGAAGAATGAAACATATACAGAGCTTGTGAAAAGGTGCAGTATAAAAGTGTTTATTTTCTTTAAACATATTATTGTGATTTAATTTTTTTGTCTGGTCCAAAATGATTGTTTTGTTTATTTCTGTGTAAGAAATAAAAAAGAAGAAAACAGTTGGTTTCACCACCTAACAAGGTCTGTAAACCAATGGTACAACACCATTATCACATGATATCTGTTTTGTCCGCATTGAAAGTCTTGGTTGTTGTTAGTTAGGTAATTTGTGGAAAGATTGCTACAGTGTGCACTGAGCACAGGCTACTATACTGCCCTAGCATTAACTAGGTAACATTATTGACATTAACATTACCTTGTGTTAGCGACATTAGCTCCAACAAACCACATTAGAGTGAAAATTAATCGAACAACAGAGGCGTTGTGACGTGAATGCAATGGAAGGGGGAGATGGAAAGTCACACTTATTGGTTGAATATAATCAATTATACCTTTAAGGAATGTGCTCTTTAGTTAAATATCATACATGTGTCTACACATTTATTCTGATATGGTTGTTACAGTAAGAGCACGTGCAAAGTGTTGAGTTGATGAGGCAGTAAATGTGTTTTAAAGATTCAGTTTGTAGGAATTCAGCATCTTTCTGTGGGGTTATGAATTGCAATCAGCTAAATACTCGTCAGCTCACCCTTCCCTATGATGACTGCTAAAAAAGCAAAGACAAAAAACAAAAGGCCCCCTCGGTAGATTTAAAGGGCTCATTCTGAGGTAACAGAAACAAAAAATATTTTTTTGTTCAGTTGATAAATACTAAGGAATAATTATGAGCATTCATTAGTACGATTATTAATATTGTATTTCACTTTTGCAAATAGATCTGCCAAAATCCCCCTAAATCCTACACATTGGTCCTTTAATTCATGTGCGTCAGCACTGCTTTTATACCACTTTATAATTGCCATCCTATAAAACAATGTGAGCTGCTCATTCTTTACCATAAAGTCACAAAAATGAGCAATCCAACCTGTGTATAGGCAGCATTTTAATAAGGGTAATGTGATTCATCATCTAATGGGTGATTATGAGTGTTCCTGCAACTATTGCACACATGATTACGCACATGCAAGACAATGCATCTTTTAACTATCCACTCCCTTTGCTCCTACATTCACAAATGCCTCCCTGTGTGTGGTTGCTGGTGCTCCTTCTTTTTCCCTCTCTCTCCACACCATGAAATCAATAGGCCTGGACCCTTGCTCTTGTCCACATCAAACCACTTCACGGCAGGACATGGCAGCTCCAAACCCCAGAGAGATATGTCCGTCAAGAAGAGAGATGAAGAGAGGAAAGAGGGGGACCTTTTAAAGACATCCTGTCTCTCTCTCTTTCTCCTTTCGAGAAGGTGCAGAGGAAGAGTGGGTTGTTGTTGTACATGTAGCCAGGGAGCTGTCAGGGCCCCCCCTACTCTCAGATCCCCTTAAGTTTCCCTGGCTCCAGATCCGCTAAATGTTCCCATCAGTTCCTCCTGGGCTCATCACTATGACAGCCCTGGCCCCTCACGACTTGCTATGTCACAAACCAAAGGGTTCATCTCCCCTCTCCTCTCTGCGAGGCACCGTGTGATCAAACCTGGCACTGATCAAATCCTACCTGACCCTATATACAAAGGAAACAGGCAGAGCAGAAGAAGGGGTGTGGTGGTGGTGGGGGGCTTCTTTGATGTCGCTACAAACGATGGTGCAGTTGGGAGGTCTCACACATACACACAAGCGTACACGCTTACGAGTGCAAATGACTCTACACACACATGCACGTCATACTGTAGGAGTTAATCAGAGCTTTGAGACACTGATTGAACAAAGGCGGCATTTGCAAGCATCTGTCAGGAGCAATATCCGTGCTGAGGAGCATTCAAGTTGATGTCGGTTGAACACGCTCAGGTGAATTATTAAAGCGCAGGGTGATTTGTCTTGTCGCGTTAAACTGAGCACTCCCTGTGATCATGGTGTCATTATGAGCTGCGTTTCAGGAAGCACAACATGTCAACCGGTTGTGTTAGATTTAAAAGCTGCTTTTCATCTCTGTCTCCCACTTTTCTGCTCTTTCAGTCCTACAGGTGTTCACCGATTTCACGCACAGAGGCACCGGCAGCAGAATCTAACCAAAAAAAAGCCTGTGTTCTGGCCCAAGGTAGAATACTTTGCCTTTTTCACACCCATGCAAAACTACAAAAATCTAATCGACTATTAATTGAAGCAGGAAGAACACTCAATGTATGTACATGCTGTCTATCGGTAACAAGTATTTGAAGAAGTTTACAAGCTTTGTTTGTTTTTTTTAGTTTGTGGTTGGGTGGTTATAAATGGAAAATGTTAATCATCACAGTTTTCACTTGTGCATACAGAAACACACTTGCACACACCTGTTAACTCCCAGCAGTGGCTTCTAAATAGGGATTTGTTCTGTGCACTTGTCAACTCTGAGGTGCCTGCTTGTACTTCCTCCTGTTAGACGATGAACAGCATGAGCCCTGGGAGCGAGGGACGAGAGGAGAGAGAAAGAGGTGGAGGAGGAAGAGGATGCTAATGAAGACCCAGCACTGCTCCTCCTCTTCTCTGCAGCAGCGCATAGAGTCCCTACAGCGTCATATTGACATACTGCGAAGTGCCAGGAAAGATGCTGCGCTTTCAGCTAGCGAGCTGCGAAGGGCCAACGCGAAGATCACGGCGCAGCTCAACTCCCTCACTGAGAAACTCTGCAGCAGCAAGCAGCTCACACAGGTAACTTGGGGAAAAAAACAGGGAGATGAGAAAAGAGGGGGAGTCAGTTGTAAGTATTGGGAAGTTTCTTATTTTTCTGTCTTTGTCTTTCTTTTTGTGGTTCTTTTGTATTTGCTGGGGGCTGAGAGTGCATCAGTAGCAGGTCCTTTGCCCTTATCATGCTTAATAAGTGTGGCTGACAGGCCTACCCTCGCCTGTGGAGGTCAGCACCATGGAGCAGAGGAGGGGATGAGGATCTCCCTCTCTCTGTGTTTTTCTCTCTCTGACTCTGCTGTTGTCTCGTCCCTCTGAATGTTTCAACAAGCCAGATCTCCACAACAATCTCTGTCACTCGCAGCTACATTTCTCCAAATACGTGCACATGCGTGCACAGACACACACGAGGTGACTGTTTTTCTTATAGAGACCACTGCCACACACCCATTTAGTTATTTAGTATCTGCCTCCAGGTAGGAAACTCTTAGACTTGGTATAGTCTATAAATAAAACACCAAGTACTTGTGCCCTAAACAGTATCTTTCCTGTCAGGGCCTCCTTGTACACACCAACATATGAACACACTCACAAATACACACACACCAACATCGAGACAGACACAGTCGTTAATCCGACAGGCAGGAGACTTGTTTTGGGGAATTCAGACACAGCAGCAGCCAGCGAAGGCCCACTGGACGTCTGATTAGGCACATGTGTCTGTATATCTGGTGTGTAGAATAGTACACTCACAGTGTATTGGACTTGTACACACAGGTCAGAGTGCAGCCCTCATAGTGTTGCTACCTAGGAAGTGGCCCTTGTGCTCCCACCCAGGATTCTGATTGCCGAGGCCCAACGAGACCTTAGACTCAGACACAGCAGTAAAGGCACAAGTGCACGCACGCACACACATACACAAACACACACTGCTGTGTGAATGAGTGGACAGAGAGGGAATTGTTGTCTTCCTGTTTGTTTCCTCTTCCCTCCTGCAGTATTAATGCCACTCCACCAGAGAAAGTCAGAGCCGACTGACTGGCCAAAGCCGCGTCTTGTTGCCCTCTCTGGAAAGGGCAAGAGGTGATGGACTTTGGGCTTGTTCCAGCCGGTCCTGGCCAACTCTCCAACTAAAACTCTCAGCTTGTAATTGGCTTAGGACAGCCTCCACAGGGGCCATCATGTGAGAAGTAGCATGGCAGTTTCACAGAAACTTGTTTGTGTTGCTGTGTCTCCTGATCCTTCAACCATTCTGTCCTTGCCTTTCTGCTTCCTCCTTCCTTACCTCCTTCCATCATTAGGTCTTATTTACTTATTCCTTCCTTTCCTACTTGCTTTTCTCTGTGTTCTCTTTTCTTTTACCATCCCCTTGAGTTTGGATTTAGAATTTCTAAATGTCTTAATAACTGCATTTTAATAGCTGTTATTTAAACAATATTTTGCTGCTCTTACATCTATAACAAAAGGAACAGACCTGCAGTGTAGAGGTATAAAATGACTTGTCATCTCTTTGTTCTAGCCTAAGATGTCTTTATCAGCAACATAATGACCTGCACTTCAGAAATGTGTGACTTTTTTTTTTTTTACTTTCTTGATTATTCCTATTTATTAAAACTTGGGTAATTTATTTAAGCCTATCAAAGTTAAGCCAAGTTATTGGAGCATGGAAATATCACCGCGACAAAGTCCAGTGTAGCAAATAATACGGGTAGTCAGAAGATGATACTCTTTGTAAACAACCAGCACTTTAGCCAACCATTATCTGAACCACTTTATTCAGAGGTAAAATCAAAAGCGAGTGCCTGGCAGTGTCAGTAATGATCCCTCATTGCACTGGGAAACGTTGTGCACTCATATCTACAGCGAGTGCTTTAGGGCAAAGTTGAATCAGAAATTCAGTCTGTGATCTGTGATAGATGTTTACAACGGTCACCTCGTTTTCTCTTTCATATAAGTTTGTCTAACCTGGAGGTTTATTTTAAACCTGTCAGATTGCCTGACCAGCCGTTTCTCTTTCTCACCCTGTCTGACTTTCAGTGATGTTGTCATATTCTGAGATATGAACAGGGGCTGCATGATATGCTGAAACATTTCTTCTATAAAAGATCTGTATCTCAACATCTGTAAAGGTTTTACGGCTGTTGCAACTGCAATTGGATTTATGATTAGTAGGACTGATCATTCTTACATTACAATTTTCCTTTTCATTGTGCCCAAATAAACATGTTTATTATCACATCTGGAGAACAAGATTTGTGGGCAAGGACATCTCTGCAGCACTACAGTGATTCATTGTAATGCTGTTTAGTGGCAGGTTTATTACTAACACCTTTCTAAAAAAAATGCAACTTCTTTCAATTTGGACATTGCACTTGGCCATATTGTGATTTCAGTAATACTTAGATTAAATGCATAGCCCTGATATCAACAATGAAGTTTGAGATAAAGGAATATGGCAACTCTTTCTAGATATTAATGTAATGATTGCTGATAGAAATAATGGCCAAAAACGACAAAAATAAGACCCAAGTTGTAATAACCTGGAATTATCTCTTAAGGTGAGATAAGAAGCTTAAAAAAAACTCAGGTGACAGGTGAAGCGTACCCTCCTAATTCTACGAAGTCTAACTGCTGACAAAATGTGCTCTTCATGCGTATCATCCAAATACAGGATCATTTGGTCGTTTGGATTATCTACCTCACTCAGTCATTACCTCCCCCATTTACTTGACTTTGCCGTGTACTGTGACATCCCTTCCCGAATTTCCCAGTCTTATCTCTTTACGGGTGGAGTGTCCTACCCTCCTCTAACATGTAAGAGGCTGGGATTATCACAGGATTAAGGGGTGCAGCAGACATAACTGACTGAACTTAAAAAGCTACAGACGTCACTTGAATTTCAATGATAGATGTGTTACAGATCACATAAAAAGTCTGGCCAACGGGATGAATACAAAGTGTTCGAAGAACTTGTAGTAAGACTTGGGCGTGTGTTTCTCTTTATTCATGTTGATAAATTTACTTGATTTTTGCATGTGTGCATGTGGGGCTATTTCAGCAGCCTCTGTTTCCTTATTTATCCTGCTAATGATTGGGTATCACTTGAAGCAGCATCAGTGAGACCACTACTCCGATTGGGGAGAGAAGTGTCCTCTGTTCCAGCCTAATGGACGACAAGCACATCAGTCTATGTCAGTGTCATCTCTCACCAGGGCTGAAAATGGCCTGTGAAATCAAAGCCTGTCTTACAGGAAGTGTCATCAATGCCACTCTTAATACGTGCACCACTGCCACTGCTTTTCATCCTCTACTCCTCCCACTCTCTCTCCCTCTACGACTCCAATGTTTCTCATTCACCCCTCCTCCCTGGGGATATGGCATGTGCGTCTTCAACAGAGCAGAGGAAACCTAAAACAAGAGGGATTCTATTAAAAGGTGTCAGCCAGCAACCAGATATCAATAACCTCCATGTATGCAGAGCAGAGAGCAAACCCCTGGGAATCTGTGGTTACACTTGGGTGTGTGTGCTTGTGTGTCCCAGCATTTACCCCACGCGTGCAGTGTACATCTTCATGTATCATGTCTCCTATTTGTGCCATTAAGCATTCTTGATGTTTGAAATGATACCAGATCAGCTAATTGTGGCAGTATTGAGCCAAACATACCGAGACATGTTTCTGCCCCGTATTTTCTGAATAAGCAGACAAAGAGCTTTTTTTAGGTCCACCGCACACATGTGGTTAAAAGCATCACCTCAGATGTTTGTGTTTAGAATCATTGATACACTGTTCATTGTACATGATCAGCTAGTTCCATAATCGTTCATCACACTAAACCCAACCACTCACCAAATGCTGAACTCCCTCCGTCCCAAAGTGCTCTGTGATTCTGCAGGATGGCTTTATTATGCATGCCAATCACAGTGAGAATTAGGCCCCATTGACTGGGTACCAGCATAATCTGTCTCCTAATTAGCATAAAAAAGGAGATTTATCACAGCTGAGATATGATAGCAGAGCCTGCACCTCTCCTGTGGCTAACGCACACAGTATTTTTCCGACATACTGTGTTTACTTTGTGTCCGCATTTATCATATTCATGTAATGTGAATTTAAAATAAAGACATGTTTAAGTCAGGATTTTTTTCCTTAAAGCAGTAATACACTTTTGAATCTTAAAGTGGAAGGAGCTGGGATTTGGTTTGAGTCAAACTTTTTAAGTTAATGGCAACTAATTCATTTATGTAACAGTATATCATGTCAACCATAACTTTTTACCTCTCGCCATCCTATAACAAAAATTGTTTGTTTTTTATAACGGTAGCCAAAACTTTTGTTTTTAGTTGTAGCCCACCAATTCCATCTGTCGCTCAATCTGCAGAAGTTGACCTCTGACCTGGCTGGTATGGAGCAGCAGAAAAAGGTTCTGGAGATGGAGCTGGAGCAGTGGAGACAGATCACACTCCCCCAACAAACTGCACCAGCACCAACGACACCAGTGCAAGGCGAGTGCTCCTGCCAGTGCAGGACCCTGCCCGCTGCAGCTAATCCTGACCCCCAGGCCCTGGGGACTGAGGTCAAACAACTACAAGCCAAACTTAAGGTTAGTGGTTCTAAGTCGAACTCTGAGCTTAATGAATTGCCCTCATGCTTTGTCTTATTGTGCACGCCTTATTAGATAAATCTCTTAATAGGATGATGGTGTTAAGCATCATGTTCATTTCCAATTTTGTGCACTATGAAGCTTGAGCGGATAATACCATCAATAACAAGGAACATTTTGAGAGTATTAATGGTGTTATGCTCAAAAAATACATTCATGTTCATTTGAACAAGAAAGTTTATGGAGAAAAGTAAGAAAATATAGTTGATGGATATTCTACATTTCAGTTTGCATTTCCTTGTGGTTGCCTTTTTTCTACTTATGCAGTGTTGGAATACACAGGGGTTTATGTTTTTTTTAGTTGGAAAAAACATTTTCTTGGTATTTTATCAAACATCGATATTTCCGAGTCACTTCAACATCACACTGGCTTTGAGCAGCACACAGTCCTTGAGGACTTCAGAAAAACTCTGAAAGAATCTCCATCAAGGTTTTACTTCCAAATGTAGCGTAAAAAAAAAAAAAAAAATTCTTGAGCCTTTCAAATTACACTGAACATCACCTGAAATTGCATGTGATTTCGACATGAATTAGCATTTCTTATCATTTGATCTTATTACAGAGTACCTGTCAGAAAGATGAGAAATGGGGAATAGCAGTAGAGACGTGCCCTACATCATAGGGAATAAGGTGTGAGTGGTACCACAGTATTATCACCCTCTCCGCAGCCAGCTCATCAGTGTCACCGAGCAGATTGCTGCTGTCATTACACACAGCTGAGGAAGTCATGTCAGGTGACAGCAAAAGGGAGAGGCGAGGGGTGCACTGTGGGGGTGCACACACTGAGTTAGCGCATTGTCAAAAGCTTGTACTGGTGCGGCTCCCACAAGAGACATAGGGCCCTTTAAACCAAAGTGAACATGCACATTCAAATATCCATCAGTCTTGTGATCAGAAAGCAACCTGTCATCATGAGCCACATGTCTTAATGTGTCATAATGCAGAGATATATAAGATAAAAACAAGATATGAAGGCAGTAATTTTATAATATTAACAAAATGTTCACTGCTTGATTTTTTTAAATCCTCTTTTTAATAAGAAAAATCCCTGTTAGAATATTTTCACTAGTGTAGGTCTATAAATTGTAATTTTTCCTAATTACTCTTCTTATCTCATCCACTCTGAAAAATACTGCTTTCCTCTTAACCTCTTTTAGCACCTTCCACCCTCCCGCTGTAACTATAATGAGGAGGCATGCTGTGCCTGACCTGTCATCAGCCGTGTCGTGAAAACCTTCCCCACCCCCTATCGCACACACTCAAACGCATTAACAAACACACACGCCGTGTGCCCTCCCCCCAGAGTGCAAGTGCGGAGGTCACAAGGCAGGTGGCGGCTAACAAAGCCCTGCGAGGCCAACTCCAGGAGAAGGAGGACAAGCTCCGCCAGCTGCAGGACAAGTTAGTTTCACACCTTTTTCTTCATTAGTTTTTCCTCTTTGTGCTTCTTCATTTCAGTTCCTCCGCAGTACAGCTCTTACTATTCCTTTTTATCTCTCTGCATCCCTCTCTCTGTCTTTGTTTCTGCGTCTCCCTGTGTCTCTGTCTGCATGTTTGCACATTCTCTGCAGCTCTCATCTGTAGTGTTTGAATCCACCGTGTGGCAGCACTCAGTCTGCTGCACTCCACTTAAGCATGCTTTCTCCACTGCGTGAATCATTTGTGAAATTATGCATGTTCTCATGAGCAAGTGAATATAAATGACTGAAGGAATTCGTGTGTATGCACATGTGTGCATGTGGGTGTCTTGTGTGTCATGTAGTGTCATGTAGTGTGGTGCTGCTTATGTGGGTAGCTGATCTGGAGTGCTGATCAAAGCAGGGTATTGATTGTTTGTGTGCCGCAGGAGAGACCATTTTGGCCCATGACACTAAAACCCACACAGCATCCCTCGGCCTGTGGGCCACAAGCCCTAATGAGTTACATGGTTCACCTACTGTGGCACCCGCTACATTACATAGTCAGAATGTACAGCTATAAACAATTCACTGAGGGAAACTGTCGATATTTGAACAATGTTGTAATAGGCGTATATCATCATTCTGCATTAGGATCTCATCTTTGAACTGAGAGAAGGGTACAAAGAACAACTTGGCTTTCCTCCCTCTCGCTCTCTTTGTCTCGTATGCTGTGTCCTCTGCCTGCCACCCTCAATAATGCATCCAGGGCATGTGTACAATCACAGTGGGTACGTGTTTGCGTGTGACCAAAGCACAGCGGATCACAGCCAGACAGAGCGAACATGCCTCAGCTGAGTTTCCACAACAGCCCCAGCCCCTTGTCACACACTCACTTGTGCACACACAAGTTACTTTGCCATCTCCTCTAGCCTACCTCTCCATTTGCCTCCATGGAGGGACCCCTTCTCAGAATGAAAGACATGTCTAGACGTCTCTGAAATATACATCTCAGCACACACACAGGGAGCAAGGCTGCTTCGCCTTAAAGAAGAGAAGGGGGGGAAAAAAGAAATGAATTTCAAAGTATACCGGCATGTCCTCAGTCAATATCCGGCACTATGGCCCTGCCTTATTTATGAAGCTGCTTCTTTCATCTTTAGCCCTGTTGTCTATCAGCCACATGAAACGTCCACCCGCACTTCATTCTTAACAACATACACAGAAATGTGCGCTCTTGCTCTCTCTTAGGCACACACTTCAGACCACTGACTGTTATCATTACAATGCACGCATGTTTGATGAACAATATTGCCAACAAGCGCAGAACAAAGGGAACAAACGTGTGAGTGATTGGGATACAGTTTGAGGCTCTCTTTCTCTCTCTCCACTAACACTCATAAATAGAGATCACACGCTTCGGCAGACTCACCATATATCCTTCATTCTTTTTTATCCTCTATTCTTTTTGGGGTGCAGAAGACGAGAACATCTAAAATAAATGTTGTCGGTCTAATTGCCATTAGCATTGGGGCAGAGGGAGCTGCCGGGGCTCTTATTGCTGCTCTTCGTCTCTAAGTCAACACCAGACAGTCATCTGAAAGGTTCAATATGGGTTTTCTCATTAATGGCCAAATCCATGGGGTAACCAGCCAGCGCGACTTCCCCCTAAAGACCCCCGGCTACACTCCTCTCTCATTTAATTTAATGTCACTCCAATAGGACAAGCTCACATTTATTTAGCCAGACTGCCCTCAGGCGTTCATCCACCTAGGGAGACAGGGACATTTACTTACACGAAAGCATTTGCTCTGGCGTTGCATCATCTGTTTATTTAAAACACACAAGCCCCGATGCGTGTGAGAGCTAAGAGATCCACTACATCTTTGAATTTAAAAAAAACAGAAAAAAACTGCAAAAAACATTTTAATTAACTGCATCCTTATGATCTTTATTCTATTTGTTCTAATTCCCCAAAGCATAGACAACCATGAAAAATGCCTCATATTTGCCTTTTATGAAAACAGAATAAAACATACTAACATACTGAGCCCATTTAACACAAGGCCTCACTTTAATATGTTTTGCGCAGAATGCCGGAATATTAAACATGTCAATACAGCAGGTTATCGAAATAGGAAGTGACATGTGGTGCATGTTTGCAACGGTTAAGACATGAATAGCTTACAATACAGCGACCTTGCCTCTCTTCAGGGAAGTATTATCAGAACAGTACGACACACAAACAAACAACATTTTTTTGGAGCGTATTCCCCCCCTTGATGTGTTTTTATATGCGACTGCTGTAATACCAAGCTGAAAATGATAAACATTTAATTATTGATTACAGTCTTTCAAGTAGTGTCACTGCTGATTCGAAATGCCGTTTGTCAAAAAGGAGTCCCCAGTCACACTTAGTGTGGTATTCCCCGCTAGAGCACTTGTTCTAATATATGCCAGTAAGAATTATATATGCATCCTTATTTCACCCCCCTCCACTTACCCAAACAGCATGCCAGTGTATTTAGTTGTCATAATGAGCTGTCATGCCTGATGCACTGCATGGGGACACTGTGTCTGCCAGCTTGTTGTGTGTGTGTATGTGTTTGTTCTGCTAAGCAAATGCTGTCTGCAAGTGTGCCTGTACATCAGTTTGAATATCTGTGTAGAATTCATACTCATTCATGCTTTATACTGTATTTGTGTGGTTTCATGTGTTCCCCTTTATTTATTTTTACAGGACGAGCCACACAGAGCGAGATGTGACCATGAAAAGGCAGCTGGTGGAGGACTTGAAGACTAGACTAAAATTCCTGCAGGAGATGGAGAAAAGTTATCGAGGACAAGTGGAGGAGCTAGAGAAGAAGGTACACACAGCACATCATAGATGACACCATCATCAGGGTCATCCAGTTAGTTTGATGGTCCTGGTGACAAAGAAAGAACCTAGGAACTGCAGTGCTCAGCATTTCTCATATTCCAGATAATTATGTCTCCTGCATGAAAAAATATTTATTTTAGAGACAGTATACTTATAGAATAGATTTTGTTCTCATCTATTTGAAGGACATTTTTAGATGGATATATGACTTGAACACCTCCAGATCAACAGAACGTTTATGGCAGCACTTTTTCCATTTCATTTCATTTTTCATGTTCCTACAGGTGAAGACTTTATCAGAAGAGGCCACCAATAGGAAAGCTCTCATTGACTCTCTAAAGAGAAGACTAAGTGTTGCAACCACAGAGAAAAGCCAATATGAGGCCTCCTGTTCAAAACTGAAGGAGGACCTGGAAAAAAAGGTAGGTAACAGTCACACTGCCAGGTCTCACTAGAATGGTATTATTTGGGAGATTTTTTATGTTTTAGAAATGTTTTATAAAAGCATTTTTGAGGCTGATCAACAGACAAGGACTCAAATGTCAAAGGTAAAAATAAATCAACAAAACTATTTCCAAGCTGTAAAGCAGTGACATTAGCTGAAAGTTTGAGATGGGTGTAAATACAACTGATAGGCACGTGTTTCTTAAGAATACATTTTATTATGATGATAGCGTCTTTAAAATTATCCTTTGAAAAATTACGACATCCTGTCGGAAATCTTCAGACAGCATTACAAGTCTGAAAAGGCAGAAACTTTCAAATTGTACAATTACTTGCAACACATGTCTCACAGGCCTATGCAGCCTTGCTACTTTCTGAAACAGAATAAGATTATATGCCTTCAGCTGACCAATTCTATCTGCTACTTGTCTTTACAGGAGCAGCGCGTGCATGCCTTGCAGGCTCGTGTGGGAGCTGGTGAGCAGGCTTTGGCTGCACTGGAACAGACAGCCACTGAGCAAATGGAGGGACTTACAAAGCAGAGCTCCCATGCTTTGGACAGGCTTCAGAGACAGCTAGGCCAGGCCTACTCTCAGCTGGAGCAGCTTCATTCTTTCATTAAGGTACTGTACCAAAAGGGCAACTGATCAGTGGTCATCAGTCCAGAGTTTGACTTGTCAAATCATTTATTTATCTTAAACCAGAATGGTATGGAGTATCTGCAGGTTCTTTACCTATGAATGGTAATGATATAGTGTGGGTGTGCCACCTGTAAGGTTACGTGTAGGGTTTTCATACATTGTTAATTGAGCAAAAATTTTAGGCTCTCATCACCTCTATCAAGGTATCAACTGGATACTGTGTATCAGGGCTCACTATTATACACAACACCTGCTCTTGGGTTTGTACTGTCCTTTTCCAGGGTTGCCCAGATCTTACTCACAAGCCCAATTTTTCTCAGAGAATGTGGGCTATAATTGGTTTGTATGTCATAGAGGAAAGGTTCTATGACTGTCAAAGTATATCTAGCCTTCTTGGGGTCAGTGGTTGGGGTGCTTCAGCACTAACTTTGTGTAAAACATAGATTGGGAGGATCAGCCCACCACATGTAAATGGTGTTTTGATGGACTTGTGTGCTGGTCTATAATAAACACCATGTAAGAGCCAAAGTACAGTAGAGCAGGGCTGACAACTGAGCATCGCCTGGTTGTTAGTTGGGATGCTGGAGGAAGCTGCAAGACAGAACTGGGAAACTGATTGCAGGTGGACCGAGGAAGTCTGGATTTCTTTCTGCATCCTGATTGAGGTTGGAGACATGAAACCAATGGACTGTGTTCAAAACCTGTGTTGTGGAGACAGATGCTCAAAGTTATGGCCAGAAGATCATCGATGGCTGTCAAGGCATCAAACGAAGAACTCATTGATAGCAGATGGGTATCAAGACACCGGAGGGATTGCAGCATCTGTGGAAGAATAAACTTGCCAGAAAGGAGACCATTGAATGGCCTTACAAAAGTTCTGGCATGCTTCTTTTTGATGACCGGTGTGGTGTTGCAAGTGATGCAAGTATTGTACCAGACCTGTGGTGTAGAGGGACTTAACCTCAAGGAAAACAGCTCTTGATTTACCTGCCAGTGGACATTTCAGCACCATGAGGTCTAAATAGGGATCAAAAGAATAAGAGCTACTCATTTGATTACCAGAAGATTTCCAGAACAAGCTCAGGAACCAGGAATCGAAAGTAGAGATGGTTCAGGCATGTCATCAGGACATCACCTTGATGCCTGCCTGTGAGTGTATTCTGGGAAAGTCCAGCTGGGAGGAAACCCAGACTCAGAGCACACTAGAGGGATTACACATCCCACTTGGTCAGGGCAAGCCACGGGATCCCACAGGAACACCTTGGGGATGTGACTAGGGGGAAGAACATGAGCACTACCTTGCTTAGCCTGCACACACTACAACCGTGTCCCCACAAGAGAATTGCAATGGAATTGCAACGTGTGTGCACCATTTTGCATTTACACTTTCTTCCGATGTATAGAGAGACACAGGCCAGCACTGTGAGAATACTGTGTGCCCAATGGGAATGGGCACTATTGTCTATGTTTAGGCCTAATCCATCACCTTGAGGTGTGTTTGTGTGTCTGTGTCAGTCTATGTGTGTCTGGCAGAGACTGATAAAGACCCTCCATCAACTCAGTTCTGCTGACACCTGTCTGTCAAAGGAGGGAAGGCCTTGGCAGAGATAGATAGTGGTGGCTGTGTATTTGCACACACATAAATCAAGTGGCAGATTATGGACACAGTTAAGTGGCGATGTGCCATTGTTTTTGTCCTCACATGCCAGAAATACCAGCAGTCTGGTCCTTATATTGCTCAGTCGCAGTCACCTTCACCTAGGCAGAGGTGAAGGTGGATATGCTTTATCCTCTACTTCCTGTTCCAGCCTCTGATTTCTTTCGTAGAACTAAACCTTGAGTCTTCCTTTTTTCATACCCTCACAATTATATAGCAAAGACGACCCACATGCATGCAATCTACACGTAGCCTTTAAATAGAAGTTGCATTACATGTGAAAGCACACGTGTACAGACACGCATAAAAATACAGTTCACGCTCGTATAACTCCTCTCCTCCATTCCCATAACCCTAGGCTGGTGGGGCCATTGTGTTGTTGTTGAGGATTCACATCATTGTTTGTCTCCCCCTGGCTCCTGTGATTCCCTATAAGAACACCAAGCCCTTTGATTGGACTGCCTGACGTCCGGAGGAGATTTACTCTTGTCATGTATTGATCAGGACCGGAGGGCTGCACATGTGTCTGTGTGTGTGTGTGTGTGTGTGTGTGTGTGTGTGTGTGTGTGTGTGTGTGTGTGTGTGTGTGTGTGTGTGTGTGTGCGTGTGTGTGTGTGCGTGTGTGTGTGTGTGTGTGTGTGTGTGTGTGTGTATCGATGTGTCTGTGTGTGACTTTATGAGCTTGTTTTTTTGTTCTTTGTGCCTGTATGTGCTGTGTGTGTGTATTTGTGTGTGGAGATTTTACTTTATTGTGTGCCAGCAAACCCTTTTGGCCCCTGCACACGCCCCAGGCTGTAAGCACTGCTGTTGAACTGCTAAACAGGGCCCCTGCATGTAGTGACTACTTCACAACACACATACAGGCACAGACACACACACACACTCACACACACTGAAGGTAGTTCTCTTGTAAAGAATATTTTGGCTTGTCATCCCCACTGAAAAGTACAAGATTGTGTCGAGTTTGGATTGTGAGAGTATTTTTGTAATTGCTTGATATAGCCTCTGGATATGAAGTACCTGACAACAATGATGTAACAACACATTTACCTGTGATTACCTTACAGTATACACCTTTCATTTATCATGTTCTGTGAAAGGTGGTTACATAATAACATCTTCAAGTTTGTAGGATTTTTTAACAACAGTAAACAGCAGTTGTTTTACATCAGTGCCTGCATAATCTAAGAAAATTAAAGCATTTTTTTCCTCCTGCTCTACTCTTTATGTTTTTGAATGGCCCTTTGTGTCCTCGTGTGTGAAGAGGTTCAGAGGTAGCTAGTTATTAAAGAGGATATCTTTTTGCTGCTCATTTGATCCCCATCTCCATGCCCTAATCCTCGCCCTGCCTAAATTGCCCCTCTGGCAATAGTGATTGTGGTACTAGCAAGGCTAAGAGCTCCTAACAAACTCACACAGACACTTGCATGTCTACACACACACCCGCACGTGCACACACATACACACAAACACACACACACACACACAACGCCTCTGTGTGTGTGTGTGTGTGTGCACGTGCGTGTGTGTGTGTGTGTGTGTGGTGTGTGTGTGTGTGTGTGTGTGTGTGTGTGTGTGTGTGTGTGTGCGAATGCTTGCATATCCCCCTCCCACCCTTTGTCTCTCCCAGGGCTGAGAATGAGTGATAAATTCACCCCTTAATTTCTTCCTGGATTATTCCACATGCAGGGTTTAGGTCAATTGAATGTAACCCTTGACTAGTGACAGTGAATATCTATTAGGCTGTAAATGAAAGAATAGCCCGTTTGTTAATGAGCTGTGTTTTCCTTTAGGGTAAACACAGCTCTCAGATCGCCAAAAAGAGCTAAAGCCGTCTTCCGTTATCAAGACCTTGATGAGGTTTATGATTTAGTCTCATTCTTTTTAATCAGTGCCTGATCAGTTCTGATTTTTTTACGCCCACATAGTACATACAAAGTCACCCTGTGAAATTAGATTTGAAATTTTGAATGTAAAGGAACCAAACTGGTCACCCTTCTGTTGTCAAGAAGAAGCAAGTCAAAAGCATCTGGACTGGCTGCAGTGGATGACAGAAAATTCACACTTTTTATGTTTTATAGTGGAACAGCTTCATGGCTTACCTGAATGCTTAGAAGCTACTACTGTTTCCCTGGTACCCAACACCCAAATCATCATCCATTTTATAACGTGCCCCCAATACCTTGCGCAAATTATAGGCAAGACTTCAGGTGCCGCTGATCATTTAAACGGAACCTTTGTTTCCTTGGTAACAGGAAGCTAATCCTCGTTCTTAAAAGAGATTGGTACAGTTTATCATATATTCATGAAGATCTAACTTAGCGACTTTATCCAGTGAACACTTCTAACATTATTATTACTACTTAGCCTACTTAGCTAATGCTATAGCCTTGAAAATTGCCTCTAGTATGTTACTTCACACCATTTCCCGCGAGCACCTGAAGTACCACCCACAATCGCTTTTCCAGGAAACTCTGTGATTTTAGTTGTTTGTTTTTTAACGAAAAGGGACACGTATCATCGGCTGCACCTAAAAAAAACAAAAAGAGAGAGAGAGATCAGATGGATTAAGAGTGTGAAACGGAGCTTTTAATTCAAATCTGTGCACATACAAATCAGGCGCCTGCACGTAAATTAGAGCACAGAATGGGACCCCCTTAAAACTTGGCATTTCATTTGATAGTGTTGCCTTATATCCTGCTTCAAACAGAATGTTGTGTAACACTTTGACGGTGTGCGGGACACAAACTTGGATAACCCATGTCATCCGGTATGAACTTGTAAGTTATTCATCTCTGTCCTTCTCTACACCATATAACCTGTCACAGAGCCCACAGAAGTATCATTCCTACGTCATGCAAAACCCCACCTGTCCAGGTGAAAGGCCTCATTTACTGTAAGACCCCGCATAGAATAGTATCTGCAAGTCAAAAAGCATCCCCACCAGGGAGTATAGGGCAGTGACAAGTGCTTGCGGCTGTTCAATTTCTCTTGTTTGTTAAGTTGACTTTGGAGGCGGTGATGGAATAGGTGGTGGCTGATCTCTTCCGACCTATTCCCATCTCTCAATATACTCATAATTACAGGAATAGCAAAGTACATACTATAAGTAAATATTGGCTACATGTTGTACAAAAGTTTGGAGCTTCAAGTATTTATGGGTAATTGTCGCTGAAGCTTCGAATCCAGAGAAGTGGTATTTTGGACAGCGCAAAACAGTTTATAGCTTAGAGCTTAGAGTCTTCGCTGAATGAGTTGATTTATGTGAACAACTGCTTTGCCTTTTACTCTATTTCATTATTATTTTAATCTTTGTGTAATGTGATCCTGTTGGTTTTCTTACATGGCTTTCTGAATGTCTGAGCGTGCTTGTGTTTTATTTATGTATATTTTCTTATTTAATGTTGTTAATAGACAAATAGAAACACACCTTACTCCAGCTTCAAGCTTCCAACCACTCACTCAGCACGCTCCTGTGAGAACCAACACTGGCTGTATAAACTGCATCCGACCCACCTGTGTGAAATTAAGAGAGAGGAGTGGATATGTTTGCCGCTGTTCGACACTGTTCATGTGTGATTACCCTTGTTACTGTAATGCACTTGAGTGTTTTCCTATGTTTGTACTTATGTTTGTGTATGTGTGTACACACTGTGCTTCCTGCCTGCTTGGTTATATTGTGTGCTGTCCAAGAGCAAGTTGTACTTTGTTTTCAGTTTTTTTGTTTTTGTTGTTGTGTACTGTGAGTTCTCCTGTCTCTAGCTTTCCCTCATCTGACCATCTATTCCAAGGTCAGCTTTTCAGCAGGCTTACAAGGGAATGATACAGAAGATTATTGCCTCGATCAATAAGCTCAAAATGAAGCAAAGGGGAGTTTACTTTATTGACTTTCTCGTGTACAGTGGCAGTTTTAACATTTAATTGTCTCTCTGTATTTAGAGCAAACTCCCATTTAGTGCCCGACAACTGTGCCATCCCAGGCCTTCCTCGTCTCGCTTGCCATTCACTCGGGCACCATTTAAAACAGCCCCTCATAGCTTAATTATTAACAATGTTATGCTGCCCTGTTGTACTGTGAGACATTCAGAAAGCAAATAAATAAATGAATCGCTATATTTTCAGTAGCTCTCTGTCTTTCTCTCTCTGATGCATGATTCTCTGTCTGTGGAGATTTTAGCAAAACTTGGGGTGCGTTTGGTATCAAAGCTGTGTTCCCTCAGCTTTCAATCGACAGGGCAACAAACCCTCAGGTCCGCATTCCTGCAAGGAAGCTTGAGGCGAAACCAAAGAGAATCTGAGTGTGTCAAACTCAATATTCCTCCATAATGTACTAGGCCTCTCTGGCGCATGCTTGATCAATTTCATTTATTCATCTGCCAGGCAGAGCTATCCCTCTTGTTATTCTATATCCATTTCATCATCCTCTTCTTTTTTTATTCCTTCTTCTCCTCCCCCTTCAGGCCCTGGCCAGTGAAATACTTTTAGACGTTCAAGAGGTCAAACAGCAGCTGATGAAGAGGAGGAGGTTGAGGCAGGCCAACACTGTGGCAGGAAAGGGCGGCCTCTCAGCCAAGTCTATGATCAAAGCCAAGTCCATCGCTGCCTCCATCCTCAATATGTCAGAGAATGATCTCGCGGACATAATGGACACTGACCAGGTAAGGCCAGGGGACAGAGGGTCAACATTCCATACAAATGCTAACTTGAGGATCAATATTGAGTAAAGATTATGCCCAGAACACTCAACGTACCTATAATAGATTTTCTGTACTGCTAGATTTCAAAACATCCTTAAAGTTTTTAGGGGGTTTTGCGTAGTGATTGCACCAGAGGACTGGGAAAGACATTATTTAATCAATATCAGCTTGTAGCTCTGGGCATTGTTTTTGTCAATTGAGACCACATAACACTTATTTGGTCTCAATTGGGGAAAGAAAGGATCTACTGTAACTTTGGCCTGTCCTCTGGGAACAGATACTGTAGATTAGGGTTGGTATAGAGAGGAGGAAATACGGAGAAACCGAAGCCTTCTGTTCTTAGTACATTTTACCTAAATGTAACATCATTTAGCCTCGCTGGAAATCTCTGCTTCTGTCTGACCCTCTTTATTGATGGTTTGATGGATTTTGGCAAGTAAGCAAGGTTGAAGACCAAGTAAAGGTGAACCACACACTGAGGCATGTCACTAATAAGTTAGAAAGTTGCAGTGCAATAGAGAAGGATGTGGCTTCATGTTTAAAGCCGGCATTCTCGCTCTCGACAAGATCAAAAACCTGCCAACACCTGCAGCACCTGTCGACTTGATATAAGATTTAATATGGCACAAGTTGAGTAAGTACAACTCTTTTCTTTCTACTGAAAGCGGTCATTGAACTGAAAATCCTTGCTATTGACTTGAGTCTTGAGTTTCACACTCTTTTGCAACTTGGTGGGCCCTTTCACTCCCATAGATCATACCCAGCCATGTCATCAATTAGCAACCCCATGTTACAATCAACCTCCTATCCCCCGGGACTTCCTCCCATCTATCACAAGATGAGAGAGGGTGCACCAGGCACTTACTCACACTTGAAACCAATTTTAGACCTTTGCAGCCCAGCTCCACCCAGGAGATGACAGGGAACAGTTTCTCACTTGACAAAAAGTCCCCCTCATCAGAGCTGAAACCTCTGTGGGTAAAATCACTCTCTTCTCCTCATCACTTGTTTTCTCTGTCGTATTAATGGTGGTTAATGACAGGCTGCCTGGTTCCCTAATGTGGTGGGTGTGCTTTTCCTGTTTTGTTAATTGAACATTCATAGATCACAGCGCTGTTGAGAATGCACGCACCCACCAGAGAATTATAAATGTTGTGTCACAGAGTGAAGTTAACAGTTTCAAGTGTGATTATGTGTCACTGAGTGTAATTTGAATGTTGGAAATGCAACACAAAAGAAATGGTTTGTTGTGCTACAATATCCGCGTGTGTTTAGCTGGGGGTTTTGTAGAAATGGGGGCAATATCACGGGACAGTTCATCCCAAAATCAAAACCACTGGTGTCATGCAAAGGCAGGATGTAAAATTGAATGGCGTCCTCCTCCATTGAGCTGTATTGTTAGCTAGCTCAGTTAGCTAGCCTCTTGTCCATGATGCAGTGTGGCTTGGCAGGAATAAAAGAGTTTCCACACAAAACTGCTCATAACAAAGAGTTCTGTGGATTATCATGAGTAGCTGATCATGATTTCTGGAAAGAGACATTGCTGTTGAGTTTTTCAAATGCATGGCACTTTGAACCTCACAAGCTGAGTTCCATCTAGTTCCATCAGAGAGAATTGAGAGAATGCAGACATCTTTACAGTCAACGTCTCAGTAGCTCAGCAGCTCTTACCAAACAAATCTAGATAGATGAATAGCACTACAGGTAAGATGCAAATAAGTATTCATGATTTCGAGATGAACTGTCTAAAAACAATGGATCTAGGGTGTGCAAATACCAAAAAATTGAACTGCAGCTGGTTTGTGACACATGGTTGCCATAGTGTTCAAAATCATATATTTTTGTTACAGAGCTGAAGTTTCGTGATACTTGTTTCAAGATTGTGAAACCCCCCAACCCTTCGAATCCCCTCACCCCACCCCACCCCGCACACTCAAAGAGTGTACAAAGCTTTTGCGAGACCTTTGTAGATCGTATGTTTTTCTTTGGACTTGAAGACGTGACATGAGGTTATCAGGATGTCCCAGCAGTCTTCAACAAGTCCAACACATAGCAAGTGTATTCATTTATTCACTTGGTTGTGCGATACTAGTGTGCTGAATGAGAGCTCGGGGCTCAATGGGATTGCTTTTACTTTTCGGTTTTACTTTCAAATGAGAATACTCCATTGCCAACATAGCTACTTTTCTTTAGTTTGGCAGATTTCTCTTGTCAACAACATTTGCAGAAGTTTTTTCACATTGTAGGGTACCCCCTTTGAAATCAATGCGTCTTTGAATTTCAAGCGTATCAAATTTTTTTAATGAATTATTCCTTGTTGCGGTTATATTTCAGGAGAACTTTGGGAACAGATGTAATGACCACCACCTTTTTCCAAAGGCTAGATATTTTCTTCCCTCTAGAGCATTAGTCTTGGTTTGTTGATGTGTCCCAGGAAAGGAAAGGAAATGCAGTTGTGACAAAGCTATTTGTGCAGCCGTTTCTGAAGCTACAGACGGCATAGCACCAAAAGTGAGAGCATCCTTGTTTTCAGTTTTTTCATGGGCATGGGGAATTATTTTCACCTGTTGTTTACTATTTTTGAATTAATTTCAAATAAAAGTCAGAGAGAAACTTAAAGCTGCTTCCTTGAACACACCCACAAACAAACACACACAAATCAATGTGATGCACTGTACTCTGTGCACAGATGCAAAGATTGTGTGTAAGTGGGCTCAAACATAACTACTCTGCACATGCTTACACACATGTTTCACGCTGTATTATTATGTGTCTCTATCCTCTCTATAGCATGCAGCAGAGGACCAGAGAGAGCCAAGCAGCTCCAGGCTCGCTAGGCAACTTGTTGAGGAGTTAATGAGCCAGATGTAATAAGGCTATAATTGCCAGGCCAGTTTGTTTTGCACCTAATGTTTAATGGAGGGTCAGTGCTTTGTTATATATCTACCAAGGGTGGACAAGCACACCCACTCTCTCACACACACACACACTCTTTCACACGCTGTGTTCACCCCAACGGGAGGCTTGAAGGCGGTAGTCACAGGAAGACCCCCCTTTTTCTTTCTCGCTAATATAACTATACATCTCCCCCTGGTCGGTGTCTACTCCTGAGTTACTCTGAGCACAAGTCACAATTAGGGAAAAGGCTGAAATTAGCCTAGAATACTGCTAAACACCAAGGATCTCAAATAGGAGGGAACTGAGAAGCAGGGAGAAACACATGCTTAATCCAAATGTCGACCTGGAGAATTGGCCCTGGCAGACTTTTGTGATACATACTTTGAAAAGTCTGAAGTTCTCACAGTAACCGGTTAAGGTAGTTTAGATGCTGTGCCACCACGGAATAAAATGTGACCTCACTCATTGTCCTGCATATGACCAATGCCAAAATCTTAATCATCCCAGCGCACTCACTGGTATCTTTCTGAATTGTTCTGAAGAGGGGTACACAATTAATTGAACACACATATCACACATGACAAAACAGCAATTTTAATGAAGTAGTGTAAATCTGCATTATTGTATCTGTAATAATCGCAATGTGATTTATTTATTTTTACCTTATCGTACAGCCCTAGATTGGACTTTTGTCCAGTTTTGTCCTCCTTCCCAAATACTACCATAAGGCACACTGTTTTATGTAAGTACAGAAGTCACAAACCCTTTATTGTTGTGGCTGTATGATTAAAATCAAGACCAATGTGTATCTACCACACAAATGTATTGACAACATATATAAAATTGATGTTTTATTTTCTTTAACGGCGCTGAATTTTCTTCACATTGGGAAATCAATGTACATTTATGCAGTCCTTGGCTTTAGATAAAATAATGAAGATGATAGGAGGGCTGACCCAAATGCTTCGAAGCGTCCACCGTTGCCATGGTAACTGACGTCCAAATCAGTATTCTAAGGAATAAGTACGCCAAAAAAGAAGCGAAAGGTTATGAATGACAGCAACAAATTATGGTCCTCTGTGGTGTTAAAGTAATCTCAACATAAAAACCAGCGAGGGAGCAGTTCTGCTCCATGTGCACAAATTTATTCCTGTGAGCATGGAGGCTTTTTGAGTCTGAACCCCCATGCTCGCAATCGCTCACCACTCGCTTGTCTGGTTGAGTATTGAGACTTTTACAGCGGGGACGGTGGCTGAAGTTGACCATTCGGCTATTCACAACTAAGCCCCTAAAAAAGCCTTAGATCATGTAATAATTGATATATTTCCCATCCATTCCCATGACTTTGAATAGCTTAACATTTACATTGCCATTAATTTAAAGCACAGGTCTTCAAATAATTTGTCTTAGTCGGATGAAAGCCAGCAATTGTCCGTCTGACTCACATTGATATAACTATGACTATAGGCGTGATGTGAAGTCATCACCTGAAGTGGACTCTCTCAAAGTTCACATTCAGGTTACTCCATGCAGATTTGTGGCATTGGGCAGCCCAGACTTCACTGGTCCACCAGTCTGCTGGTGCGGGAACTTTTATATTCAGCCCCCCCCCCCCCCCCCCCCCCACACACACACACACACACACACACACACACACACACACTTCCCCCGCCTTCTGCCCTTCCCTTGTCCCTGTGAGACAGTACAAGGCTCGTCACATCATTTGGAGCAGATACACCTGGGGTTTGAAGGGAACTAGTGCTGAGGTGTACATGGCCACGCAGTCGCTCTTCACCCATCATCATTAGCAGTAACAAGGCTACCACTCCTGTTAGGTCTTTATACATGAGTAGCATACAAACGCACACTGACATAACTTGCCACTGAGTCTCCAGAGAGCTTCTTCAAGGTCCTGGATGGTGTGATGCTACAATTCTGCCCTGAAGCAGGAGACTCACACAAGCTACTGTTGAGATACAGTGGCAGTTTTTTCTCCAGAAACATCAAGCATACCTCCAGTTTGATTCATTTGAAATGTTGCTCATTTTATCCACATAGAAAAAACCAAGAATTCTTGGATTTGTTAGGGGTATTCGCTCTAAACATCTACATGATTTCATGTCAGTGTGTCTCCATGCTGTCTTTTACATATGTATTTGCTATGTTGTTTGCAGGGAACAGAAGCCCATTCAGAGAGTCCAAGAGACCAGGACTGGCTGGACCGCCTCAACCACATCCTCCAGCAGAAGGTCAGGCTCACCCTTCATCATCATCAATGATTGCACATTACTCATTCCTGCAAATACACATAGATGACAGCTTGTGTGCAACCTCTTGTTAGCTTCTCTTTGTAGTTAAATCATTTTCCAGACTAATACAGCTCTTAATTGAAGCGTGGATTTGTAGAACTGCTGTTGTCAAAAAGAATTACTTAATTAATTGGCAAAAGGTTTTCTTTTTAAAGGTTATGGTAACCAAAATGAATAGAAATTAAACAGAATGGTATTTTATCAAATCAACAAATTCTCAAGAAATGTTCAAAAATACTCCACTGGTTTAATTTCCCATCACTATGTTATCAACTACTCTCAGTCACTCACTCAGTGTCAGGTACATAGGAAAACTGGAAAGGACAGAGGTTCATATTGACCCTTATAATTAGGGCTGTACCGAATACTTCGAAGCTTCACTCATTACGTTTACATTCAAATTTTACAGTAACACTTGATGCTTGTTTTGCATGTCTATTCAGCAATCACTTGCAAAACACACAAATTTGTTTTTCAGATTTTTAAAAAGCATATACGTATACTTTTCTCAATAAGTGAAGATATTCTCTCAGATGATAACATTTATTTCTGAAATGCGCTATAAATTAAATTGCTAAAAGTGGTTATTATTACCAAAGACTTTTTTTTTTTTTTTTTTTTTTTTTTTTACATTTTAGAGTGTTGTATTTTAGAATATGTTTATTCTGTTGTTTGATGATATAGTTGCAAATGATTCTTTTTAAATCATTCCTGTTTAAGGACTGAATGATAGTGTCACTCTGTGTATCTGACCAAAAATATCTAAAATGGTAAGCGGCTTTAGACTTTTTTTTTTTTGTTTAACTGAATGTAGCCTTGATTTTTCTACCTTGAAATCCAGGTGTTTCCACAATGGTTAGACATTTTTGTCAAGATACTCCTTATGCAAAATATTTTAGCCTTAACATTGCATATCGCTTTGTCAGTTATCACTGTAGAAATATTTGGACACCAGCTTGATCCAAATATGATGAATTTTAGTTCCAGTGTGTCCTGCTCCAAGCTCTGTGAAAAAAAGAAAAACAGTGATGCCAAAAGATAAAACAAAGAAAAGGCAACTACATCCTTGCTGTGTGTGCGTGAGTCTTTGTGTGCACAGCCACTCATCTGTGAGTGCTCTGCTGGAGCTTTACTCGAGTGCTGTCAACGTCTGCTCGCTGTGATATGTGTATGATTGAGAGTGTCGAGTGCGTGTGTGTATGTGTGTCTTGTCTGTGTTCTTGTCAGCGACTGCCGCGGGCACTCATGCGTCGCCTCCGCACCACGACACACACCAGACACTGTTCTCTTGTTCCCCAGATCTTCTTCTGACCTTTCCACCTTCCTCTCCCCCTCCCACACTAACACACACACACACACACACACATGCACACAACACTCTACTGAATCCATGTTTTTCCCTTCTAGCTGGACAGCTCTCAGTCCCTGTTCTCTGTCTCTCTGCCATCTTCCACTGTCCTGCATTCCTCTCTCTCCCTCTCCCTTTCCCTCTCTCCCTCTCTCTCTCTCTCTCTCTCTCTCTCTCTCTCTCTCTCTGGCTCAGACCCCGAGGCAGCTTGTTAGTGGGGAACTAAATATTGATTTGGCGGGCCTGTCGATGCCAGGAGAATGAGCTAGTGTCCACTAGAGACCTCGGCACCGGCAGCCTGCTATCGACGTTTTCCGTGGGCTGAACAGGGGTGGTGGAAGGGGAGGGGTGGTGGGACGGGGAGACTGGAGCTGCTGTGTGGAGTGGAGGAGGAGAAGAGCGGAGTATGACAAGGCTGAGACTTGCCCCTAGGTCCCTGTAGGGACCGCTGGGACCTCCGCAGTCATCCCCCCTCACTGTAACAGACTTTTTCTATCCCCTTTCAAGTCCGTCTTGTTCTGTTTTCTGTTTATTTATTTATTTCTCAGTTTTCCTCCTCTCTCTATCTCGCGGTTTCCTCTCCTCTGGTTTTTAAAAGCGTACTGTCGTATCAAGGGGACATAAGACTGTCTCTGCCAGTGTCTCTTTTCATCTTTAACTTGCATGCTTAAAGACCAGGGGAAGGGTTCATGAAGACGCTTTAAGCGCCTGTCTCTAAAGTAGATCTCCCAATTTGAGGTTTCTACAGCCACTGTGATAACGTCCCTGTACTACACATGTCCGCTGGTGCCGAGAAGAGAGCGTTTTTTCTCAGTGAAGGGAGTACACTTCAAGAACTCTCGTACTGTACCCCCTCTCCCTTTCTACTCTCTGTCATAGCTTATGAGGGGCTCACCAAGCAGAACATCTGTGAAGTGGAATGGCCTGGCCTGTCACCCTGCCTGTGACACTAATAACACACTCCCCTAATAGTGATATGATCTTACCCCCAAGCTGCACTCACACACACTTCTTCGGATTAAAAAGAGACAGAAATAGACCCGATGAAAGGAGAGATGAGAGCGAGATCCATGTCCTTAACAGGCTGGCTGTCACTGAAAGAGGATGAGGATGTGTCCGTCTGTGTGTATGTCTGTGTATGTGTACATCCTTGGGTGTGCATGTGCACTCTCACGACAGCCTCATCTTGTCACTGTCAGTGCCTAATGGAGCTGCCAGTGGGACAGCACTTTATTATCTCAGTGGCCCTGTCAATAGCAAACCCATCACTCACTCTGAGTGTGTGTATGTGTGCACGACACAGCATACAAGTGGTATGTGTGTGTGTGTCTGTGTGTGAGGGCCATTGTTCGCCATCACTGTCATGCTCTGCCACATGTCAACATAACAAGAAAGAGAGACACATTGGCAAACTGTGTTGCAGGAATGGAGATACATGATCGTGGAGGTCTTGAGTTACTGCTCCCCACATGCCAAAGAAGTGGCATACATTTCACCGCTGCCCGGCATGTCCACTCAAAACCAAATGAAACATTGCATTCATTTCCTCGTCTCTCACCTCCACTGGTGAGTTAATGAAATCAAACCTTACGCCTCTCAGTGGAGAGCCACCATAAGCAGCGTTCCGTAGCCAGGATCAAGGGACGGTGCTATCTAATAATCATGAGCAGGCCAGGGGGTGTACTGTATGGCTCCACTGCAACCCGCCATGAATAAGGCCAGCAGAGAAGATGGAGTGTCCATGTGGGCCGTGGGGTCCAGGCACCGGCCCGGGGAAGCATTGATTTAATTGCCTTTGGTTTATTTGTGGAGTCCTAATTATTGACTGGAGGTAGAATTTAATGGGCCAAGTCTTTATGAAGACAGGGAAATGACTGGCTTCTGCTGCTGGCCAATAATGAACAGGAGGAGCATGTGCATGCAAGCGTGTGCACATGCATGCAAACAAACGTGTTCCCTCCAGATCATTTTTCACACTCATTTTGTACACGCACATACCCATCTCAAGCCTCATGACAGCATAATAACATTTAAAAAGTCATTGACTCTGTTGATTTCTTTATGAGAGGACAGCGGTTTGGTTTACTGGTATGGGGTGGCGCTGTGGGCCTGCTAATATTTACCTCGCAATCACACCCAGGGGAGACGTACAAGCATCACTTCTTATCAGCCTCCAAACTATAACAAGCAGGTGAACATTACATTAAGGCAGTAGTAGAGGCAGGCCAGACTAATCTGGACTGGACTTGTTATAAAACATCAGAGGCATTTATGGATGTACTGCAGGGCTCAAATCATTCCTGTAATTTCAAACCCTTATCGAACTTTGGGGAGGGGTCCCTGTAGCCAATTGCTTCGGCAGTAAATGGCTTCATTTATCCAAAGTTAAATAACAAACTTTGTTCACGCCACTCCTTGTCAAAGCCTCTCACCATATTGGTACTTCCATTGGGTATTACATCATTAACCCTTGTATTAAACATATCAAAGGCTCGATGCCTCACTGTGCTAATGTGCTGCGAAAGTTTCTATTGTTGTCGACGCTGTGAGGGCGACGGGTATGTGTTGTTGTGTGGCTCATTATGCCTCCGTAATGACAAGGAACAGCTCTGAGTCCCGCACTTCTCTCCAAAGGAAAGGGACTCTAATTAAGCCTCATTTAATGATTGAGCTAATTAAATCAGCAACTCTTTTTCCGCCTCTGTAAGTGTGTTTGTATGTGTGTGGAGGGGACTCGAGCTGATTCTTTGTACTGTAAATATGTCACTGGAACGGTGGCGGGGACGAGGAGGGGGGCTCCCAGGAGGAGGCTGGTGTTAGAGATGTTGTTAATACCAGAGATCACTGTGACTTTTTCAGTATCTTCCACTCGCATTTCCCTTAAATAGAAAGAGCAGACACAGCTTGTTGGGGCTGTTTCTTTGCCATTAAAATGTTGCAGTGCTTACTTAAGCAGGCAAGCTACAATATAGCAGCCCCAGTTTTCAGAGATCAGTTAAAAAAGGCCAGGTGAGTAATGGTATTATCAATCTTGAGTTATGATGATGTTTTGGAGCTTTAAGGTGACTCAGTCTGACTGTACCTACAGGCTCTCTTTTGGAGCATAGCGGACCTTTCCTTATCGAATAGGTGACTAGATGTGTTAAATTCCCTGATGTCAGTGAACAAACCTTTAAAGGCAATAATTCTTAGCACCTTCCTATTTTGTCTGTGACAGTTTGCTGCAGGCATAGCCACTTTTGTTGATTGTAACTGCGTACCAGTACATTACCCCGGCCAATGAGCCTTAGAGTTAATCACGGGTGTGCTCTTGATTGCTGAATTCTACCTAAAGGTTGCATCTCTTTTGTATGGATATCACCTTTCTATATTTATACCCCAATCGTGCCTGAATCACCTCATTTTCACACCTAATGAGTAGGAACCTGAAACAAAGACCCGGTGCTTTCCTGTGTTTAATCTAGGGTGTATTTAGGTCAGATCCCTAACAAATGCATGTTGCGCATTGAAATAATGTTTCCAAACAACGTATCAAGAAAAGGAGAGATTTTTAATTACAGTATTTGTGGCCCCAAGTGTCCAATTCCCTTTCATATCAGTCTCTAGTGGCCTAAAGGGGAGAAAAGAGAGGGATCTGCTCCGCTGCAGGGGTAGGTAATTACGAAGGAGAGAGAAGAGGCTTGTCGGTGCGCTAGTGATTTTCTTACCTGAGCACCCTCTTTGCAAATGTGACATATTCATTATCGGAGATAATCAAATGCAAGACTTTTTAGTGTGGTGCCTTTGTGCTCTGCCTTCTTTTCTTTTTTCTTTTTTTTTTTTTTTCTATTTATCATGCTGTTGTTGTTATTCCCCCGTTTGATAAATTTGATTTTCAAACAAAAGTGAGAAGATCAAAGATCAAAGAGCTGTTTTCCCCCTCTGTGATAGAACTATAACTACTTCTCCCTTACCTTGAATAGTGGCCTAGATTGGAGATGGCTCACCAGCACAGGGACAAAGATTAGTAGCAGCAATCCTTCACCACTGTGAAAACGCTCCTGTCATACCAGTGAGATCTGGAAACCTTACTGTTTTACAATTAATATGAAACTGACCAGTTGTGAATCCTTATTTATAGACTGTATGTAAGTTATGATGTTGTTGCAGGTATACAGGTAGACACTCCTGTCACACTTTTGAAGACCCAAAATGTTGCTTCTGTTGTATAAAATTGCAGTAAGCGGCAACATTCACCCAATTACACCCAGTTATTACAGTCATCTTGGTAAGGTGGTAAACTAGTGAATAGCTGAGAAAAAACTCTCAGTAGTGACTTGCAAATTTAGATGATTTGCCCCTTTATATCTCTTTTATGCTCTCTGATTCCCCCTCCCTCTTCATTCCTCCTCATTTAGATATCCAGCAGCCTGACACAATCTTTACAACCACTCACAAATTGGGCCCTTGGAAATAATTGCGCTAACCTCTTCCGAGGGAGAAGACAAAAGAGCTGGAATGATCGATCTTTTGAAAAAAAAAAAAAAAGTTGCGGTGTGTGATGCCACTGCCAGACAATGGTCACGGGAGTGCTGCAACTTTGAGCTGCTCCTTGCCTTGAGGTTCGCCCCAGGCTGTAGAATAGCAATGTCATTTAATTGGCTCTTAAAAACACCTTTTGCTTGCAGCCCCCGTCCTGGTCTACACACACACACACACACACACACACACACACACACACACACACACACACACACACACACACACTTGTCAGTGTCAGTGGCTTAAATGTCAGTTCACTTTTGAAACATGTTCATGAAATCATACCTAGACAAAAGGTCTGCTCTGCAGGGCCTGTTGAATAGTAATGGATGCGAGTTAGCATGGCTTAATGCAACAGTAGCTTTTTTAGTGTTGCCAAAGGGGACAGGGGCTCTTGCAAAACAGCGGCTGTGTTGCTGGTGTTGGCTAACTCAGCCAAAGGGGACAGCGGCCCCGGCTAAATCAGCTGTAGCATAACATTAGTCCCAGTTCCTAACACTGCCTTAAGCAGCCCAGGGGATCCAGTTGAGCAGCTGCATCACAGCTCACCTCCAACCATCCTTCAGGGTATCGGTCCCCAGCAAATGTGGCAGGTAGATGAAAGGGAATGATAGTCCTGCTTGTCCCATTTGCGAGCCCGTGTGTGAGCGCTTGTTTTTTTTCTTGCGCCAGAATCTGCTGATGTGAGTCACACACTATTGGGAGATGATTCAGAATGAGAGGTATTTTATCAAATGCAATACAATCATTTATCAAGCGAGAGACCAAAAAGTTCTCTCACTGCACTCGGGTGACTCACATCGACTTTACTGAAGATGCTGGTGCTGTCGTGCTTGCTATGCTCGTACATTACTCAGTTTTTGTACTTTTGATTTCTCACGAAGGAACTGAGAGGGGCACCCTGGGTTTTAGGGGTTCAAATACTGATCATGAGCTACATTGCCCAGCTGGGGACCTTTTACCAATCAAAGATTAACTTTGCTTTTTCACCTGGTACATTGAATGCGTCCTCGTTATCCTCACTGATGTTGGATCTCTGTCCTCCAGAACAAATCCTGAGCTTAAGAAACATGAGGTCTGAAAAATCTGAATTTTCTTTTTATCTTAATTGCTTGCTCTAAATTTGAACTGAAAAATCTGTATCAATGTTACGTTGATGTAAGTGTAGAGATGTCTGCAAGTCGCATTTACGGAGAGTTCTGAACACAGTGCTAGCCAGTCTAGCTCCAAATGTGTTCAATCAGACCTGATCACATTCCAGTCTTACATTTACACCTTGCATGAATGTGACTTTTCTTCCTTATCTAATTGCGTGTCCAGACACGGATCACATTTTGATAGCAGGTGTAAATGACACGTTTCTTTCCCTCATTTCCTGTCATCTTTCCAGTCTCTTTGATAAAGACTAAATATGACAAACTTCTTTCACACTTTCAACATCTGCTTTTGGCTTAAATTTCACCCATGTTCGGTTTATCTAGATCATGTTTACCTGTTAGTGTTGTTTACCCATACTCCCATATCGGTACTTTTAATGATCCAGTCTCCCTCTTTGCTGTCCCATGGAGCCTTGTGTTGTGGCTATGTCTCTATTTTAGTGGGTTTGTTTGCATAGTTAGTGGCTCTAAGTGCAATTAGCTGATTGGGAAATTGTGTGTATGTGTGTGCGCCCATGTGAATGTGTGTGTGAGACAGAGAGAGTGAACTCTCCCCAGGGGACGGAGGCAGAGGGAGATGTCTCAGCAGTTACTTCACTGTAGTGGTTCTCTGAGGAATAGCGCTGCGTGTTTGATGCATCCACTGCTGCTGGAACTGACTCCCCAGTGCACACATGCTCAAGTGCGCACATACACACACACACACTTCCTGGCACACAGGGCCTTGTGTTCCCTGCTCCTGTTACCTTTAATGAAGAGGAGAGAGGTGTCAAGGGGCATGTGGTGGGGGGGGCTGTGTGTGTTTTTGTATGTGAGATCCTGAAGTTCCCGCTCTCCAGGCGTATTGGAAATTGATAAGATGGTTTCAAATCACATCACAGTCCTTTGCCGTGTCCTTAAAACATGTCAGCCGCAAACCTAATTCCAATATGTGTTGTGAGTCAGTGAGTTAATGACTTCAAAGCAACGAGATGCCTTGTATTCCCCGATGTAGATTTTATCCAGTAAAGTTTGTTACAGCGCTCCAGACTTGTGTCAGCCAGTTTCTCAGTGTATGGTTCAATAGCTTATGTTTTCACATTCTCTTTTAAGAGATAAAAAGTGAAAGATTTTATGATATTGAAGTCACTATTTTCAGCTCGGCCAGTCCACTTCTTATCTCGTGCCATGTGACTTGGGAAACTGCTCTGGGAGTGAATGTGTTTCCCGCTGCTTGAAAAAGGCGCTTGTAAAGGGCTGCACATAAGTTGAAGTGAATATTTATGGGTGATACAGTATGAATGCCTGCCTTTGATCAGGCGCCCTAATGACCATAAAATCCTTGTGTCGATTCAGAGGAAAAACAAAATTAGCCGGAGCTTTGAGGAGAAGCCTGTCCACCTCTTTATTTTCACTTTTTTTTTTTTTACCATTTCGACGACAACTAATAAGCAATGCATATAGTATGTTCATTCATGCTCAACCTTCTTAATCCTGTATGATTAAGTGGACATCAATTCTCATCGTCTTCCAAGCATAAATACAGACCAGTAAAAACAACAATGCTGTAAATGTCCCCAGTGAGGCTTAGTGATGTTTTAATTATGCCTTGAGGCACGTCTGCTGAAGAGTGATCAACTTAAGCCGCTGGGGAAAGCGTAATGTGTCTTCAGCCCCACCAAAAAAAAAAAAGCCAATGGATGCCTTTTTCTGTGCTTAAAGGATAGTTTTCACATTTTTCTGCCGTAAACCCTACTTCCATGCCTGTATGTACATAAAGAGTTATTTCTTGCACGAATTGGCCATAAAGAGATCTCTGTCTGACACAGTGTTAGATTAAAAACTTAATCCGCTAACCTTTTTTAACACAAAATGGATTATAAGTTTGTTAAACCAAGTGTAGATCAGAACATTTTAGCCATTCTAGTACAAAGTCTCCCTTTAAGTTTTCTTTCCGTTCCTTAAATAAGTGTTTCCATGCTGAGCTGCACTGAAGGGATGGAGTTAAACAGATGAGGGAATTTTGTACTAAAAATTCCGATAGATACACCCTTGATCATTCTTACACCAATGACGCTTCATATTATATTTAACTTTGTCCTGGTTCTCTTTCACATTGAAATTACATTTGGAGCGGATGTCTTCACTACCACTACGGAGAAAAGAAACAGTTAACAAGAACTGTTTAAATTTGGGATATCACTAAGGAGAATATTTTTGACCCGTTATGTATGTCGTTCTGTAGGTTAAGTTACATACACACACTCTGCTAACGGCTTTGCTAGATAGCAGTTTGAGCTAAAAACTGAAGCACAGTGTGGTAACATTTCATCCAGAAAGCCAACAAATAAAAATGTAAATTGTGTAATACTACTCTTCTGTTTAGTAGAAGTGCTAGCACTATGCAGAAACACAACACATTACCACATTTGAACGAGTACCTTATTGCCATGCTTGGCAGCCAAAGATCACGTTGCTGCTAGCCAAAGTAGGAAGGGACCAAAGGGTGATGTGTGACGATCATTGTGGTGGAGGACCAGGGATTCAGAGAGCTAGTTTGGTACCTGTAGACTTAGCACCATGACTAAATGCCTTGAAAAACTATTTAGAAGAAAAAAGGTGAGCTAAAAGTTAAGTTAGCCAGGAGAGATGAGCTAGCTCCGACCACTAGCTGCTGGAGAGCTTGCACAAATGAAAGCTACACAACAACTACCTGTCACTTTGTGCTGACTGGGAGAGGAAGTCCAGTATTCTTCTCACTCAGAGCCTCTGTTCAGAACATGTCTGGAAAACCTCGCCGAGATGCTGACTAGTGTGGTTAAGACATGTGGCCTCGACCACTGCGTGTTGGGCCACGTCCACAAACACGGCAAAGAACATTGTAGCAGCTGACTCTCCCACGCACCTCCCATCGGACTCTGTGGCATGTTATACGCACACAGTCCAACTCGCCATCAACACTTAAAGCAAAGTTTAACCGGCTAGTTACCAGTTACCTGAAACTGACATCACCTTGTTTGAATGCACATAGGGTGCATGTGAGTGTTGCTTTTAAGACAGACTTGTAAAATGTGAACTTATCCTTGATACTTGGAGATCAAATATTGATATATACCACTTATTGAGTGTGGAAGACAGTAAAGTGTGTAATTAGATGTTAAAACTATTGCTGTTTTGCCTGTTTTGTTCCTTCCTCGTCAAAAAGCTCAACATGGCTGGTCCCTCCAAAGTTTCACAAGTCCTCAGGCTCTATCTGAGTTTCTGTTGTTTCACAAAGCAGCAAATATGTTCTCTGAAATGCTGCCATGTGTCAAAAATCTGACTTTTTTTTTAATAGTGGTGCATTTGTGTGTTTTCCTCATCTTCTCTAACCCCTTCTACTGCCACCCCCACACCCTTTTTCCATCCTTCCCCTCCCCTGCAGATCCCCTCTGCCGGCCAGCTAATGGAGGCTGTGCGCGTGAAGATGAAGGAGAGGAAAGTGCTGACAGAAGAGCTGGCCACGCTCGCAACACCAGTCAGCGAAAAAGCCTGACTCCCTGGGCTGAGGCTGGGAAAACTGTCATCCTCTTCTTTTTCCTCCCTCCCTCCTTCTCTCCCTCCCCGGTTCCTGCTCAGTGGGAGCTGGGCTGAGCCAAGCTGAGCCGGGGCAGCAGAACCAATATTTGTGAGAAAAGCGCTGTCGACTCACTCTGGGCCACTGGCTCAACACAGCAGCCCAGCTTTTGTAAATGAGCCCTCGACATCTGTGTTAGCGCTCAGTGCACTACGTCTATCAGACAGGGGCCCTTTAGCGCCAAGCTAATTTACAGTGCAGCCACTCTCCCCTACTTTCAACGCAGACCTGGGGTGATAAGGCAAATGCTTACGCTAATGTTTAAGTTAGACTTTTTATAAACTCTCTTTTACCTCTCCACCTAATTTATTTGGCACCTCAAGGACCTTAGGGTGCAGGGACTTGACCTAGCAATGCCAAGTCGACACTTTGAGAAAGTCAAGAGTGCAGCACTGAGCAGAATATTCACTGTAAGATCCATTTATTATACCTGCTTTTACAGACCAGTGATTGAAGGCCGCTGAATTTTATACACGATGCACAATATTGGATTTTTGCTGATATCCAGTATGTCGATATTTTCCATCTTATTTTGTGCCAAGGTAAATACAGACACATGCACATATTTTCTTCCACTTAATTGTAGAGAACATCAAGTCTGTCCTGTTGTGGAATTAACATGTTATCATGCCTACTTTTATCGTGATGACCCAGTGGCAGATACAGAATGTTTTTCAGAATGCACATGTTCTCTGGACATAATAAGAAAACTACATTGTCAAAGGTTTACATGATTAAAGTGTCATCTTATTGGCAGAAATGTGCATTTCGGGCTGATGCAGGTATTCATTAGTGATGACGTGCCGACATTCCCTTACTGCAGGTATTTATTTCTGAAGGAAAAAATCTTTTGTTGTGGATATTTAAAAATGTGTTATAGCTTCTGTTCTGTAAGTATTTGTTCCGCTGATAATTTAATAGATAATTATGTTAAGTAACAATGAATTTCCTCTGAAAATAAAACCCATTTCACACATTTTTGCCTTTTAATGTTTTATTCTTCAAAGACTGCATTACTGTTGTGAATTTCATGGTCGAGTTCCGTGTCTAAGTGTTCCCTCCAGCGGTTCAAAGGGCTGCCGGTCTGTGTGGTGGTGACTGAGGGTGCTCCGGTGGACAGCGGGGTTCTCTCACCTCTCTCATGATTGACAGCTGACTGTTGGCATGGTTCCTGTCTGTAACAAGTGACCCCCGCTGTTGACATCATTAACAAGGGTCCACATGGGCGCGCAGCACAGAGGAGTGGTTCCAATCCTTGACATAGCTACCTCCAACCCCTTTTATCTGTTTCCCTCTTTCTCCCCCTCTTATTATTCATTTTGAATATTAAACAATGATCCAGGTCTCCTCTGTCCTTGAGTTGGCATCCTACACAGGAGACCGCATACTCCTCCCTTCAAGTCATCCCTTTTTGTATTACTTTCTTTACCTCTCCGAGCTTTTGTTTTCCTCTCCGCCACTTCCCTCCTTTCTTTTTATTATGTATAATTAACAATGGTGCGAAGAATCCTCCGTTCAGGAATTAAAAAGAAATAATTCCACTTTTTAATCCCCCCTCCCTCTTCAAATATATGCTAATGATGTCGTTTTCCTTTATCTTTTTATAATAAAGGATTAGGCCAGGACTGTCTCTAGCTGCAACTCGGGGACCAATTTAGCTTGGATCCAGGAGAGACAAACCCTTGTGGTTAATTACCATTCATTAACATAGTTTGCATCTTTTCTTCTTCTCAATACCCAGGAGCCAGCTATTGTCAATATTTGTCCCATATAAATTTCTGCATTTTTTTTCTTTAACGCAGTCACTGTCCTCCAGCGTAATGCGGCTAATGACAAACATTAATAACTCAGAGAAATCCGGTGGCGCGCTGGGTATAAGAGAGCAAAGCATCGGTGCCACGCAAATTATCCGGGAGCCCCCACCCCTCGCCGTCTGACTGTCTCTATTCCTCTCTCTTCCTTTTAGCGTGTAATGCATAGTCAACATGTTTGCTCGCCGAGCCCCGGCCTCGGCTGACACACTCGTGCTATTTCTGTGACATATTCAAATGCAGGCCCCCTCAGCTGGTACTCCCATGGGTTTAATTAACCTGGCCTTGCCTCTGACGCTCCCTCAGTGAAGACGTTAAAACGATCTTGAAAACACCCTTCAAACACCCCCCCCCCCACACACACACACACACATGTCTTCCACTAGGCGCTGTATATGATTCATCTCTCTACGTTCTGTGCAGGAATGGCGTGCTGTACCCTTCTTTTCTTCCCTTTCACTCTCTCCTTGTCTTCCACCCCTCTTTTCTTGTACAGCTCTCATTAAGTGAGGTTTCCTCTGGGAATTACTTTGATCAGGAGTTCCAAATGCAAAGTTTTCCCTCCCTTCCCCTTTTATTCACTTCTACACAATCAACTCGGTGTCATTTTTTTCCCCTGTCTTCATCTTTTTCTCTCAGCCCGACTTCTTTTTAAATCCAACTTCCTGGTCGTTTTTTTTTTTTTTTTGCTTTCTTTCCTCAGATTCCTGCAGGAGATTGTTCCTGGAGGGGTAGAAGAGGTCAGGGTCGCGGGTTGACTTTGGGGTCGATCGATGATTTGTGCCTGTGTGTGTTTGTCTTGTGTGTGTGTGTGTGTGTGTGTGTGTGTGTGTGTGTGTGTGTGTGTGTGTGTGTGTGTGTGTGTGTGTGTGTGTGTGTGTGTGTGTGTCCCAAGGCTTCTCTGTTGTACTTTTAAGTTCCCCGTGGTGTTAGTGCGTGCCACTTGGGTGGGAAGGCGGGTAGCCCACAGTACAAAGAACATCTCTGCAGCCTCCAACTGATGCACAATTAGTCCTTGCAGATCAGCCAGCTGCGGAGTGAACAGAAAACAGCCTCTGGTGATTTCCCTTACTTCACTGACACAGTTTCACACCCCAGCTATTGCTGCCAATGTATCATTCTGCTTTGATTTCACAGACACTTGGCACTGTCTTAAATAACAAGGTGCTTGTGACATACAGCCAAATGTGTTTTTGACAAATGTATAATGCATCATGTTTACTGTTTTCATTGTGTCTATCCTTCATGTTCGATCCACAGGGGGGAGGTTCAGACACAAAAGGTAGACGCTGTTTGCAGAGTGTGTGACAGAAATCCCTCCACACTTTCGCATTCACTCCTGACTGATGTGTGAAATTTCGGTCAAGGGTAATTATTTCTTAAACTTTCAGGCCGTGGAAGTGGCTCCTGCGTTACATCCGTGTATGATTTTTCTTTTTTCATTAGGACTGGATGCCACCTCAAAAGAAAAAAGGGAATCACTCTCTCCTGATGCACATATGCTATGTATACAACCTCATTGATCTTCACTTGAACAAGTCCCTTATCCTCCTCTACAGCGCTCCAGACATGAAACAGCAGCAGATTATGGGTGGATGCGGCCCGCCGTGGGAAGCTAGGGAGCAGATAAAAAGGCCAGCCACTCAGGGGACTAAAGCTATGTTTTGATGCTGTGTGATAAAGCAGAGGCATAGGGCGAGAGGAAGGGGAAAGTTACAGGATCTATATATATATATATATATATATATATATATATATATATATATATATATATAGCTTCTCTTTTTGGATTCCTTTCCCCTTCCTCTCACATCTTTGTCTTGTCCATTGTAACCAAGCTGTTCCTGCACTTTTCTTGTTCTTTGACACTCACTCTTTCTCCGTCCCCATGGACGGTCCTAAGCCTTGCTCATGGCAGCTGTCTCTCTAAAGCCATGGCCTGAGCTCCTGGGCAGAAAAAAAAAGAGAGGGAATGAGAGAGGGGTTGGTCTGGTCTCTAATCCACCTTCTCTTGCGGTGCAGGAGTGAAGCTGCAGTCCTCAGCATCACCTCAGAGAGAAGCGACTCTTTCAGCGCGACTACCTCAACCCTCTGGTGTCCCTCGCGGCTGATCCGGGATGCTGTCTCAAGCGGTGTAGAAAATGTGGCTGCTAATATCACACATCAGTCAAAACTGACATTCCTGGGTTTACACCTTTAAATCTGCCAAGCATCTAAGCAGGGGATTTTTTTTTGGGTTCTGAGGATCCAAGTTCATCAATTGGCACTCTGCTCGTAGCTCTATTTTGTTTTGTGCGCTCGGAATCAAAACTAACAGCTCATACAGTGTTCATTGGTCCTAGCTGTTACAAAACAGGCAGCCATCCTTTGTTTTCTGCTCCAGCATATATAATAACACCTTAGTCTGCGGTGTATAGCTCCTCAAAGCACCTCTCCACCTTGACTAACTTTTCCAAGCGCTCATTAGCGGACTGGCTGAAGTTTGGAGGGTATGAAGCGGGGCTGGCAGATTACCCCCTGTAAAGTAGCACACCTCAGGTAATCACACTAATGAATTCAAGCACCCCCCACTCACCCGCCCCTTTTCCCTTTCTCCTTTTCCCTTTACTTACTTTCTCCCTTTCTTCCACAGTGGCGGGTCGGTGCAAGAAGTGCCAAACAACAAAGAAGTGTTTGTTTGCATAATATTAGCACTGCACGCTCGCACACAGTGGCGGGGGCCTGACTGCAGGACTGACTGGAGGCTTCCCATGAACACAGGTGGAGCAGGGCGAGCATCACTGGGACCAATTAGAGCAGAGCGCAGGTACATTAGCATGTTTGAGTGGAGTGGGATGGCGTGGGGATTGGAAGGCCTTTACGAAACCCAAAAACACATGACCACGGCCTGTTGTGTGTTGGTTGCTCGTCTCCGGTGAGACGACTGGCATATGTGTGACAAATGACCCCTGGTCCGCTGTCACGGCCCGTCCTGTCTCTCCCATCTGCACCTAAACACACATTTTTCCTCGCCGATATAATTGCCTGTTTCCTGAGGCACAAGTTCTTCGGGGCTTTGTTCTGGACCAAATATAAACATGACCATTTGGTAATGTTTAAAAGATCTGGGTTTTTTTTGTTGACTGTTGCCTCAAAGGTGAAAAGAAACATGTGTTTAGGTCACAGGTGCAGACAATGAACGTAGCTAGCTGAGTAGAAGAGCAGGTGGTCCTGAGCATAAACAGAGACCAATTTAGTTAAGGTAACTTGGTAAATTGAAGAAATCCCGAGGCATTCCCAATGCCAGGTGTGTGTATCGTTGATTTTGGTTCTGCTTGGGTTTTGGTCTCGGGTAGTGGTGGATTGGAGTGGACTGGGCAGTGCTGGGCGTCCTCCGTAGTCTCATCCCACTTTCTGATTCTAAGCTCCAACAAATATGCATTTGTTGCAACTGAGAGGCAAGGATTCCTGGAGCTCCATGATGCCGGAACTCATGGATTCCAGAAACACCCCCTTTCGCTCCTTGCTAAATTAAGGGCTGGCAATAGGCCACCCGTTGCTGGTACTACAGACGATGGTGTATTCGATGGGCGGACTAGAGAGAGAACTCATTGATTCGTAGGGGTGATGAATGTGGAAGTATGGATAGGGGTGGTGGGGGGATTTGTAATGGTGTTGGAAAATGTTTAGTTGAGGGGTAGTTGGTGTTGTGATTGATTGAGGTTGGATTCGGGAATGATTTCAGTATTTGAGGGGGGGTGTAGGAGTCGTGTAGTCGAAGAGGCTCGGCTTTGTACAAGTTGAGTTTTGCGTGAAGCGTTGAAGGAGGTTTGGTTTTGAAGTTGGGACGTTCACCTCCTGTATTTTTATAGTGTGGAAATTGAGTTGGTCGTTTGTAGTCTGGCCCCCCTCATCATGAAGAAAGCTCTGGCAAAAACGTGTGTGGAGTGAGGAGAGGCGTACATTGGACCGCTTGGGCACAAGGGCCAGGTTCCCTATCAGAGGGAGAGGGTTTGTGAAGCGTTTGGTGGGGGTGTTGTTGGCTCTTTGACCAATTCTCGGCAGTGGCTGGGTTTGTTGTAAAGCTGTAAGGGACTGAATTTTAGTTGGTATGTGACCCTCATGCACACACCACACCCATCACGAGATTGAGTTGGGAGTTGAGTTGAAAGACGTTGGGTGAAAATAGAGTCTGATTGAATGGAAAGCGTGACCCTCGTTGAAGGTCACCTCACGGGTCGGTCAAAGCCAGGGTGCGAAGGATGGGTGGGATTTCGGGGGATCGAGATTTAATCCGGAAGATAGGGGAAGGATGTTGAATGTTCTGGATTTGTTTTGGGCATGTCCTGGTACTACTATAATGTCATGCAACAGGTTTTTTACATTTCAGTTGCTTTTAGGTTTTTGGCAGATTACTCTGTCATTGTGGGATGTGCCCATGTTGTGAAAGATAGGGAAATAGGGATACGGTGGAAACCATGATTCACACTACCCTCAGCATGCTCGAGAAAAGATTATCAGCAGGATGAGTTACTTTTTTAGATTACATGATAGGTGGTGAGATAGATGGGCCATTGGGAGTCATGTCATGAGGGCATAAACATCAAGTAGTTTCCTATTTTCTTTTCGTTTAGGTTGGTTGCCATATGGACGGTTCTCCTCGTATGGATACAGGTAGTCATGCCAGGCCTCCCATTGGACTAATGACCTCATGGCCATGTGGAGGGGAAATTATTTGGTTTTGCAGCTGTGGTAGGGCGACAATTAATTTTCAGTTTTAAAACACGCCCAGGATGGGGATAAGTTGATCAAGGCGATGTGTCATTATTGGCGAATAGTTCCACCCCAAGTGTTTTGGTTGTCGATATAATAAAGTCCTAGGATGGGATGGGATTTCCCGCCTGTATGGGTCGTGTGGTAGTGGCAAATATATGGGGGGGGTAGCCTGCAAAAGCCTTGCATTATATAAGGTAAAAAGCGAAAGAAAAGACAGTGCATGCATCTTTCATCTTGGGTGCATCCTCACAAATCCAAAGGCATAACCTTGTCCCGCGCCCACCAGCGGTCTGGGGGTAAAATGGACTGTGAAAGCAACACGCTCGGTCTTGCATGTTTGGGCTGAAAACAGGTTGGGTTTTTGTTCTCAAAAAAAAAAAAAAAAAAAAAAAAAAAAAAAAACAAAAAAAAAGGAAAAAAAAAAAAAAAAAAAAAAAAAAAAAAAAAAAAAAAAAAAAAAAAAAAAAAGACGTGTGTCGATAGTGTCCCTCTCTGGTGATTGCAAGCGGGGAAAAAAAAAAACTGGGTGAAATGAAAAAAGGAGGGAACAAAAGAAAGAAACAAATGGAGATTGTGGTGAAAAAAAAAATGAAAAAAAAAAATATATTGGTTGTTTCTAATAATTTTTTAAAATTTGTCTCAGTTTTAATTTGTAATCTTCTACTAGTTTTAAGGTGCGAATTTATAATGGAATATTTTGTGTGTAATTGTCTATATTTTGGGTGAATGTATACTTTTGGGGAGAATTAATATTGATTGGGTGATGAAAATCATTATATGATGTTATTTTGGTATTTTAAGGACAATCGTTGTTTAAAATTAGTAGTTTTCCTTTTGATTCCCTCTGTCTGTATGGTTGTGTTTTGTTTTTGCCAACGAGCATTGTTGCTGTCTCATGCTTGGGCCCCGGAGGGGTTGAGCTCAAGAGGAGTGACCAGGGCCTCGGTTGTTCGTTTATTGATAAGTTTGTTTGTTGAACTGAGTTCTTGGTGAGTTTTGACATGAGATGCTCCTGGTTTTGCTTATAAAAGGGGGGGGCTGGGGCCTCGGTGGAATTGGGAAATTCTGCGTTGTGCGTGGGAGGTTGCATGCGGGGTTGGTGTGTTCGCTATTAGGGCCTCTGTAGGTTATAACTTGGAGGAACGTGCGTAGTTTGTGGTGCGGGGGGGGGTTTTCACGATGCAGTGGAACTGTCATGGAATTGAGCGAACAAGAGTGTATGGTTCACGGGTGATATAATAGTAATGAAATCAGCCCCGTCCGTACTACCTGCATTGAACAATCCTTGCAGGATTATAGACCTGTCTCTTCACAATGGGGGGGGACTTGCCACAATGACTGTGGGGGAGTGAGGGAAAGTCGGGGGGTAGAGGCGGGATTTAGGGGTGTGGGTTGAGGGGGATGATTTGGTGGTGTGGGTAGGGGAAGGGGAAAGAGTGGTGGTGGGGGTGGGGGGGGGGAGGTGTGGTGGGTGGGTGGGGGGGTGGGAATGTGGGTGTTTGGGGGTGGGGGGGTGGGGGGTTGTTTGGTGTGTGTGTGGGGTTGGGGGGTGGGTTGTGGTTGGTGGGGGGGGGTGTGGTTTTGGGGGGGTTGTGGTGGTGTGTGGGGTGGTGGGGGGGTTGGGGGTAGTGTTTGGGGGTGTTGTTGGGTGTGTGGGGGGTGTTGGGTGTGTTTGGGTGGGGGGGTTTTTTTTTTGGTGGTTTGTGGTGGGGGTGGTGTTGTGTTGTTGGTATTGTGGTGTTTGGGGGGGATGATTGGTATATTGTGGGGTATGGGAGGGTATGTTGATTCTGATTTTTATTGTATATTTCAGATGTGCTTGGTAGGAGTTATTGATATTGATGGTTTTGTATTTTATGTATAATGATTTGTAATATGTGGGATAGTTCATGTTTATTTGAGTTATTGATGAGATTAATGTGTGTGATTTTAAAATTTTGATTCTAGTTGATTATGTACATTTTGAATAGTTAGTACGAGATTTTGTGTGCATCAATCAATATTACACATACACCATAAAAAATACAACAGAAGTCAAAAAAAAATTGGACCAAATCTGTTTATTTTTTTTAGCAAAAAAATAAAAAATAATAAAAAATAAATAAAAAATAAAAAAAAAAAAAAAAAAAAAGACAAAACAGAAAAAAAAAAAAAATAAAAAAAAAAAATATAAAAAAAAAAAAAAAAAAAAAAAATGAAAAATAAAAAATAAAAAAAAAAAAAAAAAACAAAAAAAATATGAAAGAAATTAAAAAAAATAAAATAAAAAAAAATAAAAATAAATAATAAAAAATAAAAAGAAAAAAAAAAAAAAAGAATAGAAGAATAAAAAAAAAAAAAAAAAAACAAAAAAAAAAAAAAAAAAAAAAAATAAAAAAAAAACAAAAAAAAAAAGTAAAAAAAATAAAAAAAAAATAAAAAAAAAATAAAAAAAAAAAAAAAATATAAAAAAAGATAAAAAGAACAAAAAAAAAGAAAAAAAAAAAGATACCAAAAAAAAAAAATAAAAAAAGAAAAAAAGAGGTAAGCCAGATATAAATAATTAGATCGATCCATCTGGATGTCTTATTTTATTATTTGCTCTAAATTCTAAAGAAAATAATTAATTAAATATAAAAAATAATCTAAATTTTGTCGCCTGATAACCTAGACGAGATAGAGTTATGCGAATAGAAGATTTTACTTAACAGAATGGAAGAAAGGTAAAAATAGGGGAAAGAACAGAAGTCTGAAGATGTGGGCTTAAACTCAAGAGAATACTACCGGGTGCAGGACGGTAGTTGCTTGACGTTGCACTGTCCGGCAGCCAACTGTTCCGTATCTTGATTTGTGTACTAAGTGAGGCTCACAAACATCACCCAAAATCATAAGGTTCTTAGGTGGGGGGGTTGCGCTTTTGCTTGATATTCTTGTTAAAGGTGAGGCAGTAATGGGCCCTAATCATGTTCTAGCTCATGCTATTTTTCAACCGTTGTCTTTATGTACGTTTTTGTATTTTTTCCTGATGGAGGTATCACAGCCTCTTCTGTCTGAAGGCTTTTCATGGAAAGTTGAGGAGGATTTATTGTCTCACGAGTCTTCGCTTCTTAATTTCCCTCTTCATCCTTTATAAGTTATGGACAAATGGGAAACGACGCTTAACCTTTTTAAGTACTAAAATGGGAGGAAAACTCACCAGGCTCGGGCCACACGCTGCACCACACAGATCACTGAGGTCCAGACCTCTCCCCCGTTGGGTGGTTCAGGGGGATCCGAGAGAACAAAATGAACTAAAGCACTTTACTGGCATGGCAGAGTGCAGAGCACAGCTTGCCCGAGGCAAATAGCAGAACTCTATCAGAAGCTGCCCGCCGAGGGCAAACGCGCTGGCAGTTACAAGCGCGCGAGCAGGAAAGAAGAAAAAAAACTGAGGATGTAGGTGGGGTGGGGAGAGGGTGTAGGCTGGCGGCTCTGGTCACTGTTCAGCCCTGCGGTTGTTTGTTGATGTATGTGTTTGTGATGTATCACTCCTACCTCTCTGTGAGCCAATAAGAGCTGCTCAGGCCAAATAAACATTTGGTGTTCAGGGAGCTCCTCGAATGTATCTGCTGTGTCCTCGAACGTATGCTGCTTTCACTATGGAGCTGGTCTGATCTTAGTCATACAACATACTGTAGTCAGATGAGCTGAATGGCATTTGTTTTTGTTTTACTCTTCTCCACATCATCATTGCTGCATCATTTCTTACCACTAGGTGGAAGCAGATCATCAGAGATTGTGACTTGTTGGGCAGTGTGAAGACAATACAGGCAGAGTATAGATGGATACAATGACCAACAACAGAAACATTTATGTGCTGCTTGTGTAAAATGTTAAAATATAGACATTAAATGTTGACATCCTTAATTGTAAGGTTTTTATAGGTGCACTATGTAGTTTTGTGAAAGACATTTCACTCAGAGAATCTTTATTGGTTGATTTTTATCAGGGAAGCACAGTTTAATACTTGTTTTGTTTGCAGAAGTGTTTTACATAGCCATCTTTCTAGCTTCATGCTCCTTTCTGGGGACCTCATTGTCAGTGCATTTATTCAGTTATGAGAAGATATGATTCTAATAATGTTTTTAAGTTTGTATTATTTCCTCATTTATATGGTAAATAGTACCTTTCTGAGTTTTAGTTTCTTTTCCAAGGGTGAATTAATGCACCTTCAACTGTGAAATCTTTTTGTTGTGAAGACATTTTCTGTTGTTGTATTCCTTGTGAATGTTTTCTTTTTCTTTTAGTAATTAAATTGAAATCATTATTTGTTTTTTAATTTATTCATTCTGAGTCTTTGTATATGCAATAGATCAATTGTTTAAATTAAATTGTTAGAAACATTTTTAGATAATTCCTTCTGTCTGAATGTAAGTTCAGGAGTTTTCCACACGATGGCGCCACTAACATAACAAATGTTTCTGCTTATTCTAAACCAGCTCCGCCTTTAAATAATCCTCTGTGGTGGAATTTGATCATCACAAGAGATGCAGATTTAGACACTATTTCTAAAATAGATTTTAAAAAAAAGATAAATAAATACAGAACAAAAGCCCAGCAAGATGATTCAGCAATCATGGCATAGTGATGATAGTGATTAATTCTGTACTGAGGGAACAAATGAATCGTCTGATAACTAAATGTAGGCCTATTTACAAAGGAGATGTGTCATGTTTGTTAAACTGTGACTGCATATGAACATCTTGTACTGTTTGGATGATTCCCACACAGTCTAATCTGCAGCTGACATGCAGCAGAGACATTCATTACCTCTATCATCAAATGGTCAAACAGCTCATCATTTTGGCACATAACTTTATTTTTTGGTTATTTTGTTGATGTGTTTCACATTGTGTTTGCATTTCACCACCAAAACATGACTTCTAATAGGTTTATTTAAATGCCTTTTATAAAATTTAGGAAAGGAAACATTAAAATATAACGTTCCACTTTTTCCTAAATGTTGCACGAGTCGTTGGATGTTCACAGTTCATTTCCTACATGGAAGCTTCTGTGGACACAAACAGCCTCAGTTTGCTTTCATTTGACACCTCACAGTCGCAGATATGGCCACATTAAAGATTTGTTAGCCTATCTGGTGATCACGACTGCGAGTCTTATTCCAGGGCTGCGTTAGTGGCCATATGGGATGTGTCTCTGACTGTCTGCCCCAGTAGTCCTCCAGCTATCGACCTGCCATCTGGTGTCGAGCTGACAAAATGTTTGCAGGTGACTTCTTAGCTATGCTGCAGTTGTTTAGGCCTGATCACGTCAGCTGAATAATATTGTATATTATTATGACCAGACTGAGTTAGGTGAATGTAATGCCTTTTTAAAAAACTCTCATTATCACTGTCTAATTTACAGAAAAGCTCTTTTTTGGAAGAGGTGTTGCAAATTGCATAAGACAGCTATTTCAGTTTGTCTTTGTATATTGTAGCTGTCCCTACCAAATAAACCATAAATAAATAAATGGTCTGAGTAGCTGAAAAAAGGGGATAGATACATTCCAGTAAAGGAATCCTACAGCAGCACTGGTTTGTTACTGGTAGTGCTCACTTTAAAGCCCACATCCACTACAATCTATGAATGAATGTGACCACATGTTTCTGTCCTGAACACCGAGTATCGTGCCAAAACTTCTTTTTGTTTCACACCAGTAAATGTTATCTGATTTTACTGGAGGTATTCAGATCCTTTACTTAAAGGGTAACTCTGCCAAGTTCTACTATTATAGTGTAGAGGTCTTGGGGATGACAAGTGAAAATGTGAAAAAAAAGTAGTGTAAAGCCTTATGTGGCCCCAGAGGAAGTAATCTAATCATGCAATGTGAGGAATAGCCTCCAGTGATGTCACTCAGTGGCTAAATTGCATTGTGGGTAATGTAGGCTGCCGGTCTTGAAAATGGTCCCTAAAACTCTCCATAATGAGTCCAGCATGGTTTAAGAGGGCAACGCTGGACCAGTGGGCTGCTTTTCAAAACCTGTCGTTCCCCACAATGCAATTTAGCATCTAATTGACATCAATGTAAGGAATTTATCAGAGTACATGCAGATTCCTCTGGAGCCACAGAAGGTACACTGCTTTTCTCATACATACATTAGTACCCTCTAAGACCTGTAAACACACTTTAATGTGTAAGATTGGTGGTTACCCATGATTAAAGTATCTACAGTATCGGTTGGCAGGTCATTTTGCAGAAGAGGCTTCTTGTCAGTGTCCCTCAAAGGTCCTATAAAATACAAAAATCAAACAATAAACATTAGGTAGCCTACAGGAAATGGCAAGAATATCAAATAAATGGGGTAAAAGAATGCGTGTGATATATTAATTCACGTTGCCTACAAAATATGCATAGTTAGAGGCATGTTTTGTCCGTTATCTGGAAAGCTGTCACCACATGTTTCATTCTATAAATGCTCCAGAACAAATAAATCTGAGCCTCTACACTTCTGTCACAACTGGACAAACTCCATCTGCTGAAGATCACGTGATGCGGTTGAAAGCTCCAGAACAGATTGGACCTTGCTGTGAGACTGTGTAACATTACTCCTGTTTCCAGTCAAGCAACATTAAAACTATGTTATAGTCACAGTCAATGAAATCCTCCATTTGATTTAAATCCTCTCGGCTCAAAAGTTTGTGTATCTGCACATTTTTCTTTTTCTTTTTTTTTTCTTTTTTATTTTATTATTCATTGTTTTTTGTTTTTGTTTTGTTTTGTTTTTTTAAATCTGGACCCTCTTTGTGTTTTATCTTTTTATTTTGTGTCGCCAAGTGGAGTCATTTTCCCTGATGGAACAGGAGGGAAGTGAGTTAGTAAGTCAGTCTGGGTCTGTTGATGGGTGCTGTCCAGGGTGCTGGAGAAGGATTGAGTCCCATTAGGAGGGAAAGCACGTTCACTGATTGTACAGGCTCCTACACCTGAGTGTTTTACAGTCTTTCTTTCTTTCTTTCTTTCTTTCTTTCTTTCTTTCTTTCTTTCTTTCTTTCTTTCTTTCTTTCCCAGGCGGTGGAAGTGAATCTTCTCATTTTCTCTGCATCATCTCACAGATCAACTCTACAAGTCTCTGTCTTCTTCTTCCCCCTTCCCAGCTCGTCCTTGTCCCTAAACGATCTTAGATTAGAAAACACCTCAGCAGCCTGTTTTTAGCGCGCCGGCCCGGCTGCTGTGAGCAGGCGGACGCTTTAAAAAAAAAAAAAAAAAGGAAGCTAGCTCCGACGTCAGCGCCGTTTTAGACATGTGGCTCTGACATCCAATAGCCTGATCGAGGCTTTAATCAGCCCCCCTTTTCTTTTTTTTTCTCCTCGCAGGAGATCCCTCCGGTGAAGACCAGCGTAGACAGGACTTAGCGACGGCTGCAAGATCACCACATCCAGAAAAAAAATCACACTTTAGGACCGAGATCTTTCCTCCTCCTCACCACCACCCGCAGCACCACCAGTTCACCTCCTCAGCTTAGATCCACCGTGTAGCGACCATGTCTGTAGCGGGGCTGAAGAAGCAATTCCACAAAGCCACTCAGGTAAGCGGGGACTCGACGTCCCGAGCACCGGATCACACCAATGCATGTTCGAGATGGTAGAGATTCATCTTCTTCTTTTTTTTTTTTTTTTTACGCGTGTTTTAGAAAGAAAAAAAACGCGTAAAATCACCCCCCCCCCCCCCCCATCGCGCTCTCATGTTGTAGTAGAGCTCCATCTGTTACCTCTGAGTCTCTCCCTGGCTGCTGTCCCGGTGCTGAAACCTACTCCACTGGAAAAAAAAAAAAAGAAAAGAAAAGACTGCAGCAATGCACCAACAGAATATGTTATCACTCGTGTTTTACACTGCAGCCTCTGTTGTAATGTGGTTTTTATTTGTGATTTACGTCGATTATTACACGACGGTGAGGATGAGGATGATGATGGGGTTGGTGATGCCGGGGGGACGTCAGTTCCTCTCGGTACCCTTCAGATGACATTCTGCGCAGAGTAAAGCTCCAGAGCTGCGGCTCATGGCAGCCGATCGCTGTCGTCATGGGGCTGCTTGTTTCGCCCCTGATTGAAAGGAGGTATTTTTTTAAGAAAAAAAAAAAAAATCAGTGTTCTCCTTCAGCGGGAACTCCGACGCGCAAGATGTTACGCAATGGTTAAGTGCGCCTCGGCGGAAATCCGCTCCTGTCAGCAGCGGCACGCCATGACCTCGGCGCCCTCTAAACGCATTTATCTCCTATTGCGGGGAAACGAGCAGTGGTGAATTAAAGGATGTGTTCACTGTCGTGTTGTAAGCACAGGAGACTGTAGGATCCGTGCTCAAAGTGGGAGCCAATCAGGTGAGATGGGCTCATGGAGGGAAGGTGTGGAGGCTCTGCTCCTCTCTGCAAGACCATCCTGGACACTTTGGTTTATCTTATTTTATTTTTTTTAGCTATTTTAGTCGTCTTACCATTTGAGAATTGATTTTTTTTTACATAGTGAAAGGGTTCAGTGGTGTTTATCATGTGCCTCCAGTCACGGGTGTGGTCCGGGTGCTGGGAGTCACCTCACTTTTGATGGTGATATGGTTCGTTTGTTTGTTGGTTCGTCAGCAGGATTAAACAGAAACTACCGAATGGATTTCCACCACACTCGAATGGAGGGATGGGTCTTCGGCCCAGAGTAGACGCCATTAACAGACGGATTTCATGATCTGTTTCTCCGTTTCTTGAAAGTCATGATTCATGGCCGCCCCAGCAGCTCAGTTGGTGTACAGAGACGTCTTCCTCGCCACAGCGGCCGAGGGCTCGAGTCCGACCGGCGGCCCCCTTTGCTGCGCGTCACCCCCCCACTCTCGTCCCTAAAGGTGTTCAGTCAATAAAGCCATGAAAAAGCCTAAAACACACATTAAAGAAGTGATAGTTCAGGTCGTACGATCAGTCCCTATTCAGTGTATAACCTGCAGGAGATGACCATCAGCTCTCCACCTGTGTGGAGCAGCAGCAGAGGAAGCGAAAGTCCCTGAAAAGATATATGTTAAAGTGCACATATGTTTCAGCCATTTTGGGGCGCTTTACATTGCCGTCGAACAGCCTTCTCCGTCAGCACTACATACCCTCAACATCTGTATTCCTATACACAAGCGGCATGCAGTGCCAAAGGAAAAGACTGTTTGACGGCAACGTAAAACACTAATAACATTAAAACATTTATATACAGATATGTATTCTCTAGGTGGCTAAAATACGTCTTTAACGTTGCGAGATGCGAGAGGTGTTTTGTTTTCTTGGTCCAACATTCACATTAATTTATCCAGGAATGCCTCATGGATCTTGAGGCCTCGAGGTATACACTCTACTAAGTGCCATTCTAGTTTGAAGTGTGAATGGTCCCAGTGATCCGTCAGCAGGCGGTGCTTGGCTCTCTAGCCGTTTTACCACTGTCTGTCCTTTAGGTCTGGGTATAGTTAAAAAAGAAAAGATACTAGTTCCTGAAAGATATTCTTTCCTAATACCAATTTTATGAAATCCATTAAATAAAAAAAGATTTCATGACAAATACACGCGGTGAGCTACATCCCTGGGCGCGACCTAGTTTTTTTCCTGCATGCCTGGAGACAGCCTATCAACAGCGCTGTTGGATCTTGTCACAACAAGCATGCTGCATGCTTATTGGCTGACTGACGCTGATGAGATTAACTCCTTAGGTATTGAAATTTGGTATCAGACGTCAAGACATTTATGATTCACGATGGTATCAAGGCAAGTCGTTCTGTTGCATAACAGTATCGATGTTTGATACGCAGCCCTCCTCTCCTAACCACCTTTATTTCCTTTTTCATAATACTAGTGAATGTTTTATTAAAGAATTCCTAAACTGACTGGTGCATCACGCTGTCATCATTTGTTATTACTGGATGTAGGCCTAATGCATTGTACGATATTCACTTCAAGGTTACTCAGAGGTTTCCTCCACCTATCGCAGCCATTTTAGGGCCTTATTTTTATTCCTGAGAGCTCAGACTGAAGCGTTTAACCATCATTAGCTTTGGAAGCTGTCCCAGCGCCGGCCGTAATGGGATCTTGATGGTCAGAGGAACGAGCAGATCCTCCCACCAACTCCACGGCTTTGGGAAGACTTTTATTTCTGGTGTTAGCTGGAAGCACCAGCACATCTCAGGGCGGTTGTCCGTTGTCTCGCGGGTGAGTCACAGTGACACTGACAGGCAGCTCTGGGGCGTCACACAGCAGGAGGCCTGTAGCCTGGCTGAGTCACACGAACAAGCTCCTCTCTGTCCTTGTTCTCCGGTTCACCTCGCCTACAAATGGACTTCGTTTTACAGCTTCCAGTTTGCATCATTCATCATGTTTGTGAGCGGTTGTCACTAAGATGGGAGGGAATAATGATTTAATTCTGACACTCATAATAGCGTATCTCCTGAAGGTCAGCAGATATTTAACTCTCCTGATTGCATGTTGGACCTGAATAACTTGGAGTTAATTCAACAGATGCGATCCAATATGGTGACACACAAAATGAAGTCCAGTGTTGTATTTTTAGTTAATTTATGCCGCCGTGAGTCGCTTGTGTTTCTGTTGCAGCGACACTCTGACAGTCTGGAGGCTTCTGCAGATGATTCAAGCCAGAAATATAAACACTCTTGAAGAGCAGCACCTCGCAGAACCAGACCTGGAAGAGTTTCATTACATTTCCGAATTCAATAAAAAGGAATCGCAATTCTGCTGTTAACACACTTCTCAGTTTTAATCAGGAGCTCAGATTGGGAGTTGACAGCAGCCCACGCGGGGCATTAGATGGCTGCACAGATTGTGTTAATTCTGTGTGATGAGTCTATTGTCACCCATTAGCAGAGCCCTCTCTCTCCATCTCTCTCTCTCTCTCTCCCTCTCCCTCTCTCTTTCTCTCACTGCAGATGTTCCTCAGCAGCCTCGTGTTCATCTGTGTCTGTGTGTGAGGCGAGGGCTGCATGAGAGCATTTGTGTCTGTAAATATGCATTCGGTTATTTGGCTGTTGGTGTGCATGAATAAAGAGGTGTGGTTGAGTGTGTAAAAATATGCAGCGGATACGTCTGAATTTGTAGAATTTTTTTACGCTGGGCCGTCTTCATTACTCAGTTTTTATTCCCAAAGTGATTCAGTCAGCTCTAGGCACAGAGTTAGCTCTCTCTGTGGTCTACTGCCGTCTGTTCCTCGTCCCCCCCCCAACGCACACACACACACACACACACACACTCTGTCTTTTTCCCCAGACTCCCAGTGGCAGAAGGCTCCCATCAACCCCTCTGTTCCCGTGCCACAGCCCTGTAATCCAGGCCCAGACTAACAGCAATCTGGCTATTTACACACACACACACACACACACACACACACCCTCCAACCAAACCTGAGCAGTATCCCCACCCCACCCCACCCCACCACGTGAAGAGGGGGTCACATGGATTAAGGGACAGGACCAGGGATTAAACAGAATCAGATATGAGTTTGGCAGAAATTATGTCAGCATTAAAGGAATAGTATGAATTTTTTGGGAAATATGCTGGTTCCCTTTATCGCTGTGAGTTAGATGAGAAGATTGATATGACTCTTATATCTGTAAAGACAATGTGCAGCAGCCAGTTAGCTTAGTTTAATTTAGCTTAGCATAAAGTCTGGAAACAGGTGGACACAGCTAACCTACAGCTAATTTAAAGAGATGAAATCTAAGAGCTGTCGAGATTTCAGATTATCATGGCCAAAAGATTCACATTAAAAATATTATTATGCTATCTGTGGATAGTGTCACTCTGGTTCGTCGCCTCCTTGTGCAGCTGTAGTAAGATCTTCTTCCCCTTGTTTTTTTCTGTCTTATTAGTGCATTGTCACAATTTTCTATCGCAAAGCCTGAATGGGAAGAAACAGAATTTATTTAAGAGGCACTGGATTATTTGCACAATATTATCTTATGTTTATATTCAACAATGTTGGTAATTAATTTTGAAATATAACAGTTATTGTCAGTATGAATACATTGCGACACCTTTAGCTGTACCATTTGCCTCGACTGGCAGCAGTCACTTAATCCAGTCCCCACTGGTTGCAAGTGGTCGTAGCCACTTATGGAATGTAACTAAGTACAACTACTTTGCTTGTTTGGAGATACTTTACTTCGGTCCGTCTACTTTCTGCTAATTTATATTTTCACTCCAATACATTTTGGAGGCAATTATTAGACGTTTTACTCCACTACTTTTATCTGATAACTTCAGTTACTTTGCAGATTTCATGCTGCATCAGAGCCAAAGTAGTGTATTTTAAGACTAATTTATTTGAACCAGCACTCAGAGAAAAAAAATTATTCCAGTAGTTGGAAAAAACTGAATATCTGGTCTGATATTGATACTATTGGTTCATTTATTACTGGGAAATTTGTTTTAATATTTTTACTTTTACTCAAGTATCCAATATTTAAGATATTAAATGACAGATTTCCTTGCTATAAGCAGCAAAATCTCTCAATGTGGACGAAATAAAATCACAAGATTAAACATATCAGCAAATAAATAATAATATCACACCGGTTGATGTGCAGATTGGAACAGATTGCACATCCTAAAACGCCGTGTTGACCTTCGAGCCCTGTGCACCGCTAATTGCTAATTAGCTGTGCAGCTTGGTCTGAAGTTAAATGTTCAGCATCTGCTTTGTGGGAGGATGAAAATCCTCACTTTGTGCGCTGGGGGGGCATTTCTTCATTATGGTCCAAGAGAAACGGCCCATAAAAGGCAGAATGCTGTGAAGTCCCTGGGAATTTATGAGATTCCCACACGAGCACACTTAAACAACCTCCGCTTCACCTTCTCACATACATCACTGAGTAATTTATTTCACACGACCACAATCACACTTGTCTGTGATGGCAGGCATCTCTGTCTCTCTCCCTCTCTCACTTTCTCTCTCTCTCTCTCTCTCACCCAAGGACATCGGGGCTCAGAGTGGTGCAATAATAACGGGGGCCATTTTATAAAGAATGGAAGCACACGGGGCATGAAGGGTAAAACCCAGAAGGTTCCCAAGAAATTGCCTTTTAAAAATAGGTATATGTTTATTCAGCATGTCGTTACTCATCCCAACCGTGGCTTACGTTATAAAATATTCTGCTACACTCTAATAGATTTGAATGCCATGAGACAGTTTGAAAATATCAGCCTGATATTCCTCCTCTTATTGTTTTAAGCAGAGACAAAGCGTTTCTCTCTGTCGTATTTTCAAAGGTGACGATTGCTTGCTTATTATGTCACAAAGTCAACTCCACCTCGGAGTGAAATGAGTCATGCTTTGAGCAGATGCTACTTTCATGATGGCTCCCGTTCCCGTGCAGAGACTCGTGTGTGTGTGTGTGTGTGTGTGTATATGTGTGTGTGTGTGTGTGTGTTTGTGTGTGCGTGCATGTTGTCTCATGGTTGTGTCCCCTCCACTAATGGTTTAGAAAACTGCACAGTGCAGCTCCTGAAGCCTCACAGTCCTGCTTGTCTGTTTGCTTCAATCAAACCCCTGTTTGAATACCAGTTTTTCTATCCATCTTAAGGCTGCTGAGAGAATGTTTTACCTCCATGGAGTGAGTGAGCGAGCGAGTGAGTGAGTGAGTGTGTGCTGCCAGCAGGAAGACAGAAAAATGTTTAATATATAGAAACTGCGGGAGAAAGAGGGGCGATGAAGAGGATGGTAAGGAAGCCTGAGAAAGTGTGCCAGAGCGAAAGGGAAAACAGTCTTTGGGGGGGTTCGTGCTGCAGTATTTTCCAAGTAAAATGGCTGCTTGCATCTTGTCAATGTCAGAAAAAGCCTTACAAGTTTCCTCACAAGTGTGGCTTCTTCCTTGTGCATCTCGTGTTTAAATCCATTTAGTCTGAAGTTGCTTCTTTTCCCCTATTTTTTAGGTCATGTTAGTGAGTTTGAGAGAGACAGAAAAAGTACACCCCAAAATGAAGCTCTGTCATTATCTGCTCACCCATGTGCATCGTCCACGATCCCGGGAACTTAACTGCAAAACAGTGTTGAGGCATTCTCTGAAACAACTGAAGTAGAATGTAAAAAAACAAAACAACAAAAACAAGCTAAAATAAAATGGCTCCAAACATCTCGTTCAGCATAATCCAAGCCCCAAAATCCCAATTTGATTTGAAGGGATGTCATTTACACCCTCGACACGCAGCTGCAGCGAAGATTTCAGCTTTCCAAAGGGTGTAAATAACGTCTCTTCAAATCAGTTTGTGGCCTCGGGGCTCCCGAAGGTATGGATTACCATCCCCATATACTTCAGTTGCTTGGGAGAATGCTGTATTGCTGTAAAGTTCCAGAAAGGTCTTGTGGAGTGAATAGATAATGACTGAATTTTCATTTTGGGTGAACTAACCCTTTAAATACAGAAGAAGGAGTTGCTTTTCTTCATGTCTCTATAAATCTGCTTCTACAAGTTTTTCATTTAATCAGATCAGATTATGTTTTAGTATTGGGTGGGAAATATCCGCCTGGCAGCACATCAACACCATATGGGCCATATACAGTCCATCAATTATTATATAATGATATCAAATCTAATCACAGAGATGAATTCAGGCTTCAAGCAACACTGGTTCAGTATATCTTCAGATTTATGTGAACACTGTGGACAATTGCTTTCTATATTGAGGCTGTTTAGTGTGACAAAAATACGCATGGAAATTTACCGGCAGCACGGAGAAACAAGCTGTCCTACTTTTTTAAATGAAAGCAGTGGAATACCTGCAGATCGGAGAGAAACATCACCCCGTAAAGTCGGCTAGTAAAAGTTGCCCATTATGTTTTTTTAACAATGGCTTCGGCTGTTAGCTGGAATACGAAGCCAAGACACCTTTGTGGAGCAGTTGTGCGAGTGTTATATGACCCGTGTTCTGCACAGGAACAAGAGAATCTGTCAGGCTGGAGTGAGAATGTTCTGAGTTGTTACTTTTAGGTTTTGTAGGAAGCAAGAAGCTGCTGTAAATTTTAAATGGGGTATATTTCTTACAGTGGACGGTGGAGCAGTAATCCTTTACTTTGCAGTCAGCCCTGGTTCGAGTAGAGGTTTCCCAGTGTGTGTGCTGAATACTAATCAGCTCTACACACATCTAACCCTCCGTGTGTTTCGTGTAGTTTTCTGATTAATCAACAGGAAACCCTCTCATTCTAGCTCGAAGGCAAATAATTAAGAATCAGGGACTTTCTATCTCGTTCCATTTTAGATTTAATTCATCGTGTGAATGTGTGCAGGCATTTCTTTCCTCAGAAGAGAAAAGGGTATCCAATGTGCAGGCGTGCGCGTGAGGATGCATCGATGGACATCCGTGCATGCCCGTGGACAGCAGTGGGGTCTTGTATGTGGCCGACGCCTGCAGGGCTTTAGGGCAGCAGATTGCGAGTGGGTGACTCATCCAGCCTGGACCCTCACTGTTCCTACTGCAGTGCAGCGTAAAACAGATCCAGCTGGGAGATAACAGATGGGCAGGAGGGACGGAGAGAGTGGAGCAGAGGAAAGAGAGATAAGAGAGGACAAGAAAGGGGGGAAAAGAGAAGTAGATAGAAAGCAGCCTTGAGCAGGTAAGGGAGAGATAGGGTGAGGGAGGATTCAGCCAAGAGATACTGAAGGAGAGAGCAGCAGGGGGAGGAGACTGTCGAACAGGAGCAAGTGTGGAGAACCGCTGATCTGCAGGGATTCGCTCTCCTGAGGGTTTGAGGAGACATTTCCACCAACCTGAAGTCTCTCAGTTGATATTCGCATTATGTCTCTCTCTGTCTATTTCTTTACCTATGAATTCTGGGTAGGCCTGCAACTCAACAATTGCTTTCAATAATACAAGTCTTCAACAAAAGCTCTTTGAAATGAAAAATGGCAATTTCCCAGAACTTCATGTGACGGCTGGAATCCCCAAAATGTTCAATTCGCTACAAATGTTTAACAAGTAAAAACACAAAAATCCTAATTTTTTTAGAAGCTAAGACCAGAAAATGTTTGTCAGTTTGCTTGAAAAAAGTGACTGAAAGCATTAGTCGGTTATGAAAATGAATAATTGTAGCGCTAATCCTGGGAAATGAACAGCATCCTTTGCAGTAGAGTATTGCTGCGGCAAAATCTATAAATTTATCTAGGTCAAAGGATTCAGTGAGTCATCAGTAAAAGTTTGTAGTTGTAGAATCACAAGACAGGAAATATACAAATATACATATACAAAGTTTGTGCTCTGTATATTATTATAGTTATTTAATGCATTCATTATGTATCACTTCAATGATGCAGCTGGTGAAGGTGGAGCTTACTTTAACTAATAATCTGAATCTGCAAATATTTACCCCCTGGTTGTTGTAGAGTAGAAGTTTAACACAGCAGTCTAACAACAGCACTTAATTTGCACTATTGATGTCATCCACAGTATGTTTTGAATTATTATCATTACTGTTAATAAATAAAGATCCATCCCCACTCTGCCCTTTACATTCTGTACATGCTGCGTCACGACATAATCGCACACCACCACCAGTGTTGGCTCTGAACCCAGGCATTGGTTGTAAATCGTGAGCTGCAGAATTGTCTAACATGGACGCACCTCCCCGGGATACTTGGCAAGTGTAGATGTGATGTGTCATGACTATTATGTCCTCATAAGTCGGAGGACAAAGACTCATTGTCGATATGATCTCTTAAGATTTGAATGTACTCGAGCCAGCCAACCCAGTGCGTCCAGTTTTGGCCCAGTGTGGATCAGCAATGCAGCAAAAGCAATGCTGCACTGGATCGAGTCCAACAGTACAGAACCCGCAGCGATGTACCCCGTATCCTTTTACCTTCATTAAGCTCCTTCTCCCCACTGAGTTCTCTTCACTTTTGTCATTTTCCATCCGGCTTAAAGGAAAAAACCTTCCTGCTCTCCACAGCAGAGCTCTTTCTCTCATATGCCTCCATCGGGAGACTTTCCCCCTGGTGTAAGTGCAAACAGTATATCCTCTGATGTTTGATCCCGGCTCCCGAAGCTGCTCCCTAACTGAAGTTTTCAAACAGAGAAGTCTTTCACCAAACCTCAGACGTGTTTTGCAATATGTTAAAGCAGCAGTGACAGTTCTTTGTGTGTGTGAGTGTGAGTTCAAAATGTCACCTCCATCACCTCACCTCTAACTGATGTTCTCATTAATCTCCCTGACATCACACAAATCCTTCAGAGAGCATTTACAACAATAACTTTTTGTCCGTGGACTCAGGAGCATGTCATGAACATGACTCATCATCTCCAGAGCTGCTGCTACACGTCGCAATGAGATGTGGCCATCAGTGCTGCCAGATAAACAATGATTATAGTATTTATACAATCATTTCCCTCTATGTGATGTACGATCAATAATGCAAAAAATGCCACAATGTAGAATAATTTGACACTTGATGCTTACATTAGTCATTGGTTCTAGTCTACCTTATCTCATTTGAATTAATTTCCTGAGATGATCACAAAAGCAAAAATGCGCATCGTACGTCTCACATGCTCAACACTCATTCGAAGCGACTTTGAGGCAGAGCTTCAACTTTCTCCCCGGTGCGTTCAAGTCGAGTTGTTCTGAACGCACCAGTGAGTCAAGACATTCATTTTAAATGCATGTTCTGTAGAGGTGCACATTTACGTCGACTTGTTGTCATGGTTATGCCTCCGGTATGATAATTTTCCTCCAAAATACGATCATTTTAAACCTCCGGTACGTTAATTTAACAGAAAAAAAGAGATAAATTGTTTGATTTCTGCTGTTTAGTTGTGGCTTCATGAATACAAGTAGCCAATATTTGTTAAAATTAGACCAAATTAAATCACAGTGTCATCAAAACTACTTACTAGTTACTACTGATAAGCAGGCCCCCCCGCGGGACATCCTTGACATGTTGACATTACATCCTGCAGTCTTGCCTATATTATGCTATCACATGATGACTAGTTAACATACAGGCAGCACGCTACATGTGAGATAACTCCTAATATACAACTATTACGTTAGCGTTTGTTCTGTTAAGGGGAACTGATGCTTTTGACTTTTAAATCATGCTACAGTGCATCATATTATTTACAGTCAATATTAAGCTGCTGTACATGACGTACTTGAACCAGACCGATGTGATGCCGCGTTAGCTTCCTCACAGCTTGTGACATGAGCTGCTCTCATTTTGTGATGAATTTTTAACAAAGCTGATCGAAGCATCTTAAAGCCTCCGTGCACATCCCTGCGTTACCGTGTGCGTGTGTCTCAGTAAAATCCCATTGATTTACTATAAAGTATCAAACAGAAGAGGCAGAACTTCAGTAGAGCCTTTGAATGAATTGGATCACTTCTGACAGGAGTGCACATGCATCGTCCAGAAGCCCGAAAACAGGTCTGTGGATCTCTGACTGTTCTGACGTCAGCTTTGTTCTGAAGGTTAATGACAGACGGACGCGGTCTGCACCAGGACTATTCTTAGCCCGTCCCGTGGTTAGATGCCATGGGCACGTTTTGAATGAGAGCACGCTGGTGAGGTAAACTCATTAACTGTCCTCATACATTGGGAATGTGAATGAACAAACTCAGCTTCGACATTGCTGCATGGTGTTCTGCTTTGATGGCGACGGTCGCTCGAGGTTTTCCGTTTGTTAATTGAAAGTGAGCTGTTGTTCGCCACTGCATGGTTTCTCTTCCCTACTCCCGTCCTCCCTCCCTCCCTCCCTCTCCTTCTCTCGCAGCATCAGTATTCAGGCCATGGTTGATGTTTTATTCAAGGCTGGTATATTTTATATTCTGGGCTTCAACCACTGCAGGAAAGACTGCCGATTGCTTGGGGCTGGAAAAAGGGAAATTCTCAGGACCTGTTATTAAGAACTGATTAGAAGATGTTGGTTCTTTTGTTTTTCGTTACTCATCTTAACCCATGCTTCTAAAGTTATTGATCGCTAAAGGATGTGGTGAATGTTATACGGGGTATAATTGTTGCACATTACATAACAAAATAAAACCATTAGGTTTCTCTTTAAATGCTGATACTGCAGTTAGTGTGTCGTTATTCTTGCAGCGAGTAAGGCAATTTACTCTCATGCGTGGAAATAGCTAGAAACATTGATAAGACTGAATTAAGCCACCTTCGTACACACACACACACACACACACACACACACACACACACACACACACACACACACACACACACACACACACACTCACACTCCAGGGACATTCTGGTCACTTCATTATTAACCAAATCTATAACCCAGAAGCCCGCAGCACACTCTCCTTGACACCCATTCGCCCTGTTGGTTATTGGCTTTTGTTATAGCTGAAATAATGAAGCGTCATGCAACGTAATGTGCAGATATGGATGTTTTCACACCCCCCACAGACCTTGTGAAGGCATCATCTGTGGTGCATTTGTTAAGGGTCAAAGGTCAAGGCTCGCACAGAGGTCATAAACTAAGGCACACAAGCCACTCGTGTTTTCAGCCAAAATTAAAATAAGCAATGAACCTTTTGCATTAGTATGATCAAGTCATAATGAAATAAATACAATTAAACAAAACAACAGGAACCACTTAAATCATTGCACTTATGTACTTAAGGTATCCTATATGAATAGCAGCTACTTTGCTCAGATGAGGGCTTGAAAATTGTTGCTATTTTTCTTTTTTTACTTTATCGACGGTGATATGTTGAGATTTCTTTCTTGTGACAAACTTGCTTATTATAAGTCGCTTTGGACGAAAGCATCTGCTAAATGCCCTAAATGTAGATGTAAATGTAAAAGAAGAATCTACAGTCGAGGTCCCAGATTTAGTTTTGAGTTTTGGCAGCAGGAATAAGGTAATAATCAGCCGGAGAGTGGTGTCACAATATAGGTGTTGGACTACCTGTGTAAGTCAGCCTGTTAATCATGCGGTGAGGACGGAAGGACGTGTTTGGACAGGTATGAAGCTGAATCACATGTTCTATTTGTGTTGACATTATACATCGTGTTTGGCGAAAAAAGATGAGTCAGGGAAGAAAAGAAAATCAGATTTATTTTTAGCTTTACTCTAGTGTCCGGCCTCCCTGGGTGCCAGCGTCGGTCTGATGATCCAGAAAGCGATAACTCAGCAACCATCAGATGGGCTGCCAGGGAAGTTTTGGACATTTCTGTTCCCTGGAGGATGAATCCTCATGATCCTTTTTCTTCTTGCACCACCACCATACTGTAGGGTTGACATTTATAGCTTTTACTGAAATATCTCTATTGAATATATTGTGATAAAAAAGTAAATGAATGTATACAGGTAACCATGGCGCATGAGGATCCAATCCGACTGACCTGTCCTCTAGTTATAGGTTGGTCTAGTTTATTGGTACTAGTCAATAGTCAAAGTATTGGATCATTTAACGTGCACTGAAATATGTTTGATTTCATTTTATGGCAGTTTATCCAACACTTTTCATTCTATTTAAAAATGTCAACTACAGCTAGGGGAGTCGGTGGTTCGCCAAAGTTCATCCTGTGAGGACCATGAATGACTTTCAAGATAATCCATCCGGTAGTTGTTGAGATATTTCAGTCTTGACCAAAGTGCCGGGCCGACTAACATTTCCACCCTTAGAGCCAAGCAAAACAAAATGACGCAGCATAATAAACTGTATATTGCAGCAGATGCATTTATTCATTTGCTGGAAATGAACTACGAAGCACATTTGGGCCCAGAGATTGTTGAAAAGAAAGGAAGAGAGTGGGAGAAAAGATGACGGAGGGAGGGGGATAGAGTGTATCAGAGGGCAGGAAGGGGCGAGAGGAGGAAGTGATGGAGTGAAGTGGAGAGGAGAGGAGGATGTTGGGAACAAAAGAGGAGAGGAGGCAGTGCTGTCAGGCAGCTGTAGCATCATGTCCTCGGTCTAGAGCCTAATTTGGCTCATGAAGGGACAGTGGTGAGGGATGGGAGGGAACACAACGTGCTTTATATTCCATGTCTCCTACAGTCTGCGGCAGGTTTTTCGGGAGGACACGATGTGTTTTTGTATGAACGCGCCTCCCGAAAAGACAGAAAAAAAGAAGCCATGTTTGTCGATGGACACACGGTAAACTCAGCCCCCACTGTGCACACACAGCGTCCTCCCACCAAGCTGCAGAGTGCAGACTGAATGGCTTGTCGGGGGATTATACTCAGATTAATCAGAGCACAGTGACTTTGCATCATATTGGAGCCGTGTGTGACTCAGAGCGCCGCAGCTGTAATCTGCGAAACGTGCTGCATGTGCCCGACCGGACCGCCAAAGGTACCATGTGACGGGGTCAGAAAACATGACTCCCCCCTTTTTTCTTTTTTTTTTCAAATGTTATTTTTAGTTTATTTCTTCTGGGGATGTTAGTGCACATCACTTCCATTCACTTTAGATGAAAAGCAATGCTCTAAAATGTTGGAGAGTGACCACGTGGAGAGGCACACACAGCACAACAGCTTCAGTTTGAGTCTAAATCACCAAATCATATCATATATATATAATATTGATTGTTACTAAACTTGTGCTGTTATGTGTTGTAAATGCCCTAATGTTGTTGTTTACTGCGCAGCTGACTAATGAGTTATTTAATCACGCTGGTGCTTTGTGTAAACAAGCGTCTTCATCATCTTCAACACTCCTTAAAGGCTTTACGCGTAAACAAAGTTCTTTTCTCTGCCGTTTTTGGACTTGATATGACAAACACCACCCACGGACCGAGCTGTTGGTTAAGCACCTTAAATTAAATGAAAATGAAAGATATGTGGTTTAATTAGAAGGCGGGTGTAGACGATCTTCGGTGTGCTTGTGTGTAGGTATGTGTTTTTGCAGCCATGTAAGCCGATGTTTGCACTCCGATGGTAGAAGTGAGCTGTGCAAGTATGAAAAGATTGTTTGTTTTTGGTCTCATCATAAACTTTTCTGTGTGTGTGTATAAAATCCACCTAAATACATGTATAACATACATGTACGTGTACTGTATAATAATGATTTTATTTTATTATTTTACAGCTGCTAAAGAAAGACTGTATGTTGATGTTCCAACAATGTATTTGCGTTTATCATCTTGGCAAGACTTTACTTGAAGTCCCCCTTTATTTATTATTCATGAACAGTACTTAAACATTCAATAAATCATTTATAGACACAGGCTGGTTTAGCGTTTAAGCAGATTTTATGTTTAGTATCAAAGCAAATAAAGTTCAACTTTAAACGCATATTTCAAAACAACCAAGTTTGAAACAAAGTGCTGTGCAGTAAAACAGAAAGATGCGGTCAGGGTAAATAGCAGTACAGATGACGTAACAGTACTAACCCTTAAACATGGATGGAAAATATAAACACAGAGGAGTAAAAAAAAAAGTGAGAGATTAGACCTTAAGGAACCGTCTAAAACCTAAAAAATGTCTTTGAGTGTCTATAGAAAACTTGATTAAAAACAGTAGACTGTTCCAGAGCTTTGGGGAGCTGCTGTGAATGTACATTCCCCTGAAACTCGATTGTTTGTTAATGTATTTGTCATCCATCACTCCGTTGGGCACCCAAAGGTTCCTGTATAAACAGATAACAAATCATTATGAAGTCAAACAAAGTGATAATGATATAAAATGTGTCTAAATAGGAGAAGTTCTAATTGTTGGCACGTACATTAATAAACATTTAAAAACGCCCCTGCAAAAACAGTAAGTCATTTTCTTTATTTACTTGCAGTTTGTGTATTCCCTCAACAATCTAATGAAGTAGGTGTATGTGTGTGTGTCTCATCAGTGATGTCAGAGCAACTATTGAGTTTTTCTAGTTTGCAGAGTTGCCACACAGGAGGAGCTCATCTCAGCAGAGCTTTCAATACGAAATGGCCGAGAAGGAGATTCAAGCCTCCACACAGTGAATGTAGAATTCATGTGAAAACACTTAGTTAACATGTCTGAACGCATAAATTATTGATCCTTAGCCTACTTTGTTAGATCGAGCACAAACACTTTTATTTCTTTATTTTTTATGTTAAAATAAGGGTTCCTGGATATGCTTTCAGTTTTTAGCATTTCAGTGAAAAGGATGTTTTCACTGCTGATCAACAGCAGCCTTTCGTTGTTTGCTGGCACGCTGACAAGCGCTTTAATACATCGATCTACAGACGTTATTGACAGACAAGGTCACAAAGCGTGCCGTTTATAGATCCCTCACGGATTTTTATCAACCTTTACCTCTTTAGTTTCCTTTCACTGCTAACATTTTGACGCTGCATCCACCACATATTTAAGATTTTAAATAACCTGGTGATGGTTTTGTTTATAATACAGATATCAAAAAATACTGAAATATTCCCAGTGTGATTTTCCAGTGTGCAAGGTCTTCAAATAGCTTGTTCCCCGAAGAATAATCAGTTTACTCAGATCTGTCTGATTGTCTTCAGATCTGCAGATTTGAGAATCTTGGACCGGTGGATGTTTGCTGTCAGTATTTTGGGTTTTCTTGTATTCCTCTCTGGTTTGCCGTGACCTTCTTTGCGCACTGGAAATCTAATCATATCAGACGGGCGTTGAGTAGCAGAGAGTCAATATCTGATATACACGATGTTGCTCTGCTGAGGCTTTCCAATTTTCTCCTCTTTTAATGGGTCGTGCCAGCCTCTGGATGTTTTAATAATAGTGTTTATTTTTGGAGGGATTGGTGCGGCGTGATTGAAAGTCTGCGGTAGTATTTAGAGGCTGAAGGGATCTGTTTTTTGTTGCCGCATTGATTTCTTGTGTAAAAGCTTGGCTGCTTGTTTCAGGACGGATCATTATTCTGCTGTTGCCGCGGGATGGTTTGGGTTGAAGCTCAGAAGCAAAAGTTATTTATCTTCATCAACAATGATAATGAATCTCCTGTCATCCTCTGCGGCGGTTGTTCAGCTCCACTCGAGCTCGTGCGAGTCGGTGTGTTGAGTTCAGGGACACTGGTGTGTTTGGTGCGTTGAGGTGCGGTCTAGACGCTCCGGGTGGATTATAACCATGTGTTGTTTTTTCTCACTGTGTGACTGCTTGCTGCTGTTAAAACACGATTTGTAATGATCCGTGATAAAAACTAAACAGATGAATTTACTTCCATTATCTTTGTTCATGTCATAAATGTCTTCAAGAGCCCGACTGATTAAGATAAGATAAGATTTACCTGATAAAGATCCTTCAATGTGGTTACCACTTATGACAAAGATATGTAACAGAGACAAGATATTTTACAGTTTGAAAACAGACTTTATAGTCTAAACTGACATCATTGCTTGAATCAGAACACTTAACTAAGAATATAATAGTTATAAGTAACCCAATGCATCTTTTTCTGAATTATTATGTCTTTAAATAAAAATGTTTAGAGTATAACTTTTAACTTAACTTAACTTTTTCAAATGATTGACTTTTCTCCACAAGACAATATCTTTCAGGAGAGAATTACGATACATTTAATAGTTGTTTCCGTTGTTTTTCCGATCCTTTGCCTTCTGCACATTTTTATTGTCTTTCTTTCTCTCTCACTGTCTTAACTTCTCCTCCTCTCTCGATTCATAATTATGCATTCAACCGTTCTGTAATTTTGTGCCTTTGTTTCTTTAATTTCTTCCTTTAATTTTTAGAAACTGATAATGAAACCTTGGGCATCTTGTCAACCCCCTGAAGCTCAACATTTGTAAATGTTTTATGACACATAACTCAAATAATGTTCATTATTTGACTTTGGGAACAGTAATCTAAATAAATAATCTTGATTCACATAATTATTTTTCTAAGAGTTTTTCAACCACATCTCACAGCCGTCCTGAGAGATGTTCATCTCTAACTGGTGAAGGCCACGAGATGTGCTTGAATTGAAATTTATTGTAGTTTAGCTTCTCTGACTAAAGATTAAAAAGGATTGTGTTCCACATGTTTTCTTATTGATTAATGGTCAAGCTCTCTGCGGGGGAGGATCGTTTTTGATATTGACCGTTGGATTGCAGCTTAATGTTTGAGTTAAGAGGAGGATTTTGTTTAGTTTCCAACGTCAGGAGGACCCACGCATAACACAAGGCGAGCATTACTGTCTCTGTCCTGTGTGTGATGTTGTGTGTGTGTGTCTGTCTGTCTTTGAGATGGAGCAACTTGTGTAAAAGGTCAAACACTTGATGAGGAGGAAATACCAGCGAGGTTCTTTCTGCTGGGAGACACCTGGCAGCGTCTTTCCTGCTCCTCCCTCAAGAGTTTCCCCCAGAGACTGAAAACGCCAAGAAAACCAGCTCGGCTTCTCGTAGCGAATCAGGAAAAGCAGCACAAGATTTATAAAATGGCTGCTGTGTCCATTGATCTAACCACTTAATATTATAATCCCTTTCTTTTTATGTATTCACTGTCTGTATAATTATGGCTATTAACAAATTAATGACAATATGCGGAATTGTAACATAGAAAAGAGGCACAAATTAAAGTTGAAACTGCTTTAATGCTAATTCTTTTTTGACTACTAAACACTCAGAGGTGTCTACAGCACAGCAGCTGGACCATAATGTATGATAAAGACAAACGATGTGATCATGAATCTATGGATTATAGATGCGCAAACGCACGGTGCAGGCAGCAGTCTGAATGTGAGCTTTAATAACTATCATCAATACTGATATTCAGCACTCATTATCCCAGACCACACCATCATTACACCCACGCAGGTTTAACTCTCGACGCTGATGGGTAAACATTAGACCGATGTTGCTGTGAAAGTGCCGCATAAATATCACATGTTTCCCTTTTTAGTTACGTGCCGGAGAGAGTCACGTCCTCTGCAGGCCTCAAAGCTGTGTCATTAGCGCTTCTGAGACACACGCTCGCGTTTGAAATGGAAATCGCACGGTGGTGATCAAGTGCAGGGGAAGAGAAGGGAAAGGAGTGTGTTGTTTACTGTATGTAGCTGTGTGTGTGTCTTGAGTGTTTTGAGTGAGTATGTGGGCTGAAAATCCTTGTTCCTCTCTCTGTCTGTTGTTAAATAAAAATGAGAGACTTCAGCCAGCAATGATGCTGAGAGATATCTCCGAACATCTTCAAGCTGAATAAACTAACAGCGGATGTTTTGTGCACAACCTTGTAATCTTATAATGGTTCCATTCAATGCCAGAACACGCCAAGTAGCTCAGTCCCTCCTCCAGCGTCTGAGGTGCCTCATGTTATTATCCTTCATTTACTAACCCTATGCTCAAATATGTAAGAATTATCCATTTCAAATGTCTAACAATGACAGGACCAAAAATATATTTTGTTGTTTGTAATTAAAAAAAAGAAATTCATTATTATTAATTATTATAAATATTAAGTACAATTTCTACTGATAGAGCCCCCTTAATTCTACGCACTGGACCTTTAAGACGGACAAAAAATAAAGTTTAGTACGAGGTGAGATTCACAGATATGCAAGAAAAGCAGCGTGTGGTTAGAAAATGATTGCAAGAGGGAATTAAAAGAGAGGATTGAACACATTGAGTCTTTCACACCTTCTCATGGTGGCTGGGCAGAACCACACGAGGTCTGGCAGGGGAATACTGAGAGTGTGACTGTCCAGAAAAAAACGAATACTGAGCTCTGGTAATGTGCAGTTTATTATAGAAGCGATTTTATCACAACAGCAGAGACGTGGCCGGTGGATAAAGGAGTAATTCAGAGAGTAATTTACTGTGCTTGTTAGCGTGCACTCCTGTGTTCAGGACATCATACCTAGATCTGTTTATCCGTCTTGCCATGAATTACAAAAAAAAAAACTGTGAAAAAAATAACCCTGAAACACACAAATAATAACATGTCTTGACGTGATCGTACAGTCAACAGGTTCACAGATATTTGTCGGCAGTGTCGCGCACCCAGTCCCAGTTGTGAGGCTCAGTCAAAGCTCGCCATCATGCATGCCGTGTGTGCCGTTGTGCCCATCCTCCATCTTTGTCTCATCCTCATCATCGCGTATCCCGATGCTCACAAACTCCTGCACGCTTTCCCTCACACAAACACACACGCACACACACCCTCAAACAGTGCCAGCTGGTTTGCCCTCCCCCTTCCTCCCCTTCCTCCCCCATTGACCGAGCGGTCTATGGATGGATGGACGGGAGTGTGCACACATCTCCCCTGCTACAGACTCATCCCTGCTGTTACATAAGAGCCATGCAAAGGCTTACAAATCAGATTATAATAGCCACAGGCCACACACTCGGAGAGGCTAGAGGTCAGTAAAGCAACATGGCCAAACGGTGGACTGATGCTGGAAGAGGGAACGTTGGCACCCCTGTGCTGTCTGGGTACTCTTACAGTCAGTCTGCACTTGAATTCACTGAACTGAGCAGAAAGTTTTGGGCTCGTCCTTTGCTGGTTTGTGGGTTTTTTTATGTCACAACCAGTATTATACCTTTTAATAGTTGTCGCCGCTAATGCCGCCTCAGGCCTTGATATTCTGCAGGATGACAGTCATCCTAAAACAGCTGTAGTTGGAGCAGGAACCAGCCACCCACACGCTGGCTTTGAACGTCAGGGTTTAGGAATAGATTTACCTTGATTCCACGAGGCTAACCCTCAGGACTGCCCGTACAATTATACGTCTGCTTCTAAATAAAGCGTCAATGTCCGTTCGTGGTTTGGTCCTTCTCGCGTTTAGAGATGAGGCTCGGGGTCAAGATTTAACAGCGCCGGTGTAGATTGAAGTTATGGCGAACACAGTCGGACATTTTGTTGAGTCACAGTTCAGCAGTGAATGTCCTCGGCGCAGTGTTTTGGCCTCGAGGGTATTTGGAGGTGAGAGAGGAGAAAGGAACGTGGTAAAAGACAAAAGATGAGGAGGAAAACTGTCGAGAGAAAACAGAGGGGAAAAAAAGAGGGCGAGACAAAGATCTTCTGGGCATTGTTACGCAATTGTTTTTTGACTTTTTAGAAATTTGGCAGTTCACGGTCGTATTCCCAACTGACCCGCGCCTCCGATGTTTCTCCTCCTCTGTCCTCGTCCATTGTTCTTTTTCTCTTCTCGCACAACACTCAAGGTGAAAATTGAGAGGAGAATGTGAAAGATATACCAGGTGTGCAGATTAAATGAGAGGGAGAAATGTAGGGAGACGCTTCCCACTCAAAGGGGTGGAGAGGGCAGGTAGGAAGCAGGTACGGCAGAGACGGAGAGGGAGGGATGTTTTAATTCTGCGAGGAAGAATCAGATCCTCCTGTTATTGTCCAGCAGCAGGGGCTGTCCTCCTAATAGCCTCACTAATCACTCCTGTCATTTTTAATCTCCCTCTTCCACCCTGGGCGTATTTAAAGCAGGGGCCTCTGTGTGCCCAGCTGGGATTAGACTAGTGAGCAGGGAGGGAGGGAGGGGAGGCAGGGGGGAGGAGAGCAGCAGCAGGCGCCACGCTCACATTGGGCGCCATGTGACGGATGCTAATGCTAACAGTACAGTTGCTAAAAATACAGGCTAACACGAATGTGCTCTGGATGATGATGTGATTTGTGCACAGCAGTGAGGAGATGGTTGAAAATACACACTTGAGTTCCATTATTACAGTATTGTTACAGTACCTCTGCATTCGCGATCATACAAAACCAAAGCAAGATTGCAAATTAAAACAATCATGTTTTATATTTGGTTTTGATGGTCGGTACATACTGTATGTCTACTATTGGATGCATTGTCATTACATTTAGTACAAACTTTCAAATCTCCCCCAGGATGACTTCTAACGACTTCAGTGATCATTTAGCTTTTCTTCTAAAGCCACCATCAGGTCTAGGGTTTGGGTACTGTTCACATTTGAACCGATTCCAATACCGATACCCAACGGTACCTCGCTGTAATAGCAAAAGTCGTTTCAGTGATAAAACATAAGTCACCAAATATGACCAGCATTGCTTCACAGGTTGTTATCCAGGTTGAGTAAAGTGGAGAGAGCAACAAAAGTTTTTGAATTTGAACAGACCTGGAAGCAGCTGAAACTTTTGTTACTCTCTCCACTTTACCTGGATAACTGATGAAATATAAGCACAGCGAAAGGAGCATTAATGTGTAACAGTAGAGGGCAGCAATACGCCACTTCAGCGTCTAGTCCTCCTGATCCAAAAAATAAAAAATGCGTGCATTTCTTTTTATGTTGTTGTCACTACAGCAGTGCTGCAAACTGTGATATTTTGGTTGCTGTCTGTAAACGCACAATTCAAAAGTGCAGTAGGTGATTCTGGAGAAAGCTAGTTGAGTCTCATTTCCAGGTCATGAAATACCTCTCTCTTTGGGTTTGTTTTCCAGTGTTGTCGTTCAAGGAGCCATGAATGAAAGTCAACAATCAACTATACTAAAATACAGGCAGAGGGCAAAAAAACCCAAAACACCTCTCGTGTGTCAAAAGTGATGATTGAGAGGGATTTTAAATCTCTTGTATCTGGGGATCGAACATGAGACTATTCTTCAGTGTGGACCCCAGATCAATTTCTTGTGTTACTTTTCCCATCAACATGAAGCTCAGGTGTCCTTTTATCCACTGTGACAGATAGTTTTACACAGAAATTGTATATTTGGTATGAAAATAAGAAAAATTGACTGTATTTGTATCAGTTCTGAGTTAAAATGCTGTAGAATATACCAAGTAAAGCAAAATAAATTCATCATAATGTCCCAGCTTCAGCTACACTGAATCAAATAATGGACAAAACAGCCTGGTAGATATTTACTCCAGTTTATTGAATTCTTAGATTTAAGAAGTAATGGATTAAATAAGTGCAAGCATTCTTCCTTAGGGTTTTTTTAATATAAGGGTGGATCTGCTCATCCACACATATTTGTCAAATTAAATGTATGTAAGAATTAGAAACGCACAAAAACAGATGTAGATATATGCAAACAAATAAGCCGACATCACGATGTGTGTGCCTGCGTAGACATGGTGCTGTAGTATTGATCGCAGTGTTCTGCAGTGTTCTGCAGTGAGCAGCCTAATCCAATCCTGGACTTCCGTTTAAAGTAACTACTGACGCTTTATGTGTCTCAGGCCGGTTTCCTCCTCAGCCCTTTAATAGTATTAGCTCAGGGTGTCTTACACAGGTGTAAAGCTCTGCTGTTGAACTCTCTCGTTGGGTTTTCCAGGAGTCTCTTGTCATTAATCTGTGTGGGCAGTTCTCTTTATAGAAACGAAAATACTGTTATTGTCGCTGCTGATTAAATAGCAGAGTGGGAGCCAATACCTTGAAACGCCAACGAATAGGAACAAGTAAAACAAGAAAACAGAAGACAGCTGGTCCTGTTGATTAGTCTGAGTTTTGGGCATTTTTAAAATGCTGTTCATGAGAGTAAAGTCAGTGACTTGAGAGGTCTGTAAATGCAGAATCCCTTCTCAGCTGTGAACACACTTAACCTGTTACATAATGCTGGCTCTACTACACTTTGTTTGTGTCACCTGAGGCCCTCCGAACGCTGACCAACGCTTTAACACCCACTGTTGGGAGCATGTCAGGACGTACTCTACCGTCTGACCCCCTGTGATGATGCAAGAGATTTTGGTGTGAGGAGGGAGGAGGCCCTGCAGCTTTTGGCGACATCTCTCTGCCCTCCACATTTAGCATGTTTTTTAATCTGGTCTGATTTGGTTTTACACGGTCTGCCAGCTGGAGAGAAAAATGCAGCGGGAGGAAAGAGATCTGAAGCCTTATGTGAACTTTACCTGAAGCTTTTCTGTGTAGTTTTGTTTTTGTGGTTGTACTTCAATCTGATGCTGCTATTATCGTCTGCCCGGTCCACCATTTTGGTCCAGACTCGAATATCTCTCTTTTACGGGATGCATTATGATGAATTGTTCCACAGACGTTATTCGTTCATCCTTTAACATTTCATTGAGATTAAAATCTGACATGTCCAATACTTTGATCACATTGTCATCAGCCATAGCAGTGCTTCATGTACTCGGAGTATGATGAAAATTAGCAAATGTTAGCGTGCTAACATGCTTACCTAAGATCACAAACATGGTAAACATTACAGCTGTTTAACTTCCTCACATTAACATTGCCACTCCGAGCATGTTAGCATGCTGATGTTAGCATTTAGCTTATTGCTTTGCCTGATTACAGCAGAAGCGTAAACCTGCTCGAAGCACCCATTTTGAAACCTCAAGTTTGGCATTATGGCAATGGCCATCTTGTTTTGTTTTTTTTCTGTGGAGCCAGAAGTGACCGTATTTGAATGAGAGGATAGAGCTGGTGAAGATATCCTGATTGGATCTGGAAGGACAAGCTGTGGCTGTGCCCTGAAGCTTAATCTGCTTTATTGTCTATTTTCACTATAAATGGGATCAAAGTTTATATAATGAAAATCATGCTGGATGGAAGAAGACTTGAATTAGCGATTGAGACAATAAACTCATCAGGAAACTGTTTGCTCAGGTAATACAGTAAGTGAGAAGCAGGGTCATTTTCTCATAAGCTTACATACAATCTGACTTATTTATGAAACCAGCTGAATTTCCCCCCCTGCTGGCCAGTAGAAGAATGCAGGTTTAAGGCACTAGCTTCACTCTTCAGACCCAGAGGGTCAGTCCAGTAACTACCCTGTCCGTAGTTCAGCTTCTAGCACTGCAGTAGATTCATATTTTCATTACTTTTAACTGTTGACATGTTTCTTGTTTCAATCTTTTCCTCCAGAGGATTGTGATTACACTTGATTAAATATGAGATATGTTTTGGCTTCATTCCTCCCCGCACATATCCATTTAGTGTTACAGTTCCCCTCAAGGGACAAATGTGTTCAGCTTATTGTTACGTCACTCTGATGTTCAACCTTCACTGTGCAGAATCATGTGTGAGGGGAGTTTAATACCAAAGGGCTGTCACATTAATCTGCTCATCTTAAGTCTGAGTTTAGGCAGTGGACATCACAACTTGTTTGGAAGCCGATTGTAGTGTAATTTGCAACGTACACAAAAGTGATGTGGATACTACAAACCTCATAACAGACAGCAGCTCCTTCAGTGAAGTCTAGAGGTCTTTGTCTAAATTAAGTATACATGCATGCAGATCTTTATGTCAGAATCACAAGACGGTCCATAGCGATAGAAAGAAAGAAAAACAAAACACGCAAGATAAAACTACAAGTCATCATTCAATAAAAAACAAAATACTGTTCATATGTCTTGCCAGTGTTCTCTAAGCCTGGATGAGTACAGAGAGCAGCTTTTCCTCGGTTGGTAAAAGCCTCTGTGATGTTGTTCTCAAGCTCATCCATAATAGAAGATGCAATGTTCAGATTTTGAGCCAAATCAGAGCATATTATGTACGCCTATAAAAAAAAAAAATAACATGTCTGGAGGGGATCTTTAAAATGAATTCTATTAGAGTACCCCAGAATACAAAAGCTGCAACATAATGGGAATAACCCAGCCCGAGCTCTGCAGTGGAAACCTTATCCCAGTGTCTCCTCTTTGTCTGGAATCATCACGAATCAGCTGCATGTGCGTTTTGCTCCTCACGACTACGAGTGCCAGAGCTCGTATGTGACGTCGCAGCCCGTGACATCACGGGTTACATATCATCTACACAGTCGCACCCTGCTGTTCTTCCCCCAGCAGCCCGACTGCGCATTTTACTTATCCCTGTAAGGTTCACTTCCCACTGCTGCTCGGTTCACCTTGTGGTGTCCTTCCCCCTGCAGGCGGGGTGGAGGAAGAGGAGCGGGGGTGCAAAGGGAGAGTGATGGGTGGAGAAAGAAAAGGGATGGTGGTTGAATGAGGGGACAGATTACAGATACACAGTGAGCTCAGTTATGTGGGAATTCACAGGGACATTGCAGGTTATTCATCGCTGGTTTCTTGGTGAGACTGGTGTTCTGGGTCACACAAGTCACTGCGAGTAGCGGATCAATCATCCATCCTCTGCTTATTGGCTGTGACATGCTATACAGCGCTATAGTGTCTCTAAAGTGTGTGTTCGTTCACGCGTCTCCCCTCCATCACAGCATTCAACTGCTGTCTTCTTCAGCTCGCAGCCATCCACGTTCGATACCGGCTCCATCACTGCTCTGCACTTCCCGAGCATCCGGGGGTTGAACACGCGTTGACAGCAGCCATGGGCAGCAGCGCACACAGCAGCACTGTTCCACTTACTCAAAAGGGCCACCAACAGCTCATTTTTATTCATTCAGTTGCTCTTTCGTTGCCGAGCCATACGCGTATCCCCAGAGGCGGCGCTTGACGGAGTTGTTTTTCATCCATTTAGCTTAAAAAAATAACTGACTTCCATCAACTGCAGAGCCCCTCTCTCCATCCACGAGCCAAATGAACAATAGATGTGGGGCATGCACAGACTCGTACACACTGATAAGATGAGGTTACATTTAGAGCTCTGCTTATCGCACCTATACCGAGTACCTGCACATGAGATTTCTTTTCCTCCTTCATTACTCACCACCTCCTCGTGTTACTCACCTGCTATTAGTACATCGACTTTCTAATGAAAGTAAGTGTTTGCTGCTCAAACAAGTCACGAGAAGAGGCAGAAATGTCAGCTAGTTCAGCTGGGAAATTGGTTGCTAAAAAGTCAAATTAATCATCAGGTTATGTAAGTCTTTGTCGTGTTGAAGCTGTTCAGCCCGCTGTGGAACATTATCCATCATCTGGGGTCAAAATAGAGAAATATCCTGAAACAGCACAAAAATAGTGACTGTGTCATTATGTACCGCCGGTTTGCACTGCTGTATATTATTAGAAATAGATTAGAGCTCCCTCTGATGTTATCTCTCTCTGTCGAACAGGAACACATGTATATCTCAGTTCGGATGACTCATTAAAGCCTGCGTGTGTCAGCGTATGTGCCTCAGGTTTTTTTTCCATATAAATGCCATTTTCTCTCTAAAAGGCTGTTTGTTTTCTGCACACTGTGGTTACATATGTGCCTGACACCCAGGTGTACAACAGCACAGTTAGTGATGAAAAGGCCTGGATGAACACCAGAAGTGACGCTGTGTTCGTGGCTTGTGTCGGTACAGCTGTGGCTCACACGCACGTGGACACGAACCATGTCAAATACACGACACTTTTCCTTTTTTTTCTTTTTTTTCTTTTTTTTCTTTTTTTTACAGCCATGCATGCGTACAAGTTCATCTTAACAGCTCGGCTCATCATTGTCTCATATATCCGAGTGTTAAAGTGAGGTTCGCTCCGAAAAAAAAAAAAAAAAAAAGATTTGATGTCGGGGAGCAAAGTAAGTGAGATAAATCGCAGGAAGTTAAAGACTCTGAGACACTTCACCTGATAAGCCAGCCGCAGGGAAGGCACCTGTCTCCATGGTAACCGGCTCAGAAAAAGGATTTGAAGACATTGTAATGATGTAAAGGTGAAGCTAATGACAAGAAATGCGACTCCTTACTATGTGTGTGTTTTGCGTCGCTGTCAGATAGTTGAGCTGTTTCACAAGAGGGATCAGAGGAGACTGCTAAGACGACTCACAGAGCACCGATCCTCAGAAAGTCTTACGCTGCATAAACTACTGTCACAGGCTCAGCCTTATAAAGCCCCCCCGCGCTGTCACAGATCACCCCTCTATGTTTCACCTCTGGAAATATATCTCACTTTCACTCGCTTAATTGCGTCTAAATCCCCGTTTCAGGAAGATAATTTGGTCCGACTCTCTCTGCAGTTACGGAGCCAAGAAATGTTTAAAACTAAAACTGTAAAATCCACTCGTTCTGTCCAAGAAGTGCGTGCACAGTGTGGTTTATTTTACTGAAGGAAAGACATCCACTGACCTTAGCTTTCACGGTTTCTTTAGTCACGCAGTGTGACGTTCCCTGGAAGCCTTTTTCCTCCCTCGGCCCATCCTCCGAGGGCTGTGTCTGGCCTGGTTGTGTCAGATTGCTGCCCCCTCGAGCCATCTGGTTACATCACAGACTGGAGCAGGATGGTGGCAGAGCTGGAAATATAATCAGCAGACAGAGAGACTGAGGGAGAGTGATAGAGGGGACGGACGGCTGCCCAGAGGAGTTTTTTTTTCCTCCTCTTTCCATGTTTATGTCTGTGCACGTGGAGCTGTGCCATGTCTGAAGCTACGAGGGCTTTTAGCTCGTTACTGCCCACACTTTATCTGCTCCTCTCTTTCTCTTATCTCCCTCTCTGCTGCTGCAGTTTTCACCAGCACTGATGGAGAATGTCTGCTGTGCTGAACAGTGAGAGACTGTTTTTTGTATAGAGAGTTAGCGGAGTGTATGTGCATAAGAATGTCGTATGTGCGTACAAATATATAAATTAAAAATCAGTACGTCAGTGTGTGTCTTTGTTGATTGTGCATATATTCTCAAATAAAGACAAAGTCAAGTCAAAGCTCAGGGGCCGTGAGATGATCAACAGGATGACTGAGTAAGATGCGGCACGAGTTATTTTCAGTAACACTTAATTTGAGGGTTTGTGTGTAAAGACTGACATGTCATGGCAACCGTACATAAACCAAGACAATATGACCTGTAGTCAACGTGTCGTAGCAGGTCTGTTTATCAAACTTTATGTTTTAGTGTCACATTGAACCGTCATGTGTGGTTGATTTTGACATCGGCTGTAATGTGAACATTATAATTGTGTCATGAATATTTTTCTTTACTTTTAAGTGAAGTTGTACAGTTTTGAACTGGTCATAACGATGTCATTAAAGGGTAACTCCACTAATTTAACACATTCAAGTGTGTTTACAGGTCTTAGGGTAAAAGAGATATACTAATACTTAGCCTACATTACCCACAATGCAACTTAGCCACTGAAGGAAATTATCAGATCACCTGCATCTTCCTCTGGAGCCACACTATAAGACATTTTATACACTTTTGATGTTAGTCCTCCCCAAGACCTGTAAAAACACTTGCATGTGTGAAATTGGTGGAGTTACCCTTTAACTGTCACGAGGCACGTTTGACCTCAGGGAAGTCTGAAGGTGATTTAGGGAGTTGTACTTATTGCTAAAGCAAACTGACCGCTAAACACAATAACCAAGCGTTGTACGGTTATTTTCTGTCATCAAACAAGTTTTTAGTTGTTAAATACAGATTTTTTTTTTTTTATCTTTGCAGTCAGTAAAAATACTTTGAATAAAATTACTCTGAGAAGAAAATGACTTATATATTGCTGCAACCTGCAAAAAGCCATCAAACACCATATAGTGTTTTCCAGCTCTTGAGACACAGAACAGCCGATAATAAGACATTGATGACTGTTTTATTTCTCTAAAGCTCGTTAACGCCGACGCGAAGATCACTAACACACTCCTGACGTTGTGATCTGAGGGCCCTGGTGTTGTTCTGCGAGGTTTATGTGTTATCATTAATGCAACAGGTTTCTGTGATATGAAGCACCCAAGGTCGTGCTGAGGTTTGTTTATTTGTTGTCTGACATTATCTTCATGGGAGTATAGAGGCTGCAGACAGGAGCTGGTTCACACTGCGCACGCCGAGAGAGCAAAACACTCGCACATTTATCGCCTGCCGTGTAATTTACTATCAAACAACATCTGCCTAGTTATTTTTTTTTTATCTCTTACACAAGACAGGCTACAGTTTTGAATACATACATAATGTGATTATATAAACATCGTCCGAGAGATCTTTATTCATGATCAGTTCGTGAAGCTGATCAGAGCTTCAACCCTTCATAGAAATGCAAGTCCATGTACCATTTAACCCTAACATGTCTTTTCCATTGTGTTTGTTTTGCAGAAAGTGAGTGAGAAAGTTGGAGGTGCAGAAGGAACGAAGTACGATGTGGACTTCACTGAAATGGAAAAGGCAAGACTGAACTCCTTCTATTATCCTCATTGTGACCTTGTTATTACTTTACCTGAAGAGGAAATGTTCTGGGATCCCAACAGACTTGTGCGAAAGCTGCTACCAAATTGCAAGTTGTCCTACGTTATTGAACCCAGTCTCTCGACAGTTTCAGTCCGTCTAAAAGGGGACAAACACTTAACAGTCAACTCTTTGTGACCCTGGTTCTAATTGGGAGTCACTGACAGGTTATTCTTTAGTTAACACGAGCAAGTCATGCGCCTAAAGAACAAATGTGTCGTGTTATTTACAAATATTTGATAGTAAGATGTTCCACCGGCGTTAACATTGAAATTAACTGGAAACTGGACGGCTGCAGAAGCTCAGAGAAGCAGGCTTGTTATCGAAAGGTCGGACTGTGGTTGTACTGGGCTGCTTTTAGGTATGAATGTGTGTCACAGTCCTTGAATAAATAAATAAAGGTTTTCTTTTTTTAAATAAAGAAGCTCGTTGAAAATAACAACTAACTTGAACCTTCTGACGGTTTGTCAAAAACAAAAGCTTCACAGCAGTCTTTACACAGAGAGCTTCCCCAGCTAGAAACTAGGACTTCTGCCATGTTAGACTTTTTATGGTTTCGGACCTGATTAAAACCCACAAAAGAAAAAGGATTTAGACGATTGCTTTTCCAGATATTCCTCCTGCAAAATTAATCTTTTTTTAGACTCACAACATGATTTGTTGTGGACATCGTTCCCCACAATTTCATTGTTTTTCACACTTTTTGTAAACAGCATTGAATTCTGAATTTAAATGTATATTTGCAGTTTTTATGTGTGTTTGTGTGTGTTGTGTATGACACTGTAAATCCACACAAGGATAGAAACAGTTTGTGTGGGTCTATTAGGCCTTGTGCATGTGTGTGTTTTAGTGCATATGTATGTGCGTGACAAAGTTTTTCCTTTCTAGCAATAAATTGCTTAAAAAAGCTTAATATTTTATATATTAGTGTAACAGGTATAACAAAGTTGAATAGAAGCATCAATGTAGGTTTAACATCGGATGGTTCCTGTCATAGATTTCAGATTGTGCAGGTCTGAGGAGAATATGAAGATTTCTCCTGCTGACATCATATTAAATGTTGAAAACAACCCGATATTTGAATAAGTATTCAGGGCAGAACAAGCAGAGACGTTCAGAAAGTGCTGAACATTTTACATTTTGAGTGATTTCCTGAGATAACAGTATGCAGAAGCAGTGGAACTTCAAAGTGAAGTCGAGTGAAGGGGATTTAAAAAAAAGGAGGCGAGGAGAAAATGTGTGTGTGTGTCTGTGTCTGTGTCTGTGTCTGTGTCTGTGTCTGTGTGTGTGTGTGTGTGTGGTTGTGTGTGTGTTGCACATGTTCACATACCTGTGTGCCTGCCTGAAAACATCAATGCCCTGAATAACATACGAATATGTGAGTGCTGATGTATTTTAAGCGTCATCACATGTTGTGCAAGTGTGTGTGTGTGTGTGTGCGTGTCTGTGTGTGTGTGTGTGTGTGTGTGTGTGTGTGTGCGTGTCTGTGTGTGTGTGTGTACTTACATGCAGAGCTGATCACACTGAACAGAAAAAGCTCTCATCTCTGCCCCTCTCTCTCTCTCTCTCTCTCTCTCTCTCTCTCTCTCTCTCTCTCTCTCTCTCTCTCTCTCTCTCTCTCTCTCTCTGTCACAGCTGAGATATTTTTTTCTTTTTTTATCCCACAATCATAGGACAGATTCAAAGATCAATAAATTGCCGTCATATTTCTCTCATCCTCCCCCACACTCCTTCCAATATCACCTATTTTTGTCACAACCCGTCCATTTTCTTAACTGTTATTGCTGCTCCTTCTGTTTCTGTCTCCTTCCACGTGTCGTTTACAGAAAATGGACACCACCGCTCGGGCAGTGCTGGACATCATGACCAAGACGACTGAGTATCTGCAGCCGAACCCAGGTGACATATTAAATGTGGAAAATCTACTTTATTGCATTTATGCACCCAGACATACTATATGTACATATGATTGTACAGTTTACCTACCTATATTATCAGCAGTGCAATGATATATGTTTACAGCTACTTTCAACCAGTACAACCACTGTACCATTAATCCTTTAAGCACATTATTATAATGACTTCCCTATTTAATTGTCCTGTAAACCAAGAAGCCATTGCTCAATTCAAGTTCTCTCTTGGGGTTATCACATTTCCATGAAAAATATGAAGCTTCAGGGGAAACAACACAGCAAAGGCTTCGTATTTAACGTGTGACCTGACTCTTTGGACCACCATCTAATCACTGAATTAATCACAACACGAGATATTTTTAGGATTCAGCCCAGCAGATGCAATTGACTGATCGATCCTGTAGTGCGTTCACTTTGAGGCAATTAAACACAGCATGTGGCGATGACAGGGAGAAGAGAAAACTGTCTTCTTGCAAAGTGGGAATGCCCGAGGCAGAGGGCAAAGACTCAGCCAGTCACGGTCAGAGGAGGGTGTGAGAGGGAAAAGGACACCAGGCTAAAGTTCAGCCACCTTCACACGTGCAGTCTATCCCTGAAATGTTCAGGAACTAAGCTCATGAATGTGAGCACCAATCGATTGATGTTCAGGAAATCCTGCACCGCCAGTTTCCCACCTCATGACCGAGTAACATTGCAGGGAAAATGCCGCTACAGCTGTGTTGTGAATGAAAGGTGGGACGTGCATGTAAAGGGTTACCTCCATCTGACGGAAGATGCTTTCATGTGGAGCGAGCGAACCAATCACAGGATCACTCAGATGACGTATTTAAAGCACTTTTTTTTTAAATGTTTCCTTTAATGGCTCAAATGCACACTTGACTTTAGATTCAAGTTGATCCCGAGAAAAAACACTGCTTGTGTTTCAAACAGAAGTTCCTTGTATGCCATGTTCCCGAGAAAGGAGCATCTTCTCCTTCTTTTAAGTTTCATGGTAGTTGTTCCTGAAATCCACATGTAAATGACAGTTTATCATGGATGCCCAATGGCCTTTTAAAACCATTCATACTAAATGTGTTTCCCGGGTTATATATATTGAAACTCACTCAAGAAATTAAATCGAAATCATCTGTAAACAACGGAATCACAATCAAGCATTTTGAGTCATTTGGCGTCGTCTTCACATCACAAAGCCAGCCGTTTTTGATTTCATTACCGCTTTGCCTCCACAGCCACCAGAGCTAAGATGAGCATGATAAACTCCATGTCACGTATGCGGGGACAGGAGAAGGGACCGGGCTACACTCAGACGGAGACCATCCTGGGAGAGTCCATGACGAGGTTTGGCAGGGAGCTCGGAGAGGACTCGAACTTCGGTGAGCTGCGGCAGATTCTCGCAGAACACTTTCTTAAAATGCCTCACAAGAATAAAGTGGCATAATTTATATTCCCTCGAGGATGCAGTAACAATGATATGAAAAATGCATGAGCCTGTTTTCCAGACAAGATGCCTGAAGTTTGCTTTATTTAGTTCACAAGTGAAGACTTTAAAATGCTGTTTAGAGACAAAGACCTGCCTCCACAATCCGCTGTTGACTCTAATGAAGCGGTGTTACTGCAGACAAACCTTTTTTCACACTACGTGCTGACTGCTGTGTGCTGTTCATGTGTTTATTTTCTGTGTCTAAATGTGTCTTTTATCTTTTCCAGGCATTGCTCTGATTGATGCTGGAGAAGCCATGCGTGAGCTTGGGGAGGTTAAGGACGCTCTGGACATGGAGGTGAAGCAGAACTTCATCGATCCACTGCAGAACCTCCACGAAAAAGATCTGAAGGAGATTCAGGTACGAGTGCAGAGCTTTGATGCACAGACAAAAAAAACAAACAAACAAACAAACAACACGAATATGTAATCGATCTCTTGGTAAAGTCAAGAATTCAAATTTATTTTCGGGTTGTCTTTTTGCAGCATCACCTGAAGAAAATGGAGGGTCGCCGTCTGGACTTTGACTACAAGAAGAAACGTCAGGGCAAAGTGAACGAGGACGAGATCAAACAAGCACTAGAGAAATTCGACGAGTCCAAGGAGATTGCTGAGCAGAGCATGTTCAACCTGTTGGAGAGCGATGTAAGGATGATTTCACTCGGCCTCTTATTGCCCTTTTGTCCTCTTCAATCCATGGCGATCAAGACGGGGTCCTGAGGTTGCTCTCACTTGAAAAAACTATGTTGAAGCTCCCCTGATGTTTTGTTTTTCTATAAAAACAGCTGGTTACATGTAATAGACAAACAAAAAAGTAACTACATGTATGAAACATGACTCTAATAGTCATTCCTAATGTTTCTGTGTCTGCTCAACGTGGCAACAGGCTACAATTTATTTGCATGACTCATTTTTTGTCTTGTCATAAATCCCTATAAATACCACCCTCAGGTTTATTAGTTGACCCTGAAAGTTGGCAGAACAGTCTCACCATAAGGTGCCTCAGCAGCTTTTCTTGAGCGCTCTAACCTTTCACTCAATCTGCCTCGGATTAAGCATTTTAAGGACTTCTTGTCTTAAAGGAGCAATATGTAAAACACGGCCCACATTTTTAGATTATACTGAATAATCAACACGTTATGAAGTTACGTCAAAGACTTGTATGAACTGTGTCGCAGAGATTCAGTATCTGCTGAAGTGAGCATGCTAACCAGCTAGCCTGTAAGGGAAATTTTCCATGCTGAGGTTTCAGAGTTGCTGAGGAATTACAGACTCGGTGTGATGAATCAGATCTATTTGATACTTGCGGCACTGAGAGAAGTTCCGAGCACCGCTTCTCTGCAGTTTTTTCGGATTGTCTTGACTTAAGCTCCAGAACAGCTGCTAATGGACCTTGTAGCGAGATTGTTTTACAGCTGAGATGTACCAGCTGTTACAGTGTCAGTGTGTAACAGTAGACCGTGCGTATATTTAACAGATCGAACAGGTGAGCCAGCTCGCTGCACTGGTCCAGGCTCAGGTGGAGTACCACAGCCGGGCTGCTGAGATCCTCACACAGCTCTCCAGCAAGATGGATGAACGGTCAGTAGTCACGCTTCCTGCCTTTTTGTTTCACCGAACGTTACCAAATGTATATATAAAATGTAGAATCCTTCACGCTCACTGATGGATTCTGCGTCTCCCACTTTGCAGGATAAGGGAAACTTCTAACAAACCGAGGAAAGAGTACACCCCTAAACCACGTCCGTCTATGGACTTCTCTATCAGTGAGAACCACAATGGAGGCATCCACGGTGCTCGCTCTCCAGGTAAGACCCGGTCTGCAGAGCTCATTGTTCAGAAACATGTCCAGAAACTATTCCTGGTGCTGTGTATCAGTGTGGTATCTGATTGGGGACCCTCAGAAGTTTCTGCTTCAACTAATTTGAAGACAAAACCATCAAAAAAAGTATGCAGTAGTATTTGCCTCCCAAAAGGAAAGTTTCTGGACTGGTCTCTATTAATTCATGATTTTTTTTTTCCTTTAACAACCCCTCGCTCTGTGTTTTCATTTTTACTGTAAATTCTCAAATAAAAGCCAAATACTGATGCTACTGGGTCATGTGAAAAATAAAGGCCAAGAAAAAAGTGGGGTTTTTTTTGCCTTTTTCAAAAGAGGATGCTTAATTAAAGAAGGAAACAGCTTTTCAAAATAAGATCTGACGTGTAAAAGATTGAACTCATCAGCAGTTTCCGCCATGAGAGAAAAAGAAGCTGCCGTTTCTGCAGTCAGTGTCTTCCCCGATGTTCTCATAAGATTACCTCTTTTAATTCCCACATTCCCTCGTAGATTGCAAACAACTGGCTTTGTTTCCGATTAGCATCCTTCACTTCTTATCCTGTTTTACCGATCATTTTTTCAAAGACATGTGCACGATATGTATAAGGAAAGCCAGACACAACATTACAAAACAACTTACACACCTGATGCACATTAGCTCCAAATTAAGGGGGGAAAAACTGCAAAATAGAAGAAAAGAAATGTGATGGAGAAATTGTTTTAATCAAAGAAAGATCTTGTGAAAGAGGTGATTACAAATAAAAGCCTGGTCTCTTATAGAAAGGCAAATATTTGAGAATTCACAGTGTATTTACTGTGTTTGCTAATTTTCTTTTTTTTTCCAGCTCTTTCCCAACACATCAGTTATCACCTACTAAACAGAAAGTCCATCAGTCCAGAACTGACTAACACAACTGTGCACTCTTCTCTTTCCCTCTTATGATTTTTGGTTGTTCTTCCAGGGGCGAGGTCTCCAGGTGAGCCAGGTCAAACTTATCTGTCCATATTATTTCTCCATCTGTGTGCTCATGAATTCATTTCTTTTAATAAAAATCCTTTCACTCACACTGAAAATTCAAAAACTTCTTCTACTGCTTTTTTCTGTCTGCCCTCGTGTCGTTCCCCCTCTTCCCTCTTTGCAGCAAGGTCTCCAGGTGAGACGAAAGTGAATCTCCGGAGAGATACAACAATATCTCTCTCATCACTTTCTCTTTTTTTCTGTCCATTTCCCCTTCTGTTTGTCTCTTTGTTACGAGAAAATTGTTAAACTCGAATGATGCAAACAGCAGAAAAACAAGTGCCGTCTGCTCGCTGTACAAAGAGACCTACAGTAACAATGCGAATCTTACCGGCGGACGAGCATTTGCTGTTTCTGTTTTGTTCACTTGTCAATCTTCCGGTTTGTCTTATCCTCTTGTCTCTTTGTTTGTCGGCCGCTCTTTTCAACCCGTTGAACGTGTGGTTTCTCCTTGTTTTGTTTTTTGACCTTTTACATTGACGCGCCTTCTGTACTTTGCCCATCGATTCATCGTTTATCCATCGAGAAAATGCTTTTAAACATGAACACCCTTTGTTCACCATTTGTTTTCTGCTCTCCCCTTTGCAGCAAGATCTCCAGGTGAGCAAGAGTGACTTGGGATGAGATGCAAAAATCTCTCTATCACTCTTATTTTAATCCTTCCTTAAATGAACTTTTGTGGAAGTATATTTTTTTTTTGTCTGCATTTTTTGTTTTGCAGTGCAGCTCGTCTGCAGCGCTGTTTCTGTCTAACCCCCGGTTTCTCCTTTGTCACTAATTTTTTTTTTTATTATCAAATTTTCTTTCCTTTATTGTAAAAAAGGAATAGCTTTGACATTTTGGGAAATTACATCCTAAGATATGCGATTCTTACTAGTTTAGCATAAAGACTGGAAACAGGGAGACGATGTATGTGAGGTCGTGGTACATTTCTAGTTTTACAGCTGTGAGTACTAACAGAAGCCATGATCGCTGTTCATGTTCAATATGATACAGTAGTAGGTGTTTTTCTTACATGAGACATGAGGTAGTTTATCATGGTTAGCGACAACAACCATGCGTTTTGCTTCTCTTTGGAGGGCAGCCTGAAGGGAGGGTGAGGTATTCATTGAAACTAGCTTACTCTTGCTAGTTTTCTCTACTTTTACTAACCCCAGCTTCAATTTCTTATACAGTGCATTTGTACGAGGCTTCTGGAGTCTCAGCTTGTTACCTGACAAGTGCTCCAAGCCCAAAAATTAGTCCCAGTCAAAGGTTGAATTCTCATTCTTATACTTCCTTTTGGAACAGATTTAAGAAATAGGATATAACGTGTTGATTAATGAGTTTAAGAAGTGTTGGTGGTCAATTTTGTTGTTATCATTGGACAGAACCAGTTTGCCTTGGCATTGTTCTGGATCATCTCATGCACTGCGCGGTACTTGACGAGTGGCTTGTTTCCTCCAATGACCACGAGGTGTGACAGTTAGCCCGCTGCGCACTAAATAATACAAACTTCGACAAGCGACACAAAGGTGAGAAGCGTTTCCAGACAATTCACGTCTCCAACGCAGTAGATACGACTGTGCCGCATGAGGCTATTACCTTTTCTCGATCCACGTGTGCTTGACTCAGTTTGACTCGGTGCGTCGGCCCAGCACGACAGGATCTCCGTTACAACAGGGCTACCAGCTTGAACTTATGTCTTTAGCTGATGACACGCGTCTCCTGAGTCGATGAAATATAAAAAGCAGCGGGCTGACCTGAGATGTGACTAGTTGGTCACAGCAGTGCCTGTGAAACGGTGGAAAAGAACACTGATCTTTTCCTATAAATTCTTCACAATAAAAGTCCCCCAACTACTTTTAGCGAGTGTTTTTCCATCACACGGCACGGCAGGTGAGACGAGTTGTTTATCTGTTGATGTGAACTGTTTGCCAAGGCGCAGTAAGAGTTTGCTGTCTCCAGCTCTTCGTCTGGTATCTCACTGTGGCTGTTTCTGCTTGTACTTTTACGCCTGTGGAATAACAAGGAGAAAGGGTACAAACAGAAGCACAAAGGGAATTCACTGTGTTCGGTAGAAAGGCAAGTGAGCTCCGCATAGTTAGCCCTGTATGTTTACTTGTGTTTCCTGTCTTTATGCTAAGCTAAGCTCGTCGGCTGGCGGCTGCAACTTTAACAGCCAGATATCAGATGGATGGATCCTCTTATCCATCAGAAATCATTGAATTGAATTTCCCAAAATGTGAAACACTTCCTTTGAACATTGAATGCCTCATTATTATTTTCCTGTCACTGATGCTCATGTTCTCTTTCTTTTGCTTTGTCTCCTCCCTCCTCCTCTCTGCTTCTTCCCCTTTCTCCTTCTCTCTTTCAGCCAGGTCTCCAGGTGAGCCTTTCACAAGCTTTTCCTGTGATGTGTCATTATGTCTCTAATCTATACGCAGCATCCAGCTTCCCCTCTTCTCTCCGCTAACTCTACTTTTTTTCCCCCCCAGCCCCTATGGATCAGCCCTGCTGTCGTGCACTCTATGATTTCGACCCAGAGAACGAAGGTGAGCTAGGCTTCAAGGAAGGCGACATCATCACCCTGACCAATAAGATCGATGACAACTGGTACGAGGGAATGCTGCACGGCAACTCCGGCTTCTTCCCCATCAACTATGTGGATATCCTGGTGCCGCTGCCCCACTAGGACGTCACCGCCTCGAGCCGTGTCTGCAAAGGTGGCAAATCCTGACCTCTGGTTTCCTCCCCCCCCCCCCGGTATTCCCAGTAACCTTTCTCCTAAACATTCCTACCAACCACCTGCACTCCGCTTTACAGGAGTCAAAACAGCAACAACACAATAACGAAATGAAAATGCGAACAAAGATCGACAGCAAATTAGCGCAAGTACGCACCAACTGAGAGTTAAAAACCTAGAAATGAGGGAAAAATCTGCATTGATGTCGTTGCTTCCCCTTATCCCCAGGAGGCACTTTCAGGCCTCCGTAGTCATTTTATCCATTTCTGTCCCGGCTTTTGTCTCAGTTTACGTTGGCTGTCAGTCCGTCATAAGTTTATCAGAGGAGCTTTACAAAAATCACACTTTCTCTAATTCACTGTACTTTGTGGAAAAAAAAACCTCTACAGTAGTTAGATTCTTTTCTCTCACATACTAGGAAAAAAAAAATCGGTCCACGTGCTTCATGTTTGTTAGAGACTCTAGGTCAAGCATGGTTTCAAGTGTTTAACGTTTTTCTCTTATTAAAAAAAATGATATGTTGAGCTGATTTTGTTTCGTTTAAAATATTCCATTTTGTTTTTTTAAATGGTAATCGTCCCTCAGCACGCTTCGGGGCTCGCGTCCCCTCGTCGTGCTCCAAAGGACGTCTTCACCTTTTAACTCTTCAGAGTTTTGACAAAAGTTGTAGACATATACATCTAGCTGATAACTAACAACCAGGATTTACCCATCGTACTTTTATATTTTGATTTTTTACATATCGACATGTGCGCGTGACTGCTTGTATGTGATTTAGATACCAAAGTTACCTGCAAAAAAAAAAAACCAAGAAAACAAAACAACATGAATCGACTCCGGTTTCAGCTTCAAGATTTAAAGACGTCGTGGTGTCGGTACATCAGTTCGATGCAACAGGGTGAAGCTCGCAATCTCTAGTTCTTTGGTATTTTCATCAAGAGGAGAGAAACTGTATTCTTAAGTATGTGACATTACATATCTGAGCCAGTGATTAGTGGAGTGATGACATGATTTGCGAAAAAAAAAAGAAAAAAAAAACACAAGTTGTGAAGTTTTAAACTGTTTCAAGTGACGTAAGAAAAACTTTGGTGCATACGTTTCAATCCTCCGACGTGTATTTTATCAGCAGCTTGTGTGAAAAATGGTTGATGTATTGTGATATATAAACTTATAGGACTTAACTGCTCATTGGGGCAAACTGTTGTTTCTGCAGCTGAAGGCGTAGCTCCTTTTGTTGCTGCATCCCTACTAGACCGATTAGTATTCTGTAGTTTAGCTGTCTATAAGCCATTGATTAAGATGAAACTAGACATAACCAGGAGCGAACAAATGGCTGAACGGAATGAAGAAATGACTTCTTTTTGTCTCGGTGGAAATGTTTTATTAATTGAAATGATGCAACTTACACTAAAAAAAGAAAAACCTTTTCTCCGACAAAATGTGGACTAAAAAGCGGCTGGTTTACCCTTTTTCATGTCTCAGAATAAAATGCTATAATGTAAAATTGTCCCTGACCCTGGTTGTATGCGTATAGTGTGGGATTTTTGTCCCGTCCTTAACTGATGTACTGATAATCTAGAGATCCAACCAACCTCACTTATTACAGTACATGTTTCAGTCAGCTAAGCACTTCCCCGGGGGTTTCGTTCTCTGCAATGTCGACGGTGTATTAACCCTCCTGCAGAACAATCTGCGCGGGCGGTGATACTGCTTTTGTTTTTTTCCGCCCATCTTGTTGTAATGTTGTGCGTGTGTTTTCGGGGGAGGGGTGCGTATTTGGGTTTGCATACTGTACGTGTTATGCACAGGGACGGGGCTGCAGAGGACCTCTGGGGCTGAGGTATTGAAGATATACTGTCTCTGACAGTGTTCAACATTAAAACAAACATGGATGTCTCTTTAATCAAAGGACCAATTCATTATATTCAGTGGAATTACGATAAATTATGCAAAAATCAACCGATATCCCATATTAAGTGTTTTTTTTTAAAGGGAAGCACAACTTTAACAGACAGTATACATTGGGGAGAATAATGATACAGTTTGAAGGTCATGTATTTATTTTTTTTTAAAGGCGATACAAATCCTTTTCTTTCTTTTCTCTCTTTCACTTTTTTTTTTAACAATCGTGTGTATCTTTGCCCTCAATGAGGACTGTACAGCTTTTCTGTGTTTTGTTTTCACCTTTGTGTGTATAGTCGCGCATCTACAGTAACGTATCTTATTTTTGTAACTGTGACAAAAGTATACACATACAGTATAGATGTATATATACAGTATATTATCCAGAAGCAATGTGAAAGGAGGGATTCTCTGTGCTGCACATGATTGTCTTTGGATTGTTTTTTTCGTTTTTTTGTTTTTTTGTTTGTTTGTTTTCCGTTTTCGGTTTTCTTTTATTCTTGCACTGGATTCTAAGACTCTATGCTTGATGTAAAGAAACAAATGTGATAAGTCAATGTAATTTATTCAAATAAATACCAAGAAATAGTTACTGACCTGCAGTCTTTCTGTTCATATATGTGCACACCTCAACCCCGTAAGGTAGAACTCTGATTTAAAATCCAGTCTGAATCATTAGAAATCACCTTTTAAACCATCTAGTTTACCTCACCACTGTCTCTAGCTGTTGTTTTCAGAATATGGAGGAGACGCAGCAGGGACTCGGCACGGCAAACATACAAAGAAGCTAGATGCATTATTAATTTTCCTGGTGGATTCTTTCATGTCCTCTCGCAAGAATCAAAACAGAAACAAAATAGGTCAGGTAAGAAAACCTCCTTTGTACCTCCGACACGACCGAAGCATCTTAATAATCCTGTCGGTGCAAATTTATCAAAGTCGAGACTTCAAGCATCTTAAAGGCTCCAAGAGATGTGAAACATATACACGTGTAAGCTGGGATATAAAATGCAAACACTGTACAACATTTACTGTACAAACAAAGAATTACAGTGGAGCTGTAGTAATCACTCTGACTCAGTTGACGGACTGAACAAGGTAAATCTGGTAAAGATGCACACTTAGGTAAAGTACAAGTACTGCAACATTGTACTCAAGTATTTCCATATTACTGCTTACTTTTCTCCACAGATCAGAGGATGATATCGTGCTTTTTACTCCACTACACTTATCTGACAGTTAAAGTAACTAGTTCCTTCCTAATTTAAGTTAAACGTTATTACTGTCTAAAAATATGATACAACATTACAGATTAAACTCAACAGTAAGTAGATGAAACTAGCTCCACCTCCACCATCTGCAATATAAAGTACTTACAGATGAATGCATCAGAAATAATTAGGGCTCTAACGATACACCAAACTCACGATTCGGTTTGTATCACGATTTTTGACCCACGGTTCGATACAAACCTCGATTATTATTATTTTTTAATCAAACATTTTATTTATGTAACATTTCAATAACTTATGTATATGATACTTGTCTGATAGTATCAGAGGTGCAGTATTGTGGAGGGCGTGTCTATCTGATGGTCTGTTAACTGCACAGATCCCTCACTCAACTTAATACAGAGAAATGTCCCACAAAGCAAGTTACAGAACCAAACGAAGGTAACGTAGTAACTGCAACTGTCTTTGGCAACAAGTTAAAAATACCACAGCTGTACGTGGAGAAGCGTCCCTCCTCCCGCCCGTCCTACAGACTCCTCGTCACATTTCTGCCCGATACACAGCGCCTGTTACCGACAAAAAAACTTTAACTCACTGAGTGTTTATGATGAAAAAAAATCTCTGCGACGGTCAGCCCTCCGGACCGAGACTTCTGTGAACTTTACCCCGGAAGGCAGCCGGGTTTTGACAGGGGAGACACCGGGGAAACCCCTTGAAAACACACACGTCATCATCATGACGTTTACCGTCACGTCTCTTTAGGAGCCGCAGCGCCGGCTTTCTGTGTGAATTATACAGCGGTTCGACTTTACAGCAGTGTTTCACTCTGTGTGAACGAACACCGGTGGAGAATTGGCGAACGACTGCTGCGGTGTTAATGTGGTGTTACTTACAGCTCATAGGGCTGATCTGGACTGGAAGTTGTGTCGCGATTCTGCCTTCCCACAGCGCGAGACAGGTTCATGGATCTGAGTGTCGCGATTTCAGCTTCGATACGTGTATCGTTACAGCCCTAGAAATAATGAATACTAAATGAGAGTATAAATGTTAATATCACATGGACAGGGGCCTTTTTCTACATATAAAGGACTTTTACATTTACATTATGGAGTAGTTGTTTTTTTGTTTTTTAAGTGTTATATGATGACTTTTATTTAACCTGCCATTATTCTTATTGGCTATTTGAGGGGCTGCGGAAACATATTGTGAACAACATTCACATATTAACATTGTCACAATGACCTATTAAGTTTAAGTAAACAGTTTCTTATTTACACATTTGGCAGTTACTGAGCAACATTAATAATTGGGAGTTGAATTTCAGATCACTTCTTTTAGCGCTGATTTTGGTCTCCACCACCTCCTGAGGGACATATCTGGTTATTCAGCTGCTAAATACTCCACTAAGTTCACCAGCTAGACACTAACTGTGTCTTTCTGCTGTTTGCTTCTGAGCGAGTAGTGTAGACTGTTTAGAGGTTTAGTAGAATGTAGAAATTGGCGTTTGGACACTGTACCATAAAAATGATTTTGAAGCTGTTATTTTAAGGTTAAAAAGTTATATAATATTGCTTTAAGCATGACTTGAGTTTATGATTATCGTAAATCACCTTCTTATTCAAGTCAGCTCAAATGTCTGTGATGATACTGTAGTACTGCTTTTGTTCATCAGATAAAAGGAGCTGACGACGTGAAAACAGGAAGTTATAACTGTACGCCAGTTAACATCAGACATGAAGTGACAACTTTTGGCCTCCACCCATAATCTGTCACCACCAGTCAAATCTGGCTACACCCTCTCTTCATGTATCCAGTTTCACCTCAAAGTCTCACTCGTCATTGCGGCATACACACACACAAACACGCGTTGCACACGCTAGTGTTGCAAAAAATATCGATACATATCAATTCTGAATATTGGATATTATATATATATATATATATATATATATATATATATATATATATATATATATATATATATATATATATATATATATATATTTTCCCCGCTCTCCTCTCCTGCAGCGAGTTGACACGCACACCGCTGTCATGCCCACCTACAGTAGCTACTTTTCCTCTTCCAGGGGTAAATTGACTAAAGTGCTGTTGTGCTTAACATCAGGAAACACAAGCTCTCTAAAATTATATGCCCCAGTGTGGTTTCAATTTTTCCAAAGGTGTCAAACATGGTACCCAACCTCGATATTTCTCAAGGTATTATATCGAAGTTAGATTTCCAGTATTGTGACAACACCAGTGTACACACACTCACACACACACACACAAACACACAAACAGCTCTGCCCTGTTGACATTAGTAATTTAATCGGGGTCAGGGAATTCTTTAGAACAGCATCAGAGCATGTCGCCCTCATAGTCACACACCCTGTGCCCTGTCGCTCCACTGATAACTGCAAATATAGACATAGCCTGCACTTTGTTTGACGTGGTGCATGTGAGATAAATCTACAAACACTCAGGATAACCGCAATCTACAGTCCCTGACATTGTCATATGTGTACAGGTGGATATTGTGGATATAGGGCGTCTCCTGATAAAAGTTGTTTATCAAACAGTGCAAGGCATCTGCCAGAGCCTCCCTCACTCTGCTGCTGCTGCTGCTGTCAAACATTGTGGTGAAGCTCCCTCTAGTGGTGGCAAACTCACACTGCTCAGTGTGGAGGTTAGGAAACAAGGATCACAGATAAAAACAGGTATTTCTATCTTTTTCTTTCTGCATTTTTTTTCTCTCTTCATACTCCATCATACGCCTGAGCTATAAGAGGGGCGAGGAGAGAAGAAGAGGTGTCCCACAGTCTGAGTCATTTGTCCCTTTTCCTTTGGATTTGATCTCTGGGAAGATATTAATCATACAGCTGCCAAAGATCCATGAATGTGATGCTATTTAATTTTGGCACTGAGCCTTTCTATCGAACCAGTGCGCTTAAGTAAACAGTTAGTGTGCAGTTCATCAGCTTAGACCAATACGACTTCAACCTTCTCTTGCAGTCGGTATTTTTATATTTGAAGGCAAGAAGAAACAACTGGACTACTTATAACTGAAGACAGAAAAAGAGCTGAGGGTTCGTGGCTCCAGTACAAAAAATAGTTTGCACACTTCCATCTATCATAATGCTCATTTAATTCCTTTATTTAAAAAAAATCACATGTGTATGAAAGTCAGATATTCATAGTTCTCATGCATTGTTTTTTTTATTTGAAATTGTGAAGATTCACTTTTCCACACATGTTGTCTTCTTGCGCTTTATACTTAAGATAAGAGGAGGCGACTTATGGAGGGTTTTTTTTAGAGACTTATCAATTTGTCAATTAAACAATTAGTTGATCGACAGAAAATTAATCTATAACTATATTAGAAACTGATAAATCATGTAACATTTATGACCTTTTCCTTTGCTCTTGCCTCTTTGTTTGCTGCTTTTCTTTGTCATATTTCATCATAAATTTGATATTTTTTTGAGTGTCTGAATGTTGGCCAGAAAAAAAACAACAATTTTTATGGCATCACTTTGAATTTGACATGTTCCATTATTTTCTAACATTATACGAACAAATATTAATGCATTAATCAGAAAATAAAAGGTCATTTGTAATTTCTTTGGCAAAGACCACGACAACAAAATTCTCAAATTTGGATTCAGGGTTGAAGTTTGAGAATAGAAGTGCAACAATTATTTTCATTGACAAAATAATTCTGATAATATTTTTTTCCGTCTGTCTGCAGCGAGGTGCCCTTGGGAGAATAATGACAAAATGCCCGTTCTGATGCAAACAGTTTTGTTTTTTCTAACCAAGAGTCCAGTGCTAAAATATATACATTTTCATAGAGGATGAAGAAAACCAAATATTCACATAAAAAGCTGAAACTGCTGAATCACTGGCAGACCTGTTTAAAAATGGTTTAAAGATGTCCCATCAATTTAGCATTTCACTCCTAGAATATTGTCAGATTCAGGATTGATTTCAATAATAGGATCAAACTCAACAGAACCAGAGATATAATTTATTGTAGTTTAAACCAGGTGCCCACTTTACCCACAATGCAACTCGACCACTGACAGTTTTATTGGAGCAGTGTATGTTAATTTAGCCTCGAGTCGCTAACCTAAGGCAGAAATCATTTCTAACACCACACCTCCAGGAGTGACCTCCACTTCCACCTCCACCACTGATGCTGACTCAAGTGACATCACTTGAGGCAACTTATCACTTTTTGTGCAGCTTCCTCTGCAACCACAAAGGGCTTTATAAACCTTTCCCCTTTAAACAATCGATGATAAGATAGAAAATAGTTGCCACATGTTTTTCCTCTGCTCCCACTGACTGACTCATCGTTTCAGCTCCAACTGTAAGAAAAAAGAAAAAAAGCCTTCTTGTGAAGTCTTGCCATGAAGAGTCTGTCAAGAAGATGGATTGAAGAACAAAAAGGAACCACCGACTACAAAACCACAACACCGGTGGCCACAGTGCACGTGGAAAACACACGTCCAGGCAAACAAAAACACACTGACTACACACACTCACACACACACACGCTCACTCAGCGGTCCACACATGCTCAAACACACACTCCTCTCTTCCAGGTAATGTATGTAATGGTGGCGTTTGTGACACATGCCCACGCTCACACACAGACTGTAGGTCTGAGGAAGAAAGAGGATCGGGGGAGGTGGTGGGGGTGCGACAAGACAAGCAATCCAGTAAAAAGCATTCCTCAGACCCTCTCTCCTGGTGGGTGGCCGGCTCGGATGCTGCAGCACAGAGACAGCAGCTCGTTTTCCAGAAATCCTTCACAGCCATTGTGTCTGCCCGTCTGTCCGGTGTTACACACTGACGTAGCTGCTGAACATTTCTAACAAAACGCCAGATGATCCTTGACCAGCACTGACACAGATCTTTTCAAACACGTAGCAGCTGAATGGTTGCTGCTTCTAAAATAAATCTTCCAATCAGAGAAGCTATTTGTGATAAAAGTTTAGAAGGTTTTTCTTTAAAAAAAAAAAAAGAATCCAGCTTAACTGGAACGTCTACACGGATTGAATTCAACGATTCATTTAGTTTGCGTGTAAAGAGGAGCGAGGAACCGCACACTCAGTCAGCCGTTCAGCTAGCCAACCATGGCAAGCTTAAACTGGCAGGCTCTTCAGCCACTCCATCATGTTTGACACTTGAATCAGCCGCTGCTCTTAATGCATGAATGGCATCTGTTTTCTGGCCAACCCCAAACCGCGGCAGACCGCAAGACACCCACACCGGTTACAGACATGTTCCACATATTCACCGAGGCCGAGGGAACAATAAGTATCAAACTCAGGTGCCTCCCACGAGCTGTGGCACATTAAAAACTGGTTCTGCTGCTACTCACACATGTAAAAGATACTGTATACACTGTCAGTCATACTGTTTGTATTCTTAACAGGCATTTAAAGAAAAACTATTTTTGTACAAACTCTGAAAATCATTTATCGTCTAATTCCACGCACAAATTTTATGGAACATCATTTCAAAATCTATCCAAACATCTAATGGTTTCCCAACGTAACAAATACACACAGTGGCCAGTTTATTAGGAACACCTGAAATAGTTTGAAATAAAAATCCTTGGCGAAATCTTGAAGGTTACAGTGTTTAGTTTTTGTTTTAGAATCATGTCGATGATCTTTATGGACATTTTTGAGGCTGTCCTTTGTGGTGCTGTTGAACTGTATTACGTCAACCCTCATTTAATATAAACGTAGGGGAAAAATATAAATATCTTTTGTTTTTTAGCTGCAGCTTAAGTGCATATTCAGCAGTATTTTTATTTGGTGATTATGAAGATTATTACTTGTATTTTTGAGAAAATTAGAGCATATGAGAAAATGTCACCTTGTCTTTTGTAATGCAGTGAACCACAGTAGCTAAGGGTTGAGCTCTTTACAACTGTCTGTGAAGGCCATACAAATGGTTATTAAAATAAAATATCAATAAATCTTGCAGCACCTGTGGTAGGCACGGTATTAATCTGCAATATATATTTCTCTGGTTTTGCATATTTGACTGGTTATAAAGCATCAGATCTAGAGGTAGCACTAAAATGTTGAACACCCCTTTAAAATATCCCCTTATATAGTCCTGCATTACTAATCTTACTTAGGTAAGAGTGTTACCAGCAAAATATACCCAAAGTATCACAGGTATAAGTACTCGTTGAGTTAAATAATTTTATATTGAATTATTGGATGATTACTTCTAATGTACAAACATTTAAATGTTGAGTGAGTTGGAGCTAATATTTGATTACTTGTACTAATGAGCAGTTAAATCTATAATGCTGCGAGTCAAATCAACAACATATATGTGCACTACACAAACACAGTGTGGTAAAACTATTAATAATTACATCTTTGCTTTAAAACTACAAAAAAAACTTAATTTTTTTACAGATTCATGAAGTTTTGTGTATTTTGTGTAACACTTAATACCTTTACTCCACTGCATTTTATTGTAATCTACAGTGTGTATTTACGTCACAAATTAAGATTCAACTCACAAAACATGCAAGAAATCTATAAAGTATGATAGATTGTACATATTCAAACTATTCAAAAGTATATCAAATAGCTAGAATAACCTAATTTCACGTGCGTCTGTAATAAAAATTCAGTCGTATCTGACATAATTGTATGACAATGAGGGAGAAGATTTTGCATGTTTGCATTAATTGATACTTTCTGTACTTTCTCTTTGATAACAATAAAAGCATACTATTACTTCATTATAGGACTTAAAAACTTAACTTTAAGAAGCATCTCCTCCTCTTACACACACTTAACAATGCACACCAGCGAAGACGACAGATATGAAAGTCAATATTAAGCGAGAAAAAGAATTAAGATCGCTGAGAATTAACACAAGCGCGCACACACAGACACACACAGACACACTCGTGCAATCTGAAGAGCAGCTGTTGGTGGGAGTGTGTCAGTGTGTGTCATTACATGTTTCCCTGTGGCATTCATACATAGTTTCTCTATTCAGCAGGAAAGCCAAGCTCTCAACACCAGACAGAGGCAGCTAATACCCCTGTCTGTCAGAGCCGCTCAAAGAGCAAGTGATTGGAGATGACAAACGAGGCAGTAAGACAGGTCAGGCAGCTATATGGCAGCAGCAGAATGAGGGAGCAGGGAGGGTGCAGGCGGGGACAGAAAGGAGCGTGGAAGTGCCAACAGGGAGGTGTGTGTCTGCTCTGTCTGTGTGTGTGTGTGTGTGTGTGTGTGTGTGTGTGTGTGTGTGTGTGTGTGTGTGTGTGTGTGTGTGTGTGTGTGTGTGTGTGTGTGTTTTTGCATATTTGTTAATCATACCGTGAGGGTCTCCAGGGGTCTGACGCCACACTCGTCTGTCAGTCTGAGGGAGAGTGAAGTTTGTTTCCGGCACTGGATTCACTTCCAACCCCGGTCCTGTCGCCCACCCCCCCCCCCCACGAGGGTCTCTGTCACTCAGGCTTACATGCTGGAATCCTTCATCCTGGTGTGGCGCCCTTCCTCAAAACGGTGAAATGTTGAATCCAAAAGGGATAGAGTCGTTTGAAGTACATCATATGATGATTGCAGGGAACTATCGTACTTTATTTACAGACTTTAATAAGGTACGTCACAGAGGAAACCAGAATAGGAGATTTACTGTCAGCCCTTATTGACAGATAATATCCAGAAAAACTACAAAATTATCTATATTCCATAGAAGAAGGCCACATTCCCCTGTCTTGGTAGGATCCAGGGCTGAAGGGGAGAGTTAACACACATAAACCCATGTTAACCCATGTTCTTTCAGAGAAACGAAGGATTTGATAATATTACTTAACATTTCACAGTTCAGCCAACGGCCTACTAGTTCACCTATTTGTATTTTACCACACCGTGTGAATACAACTGGTCACTTCCTCCCCCCATCTGTTCATTTATACGTTTTCCACAGCATCTCAACTTTGTTTTGTAATCGGGGTCGTCTCTTTCTCGCCTGTTGTTTCCTAGAAAACCTTCAACAGAAACCTTCTATGTCCTCTCCCCTTTTTTGAAAGCTTTTGCTTTTTTTTTCATTGTTGTGTAATCTACCAGGTGACAACAGCAAGAATTTGTTAAATCTGTCACCTTCATTCTCCGTCCGTCACTTGATGGAAGAGCACATAATGATTTAAAAACAAAGGAAAAAATGCTTAAAAAAACATTAAGATGAGGTAATATTTTTTGTGCAAATTAATACAAAACAGACAGAAATTGTAAGACTCCCCAAAAAAGGGATGTTCAATGTATAAAATGATGTAGATAATAATATGACATTTTATGCCTAATAATCCATCTTCAAGGTTAACAAAGGTATATTAACAAATAATATATAAGGTTCAGGATAGTTCATGACGCTGCTGTTCAGGGAAAAAGTCTTTGATGGAGAATTCATATCTTGTTTTCCGACAAAACAATTAGCTTACCCTCTATTTATGAAGAGCTGGCGTTTGAGCCAGAGCTATTTGGCAGCACTGAGCACATTAACTCCAGTGTAGCTCATTCCTGGTCATAAATTCTCCACAGTGGTTTAGCTTGTAAAAGGTTTTTAAGTGTGAGCCAACAGTGAACCAGAGAGAAGGGCTTTCATGACAAATGGTGCCAGGTTAAGGACCAGCCGCACAGCATGCAAAACAGCACAATGGGACAACATTTGGTGTGCAAATCCATCAGTCCATTCAAATGCTGTCCCAAACAAAAAGTTGATACACAAACAAATCAATTAACCTGAGGGGTGGGTGGGGGGGCTGAATAAATACAAAAAGGTGTTTCATCAGCTCACGTAGGCTCAACTCTGACACCTTTAAAAGTAGAATTTAACATTTATCTTCCAAATAAATACAACTCCTGATAAAGTCTCCAGACACCGTGACATTTAAGAGTGTCAGGGTTTCCCCTCTACAGTGTTAAGGAGGAGTCTCGGTGCAGACCAAGCGAGGGAGGCAGTGGAACCTGTCCGTTTCTGGATCTATTCTCCTTCTTTAATCCCGGAGATAGTCACACCCATCGCTCTGCTATTGTGCAACTGAAGCCTCTCTATGCATGACGGAGAACGGTCGCTGGAGTTTATCAACCTTCAAACACAGCCCCGAATCACACAAACACACATGCATACATGTTTGCACATAAGCGTGCAAAGCTCAGCGATGCTCAGACATGCAAGTCAAGGCCTTTGCTTTCAGTCGTTTGTGCATCTACATCCTCTCTGCTGTATGCCCCGCAGACCGAGGGCCTCAGCCGGCATCCAGCTGTTGGAAAGCCGCTCTCTACCATCGCGTCTGGCTCTGGTCAGTTTTTGCCTCGTCATCAGGCGCTTAAGACACCTACACATGAAAGTAGAGCACTTCTGAAAGAATCTAGAGTAACTTGTCGAGCAGCTAAGCTTGTGAACAACAGTGTTTCAGTCTGTTAAGAAATCACACAGCATGGTAGGTTGTCAATAAAACAATCCTCTTTGAATCATCTGCCCCGCATATCTTCTGTTTCTGTTGCCTCCTTTATCCAGCTCACAGCTCTTTATTTAACACCTTCTTCATCCTGACCTTTGCCTCCAGTCGTTGCCTCTAGAGGATGACTCTTGTTTACTACAACTTGGATCATGTTTTTGTAGTTTAAGCAGTTGCTTCAATCACGTGATAATGTTATACTCAATAATAGCTGAGATCTGGAAATAACAATAACTTAGTCTGGCAGGGACAAGAAGTAAGTAAGAGTGTTCAGATGATCAATTTGCTGATAAATTAGCCAGATTAAAAAATATGAACCACTTTATTTTGAGGTAAAAAAACTCCAAGTGATTGTACTTAAACCATAAATGGTAACTCCAACATGCACACATGATATTATCATGCCAGAGGAGCAATGCACCACCTCCTGTGATCTCAAGTTGTGGACAAAATAAAGAACGACAACTTGGTGAAACAACTCGCCGTAGTATTGCTTTGGAGTTTGGAGCTAGTTGCCCATTCTTCAGCGAGGGGGTGAGATTTTATCTGTCAGTTTTAACATCCGTCAACAGGTGTTTGCTAGCCAACACCTCTCACTCACTTCCATCTCCTTGTTGACTTGTCTCTCTTGCAGGCTGCTCATGCACTGATATAGTCATTGAGGTTTAACTCCTAAATATCAAACACGTTTGCAATTCTCAGGGTTGGCCGGATGAGTCTGAGCCCCTGATATTAAAATCAACCCAAAGCTAAGATCACAGATGTCTTCCGCAATCAATACAAATTACCAGCGGTCCCCAGGTATGACTTTAAATGTTATTGTAACAGCAGCAGTCTCCAGATCTATGAAAAACAATACCCAAATTGTGCTCAACTTTACCCCTTATCTCCAGACCAGCTAATGAAATCACTCTCTGTACATTACAACTGTATCAGAAAAGCTTTCATATGTATTTCATTTTTTTTTTTTTTGCATTAGTTTCCTCCACGTGCTCCACTGGGGTCTTTGAGTTGCAGTAGGTGTGAATGGTTGTCTGACTCTATGTGTCAGTCCTGTGTTTTGACTGACAACCTGTCCGAGGTGTAGTCCGCCGCATCTCACTCGACGTCAGCTGGGTTTGGGCTCTTCTATAGATTAATAATATAATATGTATAGTATAAGTATAAGTATATTATGTTAGTTCATATAAACTCCCCAACAGCACAGATGTTTAACCCAATGACAACATTTAGTGAAAGCCAAACAAAGAAAAGGAAAATATCTGCTTTGGGGCAGACATCCACCTGCAGCTGCACAGAGTGAAACCCAGGTGAGGAGGTATCTGATGAGGGAGATTATCAGCATTGTTCCTCAGTATTTCCTCTCCCTCTCTCCCCCTCTCTCTCTCTCTTTCTCCCTCTGGCTCACACACTCGCTCGTAATGTTTCCTCAACGGTTGATCCACCTTTAACCTGCGTTTGCACCCGGCTCTCTCTGCCAAGCAGAAGCCTCCACGTTATACCACATAAGGCTTTTGTCTAAACCAGATTTTAAGACAATACTGCTTCAGGGGTGTGTGGGTCTGTGTATGTGTGTATTAAAATTTACAATTGCACTAAGATAACATTCTTTCCGAGGTCTCATTACAGCAATTACGCTGGTAGCAGATCCTTAGAAGATTCTTCCCACAAAGGGCAAAGATATGTTGTGTTCGAGAGCCCGATTGCTTGCATACAAGATGTGGCTTGCACTGGCTTTTTGCCTTAAGTACAGATAATCCACATGTGTCAGTGATTGAGGAGCTACAAATCCCACAGTAACAGACACACAGGTGGCACTGGAAAGAAACCGCACAGCAGTCTAGATTTCTCTTACTTTCTTGTCTTACTTGGCCGGCTACCATGCGAGGCTGAGTCAGAAGGGCAACCTCCCACTGCACAACCCACATACAGGTATGCGTGAGACTCACAACACCCAGCACTGCCTCTCGCACACACACAAGTGGACCGCTCCGCACCACATCCTGTTTGAGTGGTCATGCTCTAGTCTCAGTCAAGTCACGCATGGAGATGCTTTGCCACCACTGTCACTGCATGCATCTCCTCTCTCAGGTGGAAAGTGCTCGAGTCTTCACGGCAGACAATGTAACCAAACAATGTACAGCCAGAACTATAAATAGACAGCTAATTGCAGATGACTAATAAATACACCATGTGTACACGATGTCAGATGTATTTATTTTTTAACCTCCAAAGGAACCGAAGCAGACTCTTCATCCTGCTCTGCCAATATAGAAAAAAAAAACAGAGCAAACTTTGAGTACTGAACACAAAGTGGTGTAATGAACCAAGCTACCTGTGGTTCCTTACTTTGACGTGAGATAATCATTTATGAAAACACACAAACACATCAAAGATGGCAGTTTGTTTTTCAAACTCTTATCTTTCTCTTGTGAAATAGCAGAGCTTGGTATCTCTTCAGGCATCTACAAACATTTTATATGAAAATGTCTTTCTCTGGCTGAACTGATCACAGCCGTTGCAGTCAGAAGTTGGAAAAAAAAGGGTCTGACCTGGAAAAGTGCAATGAGAATGGTCGTCCGAGATTAAATTCAAAGTCAGAAACGTGTTCTAACAACACCTTGTAGTTGTCATTTTCATTTCTATTCAATTGATTTATGCTTTGTAGAAGTGTTTGAGAGCATGAGCCTACTCCTCCCATCTCTTTTTTAGGTGGCCTTATCTCTTCAATCAGTCGCTGTAGTTGCTTCTGAAGTTCACAGACTTGCCATACAAACATCAGTTTGCTGCGGGCATCCCAAGCAAATGCACTGGGACACATTTAGATCCAAAAATACTGACTTGGTAAATATCAAACTCCGACTTGCAATTTACTGGAGCATTAAACCTGCATTCTGTCAATTCCACTGTTTGCAAAAAAAAGTCTGATTGTACGTAAGCTTATGAGAACATGAAACTACTTCTTACTTGATTTATTACCCCGGTAAATGTTTTCCTAATGAGTTCATGGACTCAATTGCTAGTTTCAAGTCTTCTTCAATACAGTGTGATGTTCATTTTGTAAATTTTGATCCCACTGAAGTGAAAAACACAACAAAGCAGGGTATGCTTGAGGGCATGGCTAGCTTGTGATTGACAAGTGTGGTGACTTGTCAATGACATGTTCTCGGGTTCACAGTCAGATCCAATCAGGATGTCCTACCCAGCTCCACCCTCTCGTCAAATACGGTCACTTCTGACACCAAAATCGAGGATGCCAGCGGTTGTGATGCCAAACTCAAGGCTTCAAAATAGAAGTCTACAAACGTTTTTTAGTATACACATGATTACAGCTCGTAGACATGTGCAACTTGCCATAAAGTGTCAAAAATAGTCACTGATTGGCTACGAAGGCTAACAAGAACAACAGTATTCTGACTTTGGTGTTTTTTATGAACTATGGTGACAACTATTGGATGGATCGCCATTAAATTGTGTTCAGACATTCACGTCCCCATCAGGACGTACAGCGATCATTTTGGTGATTCCCTGACTTTTCATCTAGCGCCATCACAAGGTCAACGTTGCTGTCGTCTGCATTTTGAGCTAATTAGCAAATGTTAGCATTGTCATTGAGAGCATTATTGCATGTTCATGTTAGCATATTTCTACGTAAAGCCTTATAGAGCTTATCGCATTCATTTCATTGTGAATTATGACTCCTATATTAACATCTGTGTGTGTTCGGAGGCCATTTGTCTTGCAGCTGCAATATGCTTGAAAACAATAGCGCGCTTGAGGAGGTATTGCTTTGCTAAATCTACTTCAGTTTATGCTTCATTTATATAAAAAAAATCAATCATCTCTTCATATCACACAAAAGAACATGTACAATATCATACAATGACAAACATGCATTTTCAGAGCCAAGCTCCTTTCCACAAGCGCTTCGTCTGCCAAGCTTAAAAAGACATGTCAGGGGTTTGACAGCTGAGAAAACACAACACTGTGCTCAAGGATATCGGTGGAAGCTGGATGAATACCTGTGTCTTCCTGCTGAGGAATCAGAGGATTTGGGCGGCGGTGAAAGCTTGTCAGCAATGACACACAAAAGCAGTGATGTGTATCACCAAACAACAGCAATGCCTGCGACCAAAGTAGCGATTATGATCACACTGAGATAGAAAAAAAAAAATGTACTGCAGATTCTTGCTGCAATAATGGAGATACAGGTTTGGCAGAGTGCCAGGCTTACACAGGCAAGACGACAGAGAGCTTAAAAAATCTAATTACACCTTACGTTTACCTGCTGGTAACAAAGTAGTGTTATTGTGTTTTTAAATTGTCTCTTAATCTCTCTAATATATCTACATGTACGATAACCAATTTTAGCTTTATGATGTGAGCGTTAAGGATTAGTTGGTGTAGGCTTTCCTATCAAGAGTTAAGTGAGAGGACTGATATCATTCTAATGTCTGTGTAGATATGAAGCTACAGCCAGCAGTGGCATAATCAGAGAGAAACAGCTATCCCGGCTCCGTCCAAAGATACCAAAATCCACCTATCAACACCTCCAAAGCTTTCTATCTAACACGTTATAGCTCATTTGTTTAATCAGTTCAAAAACATGTAAAAATGTCAGGTTGTGTTTTTAACAGGGTTTATGTGATGACTCTTTCTCGCAGTTCTAAGAGAATAAACAAACACGATTGAACATGTTAATGAGAGGGTAATTGGAGGTGCTTGAAGTGAATTTTGTTATCTTTGGACGGCGCCAGGCTCGCCTGTTTCCCATTGCTTTTCAATCTTTACGCTAAGCTAAGCTAACCAGCTGAGTGCTGTAGCTTTATTTTGTGAGTTGTATCAATCTTCTCATCAAAAAGAAAGTAAATGAGAGTATATTCATGAGAAAAGTTGAACTTTTAATTTGAAAAACTACGTTTAACCACACATACAGTATGTCATTTCTGCCGTGATGAGTCGCTAAGTCAAAATAATGAAAACAAAAGATGTCATCTGTTGACATTGTGAAGAAACGTGGGATCATGGGAGTTTTTCTCCAAACTGCTGATGAAGAATTATCTGACGTGGCACAGGCAGAAATGGCGGTTTATTCATGTTATGTTAAGTCACATTCATAGACTTCCCTCCTCACTTTCCGACTTATCATCGATGTTATCCTGGATGTCATGGTGACAGATGCACACATGAAGCGCGCCGTGACCTTGAATAAAATTATGGATTTCTCTGGGTTTGAACGTTTGAGGTAATGTGAGTACACAACTCGAGCTGACTACAGCAAACTTGACGTTGTTTTTGGACATTTTAATGCGGAAAGGTTTTATATTCCACGTTTAAAATATCGTGTTTAAAATATCAGTTTTAAAAAAAGATATTTTATAATAAACAGCTTGTTCAAAATGACCTTAAATGACAGCACTTCGCAGCCTGAATTGCGTGCCATCATGGGTCCACACGCAAAAAAACGGGCTGTACCGCATAACTCGAGAGAGAGAGAAAAGACAGCGAAAGCTTTACTTCATGGGAAATGCTTTGCCAAAGCCCAGAGAGCTCTGCGTGGTAACAACACATCTCCGACGTCTGACGCTGACCCAACCCCCCCATCCCTCCATCTCTGCCTCGCTGTCAGACGGCAGACACACAGACAGAGAAATGAATCTGTGTTAATGAAGTAGAACAAAATAAGGAGGATAGTGCTCGACTCCTGTAACCATCCTAACGTGCGATCCTATTGTGCAACTGAGGCTCCTTTCAGGTGCGGGCATGGGTAAAAGTGCGGCTGCCTGGGCTCTGTGCAGGCTGAGACAACTATGAGGTGTTGACACATAGATCCTAACAGGGCCCAACTGACATGGATGCACTGACATTCGCAACCAGGCATGACTATAATTGCCATCTGTGTAACAGTGCAGGATAGAGATACTGTCTCTATCAGGTAAGGAGGGGTGAGTCATTCTCTGTGAGTCATACAGACGAAACCTGATCCACAACTGACTAAGAATAGGGACATTAAAGGGGGTAATTTGATCATCTGCAGATAAACTAACAGATGTATTAATATATAAATAAAGCAGAGGATTATTCTCGTAACTGTAGCTAAGATATTATTTCTCTCACATCCTTTTTGTCAGCGTTCGGTTCGCACCTGTAATCCCTCGGCGCTAATAAGCGTTGTTTTTTTTGTCGTTGTGATAATTAGTTGACAAGCGCTAATTGAAGTGTCGCTGTCTGACTCATGGAGTCCTTCTGGCTCCGGTGCAGCAGATAATCTAACCTAGATAATTGCCTCTAGTGGATCAGGACTTACATAAAGGCAGAGTCATTGTTTTTTCAGAAGTATTGAGAGATGAACTGAAACATCGTTAGTGTTGGTCTTTTCACAGAAATCGTTGGAAAATACAGAATAATCACACAAGAATTAAATAAGAAATTGTCACTGGCTTGTTGTTTTAGCTTCACCGGTTATTCAAGAGACAGAGCCACAGCTGTTTCCAGCTCTGTGAGTTGTTCACACCCTGAAATCAAATAAGAGTCTTTGAGTTAACATGAAGGTCATATTGATTCACATTAATAAAGGTGGCAATTAATGTGGAACTGTTTGTGAAGGGATTCCAGTAAGGCAGCCTGCAGAATTCCTTTGGTGAGACGGTCCACTGATCCTGGAAATAAACTAGTTGCTGCTGGGAACGGCTGTACTCATAAGTAGGGTGAATTTTTATGGGACTTAATTGCACCACAACTTTTTTTTTTTTTAAACGTCAAATACATTGTCACCTGTCTGTCTGTTGAATGTCTTCTTCTGAGACGTCATGACGATATGATGAAGGACAATGAACAAAAAAACAAAACTGCTTGGTGCCTGCAGATTTTAAAAAATTGTGTCTGAAATAAAATGCTGCTTGTGTTCGACCAATCAGAGATGTTCAGCAGCTGCAAGCCCAACCCCCAAAGTTCTGGTACTTTTGGAAAATGCAACCCCCCCCCCAACTACTTATTCTAAAGGTTCCTCGTCCGTGGGGAAAGTTCCTGCGGTGGAAACGTGGCTTTATTAAACACACTTTAACACACACTCACACACACACACACAGTGATTTAACGGCAGGCTCCCCCGGGCAGCGCAGCGCTTCAGTTATGTAAACTGGCCCGAGTTTGGAGCAAGTCAACCGTCAGAACTTTGCATCTTCAGCAAGCCCCTGCAGCTGCTAATGCAAACACGAAGCCCTTATTTGCTCCACAGTGGCCTGACTGGGTCAGTGTTCACACACACAAACAGACACACACATAAACAGCAGTACATTCAAATTCAAATAAGAAATTAAAAATCCATCTCCATCTTACAACCTGATATCCACGGTTTGAAAAAAGGATACTTAAAATATTCTAAATATTTTCCTTATAAAAAATAAATCATTCATTTTTTTCACATTTCTTTAGACAAATTTTCACATAAGAAAAAAAATTTCAGGAGGTGGTGGAGACCAAAGCAAAGCAAAAAATGAGTAAAAAAAATATAAAAACTTTCAATCTCAAATTATTTTCTTTTGCATGAATCATTTAAATGTACAGTGAAGGGCGCCACTGGTAAGATTTTACTTTTACTTCTGAGAAATTTGCTTTCAAGCTTGAATTTGATAATGAACTCAATCCTTGCAAAAAATACGCATTAATTACAACATGATTAGTAGTTGCCAGAGCAATTTTTTGCATCTTCACATCATTTTTGCCAGTTGTATGTAATTTAGTACACAACTGAGAAATATAAACTCCCTACTCTTTAATGCAGCTACAGTTCAAGATCATCCATCACGCGCTCTTCTCACCTATTTTTTAGCTTCTGCTGAATGTGACATGAGCCCTTTTTTTACTGTACTGAAGTCATCCACCACCTGTATACGTGCAGTCACCAAATGGTTAAAGTCAAGTGTTCAAATTCAAATATCTAATTTGTTTGTCTTTGTTTGGAGAGAGCCGTTTCTCTCTGGCACAGCCAGAAGTATATGTGAGACACAAAGTGAGGAGCTCTTCATTTGCCTTGGCTGCAGCCCTGCTCTCCTGTGCAGCTGTCCCGGCCTCCAGCCATCATTTGCGTCTCCACACTGCCCTGTGATGGACAGGTGGAGGCCTCTCACGGCGGCATCAATGCATGGCTCCAGGGCCCTTAGCTGTGGGGGCCCAAACATATACTCAGTGATGCCGTACCCAAGTGCACTTCAAATGCAGGAGTCAGTTTGCAGCTATCTTACAGCAGATTTTAAAAAATCCAATAGATTAGGGTTCAGAAGTTGAAGACGATGCATGAGCGTACAGCGGCTGGAAGAAATAACAATACTGATGGAAGACTCAATTTGTCTTTACTGTAACCATATCCCTACTTTAAGCTGATATATTAATGTATCCATCTGGTTAGTTGTTTTGCCGATATTCTGCTGAGATGTGTATCATCGTTTGACGTGTTTGTTGTCATATAAATGAAAATGCCAGTTGCTTATTAAAGTGAAACTCTCGCCAAAAAGCAACCTAGGCTTTATTTGTGAAAATCGCTATTCTTAGCTATTCTCTAAGAAGGCTACGAGCAAAGTTTCATGTTGTGTCGAGCCTTCTTAGCGTTTTACAAATAGCGTAAGAGTGCCCCTGCACTCCACTGAAAATTAGCTTGCACGAAAACGAAACTACGGTAAATCTTAAAAGTGTCTCTTTTGTCGTAATTATGCATTTACACGAAGGTTTGACTCATATACATTCACAAATAAAGCCTAGGTTGATTTTTGGCGACAGTTTCACTTTAACAATCCTCTTCACACCACGCTCTGATATGAAGACCGTTCAAGTTAGCAAAGATATGTAATACAAAACTTCCAGTTAGACTCTCAAAATAAAACATTTCATGACATATTAAGACTTTTTGACTTGTCAAGCGGTCGTGGTTTGGTTAGGTTTCGGCACAAAAAATACTCTGTTAGGTTTAGGAAAAGATCATACTTCACTTTCAGTTTCCTAACATAAGTGACAGCATTTACGTACATTATCCTGTCCTGTAAATGACCCACCCAAACACCCCCTTACACAGATTTTCCTCGCTCGACTGCATTACAGGGGAACTTCAAGTAGCGTTAATCGAGGGGGAACTTATAGCGTTAAGCTTGGAAGCGTAGAGGCACCGAGCAGGCTGCTGTATTTGATGCGCTGGGAGTGAGAACAGGCTGCCCATTGAGTCAATAACGTTCTTCACTTGCTGTTGAGTGCTGGACAGATAATGTACAGTCAGTTTATCAGGGCTGTTCTGCTAACTGACACTGTGGGAAAAGTGAACAATTTGAAAGATTAGAGGAATTGCAGACAACCCCTGCTGGGTTTGTTATTACAATTGTCATTTTATCTACTGCTTGATTAAATGTTACGATTAGAGCAGCTGTTTTTATTGGGAAATTAAGCAAGCAATCAAAGGATTATAACAAGATTTGTGTTCAATGTTTTTGAGAAGAGGGTTATATCTGAAAAGAGAACGAGATCTTTTCAGGTTACACAACACGGCCCGTTCTGGCACGACCTGGCAATCATTGGAGTCACATCAACACGCTATAAAACGTTCTCGATCGGAAATGTTGATAGCAGAGTCACCTTTCAGCAGCATAACTCATATTTTTAATCCGCTTGCACAAACGCAGAGATAAAAGGCTCATGAACAAATATTAACAGTAAACGCTCTCCGAGTGCCAAATCATGATGCATAAGCAAACTATGGCAGCTATGAGCCTGAGCTCCAGTAACAACGGGTACCTGAGAAATTACTCACCACTAATTGTTCACAGCCATGAAGCATAAAAAGCTGTCTTAGCCAAAAGGGTGAGGTCCACTGCGCACTACACTGCATGTCCATCACAGCTGACAGGAGGTGATGTGAGGTGACCGCAAAATCGAACACATTATTACAACCATTTTGATAAGAGTGCATTAACTTAATGCAATGTCCAATATGTTTGCACTGAGTGCTAAAAACGCAGCTCAAACTGTCTGTTTAAGTTGACAAGTTCAAATTTGAACTGATTAAACGTGAAGACATCACGCTCAGATTAAATAAACCATCACCACCGCTGCTGTTCTGTGTGCGCTGCATGGCCGAACACCTCACCGTCGTATTGAAAAAATATTTACTGCATCAATTCGTTATTTTGTAAGGTGCGATAACCATCTTGGAAAGTGTCAAGGTTTACAGTGTGACGGTATGCAGCCTTGCAACAATTACTATCATTACCAGTTACAGTCACTCTAAAAGGAATGAAAACAGAAGGGTTGGTTTTGGTTTTGTCAACAAAAAGGTAAAGTGTGAGGTTATCACACTCACCCCAGTATTAAAAATAACTATACCTCTAAAACAATTTGGGATAACAAAGTGTCCCTACGTCATAAAAGAGATGAGAATGTTTTTTTTTAAAAGTCAGATTTTTAGGTAACGGAATTTTTAACATTTTCAACCAAAAAAAAAAAGAAGAAAAGTTCAGGAATAAACGCTTGATTATAATTTTACAATATATTACACACCGACAGACATAAACTAGAAATATATGTACTTTATTAAAGCTATTTTATTTTCTAACTTGTTTTTAATTAAAGACGCAAGTGTTTCGCAATGTGCTGCACTCAAGTTATTTCTGTGTTTTTAAATTTGATTTTGCCATTATCTAACAAGGGAACCTTTTCACCTTGACAGTGACATTTCTCATAAGTTTGTTAATGCAACTAGCCACTATTCTCTCGATGATATCTCCATTCAATTTGAATTAATTATATAAATATGTCCATCTTTTAAATATTCTATATATTGTCACAAAAAGGTGTCGAATGACCAGAACCCCTTGTGACATCTTCAAATCGTCTTCAAAATGTTTTCAACTTAAAAAGATATCCAATTTACTTATTTTCAAAGTAAAACCACGACTCCTCAGCAGCACGATACATTTTAAAAGTTAACTTTATTTAAATGTTCTGGCTAAAAAGTTGTAACAGTTGAAAATGATTAGTCTACATGACTTAGTCCACTATATTTCTGAGGTAACAATTATTTATCTTTTTAAGTAAAGCCACTATGTCAGATTTTACAGTGTGTTTTGCATGATAAATGACGAACACTATCAAAAAAAAAATGTTCTCCCCATCTATTACTCAGTTGATCAGCTACACTTATCAGTACTGATACATCTGAACATTTAAGATGTAAATGCTCAAAATAAAAAAAAATGAATAAAAAAAATCTATCCACTGTGATTCAGTGATATGCATTTGCTTCTCTCTTCGTATCCTTCATTGACACGAGTGTTGGGTAGCTTTGCATGCCCTGTGAATACTCAGACACACACACACACACACACACACACACACACACACACACACACACACACACACACACACACACACACACACACACACACACACACACGCACACATACACACACACACACACACAGTCTTCCACAGTATACACATGTTAAACCTCAGGCAAATCCCACTTTACTCATAGATTACCAATAAACACAAAGTATTCGTCAAAATCCAACATTTGGGATCTAATAAAAAAATGTTTTTTAAGGTGTAAATAAACAAACGGACAACATAGTTTGTTTTTGTGCACATTAAAGAGAAGCTGTGTTTAACTAAATATGATTAGTAACATGCAGTCATAATATTTTTATAACAGTGGCTTAGTCTGACCACATGACCGATATCACATCAATCATCACACCGCACTGCAGCTGAGTGTCTCCCTCCTTATCTGATGATAATCTAATCATCATAAATAGCAATGAATAAAGAAACATGTCTAAGTTCTGCATATATAGTATAACTATGAAGGCTTTAATATATTTGAAAAAAATAATTTAAATTGTCCAGCAGTTTTTTTCTTAAGTTTATTATATACTTTTTTTTATAACATCTGTCTTTGTTTCTCTTCCGTTTTGTGACGCACGACCTTAGTATAAAAAATATAATTATTTTGCAGTGTATAAATAAATTGAAGCCAACAGGTATGTGGACTCTCATGTTTACCTCGTGTCAACGCATCATACAGACAGCCCATCATGTAACAAGGTGCTGCAGGTCCTGCCCATTGACTGAGAGCCACATCCCCCGGCCCTCCCCACAGGACTGAACCTTTCATCGGGCTGTTTGTCTGAGCAAACCCACGCTCTCTCACCAGGCTCTCCCGCTCTGACACATGCCCGCAGTGTTAACCCCAGCCTGGTGTTGAGCGGTGGGAGTGTGCTGCCGTGTTATTCCCTCTATTTGTTTAAGTGATTAAGGTGGTGAACCCCAGCCCTGTGGAGTCACTTCATACCACCAGAGCTGCTCTGAGCGTCAGCGTTGTCTCTACCACTGGTGCCGGTGGAATTTAATAGTGCTTAAAGTCATCTTTGAAGCGGCGCTTTCACAGATTAGACTATTCACGAATGGGCTCGGCGATTTGAAATCAAACGTGTGTGCAAAATAAACTAATATACAGAAAAAAAAAGTACCTCTATTGTCCGGCGAGTATTAGCACTAATTCCTAGAAGACATTCATAATCAAAACCAATTCAATGAACGATTTCCTCGTCGGGGGTTGTTTATTCCTGTCTCTCGGGTTGTGTCCAGGGATTATGATGATGGCCTATATTTTGCATGCTGAAATCACAGGCCGGCCTTTGTCTGGAAAACATTTACATCTCTTAACACAGCTGGCTTGTCCAACCACTGGCACAAAACAAACAAGGAAGCAAGGTAGAAAAACAACACGCAGGATAAGTTACCACTAAAGAGGTCTTTTAGTGTTAAACGTCAAAACAACATGGACCATTTTGGACCTTTTTAAATAAACTGAGGTTGGCTTTAAAGGAGGATTTGAATATCAAAAAGGAAACAATGTTTGTTTGGACAGTTCTGGTCCGTGAAAGTAAAGAAGTCGTGAATAGAAAAAATCAGATAGTTAAAGTTAAAAAATAAAAAAGTGATCAGAGGTCAACACTGACAATTCATGGTGCATGTATTTATTGACCAACAACAGTAAAAGCTTTTTAAAAAATCGGATCAGAAAAGTAGATTCTGGTTTGGATATTTCATATCCTTTTTCTATTTCAGGATATTTATCATGCAAATAACTTTAAAAACTCATAAAATATCCACCACAGAGCAAGCAGACTCTGTGGAACATGAACAATAGACCCTTATAAAGCAGAGGTATGTCGAGAGCATGTGATGCTTAAGGGGGTGTGGCCCTCAGGTGGAGGCAATACACTCTTCAGGTAACACGGACTGACTCATTCTATCTCACACACACCTTCAACATTGCGGATTGGCGAGCTCATACCTTAACTCTTCAACTTAACCTGACAATCAACTCGGGGGGACTAAGGGCAGCACTTCATGAAACAGGATTCTCTCTGGAAGACCTGCAGGATTTGGACTCAAAGACAGTGATTACTTAGAAAACACTGCGCTGTGATCTGGCATGATTGTGTGCTGGGCTGATCTCTTGTTTTGATTTCCAACTGTGGAGGATTTAATCTGTCTCCCCAGGGAACGCCATCTAAACTGTGGAAGTACTAACACCGGGCGGCACTTGCAGTGAGTTTGCTCTATTATCTGTCTGGTACGTGACATTTTTTTTAAAAAAATTTTAACTGCCCATGACAATGCCAGTGGTCAAAGTTGAGAAAGACTCTTCGGCAGACATCACCTCATCTGCCTCCAACCCTCCAGTGCAGACTGAGGAGCAGCCCAGAGGTCGGAGAAGAAAGAGACCTCTCCAGCGAGGGAAACCCCCTTACAGCTACATTGCACTCATTTCCATGGCCATAGCCCACTCCCCTGACCGCAAGCTGACTTTAGGGGGCATCTACAAATTCATCACAGAGCGCTTCCCCTTCTACAGAGACAATTCAAAGAAGTGGCAGAACTCAATCCGCCACAACTTGACTCTCAATGACTGTTTTATCAAGATCCCTCGGGAGCCGGGGCGGCCAGGGAAGGGCAACTACTGGGCTTTGGACCCAAATGCGGAGGACATGTTTGAGAGCGGCAGCTTCCTGAGGCGCAGGAAGAGGTTTAAGCGCTGTGACCTCAGCACATACACCTCATATGTCCATGAGACACCAGTCTTCTCTCCTGTCCAGATTGCCAGATCGGCCTCATATCCCAACTCTGTCTATCCTAACATGACAGTCAGTCCACCCTACGGGCAGCAGCTGACATCTGCCTATTACCCGTCCTCATCTCCTCCTGGGTTTGGACCTGGTCAGACCCGCATGTTTAGCATCAATAACCTCATAGGGCACCCGACTCCAGCCAGCATGCTTGGAGGTCCAGGCCCGGACGTGATGCAGCAGCCCAACCGGAACTTCAGTCCCGAGGGGCATCCAAGTGAATCCGTTCCCTGCAACCTGGGAGCCCCAGCTTTCCAGAACCAACCATGCGGAGGGGCCATATCATCCCGCTCCTCTTCACATCCAGGGTTCACCTACTCCGGGCCAAACAGCCACCCACACCACCAGAGCTCTTATGGACAGGGCCACGGCCAGGGGTATGCAGTGGCAGGACGCCTCCATTCCTCAGCCCACGGGCCTGCCGAGGCCATGGACCATTACGGCAGAGTCTCCCCAGTGCCGCTGGGCTCTTTCTCCCAGTATAGCAGCGCTGCGGGTCCTATCGGCAACACCGGGGGCTACCTGAGACACCCCACATACCCAGGGAATATGGACAGGTTTGTGTCTGCCATCTGAGCCGCTGAGAATCTCGAGCCGAGCATCTCGCGAAGCTGGTGAACAGAACATCCGAGACTTTGAGTGAGCCAGAGATGATTGTTTTTCTTTGTCCGTGAGACAAACACACTGATGAAAAACAACTTCTCCTGACACAACTGTGATTCACTTCAATAACCCTACAACACATTTTTCGTATTGATAATTGGTAATTTACTTTGAGATAGATGCTATAAACGTGGAGTTTAATGTCAAGGCCTCTTCGTGGCGTGTGAGAGTGTCAAGTTCATCCAACACTGTGTGCAGTTGTGAGCTTCTTTTTTGTTTTTGTCATGAATTGAATGTGCAAATTACCAGTGAGTTTAAGTGACAGACTTTGAAATGTTTGAATAAATTATTGTGCTTCATGGTCATAGGCTTTGCAATAAGTGGCTTGTATGAAGAATATCGGCTTTCGTGTATTTGCATGTATTTTGTTGCTAAATGAAAATGCATAACAGGTTGGTCCTTTTTTTGGAAATAAACGGATTCATATAGCACTTTTGTTCTTCAAGAATAAAACTTAATTTAAATTATTGATGTATTATTGCTATTACAGTTATAGCAAAAGCGTCAAAATGTCACACTAGAATATTTTAGTTTTTTAAATGTTCAAAGCTGAAATGTTTGGTGCGGTTATCCACATTCTGAATTCATACAATTCTATAATCAAACTATAATACAAAAGAGCCTACCGTACAAGACATATGTCACCCTGAACAAAATATTCCCTCCAAAAAATCTGTTTCTTTTGTGCTTGTGTTTCCCTGCGTTTCAGCTCAGCTGGTTTAAAGTGGTGTCTGGAGCCACGGTATTACCAGTCACCATGACCGGCCTCAATTATCATGCCCAGACATCAACGCAGCACTTAGACACACAGACGCAGTTAATCCACCACACAGATCCACTAATCAAGAAAATGAATTGACTCGTAACTGGATATTTCAGCCTATCAAGTTAAGTAGTGGGAGTCCTCCATCGCCACACCAGAAAAAAAAAAAACCTCCTTTTACGCAAAGTCTGCCTATCTGACAAGATGGGACTAGCAAGGAAACGCTTCATTATAGCGAGGAAGACACTGAACTTTCTATCAGAAAAGAAGCTTTGTTGACAGATATGACTCGCTGTCTGTATCCTTAGTTGAAAGGATGGGAGTTTTTCTTGAGTGCGGCTCAAATCTTAAAATCTGTGAGGATTTAGCGATAGCAGTAGCGAACAGGAGTCAGATTCTAATCATTTAAAAAGGACAAAGGTTTAATTATTGTTAGAAGTGCACTCAAGATTAAAGTGACAGAGGTGATAACAAAGAGTATTTGCATTACAAGCATCAACTATGGTTATGGTTCAACGGCAGGCTGAAAAGAATAGAATTATTAACAATTAAATAAGGGACACAAACAGTACCAAACCTTATTAATGTTAACAGCTTTAGAAAATGACTGCACAGTTATAGTATGGTAATCTTAATCTGCAGCATATCCAACCACATTTAAGGTTAAATTCGGCTTTTAGTAATGTACACTTTTTTTTGTGAGGGTTTTTTTAAGCCTTAAATAGTTAGAACAGCTGTACATAGACAGGAAATTGGGGAGAAAGAAGGGAGAAAACATGCAGCAAACTGTTCGTTATGTTCACGTCAGAAAAAGAATAGACTAAGGAGCGACCTGACCCCGGATAAGCGGACGAAGATGGATGGATGGAAACTAAATGGGCTGGAATCAAACCCAGGACGCTTGCACATAGGTTGCACACTCAGCCAGGTGAGCTAGTAAGTCATTTAATTCATCCAAGATAAATATTGTATAATCACAGGACACTTTCTAAATTAAGTTGTGTGTTTTGAGCATTTGAACCAAATCCTCCGATAGAAATGTAATTCAGGTATCGGTACTACAATCTGCTCCCTTTTAATAAATCATCTGATATTAACACATTCAAGGACAAATTTAGGCCCAACACTTTAAGGAAACAAGAAATTGCTTGACACAGATAAAAGGTTAATTACTGTCACAACACAGAATGTTTCTAATGAGAACGAGCAGGCTTTACAGAAGCTCACAGACACCATTCAAAAAGAAAGAGGCTGGAGTATGTGAACGCTTTTCAATCGTGCTGCTGCAGTGATTGCAGAAAACTGCGGGGGAGACACATGAAGACGTTGGGTTAAATTTATAAATTCAAGCTCTGTCAAGGACCCATGGGACCCCTATATTCTCTGCATACAGGTAAGAACACTGTGCAGCTTGCAGTAACACACATCTGTTTTTTCAGAATAGTGTCTGCATGTGTTGTTAAAAAGCGACAAACTGACACAAAATATTCAAAGACTTCTAAAACTGCATCACTGCCATTACTTTTGGAATGTGTGAAAGATAAAAAAAAAAAAAGAGACCATAAGTTTAACAAACACAACTTGTTTTATTTCAAATCATGCTAAAAATATTAACACTTAAAAGTCAGGACAAGCTAGAACATAACAGACATAAATAAAATGAACGCAGGTGACAATAACAAAAACACATCAGCCGATGTATTCCACAAGCTGTTGGAGCTGTTCACTGTTCTTCACGACATCTGGCAAAGACAGCAGGGTCTGTGTGGAGAAAACATTCATTAAACATATGTACACACATCAAGTATTTACAGGATACATTAAGATGAAACAATAAGCAATATGAAATGCATCTCTCACCTCTCTGACTTTATTGATCATGTGGTTCAACATTTGAAGCTCGTTCTCACTTTTCTGCTGGTTGGTCTGGTGGATGATTTGCTGCGTGAGACACAACAACATCGTGAACATACTGGATTATATCCTCAATTATACAACAGGTTTTTTGTTATGTATAAAAATTAGCTCATTAAAAGCAGATTAACAAACATGGTGGTATGTACTCGGTAATATCAGAGACTACTTCAGTACGTGCAGCCGATTCTTACGTGTCTTTTTGCTCTCTCGAGAAGTTTAACTCTGGCTTGCTCCACCTCCTGCAGACTCGACTTCAGTCTCTCCACCTGCAGATAAAAATCAAAGGACTCGTGTTAGAGAAAGTGAGCATTATTAAATCTGAAGTGTTTTCTCAATCATCACGGAAAAAATAAATATTCTGCATCTGACAATTTTCACTATAAAAAGGACAGGACGATACCTCTTTCAACAACCGAATCTTCTCTTCCATGAAATGTGCTGGAGGAGCTGATTGGCCAGCGGCTTTTCTCAACTCCTCCCGCAGGAACTGAGACTCGGCCATTGACTGCTGGAGAGAACGGCGAAGCTCGATTACCTCTTTTCGCAATTCCTGTTTAAAAAAAAAGGACAAATTTTAAAAAATAAGTGACAAATATATCTGTTGCAAACAATTGTGACATTAAGCCAAATGCGTTCTGGGTGTTTTATAGTGTATTAATAAATAAGGACTTTGCGCCTTACGTTACTGTCAGTCTTGTGTCTATTCAGAACTTCTTGGGTCTCCTGTACTTCTGACATCAACTTTGCCACAGTTTTCTCGTCCTGTGTAAAGAGAAACATCGTTACAGGAACGTTTCAGTGCTTTTCTCAGCTCAACAAGCTCATTTCCATCAGTCCATCTGTGCCCATTTTGAATTTCTTTAGCTGTCATAGAGATGTCCAGTAGTTCTTACCTGAGCTTTCTGCTGCAGTGCCTGATTTCCCCTCTCAGCCAGGCTGTTCAGACGGCTGAGCTGATTCTTGAGCTCGAACACCTCAGTCTGGTGTCTGTTGTTTACGGCCTTCTGCTCCACCTGGAGGCCACAGCTGGAATTTAAAAAATACATAGACATAAGAAAATGCTGGACAAGAAGCCAATCGACGTGCGTCACCTAAAGTTTTACATTATGCTCACATAAACAAACGATGCTCCTTTCTAAACTAATTTGTAAAATGCCAAAGAAAACTCAAAATAAAAAAATAATTTCTCTTGTCTTCAGAGAATATATATCAAACGTATTAACAAACTGAATATGTCCCCTTGAAAAAAGGGGGGATAAAGCGGTTACATTCCCGCAACCGTCACGGATAAGCAGTAGATAATGAGAGATGAGATGAGATCTATGGCCAAAGCATGTTATTTGAACAAAATGCAGAGTATCTTTGAGCTGGTGTTCCAGAGTTGTCTTCGCATCTGCTTTTCTCCTCGCTTGAGCATCTAGTCAACTGTTGAAACTATTTAATAAATTAACTGAGTCAATTTTTCTGTGCAAAGACATAAATTATTCTTCAGCTCCTCAATTGTGAGGATTAGCGTCTATTATTGTCTAATCAGATAATGAATTCAATATAATCTGGTTTTTAAGCCATCTGTCGCCTAAAACAAGCAATTAAATGAAATCCTCCCTGGCTTAAAGGATAAAACATGAACATTCTGTCATTATCTACTCAGCCCCTCGTGGAAGAGACATTGGGTGGACATTCATTCTAAGACAAAAGTCTTCACTGCTGCTGCTAACTAAAGGTGCTGAGGTTGTAATTAACGTATGTTCAAATCAATTTGGGAAGCTATGGCTTCCAGAGACTTGGATTACACTGGACAAGATGTATGGATCATGTTGTTCTTGTTTTTTCATATTTTAAAACAAGTCCCCCACTACTTCAGATGTTTAGGAGAATGCTGCAAAGCTGGTTTTCTGTGAAGCTCCAGAAATGTTTTGTGGAATTGGAAACTTGTGAATAATTAATGACTAGGATGAAATGTTCCTTTACGAAAAAAAATGTTGATTACAGGGTTCGTACACATTTTTCAAGGTCAAATTCAAGCACTTTTCAAGCACTTTTAAGGGTCATTTTCAAGATTTTCCAGCACCTTATTGCTGGGGTAAAATACGTATCTACAGGAATATATGTACTCATGATTTTTTTCTTCACTTTTTTTCATCACAATTATGTACATTGTATTATGCTGTAAACATCTAAAATTATGTTTCACAATAGCAAAAACTTCAGAAATTAATTATCCAGTCTGATCCCAATTTTGTGAAAGACAGTTATAATATCAAGCACTTTCAAGCACTTAAACTAAAATCCAAGCCCTTTTCAGACCTTGAAAAAACAACATTGAAATTCAAGCACCCGTACGAACCCTGTGATTAATGGAGAAAAGTCATTATCAGCTGACAAATTCTCTATGAAAATAACTGTTAGTTGATTCATTTTCTTTCAATTAAGTCATTGTTTAAAGATAAAGTGTGTAGGATTTAGGGAGCTTTATTGGCAGAAATTGAATGTAATAGTTACAACAATGATTTCATGAGTGTAATGACCTCAAAATAAGAATTGTTGGGTTTTCGATGAATGATTCTTTTATATCTACCGAGAAAGAGAGGGTCCTCCTCCAAACATGTTTCTACAGAAGCCAAGAAAGGACAAACACTGGCTCTAGAGAGCTCCATTTGTGTTTTTGATCTCTAACCTCACTGCTTGATCTCACTAATCTTACACAGCAGACCTCTAAATATTTTTTCAAGCAAAAAATATTAAACATTCCCTGCCTCCCAACTTTTTTCTGTGTTGCTCTGTTGTGCTGGCATTCTTTACCGTTTTCTAATATTTTCTAAACAAAGCAGTTGATGATGATCAATGATTAGCAACTCATCTAATAATTTAAGTTATTTTCAGTTGGGGTAATAACTCTGAAACCGATTCCTTCATGATGTTTTTTTTTCTTCTTTCAAATCACTTACATGTTGTTGTGCAGCTCCTCCAGCTGGGCATCTTTACGCTGCAGCACCAGCTTCAGGGTGCTGCTGAGCTCTGTGACGGTGCTGTCCAGGCCGGTGAACAGCTTTGCCAAGCTGTTCTGGTCGTCATCCTCGGGCTCAAACTCTCCTGCGTTCAAATTCTTTTTTGGGGTGACGGCTGCAATGCGAGTGAAGGCACTCGTCTCACTGAACCAAGTTTCACACTGTGGCTCAGGCACGTCTGAGGAGACTGAAGAGATAGTGAACAACAACTTAAGATTTTCTATAGCCCAAAGTCATGAAATGGCATTTCAGCCCTCTCTGAACTGAATTCAAAGTGCTGATTGTTGAAATGTAGGTATGCAATTACGGTCCCTTCAAAATGCCTTTCAAGATTGTAAACACTGAGTCGCCTGACAGTTATTACATTCTTGAAAAAGTATCACAGTACCTGGTCCGGGATGTGTGTCTGTGTTGGCGTTTTCTTCCTTCTCAGTAGTTAATGCAACCATGATGCTGTCGACAAAGGAGCAGGAGGGGTGACGACGCTCTACGTTGAAGACTGCTTGAGACTCTTTATCCTTCAGTGGGTCTTGTTTCTAAAAAATTACAACATACAAGCCTGCATGAAAAAAAATGTTTTTCTCTGCAGTTCACTTGCCTTCACATATTTATTTGAATCCAATTTAGTTCAACTTGCTTTCACAAAAAATGTTTTTATAATCTTGTAAACCATAACTCTGATAGCTTAACAAAATTAGTGGTTCCACCTTCGCCTCCAGTTTATTACAAATACAGTAAAGCCTTACATGCTGCAATACCTGAATCGAAAATAAACATAGGCAAAGGCGGTGAAATCTGTATGTTCTGCTTTAGGTAGTTTTTACCTGGTCATTGAGAGCTGTGTGTAGCTCATTGGTCAACCCTCGTAGTGTGTGATGCAGCAAAGTAATCTCAGTGCTTGTTTGTGACAGCTTGTCTCCGAGCTCGAGTTCGGTGGCACTGGCTTTAAACTTTGTAGTTTCCAGCTCCTCCTTCAAACTCTTGTTCTCAAGCCTGCATCGTACATACGCAGACAGACAAGTTATAATGTAACAGATAAAACCAGCTTTTAAACAACTGGACGTATTATTAGCATCAAATTTGTTGAAGTTTAATACAGCTGCATGTACACAGATATTTGCTATCATCGTCATGGTCTGTTATACAACAAAAGAATCCAACATAATATTTACTAAATAAACTTGTTTGTTGCTTATAAAGTTGTTTGCAGTATGTAATATATTTAGTATAAGTGATCAGTGGTGTTGTCAACCAGACGACAATCAATGGCAACGATAGCACATTAACTGGTTTTCAGCTTTAATCATAAAATGTATAAAAAGTCACCCAAAAACAGGTGTAAGCTTAAACTTACTTAAGTTTATTTAGTTCTCCTTTTAGGTCCTCACACTGGATGTTCCTCTCACGGAGCCCCTGCAAGTTGGAACTCAGCATACGCTCACTTTCAGACATCTGCTCTCTCGCCAACTCATTCTCCATCTGCAAGAACTGACACACACAGAGACAACAGGAAATTAAACCAGAAATCCACCAGAAACCAGAATCACGTACTAATCCAGTGATGAAAGCAGTCTTTGCTGTGTGAATGAACAAGTCTTGACTGTAGTCGGGCCAAATCGCTGTGGCAATAACTACGGGGTTGTGCGGCGGAATTGGAGGACATAACTGTGAGAGTATCATTTGGTCAGTGAACTCCACCTGGGTAGGGCCCAGTTTCCGGCTCCCTGATTGAATGTTTGTGCATGTATCTTTTTTTGGCCTATATGACAGTATTGGTTTCACTCTGACACATAAATGTGTGATGTCAACCACACTAAAATGATACAGTAGTAGCAGTGTTTCCCACACATTAATTTGACATGGTAAAGTCAAAATTCAATAGATTCCAGTACAATATTTCTGGATTTCAAGCATGATAGGAGATTATATTTGAAGCTACCGACCACATCAACCATTAACAACCAACGAAGGACCTTAGGACCTTCACTTTGTTCTAGGACCATGACCAGGCGCGATGAAAATCAGACAGTGGCTCACTTTACCACACTCTCGCAAACAGCAACTCACTTTATTGCAGCACAAAGACTGCCAGGCCTTGAAGACAGTTTTGTTGTGGCCAAGCCGTGTAATTACATCATCATGTAATGCACTGGGGACTTTTTCCCACAAGCTAACATTGTGAAAACATCTATAAAACGGTAATCAAAGCCTCACAAAACCCATGACTCATTTTACTGTCGGAATTTGGGCAATTCGGTCCAATAAAAATGGGAGACTCTAGAAGAGCCACCCAATTACATTTTATCCCAACTTAAGTTCGCTCAGCGCTGAACCGGAAGTTAGCTGACTGGGTCGGCGAAAGTCTCAGGTGCGCATGCACCCTAGCTGGATAACCACTAGTCTGATTCTGTGGGAAACACTGAGTAGGATATATTTATAGTGATACTTTTATAAATTGAGTACAAATACAACTTTGTCTAGCCAGTCCAATCGCTGGCTAATATGCTGGGCCACCACAGTGTCACATTGAGTTGTGTTTCTCCAAAGTTCCATTTCAAGTTTTTGCACAGGGCCACTGCATTTCTTCAGTAACCCCTATGATCTGCACCACTGCATCCTTCACGCACTAACCGTCCCCTAAATAAATGGAAGGATTGCCGTTTTCATCATGCCTGATTGGACCTGAATGAGGCCTTAAATGGATTGTCCTGCCTTCAAAACAGCTGACAGAGCACCGCTGCCTGCAGCAAATTTTCTCTCCAATCATGATTTTTAGAGCAGAAAATTTTTTCCAATCAAGACAGCAAAGAGGATACTAAATCTATTGAAAAAGTTTGCCATAAAAGCTCAAATTAAATTGTTCAGCTCAATGTTGGCTTAAAGTAGAAGTGTATAAGGAGTGAGAACCAGACCATAAGCAGAGTGGGTAAATACATAAAAAAAATAATAAAGAAAGGCCATTTCTTCCAAACAAATGCCTCGGTCTTCTCAGACATGACGGTTTTAATCACAGACACATCTCAGGTCAAGTACTGCAAGTGTACGTTGTATATGGAAGACACAGAAACTAACCTCGTTCATCTCCCGGACGTTGCTGAGCTGTGCACAAAGCTCCTGGAGCTGCTGGATCTCCACGCTCTGGGATTGTGAGAGGGACTGCAGCTGACTGAGCTGCCACTCACTTTGAGCCAGAGCCTGTCTCAACTCACTCACATTCTGCTCCGACTGACCCAGTGACGTCTCCAGCCTGGACAGAATAAAACACAGGTAGTGACATTACTTTCGGTATTTAGGCAACATTTTCAGGTATGTGTTGTTCTTGTCTTGGTTGTATGTGTGGCAGGGAGTTTGGTTTGCTCTCTGAAAACAATACTGTCTATCGGTCCCATTCTTAACATGTTATTACTGTCTTACTAACTTACTACAGTGCATTTTAAATAAGTGTAAAGTTAACAAGTGATATAAAGACGTCAGAAGGAAAGGAGGACATTTTTTCAACCATTTTGTCTTCACTCAGATGCTGAATGCTGAAATTACTGTCGAGTAAACAATTGTCAACACTTACTCGTTTGCCCTGTCCTTGGCTTGCTGAATGTCCTTCCATGACTGCTGCAACCTGAAACAACAACATACTTAGCACTTGCTTGCTGCAGTTCAGTGACATTTTTTGTCACAAGACCTCACTTGATAATAATGTCTTAGTAGCACAGTGCTTGTTTCCTTTTTTCCCTGTTTAATACATGTATATGTTGTGGAGGTCATACTTTGTAGTCTCAGCAGCAAGGGCCTGCTCCAGGAAGGTGTAGGAGGCCAAAGTGGAGGATACAGTGGCAGACAGCTCTGTCACCTTCCTCTCCAGCTGACCCCTCTCTTCATCTCTTTCTGTTAGCTTCTGACGCAGCACACCCATCTCTAAAAGAAAAGAAAGATATGTAAGGCTGATAGAAAAGCAAACTCTATTGACTGTTTATACAGCTGGAATGAAATACCCAAATAAAAGATACAAATATTTATTTCAGTTTTTTACCTGAGGTCAGGATTGTCACCTGCAGATTTAAATCACCAATCTGTTCTCTGGCAGTTTGGAGATCCAAATTAGTCTGGTTCCATTCTTCTTCCATCTGTTGAGTTCATTCAAATTTAAAAAATAGTCATCTTTGTAGTTCACAGCCATCATCATGTTTAAACTCAAACAAGTGCCCATATTAAATCATAAATATCTGACCTGCCCTCTCTCTTCATTGGCTTGGTCTCTAGCAGTGATATGCTCGTCCCTCTCTCTCAGAGCAGCAGCTGCCTTCTGGTTGAGCTTCAGAAGAATGGGAGCAGTTTTCTGCAGAAGGCCTCTGACTGTGCAGAGCTGTGAAAAGAAGACCACAAGAAAGCACCAGAAATATTATTGGATTTAAAAACACTGTTGGTGCTGTTTTTAGTGTTCAAATTGCTTTCTATGTTGAAAACAAAGAATCTTTAGTTAATATCATAAATGAAAAAAGCAGCAAATCCTTTCATTTAAGAAACAACTGTTTATGAAAATAGTTGACAAATAATTATCTTTCAAAAGACAAATAAGTTATTCAACTTATTGTTGCAGCCTCAATTATTAGAGCTGCAGCCAACAACTTTGAATGAGAGAAGAGCTTGTAACTTGGGGCACTTTTTGAAAAAAGTTATAAGGGCTTCTTAATAGTCATTGTTTTATTATGGACATACAAATGTTTGTGTTAGCTGTCAATTATAGTTCTTAGATAGAAAATCGGAATCGTCCAAAATGATTTTGGACGTTTCCGATTTTCTATCTAAGAACTTTGGAAAGACTTTGGAAAGCCTTTGGAAAGAAAGAAAATTGCAAACGGAGCATCTTTACCAATTGTGACTTTTGGGAATAGCTACACAATGTGCGAAGGTATTGTAACAAGGCTTCAAAGTTTATTTGAGTCTCTTAATAAAAAACATTTTGAACATACTTCTTTCATCAAATTGGATTGCTCCTCTTTGGTTGTTGACAAAATGTCAGATGCAGAATTCAGCGTTTCAGTTTGGGTTTGGTTTAATGCCACCTGTAATAATAGGCAAAAAAAGGAGAAAAAAGAGGGATTAAACTCATTTGTTGAATGTATGCTGAATAGATGTTTTGTTTTTAGCCTGTCCTCTGTTACCAGTTCTGGGTAAGTCTGGTTCAGGGCAGCAAACAGTTCTTCCTGAGACCCCGCAATCCTCTCCAGCTGTGAGATTTCTGTGGCACAGTGTGTCCTCAGCTGTTCCATCGCACTGAAGGCCTGAAAACACACAACCAGTCACACATTTAATGTTCCTGGATTGAAAAATGCTACGAAAATGTATTCAACTTTAGAAGGCAGTTTGAATATTCTCCGTGAGATAGAAAGCTACATAAAAAATTAACCAAGAAGTGACCTGTGAATTTTTAATTTTTTTTTCCATCTGAGATACCGCAGTTGGCTCGTCAACCAACATCAGCACAAGAATTATAAAAAAATAATGTTTGCCTCATCTTTTCATAACAAAAGCATAACAAATATGTCACTGTTTATTTTCAAATACTGGCTTCATCAATTCAGAATAATGACAAGAATATTTTGTGTTGCAACCTGCAATAGAATCACTTAAACAAAGATTTAGTCATCAAGCTAGGCACAAAACACACACTGAACTACTGAGGTCTCATTAACAATTAAGATTGTTGCCATGCTTACCGCCTCCTTGGTTGTGAAAGCCTCCTCCATCTGTATTCTCATGTCATCTTTTTGGACAAGAGCGTCTTTGACCTTCTGCATCATTACCGTCTGTGTCTTCTTCGTTTTCTCTAATAGAGACTTCATTTGACCGTACTAAACAGCACAGGGAAAATACACAATAACTATTTCATACCCACTGGATATATTATACAAAATCATGCTGTGATTGATTGCAAAGATATGAAAGATGCGTTAACTCGCATGTGAAACAAGGCTTTGATGATCCTCTTTGACATCTTCTCCTATTTGCTTCATGTTAGAGAGAGCAGTATCCGTGTCACAACTCAAAGATGTCTGCTGGGACAAAGATAGACACACATCAGTTATCAGATGTGTGTCTTTATGAATCAAAGGATTGACTCTATAAAGTTTCAACAATTTTGCCACATAGAACATATTTGTTACTGATTGTGTCTCACCATGGTGACCTTCATATCCTGCATGCGCTGCACGAGGCTCTGTAGAGAACTTCCATCCAGCTCCAACTCACCAATCCTGTTCAGAGCCTCCAAATATAGGTCTCTGTGCATTGAGGTCTATATAAAATACATAACAATTAATCCATTGAACAGAAAATGTGGCCTCTGTGAAAAATCAACACAGTGATAAACTAGACTTAAGATGTCATCATAGAAAATATCAAATCAAAAAAATGAACAAAATCTGACTGTGACGTTACCTGACTGAGTTCAGTGTGGTCTGTCTGCACTAGTTTCTCCCTAAGGTCTGAAGGGGCCGGGCCGGCAGGACAGCCATATGTCCTGGCTGCAGTCAACTGCTGCACCAGAGCCTCCACCATGATCATACTGGACCTTAACCTCTGCTCCAGCTCTTGTCTGGGAAGACTCTCTAGGCTGCCTGGAGGTACACTGAGAGCAAGAGAAAGAAACAGTGAGAGGCAGACAGATAACACAGAAAGCTGAATTTGCCATGTTGTTATCATGAGTCAATGTTTTAAATAACTAATCGAAAGACTACACTTACTTCCACAGGAGCGGGTCAGTCAGAGTGCAGGAATCGACCACAGAGAAAACCCTCCTTCTCTCAAACTGGCCAGATGTATTGACGCTGTGGTCGACACATTTCATAGGACTGGTGCCCACACAGATACTGTGGGATTCTGTAGGAGTAGCTTGTGCCGATGGGATAGGGACAGCAGAAGAAGGCGGAACTGGAGCAGAAACGGCAGCAGGATCCATCTTTCCTGTCACTAATAAGAGGAACTCTGCCATCTGCCGGAGCTGCTGTTGAAGGGGACCGTCTGGAACCGAAGGAACATCCAGAACCGGCTTCTCCACTTCAGGCTGAGGCACTACACAAGGGTTCGCATCCACATCAGCCTCAGTGACTGGGCCTGGCTGGGCCTTGCGACCGAGTGCTGTAGAGTTAAACAGAGGACGTGGCATGGGGCTCTCCAAGTGATCTGCCCACAACCCAGTGGGGTTGACATTAACAGGAGCTAAGAAACTCTTTTCATCCTCAAGAGCAGAATCATCAACCAAAAATGGGTCTGCAGGAGGATCCTTATTAGACTCTAATAAAAATAGAGAGGCTCTCCGAACAACAGGACTGAGGAGTCCAAACTGCAAAGCTGATGCTACTGAGGGGCATCTTGACAGCACTTTGAAAACATCAGGGAGGTTTTCTGGATGAGGGGCTATGTCTGCCGAGTCGCAAACTGGTTCATTCCCATATGAACCAAGAGCACTGTCTTTTGCCTCACTGGATTCATGGGGTTCACTGCTGTGGTTCACATTAGAGACAGGTTCCTGATGCACCGCCACAGGTACAGGAGCTGTGGCCGAGGCCGCAACATGGCTACATTCAGAAGACTCGGCTTTATGAGGCACTGAAGGCAATGCACTGTCCTCAGGATGTATCACATCATATTCTGATGGTTCTTGCATTTGAGAGTGAACAGATTTATCACCCAGTGGCTTTAAAGAGGTGTTAGTCAGGGACGATGTAGTGATAGCTGGTGGGTCACTATCTACCACAACCTTGTTGTTTTCTGCGTGGCTGTTGGGTTGTTCGTAGTCATCTTGAATTTGATCCTGTGTAACTGAAGTATTTACACCGTTGTCATCCAGAGTCTGGCTGATCACAGCCTGGTCATCAGGCAAAGTGGAGGTCTTCTGAGACAATCGGGCTCCATCTGAATCTTCACCCTCACCTCTGGCACTGATGAAAGAGCCGACTGTAACACCCATTTGTGTGTCAGTCGGTCTATCAGGTACCACCAAGCTTATCTGTTTAACCTCCTCCACAGCATCAACGCTGAATGGTAATGGTTCCTGTGTAATGTTGAAGCTGCCACTTTGGGTTGATGGATAGCTTTCAACATTACAGTATGGGTGATCTAAATGATCATCAATGTTTTGCACATCTTGGAAACCAGCTAAAATGCCTGGATCAATACCACCATTGGTTGACTCACTGCAGACCACAGTTTGGTCAGCTGGCAGAGGAACAGTCTCATCTGCAAGTTTGGTGCCATCTGAAATTTGAATCTCACCTCCAGTGCAGTTAAATGACTTAAAGGTTACATCACTCAATCCATTAGCAGGCTCATCAGAACCATTTATGGTTTCAGAGGAAACTGAGGCAATGACGCAAACACCATTTTGACTGCTACAGTAGGGATGATCTGCATGTTCCACTTGACGTATTTGGCTGCAGTCCAAGAGATTTGTCAAATTCACACTGTTGTCTTCTAAATGTTCACCAAGCTGTGCCTTGGGCAGAGGAATGGTCTCATCTTGTAGTCTGGTGACATCAGAAACTTCCACCTCAGCGCCATCACAGACAAAGAATTTCCAAGTGACATCTTGCTGAAAAGCTCTGAAATCTTGTGTGGCACATTTTTCAGCCAAGTCCCCAGACGCCAGAGTAGCATTGGAAATTTCACAGAGACGCGCTGTGTTGTTATCAACCAGAGAGGCATGTTTCATTGCAAGATTGTGATAGGGGTGTTCTATGTGGTCACAGCACGACTGAACTATCATACTGTCAGAGATAATCGAATCTTCTGTCTCACTGGTGTTAATCATAGCCTGATCCTTAGGCAAAATAATACTTTCTTCGGTGCACACTGAAGCATCTGCAATCTGAACTTCCCCACCAGGACAGATAAAGGATTTAAATGTTACATCTCTAAATCCACAAGCTGTCTCGGCAGTTGTCATATCCATATTGGAAACATTGGTTTGTATCAATTTGGTGAATGGAGGAGATTGTGAGTATGGTTCTGGGTTACAGACAGGAACATCACTCTGTGGATTAAAATGAAAGCAGGGTAAGAAAAAGGGAAAACAATGCAAACAGTGGGAGCATTTCCAAATATAAGTATTGACCCACCACTGTTGTCAGTGATTTTGACTTGATTTTTGATGAAGGAGTTGACAGATGCAGCATTTCATTCTCCAGACTTCTCAGAGGGGCACGTTTGCTTGAAGGCTAATATTAAACAGAAGACAAACAAAATATCGTTAGCTTGTTCAGTCATATTTAACAACATATAAGTTATGCCGCATACCATAGAGCAAACGTCTTACCAAGCCTTCCCCACTGGAACTTGACTTCCTGGAAGACATTACTCTGAAGTGCTGGGTAAACTCCTACTACGACTGCAAATCAAGACAGACAATTCCCTATTAAACGTGTTTTAAAAGAAAATCTGGTTAAAACTGATTGGTGGACAATGGCGTTAAGCTAGCTTAGAAGCAACTGACATCACGTTACGTATGAGTATCAGTTGACAGAGAGTTACTTTCTGATTATTAACATATGAGCGTTGGTAACCAACCAAACATAACTTAGATGTATGAAATAATACTAAGTTAGTATACAATGTGTTACTAAGAATAATGCTAGCAAGGGTGTAGGCAAGCAAGTAATTTGTTCGTAAAAGCGTTAACGCTGTTCGTTGACAAGTTACGTTAACTCAAGTCAGTTTACACACAGCTCAGTTACATTACGACAATTTTAACGCAAGAAAATTATGAATTCGGTGTAGCAGCCGCTGAAATAATATAAAACCACATTTACCTTCGAACTTTAAACAGCCAACTTCAACAGGTGTAGCAAAAGTGACGAGAATAGGCTAAACAAACCAAGCGTTGAGCTGCCATCAACCCAACCGCGTTTCTTTCAAAACACAAATGTCAGCTCTGTGATTGGTCCGTTACTCTTCTTCGGTTGTTTTATTACACCTTAGGCGGACGTACCGCGTACTTCCACGCACTGCTGCCCCCAACAGGAGGTTACTGTCACTACACTAGGGCGTGTTTGTTCCTGATAGAGAAACCTATAACTTTTCTCCTTTTTTATGTCTTATTTAGTTTCTTTATAATTTCATGCCTGGATATAAAACAAATAACACCTCTCTTTTGCTTTTGAGGCCTTGTTTGTCCATTCAATTTTTCTTATATATAATTAACTCCTCTCATCAAATGATTTTGTGACATTTAACCCACCTTTCCCACTCTTGTACTTCTCCTGTTCATTTAGGTTGCCTCATTTCCCAATCCACCGACAGCTTCATTCTAAAAATGTCCTTTGTTCACTAACCATCCTTTCTCGCTCCCTTCCTCTGTCAGACTGAAAAACACATCACTGTAAAGCAATAGATGGAAAATTATTTACTACAACTGTCTGGTGCAGGGAGCATCAGACAGTTAATACATTATGAATTTAAACACCAATATCTACTCATTCATAACCATTCAGGTTAAATCTCACTGTGTATAGAGGGCCAGTTACTTTCTCCAAACTAAGAAAGATAACTGAAAGTGGAAAAGACAAACAACTTTTGTCTAAACTATATTGTAAAATGTACTTCTCTACACTAGCAGAATCATAAATATTGTATTGATCCAAGTAGTGGATCTGTGTATGTTACAGTTTCCCCCACAGGGATCAATCATTTTTTTCCTGGATTAAGTTGCAACAACTTTTTAAATCGTGAAGATGTATGGCGTTAATGGTCAAGTCTTTTATAATGTAGTTTCTCAGAAAAATTATAGCTTCCACTAATAGAGCACACGAATAAAATGACAAAAAATGAAGAAGCATTGTTTGAAATAACTTTTATGTGATCTATTTATACGTAATTAAACATATGTGGTTTTCAATATGTCAGATTTCTTTTTCACATTCACCTGCAGAAACACTGGAGATGTCTGGGTAAACAACATCTGACAGCTTCTCGTTTTGTTTCTTTGCACACAAGAAAGAGTCCTTCCACCTCCGGAGCGTGAGACGGTTCCTCACGTTGGGGCAATGTGTTGCTCAACCGGCTGGACTTGCAGCACTTCAGCAAAGCCTCTTCCAAACCAGCAGGTGATGTCAGCTGTGTCAAGGGTAAAGAAGAAGAGTCTGTCTCTGCAGCGTGTCCTCCTGTAGACTGACCGTGGGTCTGCTGACAGAACCCCTCTGATGGCGGCTGCAGCCTCCTCTGGACTGCGCAGGAACTTGAACCTGGGTCTGTCACTCTCCGAGGACCCTGTGGTCAAGTAGAGCAACTATTTTCATATTCATCTCTTTCGCAACAGCTCCCTCTTGAGGAGAAAAGCGAAACACACCTGGCTTCATCGCACTATGATGCACATCGGAACTCTGTCTTACCTGACCGGTGTGCTGGAAGGAATTCTGCCAGCTCCCTCTCAGCCTGAGGGGTGAATCGAACCTCCAGACTGCCGACAGGAGGCTCTCTGATCCAGCCGGCGATGGTGCTGTAAGCCTCCTCTCCATAGCAAGGGTGCTCCACCGACGACTCTTGCGGTTTGCTTTTGGTTGAGTCTAAAACCTGATCACTGCTCTCATGCCTCAGCTGAAAAAGGTCACCTTGGGTCACATATGTCTTGACGTCCTCCAGCACATTGTGGAGGTGTCTGGGGAGAGAAAACGGAGCACCGACTCCAGAAGAATCAGCTTCAGTCGTTTCTCTTGCGAGGACACTTTTCAGGTCCGACTGAGCATCTGTTTCAGAGATATTTTGGAGGTTTAACATCTCTGCTGACTCATCTAGTGACACAGTGGTTCCACCTGGGTGGTCTGCGTTTGAATCACAAGGTTCTGAATCCATGTTCATCCTGGTGTTTGGGGAGTCGTACTCCGGGATGTAAGGTTTGATGTCCAGGACCGGGGTTCCAGCAATCATGTCAATTTCTGACAGATGTACTGTGTCACCTAGGAAATAAAGGTGGGGATGTACTTGTTTTCATCAAGCAGAGTCAAATAAAAACTTCTAGCAAATTTAACTACGCTCAGAAAAAACAATTCTCAATTAGTGAACATGGTGATCCATTTACTATATATGTACACATGCCCTCAGAAAGACACAACTGCCACACAATTAGTCATTTAAGACACATTTTGTTAATGACACTCACCTACGATTTTATCAAGTTTTGCGAGAGTTAGGCCCAGAGCATTCGGTCGGTGCGGACTGCGTGTGGAGTACACACCAACTCTCTGACCGTTCAGTCTGGGAGGCTTCACTTTGGCTTTGTAACTCATGTGTCCATTTTTGTGGAAGAGAAAGATGATCCTGTACAGAGCAAATATAGGAAATAATCAGATAACATGAACAGTTGATACATAATGTCTGTATGTGTGCATAGGCGGCTTTTGACCTTATGTAACATTGGGGGAAAATCAGTGTTCTGTGTACAGTGTGCTGAGGGGACTGTTGACTGAAATGTCTCAATGAAAACTCATTGTAACAAGTTTCAAGTCAAGCTTCAGTGCAATTAAACACTTTAGAGTCTACTCAACTTTATTTAAGTACTTCAGCACCTTTAATACAAACATGTGGCGCAAAGTTAAAATGAAACTCTACAAAAATTTAACCTAGGCTTTATTTGTGAATGCATATGAGTCAAACCTTCGTGTAAAAGCATAATTACAACGAAAGAGAAACGGATAAGATTTACCGTAGTTTCATTATAGGGCAAGCTCATTTTCAATGGCAGTGCATGGGGCACTCTTATGCTAGCATCAAAATCTAAAGCTATTTTTAAAACACTAAGACATGAAACTTTGCTCGTAGTATCACCAGGGTCTCTACACATGAACACGAGCATTGAGAACATTGTTTGTGTACACAGAGTTTACAAAAAAGAAGGTTTTTGGACGACTCACATTAGCAGCTGCATCTTTGGCGCGCCACCGTCATGGCAGACAAAAAGTGTCGATCCCCGAGTGCAACTTAACAGGTAGGCTTGAGGAGAGGTCCACCATTACTTACCATTAGTAATGGTGGACCGCTTAACCGTGCCTCTTTCGTCATAATTATGCTTTTACACGAAGGTTTGATTCATATACATTCATAAATAATGCTTGGTTGCTTTTTGGCAAGAGTTTCACTTTAAAACAAGAGACAACACCAATAGATTTAACTATGCGTGCCAAAGATTACAACAATGGCACAATACAATGTTAAATCAAACATACCAAGGATAAATATAATGTAAAAACAAATTATTAGTACTTAAAAACTACGCTATAAGATCACTGCAAATCAAAAGCCTGATTAAAAGATAGGTCTTTAATTTCCTCTTAAAAAAACTGTGAGAGCTTCTTATATCCTGTGGCACTGAGCTCCACAGTTTTGGGGCATAATACAAAAGACGCTCTCACTGGTATTTTATGCGAAGCAAAAGGAACAGTCAAAAGGAAAGCTGTAGAGGTGTTCAGTGGTCTGGCTGGAACATAAAATGATGGAAATCTTCAAGTAAGGAGGGTCCAAGTTCATTTAGAAAGAACTTAAAAATCAATTTTGAGAGATACAGGCAGGGTGCAGTGTCTCAAACAGTGGGGTGTTATCATCAGTTCCCTTGTTTTAGCCAAGTCGCTGCATTATTCAGTCAGTGGAATCAAAAACACTTCTTAGAAACCAACAATAACACTTTTTGCTAATATTTTGGGTAATTTCCATCCTCAATCAAGAACTGGACCGTCATATGAATATATACATCAACAGCATGTGACCTACCAGACATGGGAGTACTGCTCCAGGCCCACCAGAGCGTGCTCAGGGTTGTTGAAGACACTCTGCTGGATGCGCAGTTCTGCCCTGGAGGGGCCACAGATGGTGGGCTGTCTGGGGGTCCCGTTCTTCACTGAGAAACAGGAACTGATGTAACCGATCGGGACCGTCTGGATGTGTCCTGGAATTATACACAGTCAAAAGTTTTGTTTGTTTTTGTAACATTTGTGACACAGATTAACCTGTCTCTGTATTTCCTTCACTGCTCTCTTAATTACAAAAGAAAAAGTAACCAGTACTCAGTGGAAGCCCCTTCACTCCTGTGCTCCACCATCATGTGTACTTAGCTCCACCCTCCTCCATGCACGTGTGGGGGGCTTTTCTGCTTTTATTTCATCAATCAATTAACGTATGTCAAAAGTACATTTATAGTATAAATGTGTATTTTAGCCCGTAAATGATTCATTAAGTTGATTCACAGTAACATTAATCAGATTTGCTGCTTTCCTCTGATTGTGTACATCCAATATCTTTAGATTTTGGATTGTTGGTCGGACGGAACAAGTATATTTGAAGATGTCACTACTAGTGATGTTCTGGACATGCTTCTGATACTGGGATCAGTAACAATGAGTGCACCGATCTGGTACAACACAGTTTATTCTTTTAAAAAACAAAGGCCCCTGCTATTTCCCAGGAGCATCTCAAAGAAATATATGTAACTAGCAGATCTGTTAATGCACAGGTGGCAAATATCCCTAAACAGCAGGCAACTAAAATCAATGCATTTAGGTGTAACGCACTGGTGTAGGATCTTGCTTGGTATCTGCCGATATGTGGCGTTCATGTATATGTATCGGGAAGGAAAAAATCGTATCACAACATCTCTAGATGTACCCTTAGACTCTTTTTACTATTTCAGCAACAACCAGTTACTAAATTTCTACAAGATTCAGGAAAATATTAACAGACGTATTCATAGATAATAAAAACATTTTACTATGTACACTGAGTGAGTTCAGCACAAAAATGTCAAATGAAATGATTAAAGTTCAACCTTGTCTTATGTAATGAAGGGACATAAAGTCCAACAACGCTGTGTATTAATAGCAGGATGTACTTTAGATGTTCTCAGGTAGTCCTGTACAGAAATGTCTTTATTTTCAGTACCAGTGGGTTGAATTTATAATTGTACAAATGATGATTACCTTTCTCTAATGCAGCCTGTGATGATGGTGGTGAAGGTGGCGGTGGTGTCTGGTCTGTAGCAGGTTCACAGACTCCAACCTTTGACACAGCAGACTGAATGGATATCATGTGTTTGCGATGAGCTCTGGTTGCACTGTCCAACATCTGCCTGTCAGAGAGGGGAAGACACAAGTAAACACACCATGACAAAATTACTTAAAAAGCAGCTTTACATATTGATGGCAGGTCTAAAGAGGATGAGACACTAAACATTCACTCATCAACACCATATCTAAAGAGACAAACTGCTCCAGATGTGTGTGGTGCATCCACGTCTCCGCTTGTGAACGTAACGTTACCTCAGGTTCTTGATTTCTTTCCTCATCACAGAAACCTGCTGATTCAGCTTATTGACGTGCTCGCCGCAGCAGTCACACGCAGGACTCATCGTGTACAGGAGTACACAGAGGACAGACACGTCTCAGCCGGTCAACTTTCAGCTCGCTGCAGAACAGAAACAAACCTCACATGTGGGACGAGATCCCCAATGCGGAAGCAGATGTCAGACTTCCTGTTGTTGAGTGCTCCACGTGACTACATATGAACCACCTGAGCAGCGTGGCTCCATGTTGATTTGTCACATCCCCTATAATGTTTAATTTTAAAGGTGATATAATCAGAAAACACTACATGCAGCTGATAAGGATAAATCACGCGTGGATATTACAGAAGTCAATGGTGGAGTTGCAGTAACATTGCGGGCCAGCAGAAGGCAGTCAAGAGTGACGTCAGGCTCGTTTACTTTTTTATTTTTTATTTCGATAAAGCTTTATTTGTCAATACAAACCCAACAATGTAAAGTCAATGGCGGAATGTAAGTACTGTGCATTTACCTTGAGTACTTTTACTCTGCATGTATTTCATTTATCTGAAAAGCTTTACTCAACAGATTTGAACTGTACATGCAAAATATAAAATCATATGAAATAGTGTCATACAATCAGAGGTGTGGACTAGAAAATAAATGTATTTCACTGTTTCAAGGTGACAGGGAGGAAATATTCTTTTATTAAAGAAATGAAGAAATGAATATGCCTTAATAAAATTATCATTATCAAATTTAACTGGTTATCAGTTAGAATATACAAGTACAATTCAATTCAATTTTTAACCAGTTGCATAAATTGGCCATTGATATCATTATTAAGCAGGTCGTGACACCCTTGACCTGACACAACCTGTGGCCTGAGCTGGCTTGACTTGCCCAAGAAAATAATGACTTGAGTCACATATCTGAATACAATGCATAGCTACGGATGATAGTATAGGTTAATGGGGTTTTAATTGACACTACCTCCCAGGTACAAAATTAAAAAAGAAGATCACCCAAAAATGACAATTCAGTCATAATCTATTTGCCCCCAAGCTGATGGAAAGTTAGGGGAAGTTTCTTAGGCCACAAAACATTCTTGTTAAAACATTCATGTTAGTTATGGGTGGTTTAACATTTAGAGTGATAAAGGGCTGTAGAGTTTGATATTGGATTACGCTTAATTTAATTAAAGGGGACTACTGGGCCTTACTGGAGGTTTGCACGCTACGACTGAGTGCCAATTTTAGTTTTCAGTGCAGTCATTTTAATTACTCAAACAATGTGTCGCTGTATCTATTGTAGTCGTGTTTCATAATGTACATAAAATACTTTGGATGTGAAAGACATTATTTTGCTTACATGGAATAAGGCTGTGCTGTTATTGGTGAAGGGGTTTAAATTAAGAACCACCCTAGAAATGTCACAGCATGCACAACCAAAGCAAACTACAACATAGAGAATAGATAATAAGAAATAAGAGAATGTAAAAATATGGAATAAAAAGTCTAAACATATGTGCATTAAACTATGATATGTGACAACTACTGAAATGTAAATATGTAAAGAGATGTGGCTCATATGACACTATAACTATAATGTAGATAATATCAATGATACTGAAATAGGTAATAATTACTACTAATAATTATTAATAAACTACAGTATAAATGCCAGAGACATACTGGAGCAATTAAACACAACAGGCTGCATCATCAGGTAGAGTTTATCTTCATCATTCCTGCTAATTTCTAATCTAATCTGAGAGAAAAAAAACATCACAATGGATGTTACAAAGGCAGATAGATCTTCGAAAACTACTATTGAAACTAAAATAAATGTATGTTAGTCCTTTTAGAGCCTGTACAAAAACACCAGCAGAATCAACAATTTATAGTAGTAACGATAGTAAATAGAAGGATAAAAGTTCATTTAAAGAAAATCACGCTTCATATCACATTTACATTGTTAGTCTGTTGGCGACACTTATAATAATGACCACAGTCAGGTGATTATAAGCAGTGTACTTTATTCAGTGAAAAAACAACTTTTACAAAATTGAATCAAATAAATCCATAATCACAAATACATAATTACCATTGATTAATACCATTTACTTTTAAATAAAAGCAGGCAAAATTTGCTGTTTGCTGAATGTAAAATACAAAATAGCATTCATGAGCTTCGCCCTGAAGCACAACCCAGAATAAATAAGCATAAAGGTTTGGTTTGAATTCATAAGTTTGACAAATAAGCGATGCATATGCTCAAAATGTTTGTTCTCTTCGACCGACGGGCTGAACACTAACCAGAATAATACTCAGATACAAACTGCGATCCAAAAGGATGCCGTCTGGTTTCTGTGTGTGTGAACCACGGCGGTATCTGAAATGTGTGTTTTAGAAAATTAGTATGAGTTTCCTGGGAGATATTCTTGCGTAGGAGGCGTCGAGGACAAGGTGGGAACTGAGAACATCTTGTTTTGTTCAGGTACATTGATCAAGGGTGTCCCATTCAGATCTAAAACACACAGACAGACAGGAAACAGTCAATCTTAAGTTTCACATTTCAACATTTCCAAAAAGTCAAAATGTCCTCTTTTTTTTACCTTCATCCCCTCTTTTGTCTTGAGATGGAGGGATGTCTTCGTCCTCGTCTGGGCCCACGTCCTCAATCAGGACCTGGTTAGGAGCCTCCCTGCCTTGTGCCGCTGCATAAAGAGCCCCCACCTTGCTAGGAGCTGTGGAAGGAGCAGGAGCCGCAGCTGGATCAGGGGCTTGGGTTGAGGTGGGGGCTGGAACATCATCTGGAGCTGGAGCAACATCTTGGAAAGGGTTTGGAGCCCTATCTAGATCTTTGGCAGGAGCAGGAGCAGGAATTGAGGGTGAAAAGAGAGCAGGGGTCGAGATGAATGGAGCTGGAGAGAAGAGGGGGTTTTCGAGGGACCCAAACACTAGCTGAGGAGCGGGGGCAGCGAGGACAGGGACTGCTGGCGCTTCCACAGCAGCTAATGTTTGATCGGGGATGACCTCAGCGGGTTCAGGCACCACCACTACTGCAGGAGCTTCCTCAGGCACCGCTGCCTCCTCCTGCGTCACAGATAACTCCAGCGCGGGTTCATTCTTCCTGGGCCTCCCTCTCCTCTTTGTTCCACTCCTGTCCCCTGCAGCCCTCGGCCTTTTCCTCTGGCTCTCCACCCTGAACGAGTACAACAATTGCAATCAACCACAACAACAGTGGACATTGATATTAGCTCTTTGTGATACTCCTGCAAAGCTAATAGTACAAAGTCCTTGACCTGGATCTGGGGCGTCAATGAAACACCAGATCAACCTTTGGTTTCCTCTTGCTCCATATTCAACATAAAGCCGAGTGATAAGCAGCTGATAATGTTTTCACATTGTTCGAGTGCAGTGAGTTTTCATAAAGCCAAAATCTTCCATTCTCTCTCCATTGCATTAGACCAATTATTTGCTGCCTGAGTTGAATTTGTAGAATTCGTCTCTGACGGTAACTCAAACTGATCATAGCTGTAAATGTAGGTCACTGCACTAACATTGACTGTGCTCTTCTATAAAATTTACCCCAAAACCCACTGGTTAGTCTCCTTCTCTTCTGCTTCAGCCTTTCTCTTCCTGAGAAGATCCCTGTCCCTCAGTCGTCGGCCGATCCCACCTATAAAACAGAACAGAACAGAACAGAACAGAACCCATTCAGAAGAAACCATCTTAACGAGGGCAGCATGAAATCAAGAAAATGCAGAGCGGCATTTATTCACGCATGACAGGCAAATGTGAGCGACTGATGGTGTATTAAGATGTAGTTTAAGACAGATACGCCCTGGCAAGTCTTTGACAGAAACCTTTACATAAAACTTCAAATATAATTACACATTGACAACTAAAACTTGTCTCTTATTTGTTGTTACACAGCTCAGATGTTAATTAAAATATTCCTGCATGAGTTGACCTTAAGACACCACACTGTATGCAAATGAATAGCTAGCTCACTCAACATTCTTGAGTTGAAACACTGAAGTGCTTCCTTTCAGAAGAAGAGAAGAAACATTAAAAGTTAACCTTTGTCCTCGTTTGGATTCACATATTCCGACTCCTGTTTCTCTTGTTGCAACGTCTCCTCCATTTCTGACTCCTGCTATGAATGAATTCAACTCATTGACGGCGGGGCGAGCACAGCACAGAAGACGGAATAACGTCTGACTGTTTTTCTATTCCCACCCCTAAGTGAATTATCTGGTTAACCATTACCATAGTGCTGGAAGAGTTCTTGCAGCTTTTGCTCTTATCATATTTGTAAAGCTGGAGGAGTTGGCACGGCACTCAGAGAGAGAGACAGAGAGAGAGAGAGAGAAGCGACTGGAGCAAGTTGTGTGTAGGCAGTGTGTGTGACAGGGAGGAAACATGTACAGTGAATGTGGTAAAGGAGGAAATACATGTATAAGTGGGCTAACAGACTCAAAAATCATGTGTGAAAATGCTGTTTTATTTAACTGGTGACCAAATGTTTAATTAAGAAGGGCTTTTCTTTTTTTTTTTGCATGCTACAGGCTGTTATGAAGTTAAAATACTGCTGTTGCTTAGCAATGGCAAACCTCAGTACAAACTTTATTACAGACTCAGGGTCCAGGAAAGGACAATCGATTGAATAGATTACATACAGAAAAGCAGATCATAGTTTAAAAGAGGAAGAAAGTTTACATTAGTGTCTTACAAAGAGATATCTGTGTAATCAGTGTCTCCAACGCCAGAATTGGTACCATGGAGTGCTAAACCTTATTTGATAGAGCCAACGTTATCTAATTTTCTGAGATAGTAAAGTGGATCCTTCTAACTATTCATAGCAATTTGCATGTATCAATCAGATGTGAGCAGACTGTTACATGACATGAAGAATGAGACCGTCCCCGTCTCTTTTGGTTCCCTGTGCAAGCCTATGGACGATTTGTTTCAGTTGTTTATTCTGTGACGCACAAATCTCCCGTCAAATAAAGGAATTCTGATTCTGATTCTGATTCTGATTCTGATTAATGCTGCTGGACTGTGGATTAATTTCTTTCACAAGTTTTCTTAAAACAGCCTGGAATGCCAGCAGCCACGAACACTTCACTCGCACTATGATATATAGGTCTGTTCAGTAATATTCTCGAAGCATCAATGAGCTACTTCTTAAGCTTACTTTTTTGTAGATTAGCACCAGTGTACAGCGTAATAGTTTACAATATGAGAGTATGTTTTCTTGCAGCATTGCCTGTAAATATCATCATCAATTGTCACTACCTTCTCCATGGATGTTGTGTTTTTTTGTTATTTCTTCACTTTTCTGATAATAATTCTAGTTATTTTTTGAATGTATTCAATATGTAAATTCTTACATATTGCACCTTTAACTTTTAGCACAAATCCCAATATAGGGACGGGTCATGGACATCTTTGAGCTCTTCTTTTTGTTTTGTTTTTTTCATTTTTTTCTTAATGATTTAAGTGGACCCAAATAAAAACCTGGGTCTAGCCGATTTAAATATGTTGTTATATTTTGATATTGGATTAGGCTTGATTGGATTTTGTTGGGCCTAGGCGGAGGTATGCGCTCTACTGACTTCCAGTCTAGTTTGTTCTGTAATATACACGATTACTTACTAGAATTAAGTATAAAAGTGTTTATGTAAGGCACAAAACCCTAAATGAAGATGTGAATATGATATAAATAGGCCAGTATTCCAAAGTGCTACAGGTTCCTGTCAACATAAATAACAATAATAATCATCGAGAAACATTAAAAAAAAAAAAAGAAGAAGAAAGGAAAGCTAAATATAGCTTCTTTCTAATAATTACAATGTAAGTACATAGATTACTATGTTGAAACGCCATCAGACGCAGCAAGAAATCCTGCCCTCTACTAGCAGGGGCATACCCATCTTATCTCACAGATGGAGAGCTGCTGTGGCGGGGTGTGTTCTCAATCTTCTCGCAGCACATTGAGCCCCGATGTGTGTGTTTGAGCCACTCAGAGAGAGAAGCTGTCCAACAGAGTAAATAACACTCAACTGCCAATTGCCTCCAGCTCTGTGGGGGAAATGTTGAGGGTCTTTTGGTTGAGTTCACTCACATCTGTATTGAAGGAGCTTCTAGCAATTCACACACACTTTCTCAGAAAAAGCTCTGCATCAAGTCTAAATTGCCGTCTGGTTCATGTATGTAGGACATTCTTTGCGGATGGATTTATGGGTGGGAAATATGCAGCTTTACCTGTTTTGTCATTTCAAAAACCTCAAGTTCTCTGGGATACACTGACTGAAATGATCAAACTGTCCCACTGTTAGCTAAGGAGCTCACACTAATGATCATGTTCATTTTAGATCAAGCTGTTAATTGTTTTCCCGATTAATTGATTAGTTGTTTGGACTATAAAATGTCAGAAAATGGTGAAAAATTAAAAAAGATGACGCCTCTAGTGTCTTGTTTTGTCTGCAGCCCAAATATATTAATTTTACTGTCATAGGGGACATAAAACAAAACATATTTACATTCAAGATGTCGTAATCAGAGTATTCTCTTTAAAAAAAATAGTGGAGAAAAAATAGCAATTAATCGACCACGGATATAGATAATAAACTGAATTGTGGACAGCTAATCATTTAATCATTGCAGCTCTAGTTAGGGTTAGGGTTGTCCTGTTGTTAAATGAAAAAAACTGACACGCACATTCAAACTACCTGAAGAGTCAAAATGACAGACTATTATCTGTTCTATCTTACTGTTAGAGACAGAAGCATAACAGGCTGTCGCTCACACCGACACACACCCCACTGTTGCACAATGAAACTCAAGTTTGAGGAATGTCAAAGCAGATATTACAGTGCCATCTTCTGGTGTGTCTTTTCAACTACCAATCACAGGCTTAATAACCTTTTATATGCACATATATATATATTAAACACACAAGGCCAGAGAGACTATTTGAATAATGTGCCTTCAATGGTGCATATAAAGCATTACAGCCTATATAATCTCTGTTAATGTATGTTAACTCTTTCCTATACTACTGAATTGTACATGAAAAACCTCTTATCTCAAGAAAAATACAGAACAGTATTGCTGATTTCATGTTTCAATTCACAAAAATCGACCATTCATACTGAGCAGACTTCTTTCTTGGAGGCTGAGGCGTCTCAGGAAGTATAGGGGGTGGGGTTAGAGGGGGTTGCCATACCCTCCATATGCATATACAATGCTCTCTTTACTGCAAACCTAACACACCCCTCCTTTCTTGCAATGTGTCCCAAAAAAAAAAAAAAAAAAACGGTTAAAAGACAGTGACACTGAAGAGCCAAAAACTACAACACATTTTTTTTGTATCCATTATGCAGTTTATTGATCACAAAAATACAAAATTCAGCATTTTCATTGACTGGGCTACAATTACAATCTAAAAAAGGAGATGTTTGGGGTTCTTTTTAGCTTTAGGTGGCAACAGGTTTGAGCAACATTACAAGCAAAAAAAAGAAACAGGATTTCCTTGTTATGTTAGATAGTTGCCTTACTTTCACGCTGGATGTGAAACGATTGCCAATGCGACGTCAAACGTGGGCACATTTTTAAAAGCTATGAAACTTTATTAAGTTAAGCAGATAAACAAAGTAAAGCCATATGACCTACTTTATCGACGTGTAATTGGTTGAGTGATCATTTTTTGGGGGGTAGACTGTAAAGAAAAAGAAAAAACACGTGTTCTGCACTCTTTTAATTTAATAACAGTGGCTTCACGTACAAAAAGCCTCCTCGTCTTCACTAAATACATCGTACAGTAGTTTCCTTTGCAGAAATAAATTGCACCATAGCACCGTTTCGGGGCAGCGTCATGTTTTGTGACTGCAATGCCTTTGTGGAGGCGATGGGCGGTTCTGGACGCAGATGGCGCTGTTGAGCATATATTTTGTTTCAGTCCCGTTTCCCTCCATGGTTTCTCCTCTCTCCGACTAACTTAGCGTTTGGCTCAGTTCATTATACAGTCCTATATTCTCCCTCCATTAGGGCATCTCTGCCTTTGGACTGAAGATCCCACCAAAACCCAAGAGAGAAAAGTTTAACTTTCATAGGGCAAGATGGACATGAAAAAGAGGATCCACTTGGAGCTAAGAAACAGGACACCGTCTGATGTGAGTCGTGCTTTTTTAAAACCAGCCCTTTAGTTTTCTGGGCTAGCCTTTTGCTAGCCTGCCTGCTACTTTTTTTGCTTTGCCGAGTGACCTGTGTGGCTAACGTAATGGTGACCACATGGGCTTTTAGATTATGTTTCTCGTTTATAATAGGGCGGAAAAAACACTCGCACAACACGCTTAATCCTTTATACTGCTCGGGATTGGGCGTATGGGGGCAACGAGACGAGAAAAGCTATATTCAATCGTTACTTTGAAACGGCGATTCCTCAGCTTGCTGGCATTATTGCAGTGCTTTAACCGTTTCGCAGCCTCCTTGGTCAGCGGTGCACACACGATCCTGCTCGACTCCACCGTTGTAGCACAATTAGTAAACTTCTTTTTACGCTGGTAGATGAGGACATTTTTCCCTCCTGCGCCGCGTTTTGGCATTCACATAGTGGTATATTTTAATACAGTCCTCGGGAAGCCATGTTTGCTGCTAGCATAACTGCTAAAATGGGGCGCTTTTTTTTCTTCTTGGTATTACAAATGCTTCTTTTTACAACTCCGATGCGTTCGTGCAGGAAAAACAAAACAAAAGAGTTTTGCTAAAAAAAAAAAAAAAAATGTGTAGTTAAACGAGGGGCCCGATCGCGAGTTATGTCTTGAAATTTCAGTTAGAGTACGTTAATATCAAACGGCCAGATTCAGCAGCGACAACAAAAAAAAAACAGTCACTTGATTCACGAGTCATCCATACCTTGACCATTTCACCGTGAGCTCAGCCGGCTGATGTCTACTCAAACAACACCCCCGAAAAAAAGCAAACTGTCCCTGTAATGGTGCTTTGTCTGAAGCCACGTTTAAAGCTGTTGCGATTTGTAAGTTGTTGGCTTTTTTTTTTTTTTAAAGGGAGTGTGCAGCAGTTAATTCCCCCTTAAAATAGCTTGCATACTTAGTACAGCAGCGACGCTAAGCCCCCTTTTCCATATCGTTGCATCTGCCCGTCTAAACATTGCATACTTATTTAATGAAGTCTGCTGGTCAGATGATTTCCCAGTCAGAATCAGACAGCAGGCTACCTAACTTAGTATTTTTGTTCCCGCCATATTACCCCCTTCGCTACACTGCTCAAAGACAACAACAAAAAAAATATACACCACGGTTGTAAACTTAAAACATCAAACAACAGCGTGCGTTTCTTCCCGTCGTTGTCTTCAAACTTGACATCGTTTGCAAATAAACGGATCGATTTGTTGGCCGGCTTCATCAACCGAGCCAGCCTGCTGCCTGAATGACACGGGAGATCCGGTGCACCGCGCTTCATGCGTGGGCAGCCCAAAACTCGACGGTCGGCGTTTCCCCCCTCGACTCATGCACGAAATAAAACTAATTAAACATCGAAAAATGACAAAGGCTATGTGAAAGTCACGACAATTACTCTATCTAAGCAGCACTTTTTGCCATTGAAGTGTTCAGAGAACTGCATACTGTATCTCAGGAATCGCCATGTTGTCATTCTGTCGTCTTTGAAGCTCTGGGAGAAAGGAACTGTCTCCATCTTTGTTTTTACTAAATTTCCGTTCTCAATATTTTTCCTTCGCCACTTCGACCTGAAAACGATGCAGTAACCCCTGTAACAAACTGGCAATATCGGTCGTTCGCTCGACGACAAAAGAATATTCCACTTCCCCAATGAAAGCTGGTTATACGGAAAAAAGAAAATCTTTTCTAAGGGTGTATTCGCAATCCTTTCCGTTGCTGTTGGGTTGGCTAATGGCGGGCAGACAGACCTCTGTAGCTGCTCCTCTACTGCACGGCAGCGTTTAAAAGGGGCAATGGCTAGCGTGTAGCAAGCTAGCTCACAAAAATCATTGCATTTGTCATTAGTGACTGCATCAGCAGGCCATGGGAAGCTGCCGCTTTTGCTCTTCCTCGATCCAAACGAATCGATTCATTAAGCGTCGTGGCCGAACAAATGAAGCACACAGCGACTCAAAGTGTTTTTAGACGGAGACGAGGCGTCCATTGAGCTGTTTTACTTGAGAAATCGTGATCTTTGACGTTTGGCAACAACTTTTTTTGCAACGTTTTTTTTTTTGTCCAACACCGAATTGCGCAACCAGTGTTGGCTTTAACTGACTGAAAGTAACTCCGCCTTCGGACGACTTGTTTTTCTAATATTTAACAGCATTTACAAAACGCCTTTTGATTATTTTACACAAAGTAAAAAAGGCCATTTTGCCGAACAACTACACCCACCCCACCCCCATTAAACAGGCCATGGTTGTGTTGTTTCAATGCTTGTTTTCAAGATGTTTCAGTTGACAGCAATAAACATAATGTTGTTTTATAAGAGTTATGTCGAATATTTTTTTTTTTTTTTTTTTACAATATTTAAGATATAATTATAACATTTTGTTTGTTTTATGTAAATTTGTAATAATGGATCAATAATGAGATAGTTCCACCCAATGCACAACATAGTGGAGATTTTAGGTGGTATTATATATCTTTTAAATGTGTTTCAGGTACGAGAACTTGTCCTCGACAATTGTCGATCAAGTGAAGGAAAAATCGAAGGCCTCACAGCTGAGTTCGTCAACCTGGAGTTCCTCAGTTTGATAAACGTTGGCTTAATCTCAGTCTCCAACCTGCCTAAACTAGGAAAACTCAAAAAGGTAAAAGTGATGTTTCACCTTCATACTTCCATGTAAAAGCTGAAATGTGACAGCGGTGTCAGCTGGAATGACGTTTTCCCTCTTCCGTCTTTCAGCTGGAGTTGAGTGACAACAGAATCAGCGGCGGCCTTGATGTTTTAGCAGAGAAACTACCCAACCTCACACATCTAAACCTGAGCGGCAACAAATTGAAAGACATCAGCACATTGGAACCATTGGTATGATTCAACTCACATGCGCACTCGCCATGCATAACTATTTGCATGCCTACACAATGTGTATATTTAGTCTGAGGATGCTGCATGCACTGTGCTTTGTGTTGTCATATCTCATGTTAATGCAAACTTTATTATGGTTAGACAAGAACTTTGAATATTTGTACAAACTGTTATGTATGCAGCTGTATTCATGTCGATGTGATTAGTAGTCATTTCTTGAATTGATAGTCTGCTGACTTGATCAATTATTGGTTCATCATTGATAATTTATGAAATATGATGGACATTTTCCCATTGGAGAACTGTTTTACCATTGACTTGATCTATAGGAGGCACTATTAGGAGTTAAAAGAACAGATGAAGTGAATACTAAGGTCCTTGGATAATAACCGAGATAATACAAATAATGACTAATCGCTATTCAACAACTGGTTCAACAAAATCCAACCCATATTTACGTAAACATAAGTTTGTATAGAATGTCCTTTTGTATTTATTAATTACAAATTACGTGTATTTTAACACACTTTCTCATTCCAGTAGTTTGTATTTTATTTAGAATTTGTCATCTGTAACCAAATATGTTTTGATGCATTTGTGCCGCGCTGCAATACATTTTTACATCAGACAAACCCTTAACGACGATCAATCGATTAATGATTAATCATTAATTAACATCCCTAGACTGATTAAAAACAGCATATACATTTTTAATTTCAAGCCCTGTTTTCTGTTCATTTGGATATCGATAATTCGAACGATTTTTTGTTACACTGAATTATGTACTGGAACCAACCCTCTTTATCAATAACACATTTGATTAATACTCACTCGGATTAATTTCCAAGAACTATTTGAAACTCGTATAAGAACAGAAATGTCTTGTAAAGCTTGAGCAAACTGCATACACGATTCTTCTAGTTGATTATTTAGAAACTGAATTGGGATTCCAAAACTTTATTGATAAAATCAACAGATACAAAAGTATTTCTGTGTATTAGAGAGTATTAACTATCAGGCAAATAATAGTAGTTCATCACATTGATGGAAAAATATCATATATTTCGTCATTTTTGATGATCTTTGGGTTTTTTGATGTTGGTCGGACCAAAGATACAATTTCAAAGTGCCACTTTGTACTTTGGGAATTTTTTTTTTGATTGAAAGAGTAATTGCGAAAATAATCAGCAGATTAATTGATGATTATCTGATCTGATCAACAGAAAAAGCTGGACAACCTGAAGAGTTTGGACCTGTTCAACTGTGAAGTGACAAACCTGAACGACTACAGAGACAGCGTGTTCAAGCTGTTGCCCCAGCTCACCTACCTGGATGGTTATGACATGGAGGACAGGGAAGCCTCTGACTCTGACGGAGAGGTTGACGGAGATGGTGTAGATGATGATGAAGATGAAGGTAAGAAAGTTCTCCCAGTATCTCATTAGATGGCTTCCAGCTGCTGCTGTAACGCTATCCTTGAATTCATGACTGCTGCCTGTCTGGTCTTTGATTCAACACAATTTAAATTGTTGTCTTTCTCTCTCTCTTTAAAAATGAAGTTTGTAAGTAGTTTGTGGTTTACCGATTGTTGTTGGGGTTTTATTTGTATTGCAGAGGGAGAGGAGGAGGAAGACGAGGACGGAGAGGAGGAGGACTTTGATGAGGACGAGGATGATGAGGAAGATGAAGAGGAGGTAGAAGGAGAAGAGGATGACGACGAGGTCAGCGGAGAAGATGAGGTAACAAAGATAAAAGCTTGACGGGGATTATTTGGATGAACATTTTGTACAAGGTGCTCGGATAAATTGTTTCTGTTTTAACCTGTAAATTCTTGTTGACCAAGGAGGAAGACTTCGGTCAGGATGGGGAAGTGGATGAAGAGGATGACGATGACGATGATGACGACGACGGTATGTAACATTTCCTTTTTTTTTTTAAGTGCCCCTTCACATATCAAAATCACATATTTCAACATAGATGCAGCGCTCCTTTTTCATATTACAGTACAAGGAATGATGACATTTTTCTGATTTGGTTGAAGCATTGATGGCAAACCAAATGAATGAAAATACACTTTACTAACTCAAAAAAGTATTTTGTGTAGTTGCCGCTCAAAATTTGAGTCCGAAATCATATTCCTGTTTGTGGGTGTTCAGACCTACTGAGAGTGACAATGCAAAAATGATTTTAGACAGAACATACTATTATACTGCCCTTGTGTTATTGCCTAGTAATGTGTGTGTGTGGGTGATCAAAGGTCAGTAGTCAAATGTACTAAAACTGCAGTTGGACACAAAGCAGTTTTGCCATTAATGTCAAGGCAAGATGACCCAGAAGGTATAGTGGCCTTTAGATTTAACATTAATTTGTACACAGGCTGCAGGTATTAGTAAATTGTGTACATAGAGTTGAGTACATGTACATTTATTGGTGTCATGATGAACTTGGTAATACAAACTCGATATCAGGAATAATATGACACCTGGTGGTGGCTTTGTTTACAGAGGAAGCTTTATGCAGGAGAGTTAAAAGGTTCACAGGGACTTATCAAGTGCCTGCTACACTGATTACATTATTGACTATTAATGATATAACTGGAATAAGATCATTGTACTCGATCATCTACAAGTCAAAAATTAAATAAGAATGTTAAAGTTGACATGGTTGGAGTGTAAAGTTGTAGAGAAGGGCCGGTTAAATCCTGAAAAATGTCAATACTGAAGATACATATCTGACACTGTTTATTTTGAGCTGCTGATCATGTAACATTATAACATGTAGGGGCAGCAAAACATGATAGTCTCCATTCTTAAACACTGCCCACACTTCCTGAGATTACACCAGAGCAGCCATTCTTAGCCAGGGCGCCTCAGAGCACCCTCTAGATGTAGTGAGCCAAGGTGGAATTAATTGTACATAGCTCCAATGAGATTTGATGTGTTACAACTTTGTAGACTTTCCCTCCTATCTGAGCCCCTATATTGTGTATTGCATCATGTTTTTACATCAGTGTGCTGCAGTTGTTGTTCTTCTCCCTCCTCTTCTTGTGTATGTTCATTGGTGAATCGCATACCAGATTTTAAAAGGGCAAACCATCACCTGTTGTATTTGAGTGTGTAGATGCTACACCTGTCAATGAAAGCAATCTTGCTTCGTATATGACCTCTATTTATCTTTTTTGAAATTCCAATTATTTTATTACTATTATTATTACCATCTTATAAATACATATTGTGTGTCCCTATTATTGTTCTTTTTAAATGTGCTCATGAATACACATTCTTTCTCTGACATAATTAAAGCATGAGAACTAGGAGGTCTAAGTGATTTTTAGTACATACACACTAAATTAATGTTAAATAGCTGAGTTATTTCTAAGAAATGTTAAGCATAAAGACTATACTATATATTGATTGTAGGAATGTTGCATATTGTGATTCTGACATGACTCGATGGCTAGGATGAGTTGGGTTGTTGTTTTGATGCCTTCAGATGGAATATTCCTTTTTTATATTCACCATTTGCTTAAATTGAAGTTTTGTGGTCTTGGCACCCCTGACACACCACATGACACAGATTTCCTCTTTGCCCCCAGAAGCAGAAGCTGGCAAAGGCGAGAAGAGAAAGCGAGACCCAGAGGATGACGACGACGACGATGACGATGAAGACGACGATTAAGAGCAAAACTGAAAACGAGAGCCTACCGAGTTACCCTTCCTCCCCCACAAACCCGAACGTCCGCCCTCCTACGACTCGCTTTGTAATCCACGTCTACCCCTCCCTCCCCCTCCCCAGCTCTGAGCTCTTTTTATGGGGCAAGACTGTACCGGATGGGTGGGCCAAGTGGAGCTGCCCTCCCTCTTTTTTTCTCCCCCCACCCCATGGAACTGAGAGCCACCCAACACCCTCCACCTCACCCACCCCACGGCCCCGAGGTTCTCAGGCAGCCCAGCACTCAGCATTCCACAATTTCACTGTCGATCCCTCTTTATGTATTCCCGTGTGAGGACTTTGGGACTGGTATCTAGTTTTGGGTCTGTGCTTTTAATATTTTGTTGGAAGAATTATTTTTTGTTGTTGGGTTTATTATTTCTCATTTTTTGTCTTTTATTTTTTTTCTGTTCCTTATTTTTCCCAATAAAATTATTGCTATAGCAGCTGTGCAACCAGTGAGCCATGATTTTTAGTGTGGCCGCCTGTTGCACAAATCAAGGTTGTAGCTACATTTTTACTTTCTGTATGACAAAAAAAACAACTTTGTAAATAAAATGTTAACATTTTGTGCTTTTTCTCTCGTCCGGCCTTGCTTTTTCTGGTGACCCAAAAATGTACCAAAAGGGATGAAATGGCGGCCATATGGTCCCTTTCTCTCATCGACCCCTGCTGTTCTGCTCTCATCATGCTGGTCACTGTAGTGGCCACAGAAAAGGCTTTAAAAATGGGTTTATTTTTTTTAATGTGATGTGTTAAATGTATTTTTACACAGAATGTTGATTGTGGACGTTGTCCACCATCAAGGGATCACTTGGCAGCCATCATGGATAGGAAATATGAGTAAAGGTTCCCAGCCACTTTTATGTGTTGGCTTTATGTCTATGAGCTGTGAACAGTCAAATATTTCCTGGTCGTTTCATGTGAATAACTTTTATATGGCCACAGAGGGAAGCGTGTAAAAAGTGTGTTGAGGAAGAGGGGGGGAAAATGGCAAAAATACAATATCTGTTTTTGTCTTTTCCAACATGTCAAACAGTCAACCTCCATTTTGTGACTTTTGGGAGGGGAACAGGTCATTTACAGTGACCAGTAACTTTGAATACACCTATGAGCCTGCGAGTAATTGTTTTCAGACCTATTCTAACGGAGCTTTGCCCATTACAGTAAGATTAAACGTAAAGTTCACCCAAAAATGAGAATAGGCATTATCTGCTCATCCCCATGCTGATAGAGAGGTGGGTGAAGTTCCATAGTTGTGAAACCTGTTTTAAGATGTCAAAAACAACAACAGCTGGTGTGGTTTAATCCAGGTCTTTAGAAGTCCTGAGATCCCACACTGATTTGAAAATCTGTTTTTTAAAACACAACCCTTCACTGTGACCTAAGCTAAAAACATTAGGGTGCACCCAGTCTGAAAATGCACAAGCTTAGAAAAGGTTAAAGTGACAGAGAAGAACGCAGCAACGCTGTTATGCTCTGGAAATGTTTTGTGGACTTCGAAACGTCATCCGACTTTCCATCAGTATGGGGGTGAGTCCGTAATGACTGAATTTTCATTTTTGAATGACCTATTGCTTTAATGCTGGAGCAGCCTGCAGTGAACAATACGGTCTGTAACAAAATGTCATTTTTCACTTCACAGACTCTGTAATGTTACTCAGAGAGTCTGAAACGCCTTTTATTTTTTTATATTAAGCCCAACAATGGCAACCAAAGTGCATTACTGTGCTTTTGAAGAACAATAATGTGTTTTTAAAGCAGTTTGTGGCTGCGGCTGCTCCCTTTAGAGCCCATGTTTGAATTTTAAACACAAGCCAGCCGATCGTGTGCAGATGAAAAATGTCAGCCGCTCCACATGTTGCAGCTTCAGACACTCAAAACAGTCAAGCGTTAACTGGGGAAGATATATAGGACCTGCAAGCAGCACAGAAACCTCTGCTCAAATATTAATGTGTTTGTGCAATTGAGTTAAAATGCTTCTTACTTCAATTTATTGTTTAGGCAGGGCAATATTCTGCTCTATTAGAGAAGAGACAAATGGATTTCTCAGAAAAGTTTAATTATATTTCATGTGATGAATATATCTTTTGCACGTTTTAGAAACAATATTTAAAGAAAAGCTTTTTTTTTTTTTTTAGTTGTCACTTTCAAAGCATTCAACAATTTAAAGACATCACAATAATTGCATTAAAATTCAGGCACAGTGAGGCTCACATGAACCCAGCAACAACCCTTTAATGAAATGCTTTATTAGATCAGACAGTGAATGCTACAGCTGAGTCCGCAGCAACATTATTGCTCCAGTGTAATGTAAGAAATGTGCATGCTTTAATACCGAGAGGTCTCTGGAATGGATCGATAACGTTCTCATTTGGCTCGTTGAGGGTATTTTTTTTTTTCTGAGGACTTGGCCACATTCATAAAAGAGCAACAGAATGATGATCATCTATTGCAAGTTTTAGAACAGCAAGGCAATCATCAGTGTACCACAACGCTGTGATGATTCATTTAGAAGAAAACTCGGGAGAATCAGCAAGAAAAAAGATTTCAACTCCATTCTGGTTATTGTTAATAATCAAGTATACTGAAACTATGCTGCATTTGCACAAGTTTACAAGATGGTACACCACAAATATCCAATAATATGAGTGGGTATTTATTGATCTAGCTGGCAGGAAAGTCATGATTTTTTTAAGTGTCATACCGTAGCGTTGAAATAGTGTCATATCACCAAAAACACAAATATTGGATTAAATACAATCATTCATCAAGTTAAAGGGGTATTCCAGCAATTTAGTACTGCACGTACATGAAGCTGGTAAGGGGTCAATACATCCTGACTTTTGGTCCGTAGAGTGGGTCAAGCTATAAAATGCTGCATTCAATGACATCTTTTTGTTAACTAGTAAACGCCATTTGTTTCAAATTCCACAGATATTCCAGGGCGTTATCCCCAAGCCTGAGTTGAAATAACTCAGGTGACATCATAAAAGAATTCAGTTATGAAAATGATTGGTGAAGTAACATTTCATAATAATGAGCTGAGTTTTAATAATATCTTAGTCACACATCATTGGTAAATGTATATAATATCACCATGCATTCATTTGATTATTTTATCTTGTGACTTTATGTATTTAAAGGAGACATATTATGCTCTTTTTCTGGTTCATAATTTTATTTTGGGTAACTGCTAGAGTAGGTTTACATCAGTTTTCTCATACTGTCCAGTGCTGAAGAGACACTCTGTTTCAGCTCCTGTCTCTTTAAGGCCCCCCTCCTCTGCTCTGATTGGTCAGCTCACACACGCCGGAGCCAGCACTGGTCACTGTGACTTCAGTTGGCTGCGCTGTGTTTTCAGCATCCTGTTTTCTTCCCTTTTACTGTGAAAATAGGCGTAAATTATACAAACACGTGACGTGGTGATCAAGAAGTCACAGGACTAAAGTCGAGCAGAGAGGAGCTCCCGTTGACACAGACTTTGTTTAATTTAAAGACCTTTTACATGGATAAGAACCTATAAAACACATTAAAGGAAAGGGGGGAATAAAGAAAAAGCATAATAGGTCTCCTTTAATATAAAAGTTCTGGGGTTCCATCAGAGGTAATATGTGGTAACAGTAAAGAGAGTGAGAACAGATCACAAATTCTGCTGTTATTCAGTCACTATGTAATGGTGCTAAAGAAATGGGCTCAAAGATGGCAGCTGCTAATGTTATTTATCTGAAGATATGCAGTATTTATGTGTGGCATCAACTGCATGACGCAGTAAATTCCAAAGCTAATATAAGCAAACAATATTTTAGTCACAAGTATAAATAAAAATAAAATAAAGCCAATTTTAAGACATTCTTTGGGAAACATGGACACGATTAAGCAAGTTGGAATGGCTCCGTGGTACAATCTGTCACCTAAAAAGGTGCTATATGTACGAACTGACCACTTGTCAAATTCAACAAATGCAGTGCAGCATATCAATACAGTTAATGCATACTGCTGCTAACTGTAGCTGTCGTTAGCTAGTTATGTCAGTTAGGCGTGCAGCTAGCAGTCAAGTTGGTGTTTAAACCGCTTGCACATTAACTTTGGACAGGGACATGACGGGGCTAGTTGGTTAGCGTGCTAACTTCAGTAGAAATCTCTGCAACTGCGTAGACGTAACATCAAAATTGTTATTTCTTCACATTCTGTTGATCATTTCTCTCAATTTTTGAATCTTGTCAACTCAATTCTTACAGATTGCAACTTCAAACTGTTGTGATGTGAACAAGCAGCCAAATCAGCCCTTGAGAACGTCCACTGGCCGACTCTGTTACGACCGCAGCACATTGTGGCGACGCGCTGAGACTTGTCCACCGAAAGCGGTCGGTGGTTAGAGGACAAAAGTCAGCCAGAGATGAGGCTGTGCCAGAACCGTCCTGACAGAGGTCAAAAGGTTCACAATTGTATTGAGGCCAGTGTGTCTGTATGTGTGTGGGTTAGTGTGGCAGTTTCCACGTGTTACTTCTTTGAAAAGTGGCTATGAAATGTGAGCCAAATCTAGAAAGTCATCATGGAGCTTGTGTCTGTGGCTATATACTATAGATACAAGCATGCACGGTTTGTTGTATCGTATCCGACTGGTTATCTTCGGTTCAGCAAATATTGTCTGTGTTGCCTAACATCTGCAAGCGGTTCTGTGACATCTATGCGTATTTACACTTGACTTGTCAGTCTCAGCGTGGAGATGATGGACGAGGGAGCGCTTTCTCTCGGTCAAAGTTGACTGTCCTGACTGAATCGTGGCAAAAACTATGAACGCCATTCAAGAGTTCCCTGAGGGAAAACACACTTCTATATGTCATAAAGGATGGCCTTCACCATCCGCTCAGAGTAAATGTGTGTACATTTTACAGTTAAGTCTTTGAGGTTGATCATCATAGCTTAGCATTTAAAAACTAACAAAACATTAATGAGTTCCCTGTCACATGTAAGTAAGATGTTCATAATTAGAGATGAAGACTCGTCTCCTGTTGAGTTCACTTCTGTTCCACTAGCCTCGTCCAGACTACGTGATTTCACACGGAGGGTTTCTTCACAAAGCTGAAACATCACACTGGGAGTCTCTGTCCATCCTTTTAAAAAGCATTTATCCACATATCTGTACTTGTTCTTCTCATCCCTGTTGGCGTTAAGGTCCAGTGTGTAGGATTTTAGTGGCATCAAGCAGTTACACCCCTCCTCTCGCTCTCTCCTAAGGTGGCCATTAAAAATGCAATAACCATGAAAGGCCCTCTCTAGAGCCAGTGTTTGGGTCTGGACTACCGTGGAAACTTGGGGTGGGAATTCATAGTAACTCACATTACGTTGTCCACGTTAACATTAGTATCGCGTTACAGCGATTCATCTGTAACATCTAATGATGCATCACAATATCTTTCTAACGGAAGAATACAAAACTTCCCCTAAAATGGTTAATTGCATTAATTCTTTATCTAATCACTGCATTGTGGTGACATGATATCATGATATTCCTGTATAATTTGACATGATAAAAAAGCAAACAGTTCTAAGTTAGTGCCTCTTCATGATAAACACCGACTGCAACTCGTCTTTATACTGGAGTTAAAGTGTGTGAAACTTTTAGCATTTTCTACTTTTACCTTTTTATTGGTCTGAGAGAACAACGCCCTCCGCAATCAGTTGACTTTTGGACAACCTACACAAGTTATAAAAACAAGTCTCCCTCCATATTACTCTCTATCGACGAGGTTGCTCTCAGTCTCAATAGGGTTGGTGACACCTGTTCTAAAGCGACGGAAACGCGGTGATCCTAAGTTTCAGTGGGATTATACAAATATTAACACATAATTATGAATATCATATTCAATTTCTGCTAAACTTGTGTAAAACTGGATTTGGCCCCAGTAAGCCCCGCAACCCCTTAGGGGGAAAAAAGCGGCAACATCCCGCGACCCTCACGGATAAGCGGACAAGAAAACGGAACGGAACGGAACGGGATATTCGATTTCTGCTAAACTTATATTCCATTTATACCCATCAATCTTACACACTGGACCTTTAAAGCTAAGCTTAACAATTAAATTTTGACTGTGGAAGCAGCTCAAGTGACCCTGAGTGGAAATCATTTTCAAGGTAAGAAAATGTTCTGTCAGTAATTATTTTTTGTTAGAACTCAACAACCACAGGAGAGTGGGGCGATATGAATACAATCCAGTCATTTGTATCTTATTTTATATTGTCTTAGTAATATATTTTCTTATACAGATGCCAGGAAACTGTTTAACAGATGATTAACTCAGACAGGAAAGTCTGTGTCTGATCCATTAATTAAACAATTGACAAATAAATCATCTGAGCAACTGGAAAGGAGCGCTGCCACGGGATTAAAACATGTGGTCACCCTGACTCATACTGTTGCTCATTAAGAGATCTGAGGTGTTCAAATCCTCCTCCTCTCCACTACAGTCGCAGATCAAAAATATGAATGTGTTTCAGAGAGAAATAAGACAGCCTGTTAAGGAAAACACACACACAGCTGAAAGCTAGTGGATCACAAGCTCACCGTGCAGAAGAGCAGGACTCCGGCTCTACAATGGCTTTATATCAGTTCATCACAGTGAGTCCACAACAGGAAAAAAAAAAGCAAATATGCTGTTTTTATGTCGTTTGCGAGCTGTATCACCAATTCAAGTACTTGATTAAATGGTATTTTTCTTTGAGTGTATTTTTTCAAAAATAAATATAAAAATCAAGATCAAAAGAATGCCACACGGCATCACGTACAGAGTTGGCTTACACATTAGCTGCTGTCCAACTGATTGATTCCCACCAATTTTCCAGTCATTCAAAAATAAAACCAAATGACGCTGAGTAGAACCCAAAAACGAAACAAACAAAAAAAAAAAAACACAGCGGGGATCATGATGATATTTATCATTTTCGATCATTCCCATTCAAGCACGCGTACATTAAAAACACCACAGGCATCTCCACTTACAGTAGTTTAAATATTGGGGGGGGGGGGGGGGACAACAATCACCAAGCCTGGAAAATAAATTCAGCGTTATCTCACAATCACACAGGATGTCTGCGCCTCCAACTGCAACAACTCTCGATCAACACGCAGACATCACTCACTCGAGACAGGCACAGACATCCCTTTTTTTTTTTTTTTTTATCTCTCGGCTAAAAAGAGAATTTAAAAAAAAAAGCTAAAAATTACAATGGACTTGCATAGCTGCGAAAGCGTACAAAAAGAAAAAGGTGGTGAAGTTGGACAGGTGCGAAGAGTTTTGAAAACATGTCACAGGTGGGCTGGACTCAGTGTTTGAGTGTATGTACATGAATAAAAGAGTAATGTGCACCTTTGTGTGGGACAGACAGAACGACAAGAGTGAGCGCAACGTAAAAGTCGAGGTCTAAAAATCACCCCTGTGCAGTGAATCCCCCGGCTTATTTAAAGGATAAAAGCTGACACGAAGACGAGTGTAGCGGTTTGAAAACGGGGGAGTTTGTACAGTAATGCATGTGTTCCCGCGTGAGGAGGTGAAGGGGCGACTTCACAAGTCACAAGTTAGAAGTCAGAGCCCGGAGCCTGGGAGTTTTTGATGTTCTTTATCTCCAGCTCCAGCTGTTTGACGCGCACGTCCCTCTGGTGGACGAGCTCCCTCAGCCGTCGGATCTCCTCCTGCTGCTTGTGGAACTTCAGAAGCAGCTGTGGACGAAACACACACACACACACAATATATTGGAGTACAACGAGGGCGTCAGTTCAGTTAGAGATGGAGGGAGATGCCCTTCGACAAAAACACCCTGATTTTGTAATCTCCTGCTTTCAAGCTTTAATATGATTATATACAATTGAGCTGTTAAAGATCACAACATTACCATGTTCTTAAAAATTCAAATGTGTTAAGTTTTGATCAGTTCATCACATTTGCTGATCTGAAACTCATCTGCAAATGAACAACACAATCAGGCTCCTCTGGGGCTCAGTGACTGTGTGGTTCCACTTTCTCAGCAGTGGTGTTGTGTTTTTTTTAGCCCCACGTTTTGCCTCTCAGGCCACATAGAAAGCAACAAGTGTTTCAGAATTTTCCCTGTTACGGTCAGGGCCTTGTTACGTTTAACCTGCGCGTAAAACTAAGCGCAATTCGAAATCTTTCACTCCCTTTGCGATACGTCCTTTAAATTCTCTGTAGATGTTTTTTTTTTATTGATTCTACTGTTTCATTAATTGATGATCAAACTATTTACATCTTCTGTTTATTACAGATTCCTTTATTCCGCCAAACTCCCTGGCATATTTTATCTTATTTTATTGTATTTAACTCATCATATTACTCATCTGTCTTTATGTCTGCATCCTACTGTATGTTGTATTATTTGGAAGGCGAGCAGTTATAAATTGCCTCTGGTGGGATTAATAAAGTTGTCTGACTGAATCTCAATCTGCGCTAACCTTCTGATCGATGAAGATCGTTTGGGATGTATATTTGATAGGATGTTTTTATTTCAATTTAGAGGTTGGACAAAATTAATACGTTTTTTATCTCAGCCTCACAAACGTGTGAAAAAAACTGAATATAATTTTCAGGGTTTCTGTATCAATAATACAGCAAATTACGGCACATTTCTAATTCTTCTGTTTGACTTGGAAAGTTTCATTATGTGTTATTAACCAGGTTGTAAATAAATAACATTGTCATTATTTTCAAATCTATGTTATTGCATGTAGGGAAAAAAAGATATAGACTGTTTCAGATTCTGAGAAATCTAAATCATTCAGTCACAGATTTAAAAGGGTACAAACTTCAGAAATGACTATAAATCAGTCAGTACCTCGTTCTCTGTCCGTGGCGGAGAGCAAAGTGCGAGGTCCTCTCCGTTGCTGACGGGTGTCCGACTCCTGTCGTCCGCTGTGCGGCTGCCGTCCTCCTTGCCGTCTTTGGTTCCCAGTTTGTCCTGAATGTACGCCAGCTGTAGCATGCCCGGTCTGCTCTGAGACCTGCGGCTGTCCAGCAGGTTCCCCCTCTCCTTGTTCATCTCCGAATACGACTCTGCTACTTGACTTCCGGGCTTCAGTGACATCAGCACGGGGCCTGGAAGACAAAGGTTAGAAAGTGAACTACGTGACAGATTACAAAATAGTTCAAATCAGTCAAACCAAGACCAGCTACAACATTAAAGTGGTCAACATGTCGATTTCACCCATTATCACCCAGATTTTTTTTAGGTATATTTGCATCCTGATTGTGAATTTGGAGCAGTTCACCTCCAGCCGTTCACAATAAGAGGAAAACTGTAAACACCCCACCATCTTTTTCAAATGTCACACACACACACACACACACACACACACACACACACATTAACTCTGACCTTTATCGATGCCACTGAGCCACTCCTCTGCAGTCAAAGCAGGCCGGTTTCCAGCCGTCATTGGATAGATGTCTTCTTGGTACGACTCCGACTGAAAACACACACACACATACGCAGTACATTCAAACAGATGTACACACCACACCAAATCAGGTCTCTGAAATCGATTAAGCTTTTGGTTCATATCCCCTGATGTTTGAGGCTCATTTGAGTGCAAGTGCTCTCACCCGGCGGGGTACGATCATGGAAAGAGGCTCGATGAGACTCTTGATTGTCACCAGTTTGTAGAACCTGAACACCTCACAGGAGCTCACATCCAGCCCCCTCTTTGGCATCACACCTGGAGCAAAACACACAGACCGAGACAGTTTTACTCTGTTACACAGGAAAGACAAAAATATTGTGTCTTTTATTTCAATCCTCGATAAATTATTTTAACCATCCCCCATCCCTACTTCTTACATCTAAAGAACATGATTCATGGGCCAGGACGTCTCTGCAGCACGACAGTGCTTCATTATAATGCTGCTGTCATACACTTTAATACACCTTTGTCAAAAATGGCAGCTGCTGTGATTTGGATACGACATTTGGCCATATTGTGATTTCAATCATATTTAGACCGATCGTGCATCACTAATATGCAGGAAATTAAAAAATTAAATAAACAGGCTGTTTTGCTCATTAGATCGTTGCAATTAATTTGGACATGACTCTTTTTAGGTTTTATTACACCTTTGGACTGCAAGACCATATTTTTTAAAGTTTCAGTTGTATACTCAGAAAAGACTCAATTACAACAAGGACTAATCATCTATCAACACAAATATGACATGTGGATTTCTTCACATTCTTTTCCAGAATTGAAATCTGCAGAATTGACTGTAATGTCTGTTTTTTCCAATGATTTAAGGCGTTATTCATCTGAGATAACAAAGATTTCTTCAGAACAAAAATAGCCAATAAAAATATTTAGTATATTTTACTTGATCACTGAAATGAGGGACTAGATGTTCCAGCGCTGTGCCCCCTCAGGTAGTCTAATGAAATTCTCAGAACAACACTCAACCATCCGCTATCTTTGATCAAACGCTAACTGGAAACAACACATGACTGTCACACACATGCACAAGGGAGCGGAGACGTGTAAATGTTCAGAGTTTGACAAGCAGCATCTCTATTCAGGTTTTTTGAGTAGTTGGAATTCTGCCTTCACTGCTGTTGTTGCTTTCCATAAATAATTCATCTGAGAGCAGTTTTTTAAAACATCCTCCATCCAACGGAATCCTCTCGAGTTAAAAGTCTACAGCATGTGTGTCAGTCTGCAGACCGTCACTTCACATGATCTGTGTGATCACCTGGTTTGGCTATTCAAATAGTGCAGGCTTATTTGCACAGCAGCTTTGCTTACAGGTGCAGGAGTGTCAGTACGCCCAGGAGGAAGGCAGAGCTTTGAGAAAGATCCACCGGCTAATGTTTTCAAGTAAGGAGACAGCAAGTCCAAGAGTTTGTTGATGAAGGTTCTCAGTCTCTAGGTCGTGGTAATTCTAAGCACTACATCTTACGCAACCGGACTCATCCGAGAAGTTCAAACTAACACTTTCCAAGAGTTCGACATAAGAAAACGAATATAGTACCACAGTGTGGAGGTGTGTGTTTCTTACCCATTCCCTTCTGAGGTAGGTTTGAGCGGTACTCTGTCAGGTAGTGGATGTACGGTTTTTCTGAGCTGATCTCATAGTACCTTATATTCCCGTCGCCCTGATAGAGACAAGAGAAGTCTTTGTAACAATCATACGTCCGTAGGTATTTTTTGTTTTGAATGTGCAGACGCTTTTTTTTTTTTTTTGGTTGCTTTTAAAAGACCCACCTTCCCGGCAATGTAGAGCATGTGCGTGTCGGGGTCATAGAAGGGAAAGAGGTTTCCTGACGAACCGTCGAGGTTTTCTTGTAACAAAGACACAGACAGATCGTCCTACAAAAAAAAAAAAGACAACAATACGTCAGTAGCAGCAACATGCACAGAAAAATCCCCGATATCAAAATTCACTTTGACATAAAAAAAAAGCACTCTCCAGCTCTGAATTAAAAAAAAAAGACTGAGCACTCAATCCTAATCCCCAAACCATAATCTCCCAGACACGATATACTCTCACATCACAACACATCGGCCTGTCACACCGACCGTTATCACAGGCTGACAGGTGTGACCGATCGCAGGTAAAGACACGATCAATAAAGGAGAACCTCTGGCTTTACTTTTACACAGTGAGGTCTTCAGGATTACTGTGGGTGGTTTCATTTGTCCATCAATCTGTCCACTAGATGGCAGAGTTGCGTGTGTGTGTGTGAGAGTGAGAACTCCTCACACCATGACAGCACACATCAGGAGGGGATAAGCTTCTGTTTACTACGTGCTTTTATTTTGTTATTCCTACAGTCCAAGTGTCTGATTCTCACGTGAGGCCATTCGGCGCTAAAACAGACGAACCGATGAGTTGCTGAACACCATTTCTCGGTTTATTAATTCTAAAATGTTCTGCTGGGGACGTCTCATCCATTATTCAACTTCTATTATTTTTATTATTAATGAGGGCTGCAACTAATGACAGTTTTCATTAACGATTAATCGATTCATCTTTAAGTCCATAAACATTGTGAATCATTTCCCAAGTGACGTCTTCTTTTCGACCAACAGTCCAAAACTGAAAGACTCTTTATTTTATTTTAGTCATGACAAAGAAAAGCAGCAACACCTCACATTCAAGGAGCCCGAACCAGCACATGTTTAACATTTTTGCTTGAAAACTGACTGAACAGAAGAATCGTTCACTTGATCTGCTGGTTGATCTAAACATTCGCACTAAGGGAGACTAACTGGACTGTAACCATCAGAGCTCTTACTGTACTCCGTCTCTGACTCTGACTGCCCTGTCTCAGCACAATCAGTTCTTTTTCTTTCTGTTTCTCTCACCGTCCCAGCTCTTTTATCTTGTGTGTTCACACATTGATCTATTAATCAAACAGTTTTCAGGCAAACAGTTCCAAGTTTTTGTGCTTTAAATTGTCAGGGTTTGTTGCTCTTTGTTGCGATTTCTGATCGTAAAACGAACGTCTTTGGGTTTTGAATTGCTGTTCAAATGACAACTAAGAGTTTGAACACATCACCATCAGCGTGGGAAATTATAACAGGCAATCTTTCACAATTAGCTGACATTTAATTGACAAAATGATCAACGGATTCACCGAGAAAGCAATTAGTAGACTAAGTGAAATGAAAATACTACTCTGTAAATGTGAAATTCGGTAACTAAGACATTCAACCATTTTCCCTTTGTGAGACACCTTCTCTCACAATGAAGAAACATGAAGCGACGACAGAACGGCACATGTGAGCAAATGATCTAAACTCAAACGAGATCTTCTGCAGACTCATCTCATGGTCTTCTTCGATGAATGGAGCCGGTTCAGGTGTCATCACGTGACCTGTGAGTGTCACACTTCAGTCACCTGAGGACAAGTGACTGAACGTGTCATCACGTGACAGAACCTTGCTTTTTTTTTTACACCCGATCTCGCTCCATTCATGAAGACGCAAAATGTGAATGAAAGCACAGAGGAAGCTCCTGAGTGAAGCTTTTCTCTCAGCTGTTGTTCTCACCTGATCCCACAGAGCGATCTGTCGATCGTTCCAACGCGAGGTGCCTGTCGTGAGGAGCATCTTCATGTTTCCCAGGATCAGCACCTTACTGGCTTTGTGCGTCTTGTTGTTGGCTTCCTGCAAACACACAACATACATCAAAAAAAGGCATGAAGCAAACTTTACTAAACACTTTGTACGCACGGCATGAGACTTAATAATAATGGAAAAGGCTGACGATGACTGCTCAACACTACATCACTGTGATGTAATGTTCCATATACCCTCGTTTGGCAGGTAAAGGTAGTGAGAGCAGACTGATTTAAGGCGTGTGAGTTGGAGGCCGGTGACCCAGAGGTCTGAGGAGTTATGCTGTGGGCCAGCTCGGGCCAGAGGTGTCAGTTTTGGCTGTGTGGTGCTGGATGAGTGCCTGAGCCGGGAAGGATAAAAGGAGCAGGGATCTCCCACTTACGTAAGACTGGCTGGGAGACTGCTGAACACTAAAAGACACACTAAAACACTTTTCAATGTGAAATGTTTGGATTTAAAAAAAAAGGCAACATGTTAGTTTATCTGATTTTCACCCTGATTTAATGCCCACACGTATCCAAACGTTCTCAGCTCAAGAACACGACATTGTTCGTTACAGGTTTAAGTAAATGAGGGTCTTTTGTGAAGAGCGCATCTCATGAAATGCTAAATACAAGAGAAAACATCAAAGAAAATGCAAATTAGCTGCTGATTTTGCATCTTTTGAGCCCCTTAAATTGGATTTAAAATAAAGCTACGGAGTATTTGTGCTACAGACGGTAGATTTTTGTATTTGTTGAAATCTTAAGTGTATTTTTTTCAAATAAACCCTAAAAATATTTGCCCTAATCACATTTTTTATTTACAGTGACGTGTGATGCGCTATATGATGGGTGTATGCCTGCCGTCATTCTCATTTAAGAAGCATTTGGCTTCAGACAAGACAGCTGCCTCTACCTGTCAATCATCCAGTGAGATCTGGGCATTAGATTACCTGGTACGTACTTTCGTAACTGCCTTTCGGAATAAGAGCGGTTAACGTGCACAAAGCATCACCTGCAGTAGGTTTCCTGAGCGCGACTCCATGAGGCGGACCTTCCTGTCTTTGCAGGTGGTGGCGAGGAGGCTGCCGTCAGTGTTGAAAGACATGGAGAGGACGACGTCTGAGTGGTGGCTGATGGTCCGCACCGGGTTCTTGATCACCTGCTCCGGACAGTCCAGGTTCCAAATCATCACCTGCACATGTCAAGGCACACAAACGAACACACACACACACACACACACGCACACACACACACACACACACACACACACACAGGATAGACGGAAGTAAAACACTGTTCATTTGCATCTACAACCCTCAATATAATCATATAAAGCTGGTTGAAAATCTTTTACTGTGCTGCTACAAACAGCTGCGACCTGTTTGGCTGCATTGTAGCGAAATACATAATTACTTTCACAGTGTGTCACAGTAGGAAAGTATACTCAGGTGCGTGAGGGCGAGTGTGCGCGAGTGTGTGTGTTTGTGTCACCTGGTAGTCGTAGGCTGTACTGAAGAGGATGTTGTTAGCAGTCGGGTGCCACTCGATGAGGCCTACTCTGCGGCTGTGACCCTGGAGCTCCTTCCATGGTACTGTCAGGTTCTTCAGCACGCCATGAGGAGGGATTTCCCACACTTTCACCTGTAGACGCATACGCAAACAGTGGTTGGTCTCAATCCTCGAAAAAGACATTGAGAAAACTGTCTGTTCAATTTTTTAGGCTGCGCAGATGTTGAACAGTTTACTTTTTTAATAATTTCATAGAGTTTTGTACTATTGTTTGGACAAACATCCACTGTGGATGTGTCACTTTGGGCACTAAGTACACGAGATGTCATTTATCACTGTTCGCCGTTTATATCTAACAGCCAAGAAAATAATTCAGGATTGACTGAATCTGGGAAAAAAGGAATACACAGCCTCAGGACACACTTTGTAAAAAATAGTATTAAGAGGAAACAAAAAACCTGTTTACTCTTGGTTTCTCTTTCTGTGTACAGAAGATCTGCTCTGAGCCAGGTCAGAGCTGAGGAATGTGTGGAATGACTTCTAGTTCTTCTTGAAGGCTAAACGGGCGAAGGCAATAAAATTATCTCCCTGCTGCTACATGCTCGTATTCCAGGGAAAATGATAACGAGCCAGCGAACCATTCGGAATATGTGCTTGCCGTGTACGAACCGTGGTGTCCTCGGAGCAGGAGGCGATGCAGTAGTCGCTGAAGGGATTCCACTTGACGTCTAACACGTTGCCTTTGTGGCCCGACACTCTCGGGGTGTGAGGGTCAATTTTACCTGTCTGATAGACGAACACACAAAAAAACAGAGAATTACAACACAGAACATTTGGAATCATTCACGCGTATTGTTGGATTAAAGGAGAAGTTTGACATTTTGGCTAGATCAGCGAAGCGAAACTGAAGCGAAACAGCAGTTTTGGGTGATTAACCCAGAACAATGAGGTAATAGTCAGCTGTAGGGCTGCAGGAAGGAGTCGGATGATCATTTTTATGTGATTCAGGACTCTGAACAAACCTCTTCACATGACATTTAGTCATTTAGTTGATTGTTAAAAGAAACCTGCACTGATTTAGCATCAAGACTAATGGAACCATTTAATGTTTATATTTCTGTTTGGCCGTGAAGCTCCAGAAATGTTTTGTGGACTCGGAAACTTCACCCGACGTTCCATCAGAGTAGATAATGACTGAATTGTAATTTTGTACGGGGGTGAAATTCTCCTTTGAAAATCCAAACAGAAGTCGATCTGTGCAGGTTGGAACAAGTATCCAGCACGCGAGCGGCTGAATTTTTTCATGATGTGAGCGTGAAACAACTCAAACTGGAGATGGAATTGCACAAAAACCTTTGCGACACACGCCTCGGTGTTAGGAGTGAGAAGCTGCTGAGTCTTACTGAAGATTTTCTGCCCCAACAAGAACACTAATTACACTGCTGGTACGGACAGAACCTTCCCTCCGCTGACACACCTGCAGGCTAGATTACTGTGCAGGTGAGGCGAGAATGATGTAACCACTATCTGTGTTTCCAGCCAACATAACTCACGCACAAGGTAAGCAGAACATTGCACTTCTGTCCTTATATTTATGTGTGTTAACTACTTTCCCCCAACAGAACAATAGCTTATCTGTAAGTGCACACACATGAAGGCAGCAGATGAGGGGGGGGGGGTACGGAAGTTTCACCTCCTCGAGACATTGAAAGAAGTGAAAGAGTGGGGTCAAACCATGAGTTATGTCATTCCTGAGCTCGTATGCAATTCCTGGCCATGCCAGGAGGGTGGTGATAACTCACCGAGACGATTTAAAAGATGGAGGCAGACTGAGACAGGAGGGAGAGGTGTGCAGCCTGATGAATCGCTCCAGACCTACAGCGGGACTGTAAATTCAACCAGCACGCCAGCGAGGAGGCTCTGACTGAGTTTATTTGAGAGATCTCTATTGTTTCTGATAACGCCACTGGATGTGATAATACGTATAAATAATGTCTGGAAGGGTGCTGATTGATCATGTTTAAGCTGAGGTTGGTAAGGGAGATAAGACAGAGTGATGAGGAGGTAAAAAAAAAATAAAAAAGACCACATGCGATGTTTAGGTTGTAGCGGAGGAGCCGACGGGGGTTTCCCAGTGTTTAGAGATTCTTCTGGCTGCACTGCTGCCGTCCTATTTATAACCTGAGAGCAGAGCTGTCTCCTCCAGGTGTGCTGTGAGTGCAGGAGCAACGAGAAAGGCCGGCATAGATAGAAAATAAGTATTATTTGCTATCAATGGGGAAACTTTCTGTTCGTAATAATCACTCAAAAAGGTTAAAGATTCAATTGTTTAAGCCTATTTATGCTACATAAGGGTTTTTCGCTGTGTATCTTCATTACATCTTTTTCGTCAACAGAACTTTTTGGAACTTAGTGCCATTTTTCATGTTGATGTTTTCAGAGACAGAGCAGACGATAAAACGCATGCACATGCCCGAGCAGACAGATCAAATTCATGAGTAATGTAAAAACTGATGAAACAACCACTATGAGAGCCCGTTCAGTAGTACCACAAGCCAAAACAAAGGTCCTTGAACTGCACAAACCACAAGCGTCCTACAAAAATGGATAAAATTGAAGGTCCAGACTTTCAGCTACTCACAAACACCAAATTAGAGAATTGACCTAGTGCGCATGTTTTGATGGTACCCGGAAGAAACCCACACATTCACAGGGAGCACATGAAAACTTCACACGGAACGGCCCGACCCATTAACTGTCCTGCGGTGAGGCAACAGTGCTAACCACCGCGCCACCATGCAGTTAAAATACTTGGATGGGATGAATTTTGTGTGTATGCATTTTAATATTTTCCCTTCGATTATGGGGATTACTTTGTTTTGCCTCAACCAATCAGTAGCATCTGTCACACAGATGTCTCTTACAGCCGACACGGACGCTGCAGCAGAGGCTCCTAAAAGCAGTTCATATTTTTCCACAGAGGTCTAATAAATATGTTGTGAGAGGAATTTGCTGTTGCAACCTGAACAGTTGCTGTATCTTATCCATGCGTATTCGTGTCACTATCTTTCACTGATTCCGACACTTTTACATTAAACGTCTATATCTGACCGTTCCAAAAACTGAAAATGTATGAGTTTTGCAAAAGTAGAAATCATGACAGAGCGGTTGTTTTCGATTGCCTTAGATTGTACAGGTGTACCTAATAAATTGTCCAGTGAGGGTAGAACTTGGCTCAGTTGTTTGTGTGCACAACACCAGACCTAGCATGAGCATGTAGCACGAGATGACACATGTCACATTATCTGTTATCAGCATAAATGGTGAAATGGTGTGTGTGTGTGTGTGTGTGTGTGTGTGTGTGTGTGTGTGTGTGTGCCGGTTTAAAAAGCTGACAGGAGTCTGTAAAACCTGCCGTGAGGGCGAGATACTCACATGATGGACAGACAGGACCAGGAAGGCCCCTCCCCCGGCACACTCGGTGATGACTGCCAAGAAACGTGGGTTGACAGCACAGAAGTTGTTGTCCTGGACGCTGCGTGTGATTGGCACGCCATCATAGCAGCTCTCCTTGGTGGCGGCCTTACCGAACACGTGGCGGAACTTGGAGCTGCGGTACTGAGGACGCCATGTCATCTGAGGGAGGAGGGAGAGGGAGGGAGGAGAGGGAGGAGAGGGAGGTCAGTCAAGGAGAATCATCTCTCACAGTTATGGTGATTATGCTTTTTATACTACTGCTCCTCTCTCACAAGAAAAGAGCAAAGCGATTGTAGACGTAATGGATTTCACAAAAAGACAGTGAACCGGTCCCCCCCCCCAAAAAAATTAGTGCACACTGCTTCAAGAACAAAGTTCAACAGCTTTGTTATCGATACAAGATTAAAAACAAGATAGCGGGAGCGAAGGCTTTTGCATGTTTCGAAGCAGTGGGCTTTAATCAGTTCCCTTTCTAACGGACAATGCTTGCCTTGTGTTAAAATGATTTAAGATCAATGCACTTCCTCTGTTATTTCTATGGTACTTACTGATATCTATATGTTATTTATACACTAGTAAAGTTACCATGTTCATACCAACGACCAAGAACAAAGCACAATTTAGGTGAGCTGAGCATAAATTGAGCAGTATTGAACCATTCACCAAAAGTCAGAGAAGGCTTAAACAGCTTTGTTTCCTGCTGCAGGATTACTCCGGGATCTTTGGAGGATCAAACCAACTAATGAATATAGTGTTTTCATCGCCACGTAGGCATAAAAAGCACATGATGTCAGGGTCAAGTCAGTGCAGTGTGTTTAAATGTACGATGTAATGTCACAATTTCTCAAGCACAGACATTTGTTCATTGAGTGGGTTGTATTTTAGGTCAACATGTGCCTGGTGAGTGTGAGTGGTACAAAGAAACAACACACATCATCATCATCCAGTGTCATGACTTTCTGTTTATGTCGGCACTTCAAAGCGTCCTAGAGATAAAAATGTACATATTTAAAAATAACAAAATTCATTAGACACCTTCTTATGCTGCAAAGCCCTCAAAAACAAGCTGAGGTGAGTCATTCTGAATGTGTGATTGAGGGCAGATTTAAAAAAATAAAGAATAAAATTTGTTGGGAAACCACTCATGCTGTAAACTGGATTCGACTTTAAGACGGCATCAAAACACTGACGACAGTTAAGTGTGAAAATGTTTGATTTAAGAACAACATGTATGAGATCTGGCTGGTTGTAGAGTTACTCTGGTTCCTTGTTGGATCATTTGTTTATAGGTTGTAAATAACACTCATAGTCATGACTGTAATTATGTTACAGACAGATTTGCTTGTTTAATAATGTCAGTTCCACAATGTCTTTCCAGCGTTATCCTTGATTAATGTGTCCTGGCCGGCAAATTAATTTCATTACACAAATAAAAAAAATCAATCCCCCAGTAATTTACAGAACACTAAATACATTCAGGCTTCCCAAACCCAGACTCTCTTTTTAGCCACTTTCGTAAAGCTAGTCGATGCACATGTCATTATGTTGTGAGAGATAAGTGGCTCTGGTCCACTGGGACGAGGCCTGGCCAGCCAGCATGTCTGCTCTGCTACTCTGTCTGGCTCCCTGCCTGCTGCTGCATGGTCATTACTTATGAATTAGGGGTGGAGGAGGTTGACGGACAAGATGTTAACAGAAAGAAAAAAATGGACCCAAACAAGGACTTCCAGTAGACGGACGGAGTAAAGCAGCAAATGAGCAGCGGAAATAGGACAAAGGACGACGAGACACGACATCCTTCAGATGTCATCTAAAAACAATCCCTGTCCTTTTAATCAATGACATCATTCTTCTGATTTATGTGGACTGTGTGCTGGCCTTTACACATGATGGCTGAATAAATACATCCAACATGCAAACAGGGTGACATCACAGTAAGGGCAGTAAAAAAAAAAATAACAGCATTTGGTTAGCACGACGCAGGTGTGGCTGCCGGCTGGAAAGCAGCCGAGCAGGGAATGAAACTGACAGAAAAATTCAAGGAGAATCTCGGGAGTATCAGAAATGCACCGATGGGGATTGCGACTCTCCAGGTGTCGGTTTACTCTTCCACCTCTCACCTGCTACCCCGAGGCTGTCACAAAGAGCCTCATGCTGTCACGCTGGAATTTTTCCCCACCTGACGAAGTGCTTCATTAAACCTCTCAGGTGTTCAAGAGTCGGGCTGCCTCTGAGACACTCTCAGTCACATCCATATGACCATCCTTTGAGCTGAACCTGCAGTGTTCACATGGACACCTTGAGAGCACTTTGCATGGCCTCAAAATACGGACAAATAGCAACGTACATGATATGAGAATACAACAAATAACTGGAAAAAAAACTTTTGCAGCTTTGCAGTTGTTATCAACCCTTTCAGATTATTTTCTCAATGACTTGAATAATGTTAATAATGTCATTTAAGCAAAGAACATCTTCAGATTGCTCGTTTGGTTCTACCCGCAGTCCAAAAACCAAATCTATAGCCTACAACCAACAGATAATAAAATAGCAGCAAGTCTAGAAGTCCAAAAGTCTACAGCTAACAGTTTTGCGAGGCTCTCAAGTGGAGCTTTAAAGCAGCTACAAGGAAGGTTATTGTTTGGTGATTCTGGCGGTCCCTGTGGACAGAACCGGTATGAGCACCACCACCGTGTGTCTGAAGAACTTGATCTGCCTCTTAAGAATAACTACACCAATACAGAACTAGCAAATCTACTTGCTCATGATTGGGTTGGCCTATCTGTTTGTTGCACTTGCCAATTTCCACATAATGTTGCTTTAAAAGTCCCTTTTCATACGTTTAAGCCAAGTGCTAACATCGACTGAACATGCTAACAAGGTGGCATCTAGCAGGTGTAATCTTTACTATGTTTATGCTAGCATTGTAGCATGCCAACAACTGTCATTAGCACTAAATGGAGCACAACAGCCATTAGACAAAGCAAAATTATGACCTGATGATGGCACAAGACAATATTTGACTTAATACTGTGCAGAACATCAATGTTTAATGACCATCCGTCTAACAGCTGTCGAGACAAGTCACTAAAGATATCAACCTAATGATGGCGCTTCAGAGGAGAAGTCAGGGGATCACCATAGTCATTAGGATTCATGGCATTTTTATCCACTTGACCCAAACATTTAGCAAAAACATTTGGTATTTAACTCATTCAATCAACTTTCAGGTCAACACAGGAACATGTACCTCTTTATATGCAGTATATTTACTGACATACCTTCCTCCTAGTTTAGTAGCTTCCTGTGGTTGTTACTTGTTCCCGTTCTATAAACCTGACCCTGTCCCTGATAACGCACGCGTTGTAATGCATAATCAACCTAGATACATTCTTGATCATTATCACTCCATTGCACATTTAAAAGAAATGCCACCTGCTCCGCTCAATAAAAAACAAAACCTGAAGGAACCTTCCTAAAAACTCAACTATCGATCTGACTGAGACCTGACAAACTCCACGTTTGAATTTTGAATGCAGCCGGTGCACGTTTTTGCTAAAGCAGTGCTCAGTCGACTACATGTACTTACAAACGGAGCACATCTGGGTCGATATAATCATCATTCATGTGTTGCTGAGGCTTACAAGACCAGAGGGAAAGCCTTCCAGGGCATAAAGCTAAGACATCTTGTCACATCTAAAGCAGGTTGTAATCAGGACATTCCTCTCAGCTGTGTCTTGCAGCAGGTACGCAGGAGGCTGCATGGTAGGCGGCCTGTCTCGGCTCCTCACAGAACTGATGACGAAAACACTATTCGGGCTATTTTTGCACCGGGCTTCTTGCTGATCAAAAGACAGTCAGGCACGTTCACTGACAGCAGGAAAACGTTTCTTAATCACACAAGGCTTCTTTGACAGGCTCTATGTCTGGCATTTTCTTTTCTTTTCTTTTTTTTTCTTTTTTAAAAGAGATGCAGTCCTTTATTGTCAGAGGGAAATTTATTTTAGTCTGTGACCAGTGAGTCACAGCAGCAACTGCAATAAGGGGGCTATAAAAATAGTCATAAAACTAAACTGAAAACACAGATATGACTTTAAAAAGAGATATATCGTACATCTGGTTCGCTCAGCTAGGGTTCTTGTGTGGGTTTTTGCTTGTATATCGATGTGCAAAGCATACGTATTCACCTATTCCTCACCTACAGGCTGTCTTTTAAGCACCTCATAACTCATAAACGCGTACACTAGCAGCCACTCCTCTCTTTGGCTTGCCAAGGCTGGAGGAGGAGGAGGGGAGTTCAAAGTTTACTTGCTGGTGTCGAGATATCGGTTACTTAAGCTGCACTGAGGCCTGAAGCTACGAGGAGAAAGACGTTCTGAACTCAGAATGTGCTAATCCTGACACTCGGCCCTCTCCTGTACCAACAAAGATGACCTCCCGACTCCAAACCTAATCCAGAAAACTCACTATACATAACACCGAAGCGTGCACCGGCCCCGCCTTCTCCGTCTGTAGACGGGATGGATGTAATGTTTTGTAAACGCGCTGAGTGAAACTCAAGACGGGGAGAGTACAGGTGTGAACACATGCCGCGGTGTGACAGTATGTGTGTCCGGCCGAGTGAGACACACTTCACTCGGTCGAAAACTGTCTGCTATCACACACAGATGACGGCTTACAACCTCTGTCTGGTAATAGGATAACAGCCACACTGGTAATCCAATAGCTGCTTCATTGCATTTAGTGTGCACATGTGAATCAGTATAAAGGGATGAAACAGGCGTTGTGTCTGTCTGGGAGTGTTTACCCAGAAAAAAAAGAAGCTGGATGCACATTTTCTGTGGCACTGGAACAGAAATGTAACTGTGTCTGACATCTGTAACAGGGCGCGAGTGTTCAGACATCACAGATTTATGAACAAACACCCGCGTAGTTTCTGTTCTGAACATTTCTTTAGAGTGATGGTTACGTTTCAAATCGCTTCTCGAAGCCCTGGCCTCCAATTTTTGTACATTCAGATCGGCTCACAGTAGCCCCTTTATTCCAGGAGGCTGTTTCACTGGTGCATGAATTCATAAAACAGACAAATTTGATTAATGATTAACGTTTACGGGAGTCTGGTGGGCAGGGTGTGGATGATATAATGAAACCAACCGACTCGGGGGTGGAAAGGAACTTCTGATTCGAACAGTCTTGACAATATGAGGTTGTTTTGGAGGACAGATGAGTTTCCAATCAGGCCGACTGTCTCAGTCCCTCAGCGGCGGCGGTGAATCTTTGCTTTTCAGCTTATGTCAAGGACAAAGAAATGCCAACATGAGTCATTTGAATATACACTTATATATTCAAACGTGTGGTGGAATTGGATATGAAGTGGAGATTGAGAACTCCTTGTTTGGAGATTTGGCCCTCGTCTCTATTAATCATCAGGATATTGTAACTTTACTATTCAGACAATTAGGCTGTTATGAAGCCAACAGTTTAGACCATGGATCCAACAATTAAAATCTGGATACAGTGCCGTTTTTTTAAGCCACTACTGTCACCATGTAAGCTTATGGAAAAGAAGTCTTATCGGTCCCCAGGGCATCATGGGACGTTGTAATTGAGCGGTTTGGCCACTATGGAAGTTGGCTTCAAAGCCAGGCACTCTTCTTGATGTTTAGATGGATTGGTTACACCACTTTGCCTGAAATGTTTGTAATAATCCTTTATTGCATACGAAAACTGTGTGACTTTACAATTACGACAAGGACGTCGGGTCAAAGCCGAAAGCAGAGCATGGGTCTTGTAGAATGTGATGGATGTTTACACCAGACACAGTTTGGGCAATCATTTTCAACGTCTTTCACATCAATCTGACTGATGACAGGGTTTGTTTAAAACCTGTGCAATCATCAAAGTGCATGTGCTTCTTGCACAGTCTGACTTTTTAAGTCAACATTGCTGGTCCCAGATCTCAGCTATCATCCTGATGAGTGTGCAGCAAAACTGTGAAAATGAGACCAAAGTTGTGATCAGCTGGAATTGGCGTTTGTGCTCGGATCACTGCTGGTTCGAAGATGAATCAGAAACCTATACAGCCGCATCTCACATTATATCACCGGTGTACCATTAGAGTTTCTATTATCTCCTCACTGATAAGACAACACAATCCCCGTGCCCATTAAAGCCATTAAAGAACACCCATGAGCCGGACAACAAGCAGGACAACAGGATACAACACAGACAGCCTTACTGTAAACAGATGGCAACACACTCACACTGCACACTTCAGACCAACACTTCTTCTCAAACAATGCTGATTCTTATCTGTCATTTAACCTGCACGATGTGTCAGCGTGAAACTAGAGCTTTTTTATTTCCAAGTTTTCCAAAATAAATGAATACGTATCTATTCAGAGGAATAGTAAACAAGCCGGACAACTTGAGCATCAATGGCAACTTTGTGAAAATCTCAGAACCGGTTACCGATCAGGCACGTCTCAAGATATTTTAGTCGTATTAATGCTTAAGTCAAACTTAGCATGCTAGTAAACGTGGTAAAAAGTATACTTGCTAAATGTTACCACGCACACATTTTCATATTTTCAGTACAAATATGTTAGCATGCTAACGTTTGCATTTGGTCTAAACGTAGGACAAGGAACTTTTAAAGCAACATTATCTAGAAATTGCCATTTTGTGTGATTTGGCGCCCCCCGCAATTTCTGAGTGTGACACCACTGTCGTTAATACAAATCCCAGGGCTTTAACAATTTATCAAACATAATATAGGCGCCATCTATTTAAAACAATCATGACATCACAACAGTGTTATGTTTTTAAAACTTGTACATTGAAGTAAACTTGTATGTGATGCTGTGATCCTACAGAGACACCATTCATCCTGTTACAAGACACTGTAGCATCAACATGATTTTGAAGCTCATATTTTAAGGTAAAAAAGTTACATAATGTTGCTTTAAGGTCCTTGTAATTATTGCTAGTTACTAGGTAATAAGGCCCAATTATAAAAAGTGTTCAAAAAACTGTTGAAGTTTCTCAAAAGTGATCATCTACAATCTTTATAAACGCGTTTATGTTGGTATCATTTACACTTTAATAATGTTAATAAGCAACTTATAAGGAACTAAAAGAGCCGTATAATCCATTAACTAGCACGTATTACACGGTACTTAATACAAAGCTACACAGAAGACGCTACAGATGCAGTTTGGTCAGAGCTGAATACGTCTTGAGGTTTGAGCTCTAACCTTCACTTCCACAGCTGGATGAAAAGCGCTGCACGCTCATCGGCTCGTAAACCTTGACGTGAGAAACAGTATAGCAGGCTTAATGAAAAGACCTCAAACAGACTGCCATTCAAACCGCAAGGCACATATTCCAGCGAATGGTAGTGTTTTGAAGGGTGGAAGCCGCCATAAATAGCCATCTGTGGTGAAAGATGACTTGACTGGGACGGTGGATGATGATGTCATTCTCGCTGTTGTGGAACAGCCTCAGTTTCATATTGACATTTTTTTTTCCTTTATAGAAAATACTTCCACGCTTTTATGGCAGCGAATGAGCGGCTACTCGTCCAAGTTTGAGCAGCGGGATAATTAACTAAAAAGGAGTCGACTGTCAGATAAATCTGAGCCACGCGGGGGGAAAGTTTTTTTAAAAATAGTTTCTCAAATATGCACAGACGCGAGGCGAGGCGAAGGGATGTTTGAGGAGAGGATTTTTGTTTCATCTTGTTGAAGCCTGTCTCCTGCACATGCACACAGACTTTGAATCCTCGGGGGGGAAAAGTGAGCTCACACACACACACACACACACACACACACACACACACACACACAGTGAAAGAGATAGAGATTTGTGGACAGAGGTCTAAAGAGTAAAAGATCAATAACGGTGTGTGAAACTGCAGAGACAGATTTGAGCGAGCAGGACGTGAAAGATTTGAAGAGAGAGACGATACGGAAGGGAAAGAAAGAGCATGCAATTGAGCAAGAGGTGTGTGTGTGTGTGCGTGTGTGCATGTGTGTGAGGAGTCAAAACTGGGAGTTCTGCAGCACTCACCCTGTCGAGTGAGTCGTCACCGGCACGAGAAGAAGGAGCAACGGGTCCTTGAGTGAGAAAAAGTTCAACTCTGCGTCTGAGTGGCAGGCCAAAAAAGATTTTTTTTTAAAATACTCCCCCTTTAAAAAGATCACTTGTCTGGCTTTATCTCAAGCACATGGGTCAATACTGCTCCCACACACACACACATGGAAACACACACACACACACACACACACACACACACTAACGCACACACACACACCAGCAGCCCCGTCCTGAGTCGTACTGTCCCGTCCGAGCTTCTTTCTCTTCTTTGACGTCCACACAGACAGTCAGAGGAGACGGTGGGCGTGTGTGTGCAGCATGAAGCCGAGTGCGTGTGTGAACAGGCAGGAGGAGAGCGCAGGAGTGAGTGTGTGTATATGTGTGAGTGTGTGTGTGTGCGTACACTCCCTGAGAGGGAGGTGACTATAAGGAGGGCGAGGGAGAGAGAGAGAGGGAGGGAGGGAGAGAGAGAGAGAGTGCAGCAGGTAATCTGTGAGCGCCGCTCCCTCTCGTCACTCCTCCACAGCGAGTTTGCTCAATCAGGATTCCTCGCTCGATCTTTGAGGAGAAGGAGGAGACGCTCCTCTTCACCCTCGTTTCTCAATAATAAATGACCCACTTGTGAGTTGTCTCTTTTTCCGATAGAATTGTAGCTCAAGAAAAGTAAATTACATCATCTCTTCCGTATAATCTTTTCTCCTTATCTAGAAATATCCATTCCTAGAGGGTCTGGCGAAAGTAACAGAAGGTGAGATGAACAGAGACAGGTTATTCTTTAAGGCAAATGAATGCATTTAGAGAGCTTGAAGAGACAATAATAAAACAATGCATTAAATCAAAATATTAAAAGATATAAATATACACCATGTGATACTACTGTGCAGTTATAAGTCAACTTCACATTCCAAGTTGTTAACAGAGGTTTTCTGATATGAATTTAACGCCAGTTTTCTGCATTATGTAGTTTAGTAGAATCTCCCTTTAAAGACCCTAACCACATAATGCCAACATCCCAGCTTCTTTGTTGCATGTCATCCCCTTTTTCCTCTCTCCTGTCATTTCAGCGCAGCTGGATTCATGAGATCACATGATCATGTGATGTTGAGGACCTATTACGCAGGCGTTGAACCAGTCAGAAACTACTGCCGGCGATTTTAGATGCAACGATCGGCGTGAGAACTGGAGAGTTTATATCATTGAAAGAAATGCAAAGACCTCTGAAGAGCTTTCTCGATGGAAAAGTGGTTCTGACGTTTAGACGATAGACGTTGATAGACAGATGGTTTATCCGATAATCTTATGTAGCTGACTGTTAAATAGGCAGATGATAAGTTCTCAAATCTATCATTGGCCCCTGAATTTATTTGGAATCATATTGTGGCAGACTTTGTAGAAAATTGGACACATTTTCGGAAACAGAAAAGGTTCTTATTTCATTCACAAGTTGCACCGTGTAAGAGTAAAGGTTCTCCACTACACGCATACACAAAACACATATTTCCACATAATGCTATAATCTCAGGCCGTCCCTCTCAAACCACCCGTCCTCTGTGAAGTTGGATCTGACACAGGCGAAGAACCTTCAAGTCAGAGCAAAGAGATGAAACATGCACTTTAAATTACATCGGCTGCTGGATTGTTTGGCAGGGAGCCTAAAATCCATTCAGCCGTTCACATGGCTTCAGCTGGACCACAGTGGCCATCAGCCCAAGTCAAGCTGTGGCATTATGTAATGCAACATTAGCATGAGAGGCTAGGAGAGCTAACAGATCGATAAGAGGACGAGGGGGGGGGGAGCTTGCCACTGACAACTGGCTTTCACACGGTCACACAAGAGTGTAGCTGAGGGGCTGATCAATAGTTGTAATTGCACAAACATGCATGCTGCACGCCAGTTGTGCAGATCATCAGGACTACTGATGCAACAGCTACCTGCAACAGTTATATCCAGTTGTTATATCTTAAAAGTTGTTATATCTTAAAAGTTTAAATTTGACTTTAAGCACATTTTCTTTGTTTCAGATTTGATTAAATGCTGATTTAGGAAGTTTTCTCAACTGTATCCTCATCTTTTTTCAGTCTCGTAAGTTTCATGTTTGTTTCACTGTTGGATTTTTGCCATTGCCTTAATTGTTTTGTGTAGACAGAGCGCTCATCCAACGGAGAGAATTCTCACCTGACCACCCTGCATAAATAAAGATTTAATGAATCCATCTATCCAAGGTAACTGTTCTGCAATGTAAAGACACTCCATTAGAATTAGTCCTGTACTTAAAACTGTACATACAGCTAAAAATGTATTCATTTCACAACTCAAGTATTGCATTTCCTCTTTTAAATTAAAAAAAATTGGGATAAAACTGATTCCTAAATTAGTACGAGTTTATAAAGAATCAAATCTGCGTCAACAGGACTGTGAGGATTTATTTACTGAGGAAAAAGACAACTTTTTGAATTCCCACCCTCGAAAGTTTCCCTGTGGTATTACTGTTGATGCTGTTGTCGCAAACACAGCGTTAGCAGCATGGCTACCGCTACCAACCTGACTACTGTCCGAAGACAATAAACAACTGCACGAATGCCAAATTGAAATCCTGAACTCAGCGCTATGAAACACCAGGTGTTATAAATAAGTAGGCAGGTTTTGTCACTAACTGATCTACCGGAAAGAAATTTGGTGGCTGATTGAATAGTACAGGGAAAGTGAGGTTTATAGAAAGCACGGATGGCGTCATTTTTCTCCAGCTATTAAACTATGCGATCAATTTTTACTCCAGAATGACACATTAAAGCAAAAAACACAAAAAACATCATAATTATGCAGCATGGCATCTTTTAAAGTGTTACTCCTGATAAATTCTGTGTAAGCAGCCAATTCTGGTGCCAATTTAAACTACAGTATCTCCTGTTGGTGCAGTGACTCATATTTTGCCTGATGATGTTTTGTGTGTGCACCCACAATATAAAACCTGTGTCCATGTGGTTGTACGTCAACACTGCAGTTGAAAGAAATGTACCTACCACACACCCACACGTACACACACCGCTGATAAAGCCGGCTCGAAACACATCTCCCCCCCCAAATACACAACAAAGTCCAATGGTCACACACTGTCTCTGAGATAAGACACACAGGACACACAGACGGGAGGGAGAAAAAAAAAAAGATGTGGGAAGCGTTCGACTCATCAAAGGGGAAAACCTTTAATACAGTCCTAACCCTAACATTAGACAGTGACCATACAGATCAAATTAAAAAGGATGAGTAGGACAGGATGATCAAAGATACGGAAATTACATGGAAATGCCTGTGTTGGCTATAACCTGATGAGCAGTTTTCCAATCTACCGCTCAATACTGTGCCAAAGGTGTGTCACAGATATCCAGCAGACAGACAGTGGAGCGATTGGACGGTGTCACCGAGTATCTACTCCTCCTATCATAGCAGACAGACAGCTTTGATTTATGAACAACTTTACTGGCTGTGCTGTATTTCCCTCTCATTCAGCTCTTGGCTCTGGATTAAACCTTAGCACTTAAGTGTGTATGTGTGTGAGTGTCTGTGTGAGTTGTAGCAATTATCAATAAGGACAGGGCATGAGTCCTAAAAGGCCTGCGACTCTTTCCGAAGAGCTCCAAAACACAAGGCTCGCTCTCTAATCACAGATCACACGGTCGCAGACTAATAGCGGGCTGCTGTGAGAAAATGGGCCAGAGCCTTTGACACCGCAGAGACACAATGGCCTTCCCGTCTTCACTTTGTCATTCCCGATTAGCCGTCTGACTGTGTTTTGACTGTAAAACACCTGGTTTCAGTGCCAAGTACAATCATGTGTTTCAGTTTCGGGGGCCTAAGCTGCTGTAGGAAGGTTTAGGCTTTTTTCAGGGGGGGACTTGAGCTTGAGTGTTTTCACTCTGAGCTTTCAATGGTCAAGTGTTCCAGCAACTGAGCAAATAGTGCAGTCCCATTCAAGTGCACACTTAACTGAACAGGTGCAGCTGATGATTGAATAAGTCGTCTGGAGCTGGTGAAGTCCAGTGTACACAGAAAACTCCATTAATGACGGATTAATTTACACGAGTTGGTCAGAGAGCAAATAAAAGGGCAACACCCTCCTACCGTGGAAATAAAACCCTTTTTGCATCACTTGGTGCGGCACAAATATGTTAGTGCTGAGCAACACAGAGAAAAGTTAAGGTCAAGCTTTTTTTTCCATTTGTTATTAATTTGCATGTTGTTTGACGCTCTGATTCTGTTGCTTTACTGTGCAAATGAGGAGCCACACCTGCACAAACATAGAAAGGATACTGATTTAAAAAGCCGTCACACAGGAGTCAGTGACAACATCTCCCATTCATACTGCAAGTGCAATTTATATGAATTAAAAATTAACCTAGCGATAATGTTGATTTCGGGGGTTCATTTCAGTGGAAACAACATTAATTTTATGACCAAATGTCATAAATGTAGATTGACGGGGCAAAATACATTTTCCTCACTAAACTATCAACTAACTTCTCCGACATGCACAGCTACAGTTTTTGAGGATATTAAATATAATATTGAATTAAACATTAAATTGTGATTGGAGTTGGAGATGAAACTTCTCTGACAATAATAAACATGTACTATCAAGAGCTCAGTGGCGGAAGAAGTATTCAGATCCTTTACTTAAGTAAAAGTACTGATACCGAACTGTGAAAATAGTCAATGAGAAGTAAAAGTCTGTAAAATTTTAACTCAGCACAAAAAAGCAATCTCTGTTGCTGGGGAGTCCCTCGGGAGGAGAGAGTCGGATGCAGAGCCAGAACTTAGGAATAAACACCAGCAGTCACAGTGGATTGTGCTCCCATCCAGAGCTGTTTACAAACAGGCGGAGGGCTCAAAGATTACTTTTTAAACTTTTGGGATCGAAAAGCTGGATTCATCTTCTTATCCTCACTCCTATTTATCAACCTGACTGCAGCAGCAACCGGCGGAGGAGACCGCCATTTCCGGATGTTTACTACCATCTCGAATAAAGTTCACTTCTCACAAGTTCAGAAAAACAGCCTTTTTTTCCTCCTAATCCCTCAACTTGCCATAAAAAATCTCATTCTAAAAGTTTTTAGGTACATGGTACAAGTTTCAGGCAGGGTATGAAAACATGTAGTTTGAAAAGTAGTTAGTAACTTCAGCTCGCAGACAAATGTAGTGGAGTAAAAAGTACAATATTTGCCTCTGAGATGTAGTGAAGTAGTATTTATCTAGCAACACATTACCAAAGCAAGGGATTTATTACAATACACTGATAAGGCCCAAACTGTGGGGCGTCCTCCTCGGGATTCGGCCATGAAAGCATTTCAGGACAAATGATAAAATATAAATCTGGGGTGAGATTAAAGTTGACGGAATGTGATAGTAAGCAATCAACAGTGCTCTATTGCCGGCCAAACTATATGGATTCAGGACAGCAAGGCTAAATTAGACAGATGGAGAGTTCTTTGTCAGGGAAGAAAAGTAAAACAGGTGATGCTAAGCAGGCAAACATCTTGGGTTCATTGATTGTCGGTGTGGCTGGAGAGCTTCGTACCTTGAAGTGAGTCCAACAGAATCAAATGAGAACCATACATTAAAGAAAGCAGTTTATGAGCTTTCAAATTCAACTTAGTGGTTTCCAATTACTGGACTCACTGGTAAAAACTGTCAATGTAAGGGGGAAGGAGGCAAATAAAAGGGCGCGAAAATGTGAGCATGACAGAAAAAAAGCACTGGCATTATGTACTGCGAGACTGACAGTAAGTGTAAAAAGAAACTACTAAAACTAGTACTGCTGTTAGAACAACAGTAACACAAGACGAGGATACGACATGAACAATCAAGTCCAGTCAGATATAATCTGCTCATGTGTCTCAACAGGTTGAGGTGTGATTTAATGTACTGATAAAAATCACTGAGGTGAATCTCTGCCGGTCTAAACCTGAGAAGCTGTTGGGTTTTTTTTTCTAATAAAGTTTCTTTCCAGATGTTGTTGTTAACGCGTTGGAGCGCAAACATGCCTCGTTCAGTTACAGGAAACAGCGTGCAGATGTTCGGGTCAGACACGATGATCCATTCGAGCTGATCAAACACAGAAAGGTGATTGCGATCAGGAGACGGGCAGTGATGCAAGGGACAAACAATTCGATAAGACGATCGATTATCATCTCAAAAATATGTTGCTGATGTCTGCGGTTCCAAATAAAAAGGGCCACATTTCATAATATAGATGACTAAAGCACATCGTGATTTCATCTGTATGCTTATACGTTGACTCACGTTAGCATGCCTGTGCAGTGCACCTCATTCCTTCATGTCTCATTCAGCCCAATATCTGCATTAACAGAGCCGTTTGAACCCGTTCCAATTCATGATATCACGGCCTCACTCACCTGCTTACATCATCGCTGGCAGTGAGAGGCAGCCTGCACAGCCAATAATCCCTGAACCCACATCAAAGAAATACATTTACTGATTTCAAAGATCAAGAATCACATCAGGTTCAAATCTGTTATATATTGAATAAGTGCACCTTTCTCTCTGTTTTCACACATGCAACATTGGTGATTAGTAGCACAGAGAATGTAATCTTGCAGAACTACAAACGAGCGGCTGGCGTCCTGGAGCACTAATGCGAAACGTCGGCCGGGTTTGACGAGCTGGAAACTAAATCAATTCCTTTATTGGCTGACGGTAAGAGGGTCCCAGCCTTGAGACATGCTGGACGGAGGTTGTATTACACACAACACATAATGATCACATCAGAAAGTAAGAGCGAGAGCGAGAGCGAGAGAGAGAGAGAGAGAGAGAGAGAGAGAGAGAGAGAGAGAGAGAGAGAGAGAGGCAAGACAATTGCGTTATACAGTGTGGGGCAGGCACAGCTGTGCATGTGCGTAGGGATACGGATGTCGTGCCGTTGAGGGAATGTAGTGCCAAAGGAAAAGGCTGGCTGGAAGTGCCCAAAAGGTTCAAAATGTAGCGTACACTTAAAGGAATACATACATTCTTAAGGTGGGCCTGCTTCTTCACACAGCTGACGGTCATCTACTGTAGGTAATACACTGACTAGGGATACATACCTCTAACAACCCCAAATCAGAAGACCCGAACTATCCCTTTAAGTTACTAGTTATTTTGCAGAATTGGATCAATAATAGAAAAAACAACCAACATATAAATTAGCTTAAAAAGCTTGCAAGATATATTAAAGCAGACAACACTTTAATCCATTCCTACTTTCTTCATTAATGTGTTTTCAGTTTTATTTAATGCACCACCCTCCAGGCTCGGACTTCAGATATCATATTGCTGTTACTACGTGGTTTCTTCAGCTGTAGGCTACAAATCAACAAGCAAATCAACAAAGGGGAAGCACTTAAATATCAGTTTTGCTGATGAGGCAAGAAATATATATCCACACATGCGATACGTTTGCGGCTGAATGGGTCCTATACGCTCATGTCTTTATCCCTCTTTTCTGTGTAATTGGGGCAGATGAAATGTTTCCATGTCTCCTCACTTCACCGAGCAGAAATCATCCAATAAGAAGTGATTTTAGGACATATATTACACACAAAGGAAGCGTATAAAGTACTGCTAAGTGCCGAAATGTCTCAAATGTAAGCGAAGACTCTCGCGACTGAAAAAGAAAAGCTCCCCCACTCATAAAGAAGGCAATTATAATTATGGATCATGTCACTTCGTAATGCAGAGTGTGACTCAGGTCGGAGCCTCCAAAGGGGTTTCTGTTATCTCGTATTAATTACAACTAAAGCGAAGCGGCTCTGCAGACGGTCTCTGCCGCACGATCTCCTGACACAATTAGAAAATACTCAGCATCAAAGAAAAGAAGGAGAGAGGGAAAAATATGTGCAACACTTACAGCACTAGAGCCACAAGACGGGGGTTTGATGTTCTAAATTTAGCTCAAGAGGCACCGCCCTGGGAATTTATATGGTAAATAGATGCAATTTATTACAGAATTCGCGCTTATATGTAATGAATATTAAATAACAAACTGGTTGAAGGATGATCAAGTATTCAGCAGAGGCAGTGAGCTTGTTCTTCAGAGCAGACGACCTAACAGGTCACAGGGTTCTTTATCACCTAGATTAATACAGTGTCAGTGAGCCTCACCAGCGAAGGTCATTCATCCATCCTAACCATAGTGACCGTCGCCAAGGTGAGTTTCACTTTCTATGACTCACGGGATTAGCCTGCCTTTATATAGGCCCAGCTTCTCTCAAGTAAACAACACAGAGACGGCGTACTGCGGCAGCACCCGCCCTGCTACGAGGCTGAGGGAGGCCACCGCTAACGAGATCAACCCCATTTGCTAACTGCATTAGCGGGTTGTGATACTCGACACACACACAATGTGGAGGTCGCTGGCATGCTGATGCCCAAGTGTTTTGTCAATGAGAATACCATCACAACATAGGCTGGGAAACTAACAAACTAGCACATGAACTTAAAACTTTTTATTCAACGTGTTGGAAATTCTGATATTAGCGACGCTAGCAGCACGGTCAGGCTGCTACTAAATGCTAACGTCTGCATGCTAACGCGCTCACAAAGACACCAAGCTGATGTGTAACAGGTGTGATGTTTACGGTCTTTGCCATCTTGATTTAGCGTGTTAGCATGCTAATGTATACAAGGTAAAGCTAATGAGAATGTCATCAGATGGAGGTATTTGGTCATATACTAAAATAATTGATATATTACGACAAATTCTGACCTGATGTTAGATTTAAAAAGTTACTACAACTCATCATGAGGGGCTCAGACAGCTATGGAGCGACCTCACTACAAACCACAAATGTAAACATGCTCGGGATCACCCATCGCATAACGGTTCACCATCTGGGGACCGTGATATCTGCACAAAATACCCTCAAAATCCATCCAACAGTTGCTGAGATATTTCTGACTGAACTCTCCGTTCCTGTTTAACAGTACGAGATGAGGTACTTGACTCTGCACCCACTTTAACGATCTCCTACATATAGGCTTCCGTAGGTGAGAGCATTTAACCTACATTATAGACTATATCACACTGTACATCCATTTGCAAAAAAGCTTTTGAGAGGCCGCTCTTGTTCGGTCTGATAAACAAAATGTACACACTGCCACTTGCCTTGTCAGGCAGCGAGTGTTCATTTGCTCCGACAGCATTTTTCATGATGTACAACCATTAGGGCTACTTTAGCGCCCCCGGAATCAATATGGTGAACATACACACACACACTGACACACACACACACACACACACACTGACACACACACACACACACACACAAGCGTAAGAGGCCATCTATATGTCTTCATGAATAATGAATCGGCCTCTGCTGACCCATCTGCCTCAGATTAAGACCACCTGATTCCAGAAACAACAGGAGCACACGTCGAGACAGTGCCACTAAATAAATACATCCTGTAGCTGCAGATGTAGTTCACCAGAGGAGTGAAAAAATCAATCTGAACATTGATGAAATAAAAACTAAAAGACAGTGGTTGCTGACCTGGTGGTCACAAGACAGATCTGATGATTAACAAGTCTGGGGACAAGAGAACGACAATCAAACTATATTTTCAATACTTTCTTGTGAAATTATCGAACGTTTAGCATATTTAGGCTGATAACACTTATTGAAAATCACGTCTCTCAGAGTGTTTATAGCTCATAAAAACATGTGACCTTTGAAAAGAGGTCATAAATCAACTTCCCGATCATATATTAAAGATTTTTATGATAAAGATCTTTACTTTATTAATTAATTCCATGTGCTTCTGTGGTTTAGCTTCAGCTGCAAGTCTGTACATATGAGCTGTTGAGGACGTGTCAGGGAGGATTGGCTTCAGGGATCAGCAGAGGACAAGACTGTTTATTCCATCGCCTATATGTGCACACTTGTAAACACCACTATATTATGTGTTAAGTCAATTTGAACAATTGTCTCAATGATGACATAAAGAGGAAAAGTGACCACATTGTAGCACACATTTTTTTTTTGGGTGATACTCTCAAAAATAAATGCCTGGTTTTAAGTAACATTCCCCTCCCTTAAGAAGGCGTTTCCAGACTCTTCTAACCATCTGGATAAAAATCTAAATATTTAATCCACTGTTACACTTTTAACCCGTTTTCCAAGCTGGGACTCTGATCCAACCATAGATGGTAGCAGAGGGGTGGCAGGATATGGATACTGATAATCACCTGCTTCTCACGGCCAATACTGTTAAATTAACCGATAATCTCTTCTTCTTCTTCTCTCCGTTTACTTACAGAATTTTAAACCAATTTTAGAGCCACCTACTGTATCAGAGTGTTTAAATATCAGACTAAGTTTTTGAAAGCAATTTGACTTCATATTATCAGGTCTATAATTTTAGATATTTAGCCGCTATTCATCGTGCATCACTTGGTAGCAGGAAATTAGATTTGAATTTACGATTTTCTTTAATGGTTTCCATAATTTCATGTCACAGCAATGGTATGTCACGATGCAAAGTATTTCTCTAGTTGAATTAAGAAATGCTTTAAAATAACAATGGCACACTACTATCACTTCTTCTTTTAACTCCACTTGAGAATTAAAAAACACACAGAAGGACTCGAGGCAGAAGGTGGTGTTGCAGCTCATTAAGAGCTGACCAGTGCTGTCAGATTATAGACAGTCTGGTTCGCTCAGTGTCCCAATGCAGCACTGAAGTTTCCTCTTTCCTGTGGCCTTCATAGTGTCACCTTACTACGGTCTGATAAACCTTCACAAGAGCACCGTGAGCTCGACACTGGACAAATCCAAAGACTCTCTCTCTCTCTCTCTCTCTCTCTCTCCGTCTCTCTCTGTGTATTTGGTTAAGTAATCCCCTCCCTGTTTGCCCCACGTGGGCGCCGCACCAGATAATCCTCAAACAGTCGGACAGCTGTCATGTCAGGAACGTGCAGGAAAACCTGCCGCGGCTGATCTGAGTGACAGTGATGTAACAGTGAAGGGAGGAATGGAAACACAAACAGGTCCTTTCAAAGCTTTTGTTTAAAAAGTCATTAAGCCCGGTTGTGTAAATGAACCCTGCCCTGCGGTGTGAAAGGAACAGCAGGGGCCGGTTTGTTGGGGGCGGCCGGTGGTCTTCTTCAGGCGGCCCATGCGTGTGACAACAACAGTGTGAGGGGCTGCGCGGTCACGTGCAGACTCTTCGGTTACATAAGAGCATTTTAGGATTTCCAAACCATTGTCAGGACGAGTACAGCAATCATCTTTTACATTCACCCAGCAGATTGGTTCCTAAAGCCGGCGCACTTGAACACGGCATACTTGTTTGAAAAAGGGGTTCGGTCGCTGCCTCGAGAGCATCCAGCGATGAGTGACTCACAAACATCTAATAGTCCATCATTAAACATCTCTGTGTAGTTTGAAGATGATGTTTAATTACAACAAATTGTCGGATGATGAATCCACTTCAGGTTTAAACATCTGCCCACTCGACGGAGGATGTCGCAACGAGGCGCAATTATCGCGTCAGTCATCGCTCGCAGCAGAAGTTGCATCTCGTCGCAAAAAAGAAGCGAGGAACAGGAAATTAATCGGCAACTATTTTCATAATTGCTTAATCATTTGAGTCCCCTTTTCAAAGCTTCTCGAACGTGGGGATCGGCTATTTTTCTCAGTTTTTATAGAATTTTTTAAATATTTTTGAGCTTTAAACGGCTACGTAGTGTGTCATTTCTGTCGCTCAGTCAAAAGTTAACCAACAGCCCAGTCACCAGGATGGAATGTCAGCAGGATATTTCCAGCACCACTGGATATTTTAAGGACATTTCCATCCATTTATGTGATGCCAAAACCAATCCAGCGTTTTTTTGTAGCGACCAAAACCTGCTACTTTTTCACGGGAAGTCTGAGACCATCTCCATCCGTGACCATGATGACCAAAGCGTATTTTACGCCAAACCACGATGCTCTCCAAACCCTAACCAAGTGATCTTTGTGTGTAAACCTTAACAAGGCATGTGACAGAAGTGAAACGGAAGATTCAACCTAAACAAACGACAGCTGGAACATAAAGAATTTTCCAGGGGTTTTGCGGAAACTCGTCAATGACCGAACGTAATCACGCCACTGCATTTCTACCAAAAGGTGATGACAACACCACATCATTCCAATCCTAAAAATGAAAAAATAGAACAACATCCTGACAGAGAGAGAGAAAGACAGAGGCAGTGTATGTATACTAAACGGTTCATTGACAGTTTGCGGACTTAAACGGAGCCACAAACACCATAAAGTCAGCTCGACCCCGCTGGGGAGGGAGGCAGGCCTTCAATGGGTTTAGTGTTGAGTGAACCACAGGACGGAGTGGTGGTGGTGGTGGTGGAGTCAGAGTCGTAAGGCCCCTGCAGGCTTTGTTCTGGAGGTACAGTCACGCATGAGGCACCATTTAGTGGTAACATCAGGTTCTCCACCACCACCTCAAATCACAAAGTCCTCTTTGACTCTGATAGCGGAGCAACAGAGGACATGTGAGATGATCTCATTCACCTTCAGGCTGTTTCTGACTGTCCCTAAATCAGTGACATAATCCAGCGTAAGGACAAAGAGGAATACACACAATTCAGGGACACAACTACGCACATTTATTTTGTTCATTAATCAATTTTGTTGTTCCAGCTGCTGCGTTTCTTTATTTGATACCAATGAAAATGAATGAAGGTGGTTTCTTGAGCTCTTCTGAGAAGTTGTGATGCTAATTTTTTGGTTTTTCAATTTTCCAGTGGTACTTTGAGCTAAATGCTACTGTCAGCATGCTAACATGCACACAATGACAACGCTAACGTTTACAAAACACAGCATCCATTCCAAAAACCGCCTGGATGCTGTGGTTTCTTAAAATTCATTAGTGTACATTTACAAAAGTATATCAGTTGAAACATTAAATATCTTGTACTTGTCCCGTATTCAATTTAATACAAGCCATACATTCTATTTTCATGTATGTATTTTTTACGGAATCCAATCTTCATTTAGCGTGTTAGCATGCTAACATCTGCTAATTAGCACTAAAACAAAAAAGCACAACTGAGGCTGATGGGAATGTCAGTAGCTTAGCAGGTCTTTGGTCATAAAAGTAAGCACTACACGACACAAAAATGCTCCGGAAGCTCGTGTTCAGTCATCTTTCATTCTTTGTATTCTTTTATAGACAACATCTCAAGAGTTTAACTGATGGTATTGAAGTAACAGTTAGTCACAGACCTCCACGATGGTCATAAAGCTACAAAACGCAAAGTCATCTTATGTTATATTTAGTATTCTGGACACACCTAACAACAACTCAACAGTCTGACCCGGTTGCATAATGACTTACCACCCTTTAATTGGTTTCTTTCGTCACCTCCGTGCGGAGCAGCACCTAATGATCCATCACAGCGCCACAGACCTGACACATTCTGCAGGCCAGACACCAGCAGAGGAAGGAGAGCTGCGTGTTCACTATCTGGACATCAGCACAGTTGGGCTTTTTTCTTATCAGCCAACGCCGTTGACTCATTTGCATCAGTGAAAATACGTCAGGAACAGACATGGCTGCAACTACAGATGATTCTGTTCATACAAATATAAATAAATAATCTGTTTCATGTCTATCTCCAATAATTATTTGTTTATAAAAAAGCAAGAAAAGAGTGAAAAATACCAATAACAGTTCTTCAGAGCTTGAGGTGATTTCGTTTAAATGTCGTTTTTTGTCCAATTGACAGATACAAAGTTCATTCTTGGCCTTCAAGCTGAAATATCTCAGAATATTAACAGTTTTGAGGTCTATGAATTGTGTTGATATTGACTGAAGTTAGCATGCTAAATGGCTAGCCCCGGCTCATCCCAGTCCAAAGCTCTGGTGCCAGTGGTGTAAACGCCAGCTGTCTCTCTCCCAATTTGGATCACTACATGCACTGCTAAACGAGCTAACAAGCTAACAGCAGCTCATCTTCTCATCTTTAACAAAACAATCTTGCCTTTAGGTCCTTTTAGTAGCTCTTCCGGACCTTTCTATCATTACACATGATCCTCACCAGCAGTTGGAGTCCCAGACATGTAGATTCAATTTCCATTTTGACATCTTTTCATTTCCAAACCCCCAAAAATCATCTTTCAACTAAGCTAAAGCGATGCGATGGAAAGCTCCAGATCAGCAATTAAATACACCCAAAAATAATCACTATCAGAGAAGATCAGAAGAAGCAACTAATTTTTCCATCAGAGAACCTGGAGAGTTTGTGGTATTTTTTGTTGATAAAATACCATAAAACTGACAATAGACAAGATTTTTCTTCAACCTACTGCTAGTTAATGCTAATCACTCGATGTAATGGCTGTAGAATAAATTCAGGCTTCATCATGCAAGTTTTCTTTGCCACCAGGTACGAAATCTCCCAGAAAATGAAGAAACCAGCCAGACTGGCAGCCTGGCACCACTTACATCTACTGTCACATCTCCATTAGAGACTAAATGAATTAATGAACACTTTCTCTCTCTTGTGTTGTTGGTAGCTGCTGCTGTGAGGATAATGGAAAGCGATCCAGTTGTCTTTGTGACAGCAATGCCAGCAGTTATACCACTTGGAGAAGCGAGGAGTGGTAAGCTGTCCGTTTCCACTTTAAACAATTAATCGATTCTCACGACTGTTGCAGATTTCTGTCGATCAACCACCCATAGTACAACGGCTCCGGCGTGTTTTCTCATATTCTTTCAGTGAGATTAAAAACGCCACGCTCTCAGTGCAGAGTCTTAAATCAAATGTCAGCAGGCTTCTGAGTTAATCAGGACACACTGTTTGTCTTGCATACAGGTTATACCTCCTGATATTTGGCAATCACTTTATGCTCATAGCAGCATGACAGTGGCACACTGCCTTGAACGCCAATAAGGCGCTCCGGTTCAAGGGCGTGTTTGCTCAAAAGCACACCTTCAATTCAACACAGTTATTACAGCAGGTCGGACTTTGACACCTGGAACCTGCAGCTCTGGTTGCCGTTCTGACGTGCATGACAGCGAGATTCAGCACAAGATACAGAACAGAAAATAAGTTATCAGTCGCTTCTCCTGAAGGGGATGAGCCGAAAAACAATCATTTGCTTCTGAAGACGTGCGCTCCAAACGGCACGAAACTGGAGAATCTCAGGTATGTGTTAACAGTCTGTGTGATAACATGCCTGAGATACTGGCTGGCGTTTTATGGCCCGACATGAAAGTGCACGACAGATTTCACTAGTGACAGCAGTAGAAATAAAGAGCAGAGAGCACAGCGTCTTCAAATATCACAAACGCCTCCTTCAGAACAGTAAAAGACACCATGATGTTGTTCGTCGACACAGTTAGCGAGGCCGGGAGATTTTCAGCTGAGATGTGTAGCAGACTCATTAGTCTAATGCTCACTTTGGCTGGAATTTGCAACTCGGTAGGCAACCGGCCTACTTAGACAGATCTAGTGCCGGCGTGACACCTCTACACCACTCCACGCTCCAAAAGTCACGACTCGAGCTGTCACACTTGACACGTTAAGGCCTCCCACAGCCTGAAACGCCGAGTTTGTGAATGAAAAGCTGGTGAGCTAAACATGCTGACATGACAAGTTTCTGTACAGTAATGTGTGACGCCTGTTCCCGATGAAACACTCATCCTTCTTTTTAAACGTCCACGGTGGCGGCGTGAAAATCACTGGATGCCAAAAGCTAGTGTACGCCCCCGAGTGCAGGATGAGATATCGTCCATTTTTTCGAAAAAATTCCAGGAAACTACAAACTCTAGAAGACTTACACCGACAAATAATTGAGAGAAAGAGCTATAAGACATACTGGATGTGATTTTTTTTTTTTAAAAAGACTGGAAAAGACACAGAAACATGAGTGAGCTATCAATCTTCTCACCTAACTCTCAAAAATAAAAGCAAATACTCGAATTTCCCAAAATGTTGAGCTCTCTCACTAATACGGGGCGGCTGTGGCTCAGCGGTAGAGCCAGCGTCTTGTTATCCGAAGGTAGCTGGTTCAATTCCCCTGTTCTGCATGTCGAAGTGTCCTCGGGCAAGATACTGAACCCCAAATTGCTCCTGATGTGCTGGTTGGCACCTTGCATGGCAGCCACCGCCATCAGTGTATGAATGTATGTATGAATTACTGTAAGTCGCTTTGGACAAAAGCATCTGATAAATGTAACATCACACAGCAATATTCAACTATCTGTTCCATTCTCAGCAAATTACAGATACAAAGTGACGGTATACAATATTGAATTCTACCATATTAGCGTTGTGTAAACATACAGCATATATTTTAAAGTTTACATCAAATGTCACCTCTGTCAGAACATAAAGAAAATATAATAACGATAATCAAAAAGTCAGTGAAGATGTGTACTGCTGATGTTGAATTAAACTGTAACTGAGTCCAAACGAGCTGCCTGTCCTGAACTACCCTGAAGTGATGTCACACGCCATAATTTGCCCAGCTGGCACGGCGTCCCAAACGCCTTTCTCCCACTGTTCAACATGTGGTGGCCATTAGACTCGGGTCATTAAACACCGAGCCCTCAAACTGCTTTTCTTTTGTCCTAAGTTTGTTTACGTCCATCCAGACTAGAGTGCCTAAAAACAATGGGTTTAAACCATCAGCTGAGCTGGTGGACGGACACAACGCAGCCACCCACGGGGCTACAATAAAAGATTTCACTTATAACCGATGATGTTGTTTGCAGACACGAGGACGACGGTGAATGAACGGGGACAACACAGGGGTTGAAGCTTTGCTGCTGCTGACGGGACGCGTGAACCACCAACGATCACTTTCATTGAACGTTCATTTTGATCCTGACTTCATCTCAGTTTGGGATTTCTTTTCTTTCTATAGACTTTTATATAATTTTTTATGAAAACATTTTTTACCCTTAAAATATTTACAGTCAGCGGTTTGGATTTAGATGTAGGAGGAAGCTTCAGTGACTAAATAAAGAATTGTTTTATATAAAGCTGAAATAACTTGTCCATTAATCTATTAGTCCATCGGCAGATAATTGTCAGCTGATATATTATTTTTTGCTGGCAAAAACAAGCAAACATTTACTTGTTCCAGCCTCTTGAACATGATCATGTGATGCTTTTCTTTAACATACATACAGCAAACTAAACATTTCTACAGGGTTTTTTTATGTTAGAGGGATAAAACATATTATTACAGACATATTTGATATTTTCTAGATTCTTACAGCTAAATCGATCCATGGATCAATTGAGAAAGTCATCTAATCTAATCGATGACAAACAAGATGATCATTAGTTGCAGAGTTAGCTTGATTTGTCAAGAATATCCTCTTGGTAAAGAATATCCTCTTGGTTTGATATCTGAAACTAGAATAATATTTAAAATTTCTATTCTATTCTAATCTATTGATTATTGTTTACTGGCCTCCCTCAATAGAAAGGAAATCTTACAACCACGGAGCATTTTTCCCCATTTGTCTGATTTTTTGGGGGGAGAAAAAACCATTGATTGTTTATTTGAAGTCGCGTCAATGAGGAAAGGATTATTAATAAACGTGATTGTAATGAGCCTCAGTAGGAACAGCTGTATAGATGCAGCAATTAATCGCTTAATTGACAACTGTTAACTCTCTGGCTCCTTCTTCTTAAAAGTGTCTCTTTACTCCTCTGACAGTAAACGTTGGAAGCCCATTTCGACTCATTCAACACAAAAAGCCATGATTATGACACAGAAACTGGAAATTGTTAGAAAAAAGTCAAATTAGAGATAAATGATGACTTTTGATCTCATAACTATGACTTATATATTATGACTTCAACATATTTTTTTATCAACCTCAGTTTTCATCTTATTTTATTTTTTCTTTTAAAGTTGCACCATATACTTTTGGGGACGACATTCTCAGAAGAGAAAAATCTTCTTAGACTGATTGTTTATTTAGATTTCATACTTGTTTTACTTTGTTTACATGTGGCGGACCCCGCCGCCTTTCTAGCTCCAAACAGTGTCCTGGGGACCTTATTTACCTCAGAGAACAGCTTGTTTATTTAGTTATGGAAAATGATAAATATTTCTGAGTTTGTATTATCATCTCATTAACACTGTAAATATAAAAAACATGAGTTCATCTTTCTTCTCAAAAACTGCAGAGTGCTCCTTTAAACGGGCTTCCACAGAAATCTGAATGTCTTTCTGTAACAATGATCAACTTTTGTCACCATTAAAATCACAACCACACCTCTTCTTATCATCCGTTATTGATTTTATTCCTCTGACTCCTCTCTACTTTGCCTGTCTCTTTATTTTTCTGTGATTTTGCCTGTTTTATATTCACACAATATTTTTGTCTTTTCAACATTTTCTGCTCTGCCTTCTTGTCCTAACTTCACCTCAGACTCGGCTTCTGCTTTTGTAAGCTCTGTGTTTAAAAGGTGCTGTATAAATAAAGTTTAGAATTATCATTCTGATTATTATGACTTTGATTATGATTATTATTACAAAGGAGCTCATTGGTGTGTATGACATGGATTAAAAACACGTGCATTTTAACCAACATGCTGCTACACATCGATCAGCTAACACACCTACACACACACACACACACACACACACACACACACACACACAAACTTGCAGCCTGGAGTGGAGTTGTGTTTTGCTGGCCGCATGGCAGAGCTGCAGCCATGCAGCTGGTGGAGCTGCTGGTGGAGCTGGAGCTAGTGCTGGTGCTGCAGCGCCTATAATAAAGCTCTCCGACTCTCCGAGGCTCGATCCGAACATCCTGCAGCCGCTCAGACTCGAGCGAGCAGCACCAGCAGCACGACTTTCCTCTGAAGTGAACTCACCTTTGTGACGGTCATATGGGGCGAGACGCGTCGGCAGGTGGTGGCAGTTTTCCCAGAGGAGGACTCAGTGGAGCGGAGCTGCTGCTGGTGGAGCTGCTGGTGGAGCTGCCGGGCGGAGACGAGTAGTGTTAGAACAGCGGTGGTTGTTGCATGGTGGTCATTTAAAAGTCATGATGCCCGGCTCGACCTTGACTGCCGGAGGATGAAAAAAAAAAAAAAACAGAAGAGCTCACAGACTGAACACGTCCCCCTTCTGAAACACAACACAGCCAGCGTGAGGAGGAGGAGAGGACAGCATGCGACGAGGGAGGAGGAGGGGGAGGAGGGAGGGAGGGGAGAGGCGGGCTGATCTCCACCGCAAACTGCACTGATGACGGTGATTTAAAAAGAAAAAACAGTCTTTACTAACTCATTTCCCAACATGAAATGAGAGATTATCATGAATCAAATTATTATTATTTTTAGTATTTTTTTCTTGCACAAACTCTTTATAATGATTTTTGTTTTGTTTTTTTGCACACATTTTCCCATAATCCTTTGCACTATCCAGGCATAATATACTCAGTTTCAGTCCTACTTTGTGCTGTTTGCTCACATTTTGCTCTTTTTCAAACTTTTTGTCCTTGAAGCAATCACCTGTTCACTTCACTGATGCAAAATGGTGCCGTACGGAAGCCCAGAGAGGCCAGTGAGACAAAAAGTTGACGCTGATCACTTCAGAACAGGTGAAAAACATCAGAATAATCTTCCAAAGTGCCCTTTTGTCTCTCCGGGCCTCCGTAGTCCAAGGTCCCAGTTTCTCTTAAAGGGGCTCTGGTGGGTCTTCTGTGTTCTGCTAGAAGTCGATCGGTAGTTTTCCATTTTTTCCATTTCTCCCCTCACATTACAACTTACTCACATTTGGCCTTTACAGAAGCAATTAACACATACAAGTGACCATAAATGATCACACGGAGCCCCTTTAAATAACTCACTTCCTGCACAAAGTGTCACTCTGCTCACGGTGCTCAGATCATAAAAGCATATTCAAAGAGCAGTTTACTTAATGCAAATGAAACAGCATAAACAATGTTTCAGATCATGATCATTATTTTACATCGCTGAAACATCTGGTGGGCCGAGACAATCCTCCCAGCGGACCAGCTTTGGTCCGCAGGCCGCACTTTAAATCAACAAAACCAATAGATCGACTCTTCGGTCAAGCACTCCGTGTGAGTCTCTCTCTCTCTCTTCTTGAGAGATCATGTTGACAATCTCCATTTTTAAAAAGTTTGGATTTGGACCTTTGTATTTGCATTTTGTTTCAAATCTTTTTTTAAGGCTTTTTTAAGGAGAGGTTTTGAAATATGAACCCATGGATACAGCAGGTTGGTCATGTAATATTCAAACATGTATTTTCTTTAATCATGATGGTTTGCTTTGCATGTGTAGAAAACGTAATATGTTTAAATGGTTTCAAAGAATAAAGGAATAAAAAGAATAGAACCAAAACAAATAATTATTGAGGGTTTTTTTGTGTTTGTTTATTCAGATTGTTAAAACTCTGAAACACAACAATCTAATCCTGAAAATCAAACAACTGACGCACAGTTAACGACTGAAATATGTGTGCGAGAAGAAAAAAAGGATCACCTGTTCTACCTGCACCTAATGACACACATTCACACCATGAGCTGCACGTGTTGTAGCTTTAAAAACACATTTTAATATCATAAAACAAAGATTATAGTTTTCCATCGATATGCTCAAATGTGTCTTTTTCAACCAAACAAGAAAGATTTTCACATTTTTAAAGAAAGTCAGCCTTTGCTACTGAGAATCTGCTTGTAAAACCTTCATTATCTGATTTGACGTCGGTGCTTCCTGGGTTCATCTCCTTTAAAAACTCATGTGAGGCCTCGCAGTGCAGAGTGTGTGTGCTGTATGTGACGGGTGCATGAGGGGAACAAACAGTGCAGCACAAACAGAGAAGAAGAAGAAGAAGAAAGAAGAAGAAGAAGAAGAGGCTCTAAGATCAGTGTTGCCTCGGGGCTCTGAAGCAGGTGTGTCAGGTGAAATGTGGCCTGTAAACTGTAAAGCTGTCAGTGTGTGTGTTGTCAGACTGTCACCGCACGATATGTAATCGTCATACTTTGCATAGATTCCATATGTTGTTGACCGTGCATGTGTGTGTGCATGTGTGTGTGTGTGTGTGTGTGAGAGAGAGCTGAACAGATCCTTAACTGACAACGTTCACAGCGTCTCGACAGTAACAGAAATAAAAAAAAAGTGGCATTAAATACGTCTTTAGGTGTATTTTCTATTTTTGAAATGTAACCCAACCTTGTTTGAATCCTCCATGCTCCCCTCACGGTTATGTTAAAGAGCATTCTGTATAATATGTCACTTTTCTGAGTGAAGTTTGGTACATCATCTGTATTTGAAGGTGTTTGTTGCCCTCTTGTGTTGAAACGCAGCCATCACAAGAGGATTGGTGAAAGCAGGAGGCGCTCTGAAGTACAAATACTTCAGTTAGTGTACTCAAGTCCTGTCGATGTTACAGGTATCTGTGCTTTTTACTTGAGTCCCTACATTTTAACACACATATCTGAACTTTCTGCTCCTTACATTTCCAAAGCAGGCTCCTTACTTTAGTTTTGATGCATTTTCCCTCAGAGGGCCTGTACTTTATTATTTTTACTTTAGTAAAGAAGCTGAGTCAGTGCTTCTACAAGTCTTTTTTTTTTGTATTTTGCATGAGTAAAGAATGTGTTTACCTTTGCCACCTCTGGTGTCGGAGGAAAAATAAAGACCTGCATTGAAAATTTCTCTTGAGTACAATCAGGGAAAATGTACTTTACATAATTATGAAAAGCACATTTTCAGTGTTTCCTGTGACTATTAAACTATTATATATCATATCATGAAATTGTTATTATGTATGCTGGCTGAAAGAGTTCTGATCCAGGAGTGAGCTTTGTCTTCTGGAGCAGACCGTGTCTTGATTGCAGTGCTTTTAGGTGTTGTTTTACAAAAAAAACAAAACAAGCGTGAACTATGTAGTGTGTCTGCTCGTGCCCTAGAGTCTCAGCTGAACAGCTCGCACAAGTTTTCTGACTTCTAATGTTCTTCCTGAAGCGTAAAACAAACACAAATGTCTACATAAACACCGTTGTGGGTGTTTGTCCATGCAGTTTTGAGTTTTTAAGAGGAGTTTTTATGTGAAATGGTCTCAGAAACTTTGTGTCCGTCGGAAAAACAATAAGAGGATATAAGGAACCAGTGGAAACATTATCGGAAGCTTGAATTGTTGGAGACATTTGTCAAACTATAACATCAAATATTGTTTAATACTTCAGCGGAAATTGAGACTTTGGTGCCTGATTTGATGAACATGACTGAGATGCCATCTGCAACTCTAGGATAATTTCAATGAATGTGTGGGTAAGGCTCACACATTCTGCTGATCGTCTTTCTGATTCTGGATTGAAGACTCACTGTTATGTTGTGGATGTCACAAGTCTCTTTCATACTCTGTCCCAGACTTTATATTTTAGGAGACGGTAACTTATCATCTGTTTCTCTGCTATTCATTAAGGACCGGTGACAAATGTTCTCAGGGCCTGGAGAGCCTCCTCTTCAGGTTTTTGTGACAGAGGGAAGAAAAATGGCTTCATAATAAAAAGAGAAGCGAAGCACTTCCTCGAGTGAATCCTTGAGCAAAAGGATGAGCTGGAGTTGTTCTTTGTCTCGTCTCGCTGTTTTTTCTTCATCTCGACAAAAGGGGCCTCGTATCTGTGCTGATGCTCGTCATTTCTGTTTGTTTGAGTGGAAAAGAAAAACAGGGCAAGTTGTGAGTTTTCAGGAACCTTTCCATTTTAAAATATTGACGTGTATAAGGGCGAGGTGTGTAGCAAAGCAGAGAAGTTGCAAATGTTGGTTTATACGTTGCTTTTAGTCAATTTATAATCAAATTGCGTGATATTCTTTCATCTTTATTTACAAGAGGGCTGTTTTTCAAACCACCACTCTTTCTGAGCGAATTGTGACCATGAACCACAACCCAGTTTGAATCTCCATTATTTTATCCCTCTCTTCCTTGTTTCTTGTCTTGTGTTGTGTATCCCTCCAAAATAAAAATATAAAACATCAAATCCCTGAAGTTGGCCCAAAATGCTTGATACACCGGTTTGTGTAAACATGTTGAACAGATGCATTTGAAAAGAAGCATTTTTGTACTACAAATTTAAAACGTCAACTCTTAGCAAATCTGAAGCTGTGAGTACCTGACAACACCAGAAGACACTAAATCACATTTGTATCTATATGATGTCTACGTAAAAAAGTTATCCAGCTTAACATTCAAACATAAATAACCCTGAAAAAGACAAATACAAAAGTCTTACCGTGGATTTAGTAAAATTTAATTTATCTACAATTATCCCTCCATACAGGCATACAGACTGATAGATTCTTTATTCATTTCAATGTGGCTCATAAATTGATAAGTTACACAATATCATACAGAAGCTTGATGCCAGAACTGGACAAAAAGTTGCAAAAATATCTTTTTTGTCTTTACATCTTTTCTGTCAGTGTTTTTGCAGCATATTGTAGAGCGGTTAGTTGTCGAAGTGAAATGAAACAACTCTGAGTGTTTTGAATACTGAACATACACACTGAACTGAACTGATCGGGGTGTGAAGGTGAACTGGGGGGGCACAGACATAACATGCTGCAGGTGGTGCTAATGGGTGGGTGTGTCTGGTGGGAGCAGCAGGAGAAGATGGAGGGGAGAAAAGCCTGAAGAGCTCACCAGCATGTTTATGATGAAAAATGAGAGTAATATCAAATCTGTTTAGTCGCAATTTTTGCTACATTTTAAATCCTCCCCTCTAAGTTTTCCCAGATGAAAATGAACACTACGTGACGATACATTACAATAAACACAAGACTGGTAAAAAATCATCACAGACTGATGGTGAACGCGGCGGAGATGAACGCACTGACGTCTTGGTAGCTGTCACTGAAAACTGAAGAACCACATCTTGAACACGTATATGTCCAAATAACTAACATGTGATGTGACAGAGGGGGTAATGAAAAGTGAAGACAGCATGGCAGCTGGAGAGAAACTGCATCAATATATTAGTCCTATGCTTCAGTTTCTCACATGTGTTTTTCTGAAAAGTCTTTTCTTTTGTAAATTCCCCATCCCTCTCTTTTTTTTCATCCTTTCAGTTTTTTTTATTTCTTCTAGTCCTCATCATCCTCGTCGTCCTCCTCGTCGTCGTCCGTCTGGTCCCTGGCGTCGAGGTCGTCTTCATCGTCCACCTGCAGGGAGAGTGTCACAGTCTAACTAGAGCAAAACACACAACACACAGCTGAGTGGTCAGGACACGAAGCAAAGTCCTTAAAGTTGTTGCTCTACCACAAGATGTTTACTCACGACATCTATTACTAAAAACTAAGACCACAGACATAATGAGTAAGTAAACACTGAGCTCTTTATACTTGGATAACTGGATCCTGCAACCTAAAGTTAACCCTTCTCTTTTTGCAGTGTTCCTACACCTTTTTAAACATGCATTTCAATGACTTTTCAAGGACTTTCCAGGCTAGAGCTACCAGGCTTTACAGAAGCTCACAGTCTTTTTATGTCTATGTGCAAAAACGTTCAAGGCTTTAATTTTCTGTAGCTGTAGGCGACCTCCACAATCCTGTAATGACAGATTCTGCTGCGTGATGGTTCCAAAGCAGAAACAAGACGTATCAAAAACGGCTGGCCTTGCTCATTTATGACTGACAAACCAAATCTCTCTGAGGGCTAATTGCAGCGGATCGCTCAGCGTTTTCAGAGAGTTTATTCAGTGGTACAGATTCAGGGTTAACAAATCTAAAAAATCTAGAATCATTAGAAAAAATGGATTTAGTTTTAGACCTGCATCAATATTATTTACTTAGCACATATTAGTCAGGAAAAACTCCAGACAATTTTCTGATTAGCAGCACCAAGACTGGAAACACTCAATCTCAATCAAGACTGGATGATAGTTAAACAGCAGTAGAGCCGTTCAGCCTTTCTAAAAAGAATACAATAGTGACTTTTCTACCGTCTCTCCGAGTTCTTTGAGTTTCTGTTTGAGGCTGTGGATCTTCTGGTCCTGGTCTGCCAGCAGCATCAGCAGGTCGTCCTGCTCTTTCTTGGACTCCTGCACCTCCGTTTGCAGCTTTGCTTTCTCCGTCTGCAGGATGGCCACTGTGCTGTTGACTGAAGCCAGCTGCTGCTCCAGCTCTGCCCGGCTTTCTGATGAGCTCTTTGCCTCGCCCTGCACAAACGCAAAAGAGGGAGAGGACAGAGAGGGGAAAGGAGGATGTAGATGTTGAGTAGGATAATCCATAAATACAAATAATGGGAACTCAGGAAAAATCCTTAACAACTGATGGATATAGATTCAAAGACGTCAGATAATGAAAGTCAATCACACATTCTGAAAAGTTCTTCCACAAACCTTGAGTCTCTCTGTGTCAGTCGTCAGCGCTGCGAGTCTGCTCTCTAGTTCTGCCATCTTGGCAGCGTCTAATGAGCTGTCACTGCTGGGAGCTGCGTCTGAGGACTGAAGAGAAACCAGTGGAGTTCATTTAGCATGTGTTGTGATATACTTGATACGAAATGTCCTATTGGAATGATATTTACCCCAGCTTCAGCTCTTCTCAGCAGCTCTTGTCTCTCTGTCTTCATCTGGTTGATTTCTGCAGACTGTGACTGGACCTGACTCCTCAGAGCCTCCAGCTCCTGCAACAAACGGTCAACCAACACTCGCTAAAGTAAATGCAATATATAAACTGTATAATTACATATCAATTATCTGAAAATATGAGAAATGTTTTAGATTGACATTTAAAGGTCAAGTCTGGTGAAATGCTACATTTTGTCTAGTCTAAAACTTGATTCTACTGTCATGAGTTGCTTGCGTAGCCAATGGCTGAAATATTTTTACTGCACTTAATCTCTGGCACAAATTGCTGTCAAATGTATTGTGGTTTTATTGGTAAATCAATAGAATTTGGTTAAAAAATATTTCTCTGTGCTACAGACCTCCATTCTTGCTCTAAACGTATTAGAAACAATGAATGAGCCACACTTTTACTCTTCATAAAATGCTTCTTATTTACCATGAAGACAAGCAGGGCAGCTTATGTTGAATCAGTCTCATATTAGCTGTACTGCTGCTGTAAATACTCACAAGATATGTGTGTATTTTTTAAACATTTACATCTACAAAAGGAAGTTGGAAAGCATCAAGAGGCAAACCAGTTTTGTTGGTTGTTATCCATTCATGCAACAGAAATGTAGAACACCAGCTGTATCCTGTTTGTAAAGGAACAGTCTACAGCGATGAATCTCACCTTAAGCAGTTCTGTGTTGTCAGATCCTGCTGCTGAACCTTCTGCCGTCTGTGACATCTCAGACCTCTGCGGTCACAAAAACAAAAACAAAAAAAAAACATTGTAAGTTATTAATACTCTATGATGTCATTATCACTGTCACGGGATAAAAGCAAAAGCCTCCATACTGTTTTAACTGTAAGATTCAATTCAGAATAGAGTGACCTACACTTTACCACAGCGAACACATATCGTACTCATCACGTACTCAGAAAGTTGAACGGACATCGTAACAGTCAAGAAAAAAGACCTTAATCTCAACGAGCATTGCTCATCAAATAAAGACTAAATAAAATTAAAATTAAATAAAAGATTATCAGTTTTGCTGATTATATTCTTTATACTGATGTCTTCACATGTCTTGTTTGACCAAGACTCCAAAACTACAAATTACAATGATAAAAAACAAAGAAAAGCAGTAAATCTTTACAAAACTTGGAGTTTTTGCTAAGAAAGCAACAAATCATTAATCGATTATCAACAATAGATGCCTATTAGTTTCCTCTCTTTGATTTACAAACACACAAAATTTGACGCCCCAGGGAAGTGTTTCTGCTGTAAGAGCCTGCTCATTGTTTTAAATAGTTTTGGTTTGCCTGAACACTGTAGTTGGCAACCAGCACTGTAATGCTGCCTGACTTTGGCCACAATTATGAAGGTGTGGTTTGTTTTATTACTCATATTCTACTGGGCTGGTTATATATTATGTGTGAATCAGACCAGAGAAAACCAAACACAGTTTGTTCCATGAGGTCAACTGTTTCCAGTGACGACATGTTCCGGTGGTCGAACTGTGACCACCGCTGCTGTTTGGGGAAACGCTCCTCCGTCTTTAGGAGTGTGTTTTGCCTGCACGGCTCATCTGCCTCCACTTGAAGCTTAGACAAACAAACACACACACAGACGTCTTGATAAAGTCTGCGCCCTGACAACAGCCTTACATTTTCTTCCCATAATCGGCCCCAGCATACACAAGAACAAACGTGTAGATGCAGTACACAAACATCTACTAACCAGTGTGTTGATGAGCGCGTCTTTGTCACCGAGTTGTGACTGAAGGAGTGTGTGCTCCTTGCGGAGCTCCTCCATCTCCTCTCTGAGCTGTGTGAGCTCCTCCGTCTGCAGACCGTTCATCTGTGAGCCGTCTCCCTGACTCTGGTTGTCCTTACCTGAAGTTATGAAAACACACTCTGTTAAAAATGTCAGATTCAACAGAAAGTGTGAAGTGAATGTTGATGTTCTAGACATATACACAACCAGGAACTCTCAAGAATATAGGGTATTCAGCCACTTTATCAGTGTGGTTCTAGCACAGCTCGTGTGAAGGTTGTATCAGGTATTTATTCCAATTTAGTCAGTGTGTTCCCTACAATAGAAGGCGTTCGGCACGTCCTCAGTTGGTGGAATCAACAGGAGCACTAGTGCAGGAGGTGAAGCAATATACAGCACCAAAACATATTTCAAAAACCTTAAAATATGTAATACGTATCAGGTTAAGTGGGGAACTGATGCCGTTATATTGCTCATTCCACAGCCAACAAACTCCACTGACAAACAGTAATTTTCCCTCAGGGAACATGAGAGTTGTCAGTCCACAGCTGCCTCAATCTGTTTTTTTGGTTAAATAGTGTTTTATAGTGTTATAGTCTTTGGTGAATCTAATCTAATTAAAACCCAGAAATCACACAATAACACAAATAAACCCGTCAATAAAGGCAGCAGCAGAGCACCAACTCCTGTGTGCTGCGAGGCAAAATGATCGTTTTATTGCCAAAGGAGTCTGGTGTCTATGAAGTGAGCAAAGATGGACAACATTACTTCAATTTCCATCAGAAAGGGCTGTCTAGTGGAGAGGTAAAGTGGAGAAAAATATTATGAATATAGATTGACTTTTTTGCTGGGCCTTTTACAGGTGTTGAAAATACACAGTTAATTGTATAGCGTCCTACCGCTGTAATCCTGCTGTTTCTCCAAACTGAGAACGTGCTGACCCCCCATCTTCCGAAGGTCATACACAGACTATTAATAAGTACCTGCTGTTAACCCAAATAATTCCTTTGGGGCAAGAGTTTAGTCTCAGAATAATGATGACTCTCAGAAAGAATAACTGGATGTGACAGAATTTTAGTCATTGTTTACATTCTTCAGATAAGGTGTTGAAGAAGTGACTCTGAAGCACACAAGCTATCAGACAGGTTTTAAACACGTTCAGTTTAACCACATTATTTTCGCTTGACATGCAGATTAAGAATACCACTGAAACTTTTCAACATATCACTACCTTTCTGGTTCAAGCCTGAGCTATTTATTGCAGTCTGATGGACGATTCTAGTGCATTCACTTTCATTTTCATTTCTGAATAAGAGATAACACAGCCTGTGGCCTTTTCTCTTCATGAGAGTTAGATAAAAAGATTGACACCACCCTCATGTCCGCTTATTAAGTGTACCAGTACAGTTCAGAGTACATTAGCTTAGCATAAAGACAGGAAGGAGCGGGAGGCAATTAGCACGGCTCTGGTCAAGGTTAAAAAATGTGCTTACAAGCATCTCTAGAGCTGGTGTATCGTGTTTGTTTAATCTGCACATAAACATAAATGTAAAAAAACAACAATTTTTTGTTTATGAAGTCTTAGCAAGGTTCGCCAGATAGGGTGAGAGTACACTTATCACTATAACTTCCTGCTGCTTTCTCAAGAAAATTGTCAAATACTTCCCCAAAAGCCACAAATGAACATTTTTACACTGGGTTTGTACAAGAAAGAATGATAACTCTTGTTCCAGAAAAGCTGAACTGCACTTTTAAAACCTCTCTGTATCCTGCAACGTCCTTGCGTATGACTTTAGAACCTTCATCTCAGCTATAACGCAGCATAAAATCAACAGGGACAGAGGCCAGAAGCATGAAAAGCCAGAACACAGATTTTTAGAAGATTAAAATGTGCATTTTGTTAACTCACACTGGTCCAATTGTGTTTTTAAATAAATTAACCAGAAATAGAGTACTTATTGTAATAAACACATTTTTCATTTGTTTGTTTGTTTTTTGTGAGGACATAAAACACCATTTGACAGTGAACCACTGAGGTGAACCCACCTAGTTTTAGCTTGAGGATGTTGTACTGATCTTTGTGCTGCTGGATCTGGGACACCTGCTGGGTGATCGTAGTCTGCATCTGTTCGGTCTGAGATGCCATGGAAGATACCTGCTCTTTTAGCTCCTGGATCTGAGCATCCTGAGCATCAAAATAAAAAGAATCAACAGGAGAACAAGTTGAATATAAATAACATCAAATGGACAAAACAACCAAACCACATACAGAATTTAAAATGACAGTACCACTTATCCTCTGTTTACCTGTTCTCTGATCAGCTCTTTATACTGAGTTACAATGTTGTCATGTTGCTCTAAAGTCTTCTTCACTTCCTCTTCCTTCTTCTCCTCCTCACTGGATTTGTGGACTGCTTTGGTGATCATACCTGTGATAAAAACAATTTGTAAAACATTGTGAAACTCTCCAACTGCCAATAATAAATTGATCATTAATCATAGGGTTATAAGAAACGTCTCTAACTGACCCTCCAGTTCTTTGACCAGTTTGGTGAACTCATGGTCGAACAGCATCTGCTCTGGAGACGGGAAGACAGGCTGTGGCTTCTGAGCCGCCCTCGAGTACAGCTCATGTTTAGTGATGAAGCCCAGTTTCTCTACAAAGTTCTCCTTTCCGATCCGCTTCTCAATGAGCTGCTTGAGCTTCTCTCTGTGGAAGACAGAGATGACAAGGCAGGTTTTAAATAGGATGACCCTGATCAAGGCCACAAGTTGTCGGTCTGACATTAACAATGATCTTTCAACTGCAAGTGTGGCTGAGATTCATATATATCATAATTTTTTAAGTCTATTTCCTGTGATAAACACATGTAAAAAATTACGATTCCCACGAAAAATTAGACTCATATCCCAGTATGATTATTTTTGCACATCGTTCAGTCCTAATCTGTGTAAAATATGTGCACATTATTTGCATGACACAGACCTACCACATGGAAGCATCACTGTAATAACAAAGCAGAGGAAAGAACTAAAAAATCTGTCTGTCATACCCAAAAACTGTAATCATAATTAGTCAGTTTCCACAGCAGAAGTCTACTTGTATGATTCACATCTGTATAACAAAGTCAGGCAGCAGCGACGGCTCACCAAACACACACAGTTGATCACATAACATGAATATGTTCATACACAGCCAATATTAGCTCAAGTATGTGGTAGAAACACAGACTTTAGTTCATGTGAATTTTTTTTCTCCATTTGGTCTATCATGACATTTGCATATCTGATAAGTAATCTTTAAGGTGAGTGAGCTGACACTTACTTGGTGTAGTTTTCCAGCGAGTTGTCGTTGTAATAGATGCAGATGCCGAGAAGCAGCGCACACAGGCCCTGCACCAGCCGCTCATCCTCTCCCAAGTTCTCTGAGATCTGAGCTGTCAGCTGCAGGAGTCACAGAGTCAAGGATGAATTCAACACCAACTAGTTTCACACTAACACACCCATTTTTAAGTAAGTAAGGAAGGAGTGATCAAAAAAAAAAAGTAAAGGTAATAGTTGGTATGACTTAAAACAGACATTTACTGTAATGAAACTTGTGTCTGGTTACAAGCAGCTTCAAGGATACAAAAGGAACGTTTTCCTGATTGTGTAGAAAGTGTGTGACAGCTATCGGACAGTTGCTGATCCACGTGCACAGCAGCATGAGGAGGCCCACCCTGGTCTGCACTTTACTGCCCTGCAGAGCACAAGAGAAAGCAAAAGAAATGTCAACACAGGCTTCCAAGATGATCGTGAAATGGTTTACAAGATCTTAATGCAGACCAGATATGTAATATTCTACACATATTAAAAACATTTTGAGTTTAGAAAGTGAAGAACCAGATTTTAAATATGGGAAATTATTTACATCAAGGCATTTGATTGCAAACAGTACCAGAATGGCAACCAATGTTAAAGTTATCCAACAAAATTAATGCAAAAAGAAAGTTAAACGGGGGCTGTAAAAGGGCAACAAAAGTGCTTGATTAGGAGTTGGTGTTCCAATCTTTAATTTGGTTGACACATGTTTTTTTTCCTGTATTTGATTCTCCAAAGAACAAAAATATATAAAAAGGTTAAGTAACACCATCAGTGTTTAATTGGAAGCACTTCAATCACATCAACCATTAGTAGTTAATGAGGTTATAACAAACACAAAAAAAAGTCAAAATTAATACAATCAGTGTATTAAAACAAGGTTATATTGACATGTAGAAGCTGTATTTAGCTCACTGAATTAATCAATGTCCTTAACGCATAAAAAACCCCTTTACCGCCACAAGTTCATGATTTCAATTAAGATTTCAAGTTCGTAATTTTCATTCTACTAGTGATTGATGACTTACAATCCAAGTATAAAAAAATCTAATTTTACTGCATTTCCAGGTATCAGCACATGCAAACCAAAACCTGCTAAATGTGCTTTTTAAAAAACCAAAACATGAACTGTGATAATAAAAAGATGATGTAAAAATTGATTGTGCATTTCCATGACAACAGCTTTGAGAAGCAGCTAAGAGGTTTAAGATCAAGAACAAAAAAGCTCAAGCTGGATTTGCTTTCATCTTCACAAAAGACTTAAATAATTATGCAGTGTCAAACAATTTATTCAAATCAGCTGCAGAAAAAGGGTGATTTTCATGGAGCTGAATGATGTAGAAAAACAGATTAAATCAAAGTGCAGAGCCAAACAGAAACTGTAAACTCTACACCGTAGAGTAACGCTGCTAACAAGCTGGTGCATTAAGACTGAATGCACATCATGCTTTAAGAAGAGCAGACTTCTTTACTCTGGTGAAATAAAGAAATGTCAAAACTGAGGAAATATGGAGATCTGAGCAATGAAGGTGTGGATAAAAACTTATCAGCATTCCAGACTACAGAAACTTACGAAATCACCTTTTCAGATTTAGTCTCCAAATGTGACGTAATGCGAAAAATGAAGAGGAAAACAAAAGACAGGAAATGACCACAAGTATTAATTGAACACACATTGGCCTCAACAAAAACAAAAAAATCGTACAGTGTACTTGTGCGGGTGATTGATTATAGCTGAAAAGATCACACTGAAGGCTGGATACGTCTGGAGCAGGACGAATATTCCAGGCTACTTCTGGCTGTCCGAGCTCGTCCGGTAACACTCAATATGTGAGAAAAAAATTCTGCTTCTTCTTTCTACAATCTCATTCTTTGCAGTCATAAGCTGTAGTTTGGTTAGGCCAAGATTTACTATCGAATCAGGCTTTTCCTTCGGGGTCAGCTCCTTCTTTACTACAACAGTCCAGTAAAAACCAGCACTTCTCTTGACGCCACACCAAGTGACCTGTCAATATCTGACTCCATCTTGTCACTATTAAACCCTGATACGCTCCAAATTCCCTCACTTGGAGCAGCAAATTGCTCCCAACCCCAAAATAATGAAGAGTGCCATGGCCCTCAGTCTCCAATGCTACTCTGTAAACCTCTGACACAGACGTTATTCGGTTTACGTGACCACAGGAGCTGCTTTCTCTGTGAATCAAGTGTCTCTTGGGCTAACCAAGCAAGAGAGATGTCCATCTTCAACATTTGCTGACATGCTACAATTGAGATACGCACTGAGACTTCATGTCCTGTCTTCAGATGCATGTCCAGCTGCTTCCTCCACCACATAAACAACTCTCCATGATGTATTCATCAGTGGACAGCCATGTTCTTTTCTGCATCACCAAACATTTGGCCGCAGATTTGATCAAAAAACTACAAAATTGAAATCTGGAAAATGTTGCATTGCGCAGAGGTGATCTTGACTCCATCTAGTTGGTACTCTGGTACCTCTTAAGCTCACCCAGAGATCTCGCCCACACTGTCAAGAGCCCATTTTTTGTTGGGAACTTGACGAAGTAACATTAGTGCCCAGGACAGGGGCCAATTTTCCTTGACCCAAGCTTGGTCACCTCACTTAAGACCAACCCAGCTGAAAGCAAAGAGTTTGCCAAGCAACAACAAAATATTTCACCAGGAAAGCGCACAGAAGTTCATGCATTTTAGCAGACTGCCATCTCAGAATTGACAGTGGGAGAAAAGTCAGAGAATTGGCAGCTCCAGGATGGTTGATTGTGAATGGCCGAAGAATTTAAACCTTCATCTAAACACCTAAACAGACGACTGAGTAATCTTCATAAGTAAAGTATACATTATAAAACCATCTGGGTCCTGCATTGTGTATTTGAGTTGTATCTAAGTAGGTAGATATAAATGAAAGGACCAGACAAAGAGCAGAGATCTCTCAGTTCAACAGGAAAAGGCCCAACAGCTTCTGCAGTGCACATTTCCTGTGCACACAGATAAGGGCCTGCTGTCAAATAACGGTCAATTCACAGCTCAAATTAGGTGTTAGGATGACATCTCTGTACATATATCACTAAAAACAGCTGCTATGTCCCTCTTCTCTGAGCCTCTGTCAGATGTACACTTGTGTACATGCCCACACTCACATGAGTGAGCTACTAGAGCTTCCAAATATGTGGTGAGGAGTGCACCCGGGTGCCACCTGAAAGAGGAGGTACTGGGTCATAGCTATACGTTAGGGACGAAGAAGTGGTAGTGAAGAGTTAAAGGGAAGCAAGAACCCCTAACACGTGGGTCAATGAGACCCCTACTACAGATGCCAAGCCAATAACAACCAGTACAGGTGCCGCCCAAACACTCAAAAAACACAAACACAGACATAGTGCACACACACGTTACTCACCCGCCGGACGATCTTATCTCCCTGCAAAATTACAATAATGTCACATTGTTCTATTCACTATTGTTGACACTTTATTTACCTTTGTGTGTCAATATAATAATCTTATAATGTCCTTCTACCCTTACACACATATCCAGTCGGCATCTCTGTCATTCTAGCAGCTCACTGTCAGGGTCATACCTGGGAGAGGATGTTGGTGCACTGCTGCAGCAGGGACACAGGGGGCTTCCCCAGGCTGGTGGCCAGTTGGACCCTCAGCAGCTGCTCCTTCTGGGTGAGGTTGTCCTGCAGGGCGTGAGCCAGGGCCACAGCGGCACACCAGTTGGACAGAGAGTCTGCTGAGAAGAGGCCCCCACACAGCAGCTGGCCCGCTGAAATGGAATTCGCTGGGGGGAGAAAGTGAGCAGGTCAGTAAGACAGTAAGTGATTAAAATGAAAACGTATCCATTGCATTTTATGTATGATTTGTGCGTGAAAATAATTGATTGTTTTTCCTGCATAACATTGTATATCAGCCACATTATATACCAGCCAGTCTGTGTTTTAAATGTGTCACTTCCAAAACATGACTAAGGAAAAAGTATTTTACAGTTTTAACTGTTGTGAAGCGCAGATGCCACTATGGTGAAAGTGGAACTCCCACTCCTTGTTGAAAGTGGGAGTAGGAGGCTTCAAAAATAACTCGAACTCCAAACAAGGTAAACACTAGCTGCTGGACAGAAATACAATTGTAAAAGCTGAAAAATAGAGTGGGCACACTAGATAAGGCTGCAATGGACATTTATAACCTCCATGTCAAGTTTATGGGCTCTTCTGCTAATTATACAGCTACAGATTACTGTCAATCTAATAACAATTCATCAAAATGTTATTGAACCTGAAAAATAGCCAAGTTCTATCCAAGCTGCAATTTTTGGTAGAGCTTAAATGTGACATAACAGCATTATCATAGAGTACTACAGTGTTGCAGAGATGTCCTGGTCGACAGATCTTGTTCTCCAGACGTAAGAAAATGTGTTTTGTTTGGTTGAGAGCCCAAAAAATGTCACACCATCATGATTTTAATAGATTTTTTAACTGAAAATTAAAACTGTGATGCAACAATGTGTGTTCCCACTAATAGTGAGTCATATCATAATAACTGTAAAAAAAATATTTTTACCATATCCAGTAGAGGTATATAATGTTTTCTCAGGTCAGTTTGTCTACAAACTCAACATCTTTAACAACTGATAATCCCACTTCTAAATTCTCATCATGGTGTAACTGACCATCGATGGTGGAGGGCAGCAGCGTAGCAACAATCTCTCCCTGGCCTTTCTGGTTTTTGTAGAGGAAACACTGGAAACAGTAGAGAACTGCACAGCGGAGCACAAACGGTTGTCGCTCATTCACCATGGACATGAGCAGCACCACGATGGCTGGTCTGTGAACACATGACGACGAAAGAAAAAGTTAGTATGAGTATAGAATCAGGTTGTTACAGGAGATTTAACATCTTGATTCTCTCTTTGAGTCTCACCTCGGTGGGTTTGAAGGAGCGTTAACGGAAGCAAAGTAGTCCTGGTTGACCTGTGAGCCTCTGATGACCTCTGATACAGTGTTGATGGTCTGAAGGACAGAAAACAGATAACAAGCTTGAATTCATTGAGCCTTCCGAGTAAGCAACAATCCTTCTTCGCATTGGTCCAGTCATTACCTCAGTGAGGATGTCGGCAGGCACACCAGTGGCCATGAGGATGGTACACAGCTGCTGCAGCAGACCACACTGGTACATGGACTTCTGACAGCTGGCTGTGGCTCCAGGTGAGTTCACTGGAGACACCATGACTCGGACCAACTGGGAACAGAGTGCAACATTTCAACAACTCAACATCCCATTGTTCTGCTTGTTAGGTTAAAGTTCAACATGATTGCTCCGTGTTACCTGCAGCATGAGGTGGAGGTTGGTGACCTTCTGTGCAGACCAGCCAGAGTTATCATCTCCAACCTCAAACCAGGGCTTCATTCTCTGGATGTAGGAGCCCTCCTTGAAGAAGTTCTGATTGGAGCTGTTGTTCTTCAGCAGGTTAAGCAGCAGCAGCAAACAGTCCTCCACCACAATACCTGCACGAAGGCAAAGGGATGCACGTCAGGACATTATATCACAAGAGGGAACAATAATCTTACTGTTTTAACGACATAAAAAACAAGAGGTGTGATTTCATTAAAAAGTCTAGAGACTAATGTGCACTGAATCTAAAAATCCTTTTACCTCCATCAATGCTGCCCTCTTCTGTGATGATATCAAGAAGGCGCTCAAATGCATTTTCAAACGCCACAATTTTCTGAATGGCAGCATTGCTTTTGGTCAGCTGTTGGAGCAACAGTAAGCCCTGTTGGAAGAGAAAAATAGAGCGTCATACATCTCTACATTATAAAAAGTCCTGCATTAAATACGCAACCAGAGTTCAGACCCAAATCAGCCCTGCATTAAAAGCCTGTTGTTGTGGGGGTGTTATGTTTAAGGTACCGCTGAGACAGGAAATACAATCCAGGAAGTCCATTTCTGATAACAGTCCTGTGATTCTAAAGGCTTCTCAGGTGCCAGTCTACACGGACTGGAATCAGGAATGTCACTTACATGCATCTGATTGGCCAAAACTGCGCTGTGCAGGATGACATTACGAAGCAAAAAACGAATCAGATACAACACTGAATGTTTTTGCTGGCACTGTCTGTGTTGGCAGGGCTGTGTTTTTCACACAGAACTAGTCGGTCTGAACATGACCTTAATTTCAAAAGCTTTCATGCAGAGTTTATTATAAAATAGCAGCTTAAGCAGCAGGGACAAGTACTTACATCATTGCGAATGACTTCTCTAGAGTCTGCCAGTAAGTCCATCAATCTGGAAACACCTGAGAATAGGCACAAAGAAAAAGGGGAACTGAATACTGGTTGAACCTTTTAAAAAATCCAGGTTTTTAGAGTAAACAGATTCTCTCAAAGACATACAGAGTGATGTTGATATAAGTCTGACTGATCTGGAGAGGAGAAACTCACCCATGGGGCTGACCAGAATGATCCCCTGGACTTGGACACCCTGGTTCTTCAGGATTGCAGTCAACAGCTTCACTCCAGGCCAACGTACATGGAAATCAAACTCCTGAAAACCACATCAATGCATGAAGTCATCAGGCAGTAATATAATAAAACACAGCGATCCTGCCACAGGAGCAGAAACAGCTCAGTACCTCCAACAGAGTGAGCAGCAGAGTCACATGTTCAGGGTCCTGAATGAACGTGTCTGTGAACTGGACTCCCAGGTCATCTGCCTGCTTCTGGGCGTTCTCATCTGTGAAGGAGATTGAAAGCTGAAATTAGAAATGTCTCTGATGAATACTACTCTACAGCAGGAGTGATCAGTCAAGTGAGGGAACCAGTTGGTTTGTTCACAGCCATCAGCCCGAGTTAAAAAGCCATAATCATTGGAAAAGAAAACTTTTCTCAGAGCGTTTGTCATTGGTGGTTTTCCAGCATTGTGTTTTGACTTTACAAAAATTATGTAGAGTTACATAAAAAATTGTGTGCATGCTCAGGGTGACACTATTGAACATGCCTACTAGGTAATTAAGGGTGACACACAGGTGAGGGGAGTGTGAACAGGGTGAGATCAGAGGGGTTACTATAGAAGGGGTTATACTGTGTATACAGATGACTAAACATTAAATATGGGATTATCTAAGAGATTTAGTTTGACAGGCTAGTGAGCAAAACCACTGCATTGATAATATGTATGTATTCAACCTACTTATGTGGCCATAGCTTAAATGGTACGACAACATTTTTTTCACATGTTTTGATTTATTCATCTCTAAGATTCCTGCTTCCTCCCCAAACTAATACAAAATAATGGAATTTTGGTCATAGCATAGGAAAATCTAATTAAAACCTGTAATAATCATTACGGATCAAATGACTATGTGAAATTTGAAAAGCTGGCATTTGTAGTGACAAGCCCACATATAATCATCTCTCAGATGTACTAATCATTTTAGCTGAATATTTTGGTTTTAAAACCTGCATCTTTAAAGTTTTGGCTCAATCTCACTGCTCTTATGAGCAAACCCGCTGATTAACCCACTGTACTCTATCTGATGGCCACTAGCAGCTTTGGAATATTAAAAATGTCTGAATATTAAGAATTAAAAGTGCATTACTTTCCGAAAAGGTGCACTGGCTCTATTATGCTTTTATATTATCATATAAGTGGCATTAAATGGCACCATATTGACATTAACATCGTTTATTAGCAATTATTTTTCAGGAAAATATATCACCCAGTAAAAAGTAGTTATAGTGACAGGTCTAGGGGACAGGTAATTCCCTCAGGTGTTGGTTATGACTGAGTTAAAAGGATGGTGAATATTGGACTTTCATTTTACATCTGAGTGTGTTTGGTGACTAAATATGCAACTATATTTTTGTCAACGACTTTATCAGGGGACTAAATCACAGTAAATTAAAGTAGGTTGAACAAGGCAATATGTCCTTTAAGTCTTACTTAACTAATGATTACTTACCAACGATTCTCATTTCTCAAAACAAAACACTAGATTCGTTTGTATTTTTGGGGTACACTGATAATGATAAAACACCCAAAAGGGCAAACAAAACCAAACAGCCTAATTTCACCACAACAGCGCAAAACAACCAGCTACTAAAATGTGAAGGAAACAAAAGGAGCAATGCAACATAGAATACTAGAGGACAGAGGTTTGGGGATGTGATGTTGTAAGCAAAGCATTCTTGTTACCACCCAAACACCTTCTAGTAACTTCTCCAGTGCCAGCTGATCTTAGTGAAGTTAGTTATCTAGCAGTTCTATTACTACTGTGTGGATAGCTTTGTTTCAGTACTGACCAGGCATGGAAACATTCTTATGCTTCCCTGAGACAGAGATAGGGGTTACTGCATCTGCGAGAGCAGGGGGAGGGAGAGTAAGTTTACAGCCTCACCCAAAAGAAGCTAGCATTCATTTTCATCCACTCTGAAGAAGAGTAGAACCAGCTGAGTGATTCTTGTGAAGACATGCCACGACAACAACCAAAAAACAGCCTTTGTTTCCATCAGCTGTTTACAATCTGTGCGCTGCGGCAGGAGGCGTAAACAAGAATATTAATGTGCCCTTTTTTCCACAATCCAACAAAGAGGAAACTTTGATTGGTAAGTGCTGCAGGAGGTTAGAGGGGGGTGGCAACATGCAGTCAGAGAGTTTTACCTTCTGATTCATCTGTAGGGTTAAAACATGGAAGAGAAGAGAGACGAGAATCTTTATATACAGCAGTCTTTATCAGAGGAGGGGAATGCAAATTGACTGATGTCCAGTTGACATCAACTGATCTCAATTACACATGCAAACAAACCACAGTCAACACACAATTAAAAAGAGTTATCTTTACACGACAACTGATTTCAGGTGAATGTGATTATTTCTCATAATTATGGGACAGTATATTACCTTGCTCTTCCTCCTCATCATTACAGATGATGTTGTACAGTGTGTCCAAAGCATAGCCGAGGATTTCCGAGTCAGACCTGTTCAATTGCCAGGAAGAAGCAGAGTGTTAACAAACCATGTTAACTTGAGTCACAAACCCACATCTAACACGTAACACATTATACAGTAACAGGTACAAAGCTATTTTGGGCCAACATGACAGATACCTATGGTAAACAAAACACTGACATTAGGGGAAACATGCTGCAGCCTGAGAATTGATTCCAATTCATCATATGAAAATACAAAACAAAATACAACAAAGGAAATGTGCTGTCAATTAATAAACGGGCTGCAGAAAGCCACCGCAAACATATGAACAGCAAACACGCTGCAAATACAGAAAAGTAGAAACAGCTTGATTTCAGAGCCGTGAGAGAGAGAGAGATGAGAATGTGTTTCTTTTTGAGGCAGGAAGAAAAAATAGGATAAAAAGGCAGCACAAAAAGGTTTGTATTGTTTTTTGTTTTTTTTTTTACAATTGGCCTTCGTCTTCAATGATATTATACAAGAGCAACATATCTGGCCGTTCTCTCTTGGGTATAAAGTCAAGTTGTTTCCCTTAGCACCGTCCCACCCAGGGGGACTAGGCCTGGAGAACTTCCGTTGTTTTGGATTTTGTGTTGTTGTAGTGCGTTTGCCCTTGTCGGCCACCGCAGATACCAAACAAAAACACAGACACTACATCAACATACCTGTCAGTTTGCAGTATGTTAATCAAGTGATCCATCGCCTGTGTGCCAACTTCCATGCGATATTTCTACAAAAGATAATAAAGCATGTTTATTTGTATATCAGCGTTCAACAACAAAGCAATTCAAGTGTTGCCTATGAGACATACAAAGCCATTACATAACAGATAAACGCAAGGCAATTTGAAACAACACCTATAAATAGGATTTTGAAAGATTAAAAGAACTAACAAATACAAGCTATATTGAGAAAACAGGAACATAACAATTACAACATGCTGTCGACGTGCTGTTCAATGATCATCAAATCGGAATCGGAATTGGGTTTTTTTTGGACAACGAAAAAAATAACTTTGTTTTATTTACTTATAAAATACAGGAAGTCTGCACATCCATGTCAGAGTTTCTGCAGGACGCTGACACCACTGTGTGTTAACGTGCAACCCTGTGCCTCCTAAACCCCTTATTCATGCCTGATCAACTCATTACTCATGGTTGATGGGGCAGTCAGTTACAAAACTGTCCATGATCAGAACAACTGGCTTTGAAGAAGTCAATGTCAATGTGTATTTCATTTTAAGTAACAGTGTTTGACAAATGGGTGCTTTGTCCAAGACAACGGGCAGAGGAGAAAAAAATTCACATAGGAAAGGAGGGATTTAATTCCACTTCTATTTTCTCTTTTGCTGACAGCTACAGCAGTAAATTAAAAAATGTTCATACACATTACAACCTTCATAAAGGAAGCATTTACTACAGGGCTGTTGTATTAGATTGCATAAGTGATGGCTAGATTTACCAAATAAATGAGCAGTTTGCACTGTTTGCACTTTTAACTGCACCTGTTCTCAGTAGATTTGTTGTTATACATTACCTTAGAGAGCGACTTGAGAGCACGGACAGCATCTCTGCGGTCTTCTAGGAGCGTCGAGGAGGCAACACGGTCACACAACTTCTGGATCTGTTAACAGAGGAAGACAAGATGTCTCATCACAAATCTTCCAATTCGGTCTGAGTAGTCATGAGATAGCTGACAGAAATGGAGAACAAAATTCCTGTTACACAAAGTAATGCATGTTTTCTAAGAGTTTTACTTATTAGGATTCTCAAAATTATTCAAATGAAATAAAGAAACAAACATACATTCTTTCGTTCATTTGGTTACATACTCACAACTGGTAACATGTGAAATTGTTTGGATGTAAGGTACCAAAAACACTGTGACACACTGATATAGAGGACAGAATCACAGGCCTAAATTTCAGGGTAAAGTCAAGAAACTAGTACTGCTGCAATCAATATCAAACTGAATAAGACAAAAATCAATTGCTTATATAGCAAATACATATAATTTATCCACTCAAAAATACTGGATCGATGTATAGTTACATCTTTAAATACAAGTGATCCGAAAGGACTTTAAAACAGGCTATTATGCTTCCTGCAATAATGACAAGCTGACTCTCTGAACAGCCAAAACAGGAATGCCTAGAGACAAAGATCTGATTATGTGGCTATCACGCTTCTGCGAAAACAGCAGGACCAAATTCCACTTAGAACTCTGCAAACAATACATATGCTTTGCATTAAAATACATGCATCTCATATCTTGTTTTAATTGGAGATAATGCTTGTTTCGCACTAGGATTATACCTGTGAGGATGTACTGCTTTTTAAATATTTATTTGTCACCAGAAATTACATAACTTCAGGCATAGGGGAACATAAACAACTTGTCACCTTGTAGTCTGGGAAATGGTGATTGACATTTAATAGACTTAATCAGTCACTGAAAAATAAACTTCAGGTTATTCGATAATGAAACAGCACGTTACTTAATAATGAAAGTAATACTCAGTTGCAGAACTGGCAACAAGAGGGTTAATTTTTATGATGTGTGTGACTAATCTTTACATGTTTCTAGGTTTTAATATCTCTATTTCAGCATTCTGTATTGTTGGAAGTTATGTTAATACAGATATTGTAGGAAGATGGTGACTGAGAGACTGTAAGCTGATATTCCTAATATTTGATACTATCTGTTTTCTTTGATTCATTCATAATTCCTTCTAGCTACACGTATAGGTGCAGGAGAAGTGTCACAACAGCCCTGCTGCTGACTGACAAGTATGCTACGTTAGCTAATTAGCCTCCTGACTAACTCGTTGATCTAATTTAAGGAGGCCCCAGTGTCTTAGTGTGTCCCTCCGTGTGTGTTTTTAGAGACAATTATAACCCTGAGTGTAGAAAAAAGACACGTTTTATTGGTGACGACTGTGTGGTCTCAGGTTGTTGGGCACACCGTGGAGGAAATGTAAGCTAGCCGCAGCTAGCCGGGGCTGGTTTCCTACCGTCTCCGCTCCGGACGGCTGCGGCCCGGCTGCCTGCCCACCCATCACTCCTCTGAAGAAGTTCATCTTTACAGACGTCCTCTCGGTGCCGTATTCAAAGCGTCTCTCCCTCTGGAAAAAAACCCACAAACTCCCCTCTTAGTGGTCCGTGCAATAACTATGTGAGTTGAAAAAGAAAAAGGATACACAATGGTGATTTTTTTTACACTGTGTACACTGGCCGACCGACCCCGGAACACAAATGTGACGGCACCGCGCATGCGCGCAGACGTGGCGATACGTGGCTGATCAGCAGACACGTCACTAGGTTATTTAAAGGGCCAGAAGACCTCGTTCATTAGTCTGTGTGAGGGATCACACACTGACACAAACACTAACACTAACATCAGTCACCTCTGTGTTGTAGTGGTGATGGAATCTAACTAAGTACCGTACTTAAAGGTGCGATATGTAAGAATTTTGGTTGAAAAGACTTAATTATTTTATTTTTATTAAAGGGGCAAAATGTCAGTTTCACTTTTCATCTCATCATTTTAGGTTTGTTTTTTTCATCTCATAATTATAATTTACCATGGAAATATATAATATAATATATTTTCACCAATTATGTATGTAAAGCTGTGATCCTACACTTTCACTGAAGTTACCAAATAGCAATGCTTGAATTAATGTACTTTTACAGCAATCAGCTCAGTATCACTTTTGATGCCCATATATACATTATATACAGTAAAGTATATGTATGTATAATTGACTTTTACTTGTTCTTTTGATACGTTACTTCAGTACATTTGATATCACATATTTTAAACTTCCTTCAAGTACTATTCATATGGACATCTTTCACTTTAACCAAAGTAGTATGTCCATTTGATATCAAGAACAAGTACCTCCAAACTGTACGCGAGTCAAAACACAACAAATTATTTGAGTATTTAGTTTTATTTGTTGCCATCTGCCTTTTGATTTTTCTAATGTTTGGGTTCACCATAGTTACACAGTTTACTATAAGCATGTCGTGTTTATCTTTTATTTTTGTGACTCATACAAAAAACCAAGCCATGTATCTCCACACCTAGAGAAAAATAAAACAAGCTGAATCACGTAGGCTCAGTAATTATAGTAATTCTGTTGATAAAGTGACTTTGGGAGTGAAGCAATACTATTATAAATACAATTTAAGTTATGATACAAACACCTGAGTCATAATAACACAAACAACTAAGGTATTAAAAAGATCCACTCCCTGTTTTAAGTAACACTGAGGGTCTTCAGGAGACATTTTCTGTCGGCGATGGAACCAACAACGACAGTAGCTCTGATTTTTCTTCTGTGTTTATCGATACAAAACACAGGTAAGCTTTCATACTTTAAGAAATTATTATGAATAGGTTATTAACATTAGTTAATGTTTCACTGGCTGTCATGACGCGTGGACTGTAGTCTGAGGGTCTAAGGACATAGAGTCTCATATGTTGTGCTTTTTTTGAAGACATTTTAGGCAAATTTGTGATTTTGGGCTTTGATTGACTTTACTATTCTTCATTGGGCTGATAACAGGATTGTTTAGACTGATCGTAATTAGTTCATGTATCCCAATGCTGACTTTTAAGAAAAAAGTTACAAAAGTTAAAAAGTTTACTGGAATTGTATTGCTTGCAGCTTTAATACAGCATCATAGTAAAATGATTTTAGGCCTTTAACTCAATTTTATATTTGTGAAATTTATCTTCACATATTTGAGTTCAAATTCATTGATGCAATTTTCTGTGTGCATTTAGCTGCGCTGTTGTATTTCATTATTTCATGATAATAATATTGGTTAACTGATATATAGGAATGTAATTGTGTGTTAATATATCTTCTATTTCTTAAGTTAATGTCCTTTTGGTTTACTAAATGTACTCTATGATGCTCATATTAATTTCTTTTGTTTAAGGAACAGTTAACTGAATAAATAAAATGTGGAAAAATTGTGAAAACGTCCAAATATTTGTTCTTATGGTAGAAAAAAAAAAGAAAAAATTGATGATGACGACTTTGTTTTTTTAATTTCTGGTGAACTTTTTCTAAGGGATGAGGTAAATCATACTCATGACCTCAAAGTTTCTAAAGTAATAGCGACAGAGTTGCATTTAACAAACCTATGAAATAACCAAAAAACATAAACATTTGTCTTTTCTTCAAGGAGCTCTGCCTGTTAGGAATGACCATAACCACTATCAACATAAAGCTTTGGGAAATGAAAAAGGAGGTAATGTGTGACAGAAATTAATCTCTTCTGTTCTCTTGTGGTTGAATTGTAACGCAGTATCATATTTGTATTGATTATTTCGTAGGGTCCTTTGTCAAAGAAAGTGTTGCCGCTCAGACAGGAAATGAAAACCTTCCATGTCAGATTTTTCCCGTCACTGATGATCCTTCGATGGGAGTCACCACCACTCCTCCACCTCTGATCTGCACCGATAAACCACATCATCAGACTATTCCTCCTCCTGCACCTACTTTCAATAACCAAGGACAGGATACACATCAGAAACCCCCTCCTCTTCCACCTAACGTGTTCTACCAACCTATTGGTCCTTATTATATTCTCCCACATAATCCAGCCAGCGGGGGGTCTCATGGGTTTGGACAAGGCGGGGTTCAACTTTTTCCACAATCACCTTCTGGCTCCGTCCGACCTCCTCAGTGGTTTTTGGATCTTCTGAGAAAAAAACACCTCCCTGCAGGCACATTTCCTCGAGGCAACATCAAACCAGCAGGAAATCAAAGAGGCTCCCTCTCAGCTGAAAGGCCTGATTCGACATCGAGTAAGATGTCCTCTGAGGAGGATAGTGATAGTGACAGGGACTGATTCATGAGACTGGTTCCATCCTCGTCTTGTCTCTCGGTCTTAAAGGCAGCCTTTTGAGCTTTCTTCATTTCATTTCTGTTACCAAAACACATTGTGTCAGACAGACATGTTGAGCATATTTCCTTCCTCACAGAACATTTGATAAGCTAATTTTTCTCCTCCAAATTTATTAATTTACAGTCTTCTTTTTCATTGCTTCTGTGGATTTAGTTAATTATTATGTTTCTTGATGTGTTAGCACCACTTGTAGATCAGTGGAGTAATGTCAAAACATTGGCTGGAGCGTGCAACATGTACCACATAAACACATCGCTCCACAGCGTTTACAATAATCAAAAACTCCACAGGTCCTGATGTGTTAAATCTAAAGTATTCCTTTAATTGTAACATTGTTAGATAAAAGTGGGGCTAAAAGATAATCTATACTTGTCCCTGCAAATGCAAAATATCAAAAATAAAAGAAAATTATCTCATTTATTACAAAACCCTTAAAAAACCCACCTGGGGTTTGTAGCCTGATTACCACTAAGAAGGTCATGTTTTCAATCTGGTTTGTTTGTCACCCGGATGATACAAAAACTACTGGTCCTATTTTCATGAAACAGTTTTTCAAGTGGCCAACAGGTGGCGACTCCAGTGTATGTAAGCTTATGAGAAAATGAGCGTAGTTCTCACTTGATTTATTGCCTCAGTAAACAGTTTTCAAATTGGTTTATGGTCTAAATTGCTAGTTTTGAGCCATCCTCAAAACAACATTATGTTCAATTTGTTAATAAGTGTCCCATTTTGAGTAAAATAAACGTGCTATGATCGACAAGTCCCTAGCACCTTGAGTTCTCAGCTTCAGAGTTTGGTCCAATCAGGATATCCTCAGCAATGCCTACCTCTCATCCAAATACTGTCACTTCTGGATCCAAAAAACAGAGTTGGCGACAACCACAATGCCAAATTCAAGCCTTAGTCTACAAACCAATGGGTGAAGTGGAGATGGGTTTACACCTGGGAAGAACTCATTGAATATAGCAACAGGTACGAACACGGGGCAGGTACACACATTAAATTACAGGTACACCCTTCACTTCAACATTACATGGTTGTTTATTTGTCCATGCCGGGATAAATGCCATGAAATGTATAATCCAAAGTAGGTGACAGTCAGGTTTAACAGTGACAAAAATAGCCGAAATGATGACACCATTTCATCGTCCACATTCGGGGGTACCAGTAGCCATCAGGAGTAGCCGACACATGAAGTTGCTCACACCTCAACTCGGGGACAGTGATTTAACAGGGGACCTGGTACAACTATAAATATGTCTTGACATATAAAATGGTCACGTTTGCAGATTTGGATATCATAGAAGAGTGGACTGTGGGCCTTCAAAGATGTCTGCGCTCTCCGAATATCTCTCTATTTTACTCTTGCGTCAGCTTATTTTAATATTTGCATCATTGTTATACAGAGTAACCTGCAAATATGACAAACGGTATGAGTGGTGCTGATATCAGTAGTTTATTGTATGTTAAGTCCAACACATTCAAAATAGAAAGGAAAAAAAAAAGAAATGAAAAAAAAAAACTAAAAAAAAACAAAAAAAGATTCTCCACCTGCAACACTTTTGTACTAGCAACAAGTAAAGGGTAAACACAGTAAAATTAAGATGGCAGCCAACTGTTTACCACACCTGCTAAAGCCAAGAAGGTACTTCTATTTCCATTCAAAAAGGACTGGAATGATTCACAATGAGGATCCACTCATTTTAACCACAGAAAAATAAACATACATGTTTGTTTTTTTTAATGTGGATCCTTTAAAGTTTGGAAAAAAAAGGGTTGGTCGTTGAAACCCTCAGTGAAAAAAGAACTATCCAATCCCTAAATTTATATGCTCAAACATTTTCACCACCACTACAATGTAAAAGCACAGATTGGTCTGAAAGCATGATGGCTCTTCTTCACCACTCTCTTCATTGACCACTGCTGTAAAAAGTGTGATTGCAGTCAAGTGCCCGTGTTAAGCAATTACCTGACAAATAAACATTCGGGGTAGAGGCACCCATAAGAGCTGTCTGTTAAAAACACTCCAAGACCAAAAGAGCTGTAATTTTTCTGTAATGTTAGGTCAAAGGCCGATGGTAACAAATTAAATCTCTCTATTGAAAACTACTCTCACGTCTGAAAATATTTTCTTCTCACCTACATGGGGGAGTAGCTGAGCATCACTGCGGAAAACTAAACAAATTTGCCATGTCCGAGCATTAAATCAAATGTTATTTCATGTCGATTACAAGATGAGCGCTAATATTTTCTTGTATCATCGCCAGATGAGAAATTTGGAAAGAGGCTCGTGTTCAAACTGACAGATTGTCCCAGAAATGTTGGGAATAGTGCAATACCACCAGACAAGGAAGACCTCATAAGAATATTTGTCCAGAAAAATGCTACATCAATTTCACCTCCCATTTCAGTGCAAGATAACAAAAATAAAAAATAAAAGAAGGTTAACATCTCATGTTTATGTTTTCCTTTCCAGCTGAAAGCAAAAGGTCTTCCCTCCCTACCGATTGGTAAAAAGAAAACATGCCAGAGGACAAGGAGGACACAACAAGTATGGCATTCAGACTCGCCTTGAATGGAAAAAATAAATGAATATTATAAGCACAATGAATAATCAGCATATGAAAATACAAATGCATAAACAGCTAGAAAAGTGAGAACAATTATTTGCTAGCCTGCAGGCTGGAACTACGGCCAGCCCACCCGCACAGATCATTACAAAATTGTTGCTGAGAAAAGAACAGTCTGAAAACTTCTGAGTCCGGGGATTAACCCGAGTGCTGCCATGAGTCAAAAATGACGTTCAGACTGAAAAAGAATAAACAGTATCTGAATCACATTGCGAGACTTTCCGAACTGAAATCACGGTTGTGCAGAGCTGACATGTTCAACCAAGGACCAAGCACTCCACTGTCACCATCTTTAATGTACCTTTTTGTTTTTTTTCTTTTGGGAGTAGTTCTTCAGATGCACGTCTTAACCATTTAACATCAAACAGAACTTGAGGCACCTATTGTCTCTACAAAACCCAGAACAGACACAATACAAAACAAATGTACAAAACTCACAACAGATCATCTTAGGTAGTAAAACAGTATGGAAAAAAGAAATGCACCTGAAAAACCTAAAATCCTGTGAATACTGCAATTTCTTTTTGTATCTGCTCCCAGAAGACAATAGTTCAAAATGAGCAGCTCTGCATTGGGAGGCGGCGAGCTCTGAACCGCTTTAGTAAGACTGGATAAGGTGAAATAGAAGGCACCATCATGCTCTTATCAAGTCGAGAGAGAAATTAAATTATACACAGAAAAAAACAAACATACAGTAAACTATGACTTTTGCTGTACATTTATTCTGTTACTCTGCACTTAAGACAGGAAGGGAGGGAAGAGGGGAGGGAGGCGTCGTCCATCCCGGTTTTTGCGGTCTAGCTGGCAGGGAAAAACATGAAGAAAAATCAAACTTTGAAAAAGAAAAACAGAGCGAGCAGCCATCGTTACCACCACTCTCCTATTGTTCAACTTTGTTTCTTGTTTATCCTTTGTCCCCCCACTCATTTGGTGAAAGTCCGGGATTTGAGCTTTTTCTTAATGTGATTTATAAATGAGGAAAAATATAATGTAGATTTGCTTGTCATCTTGTCCATCCAGCAGTAATTGAAGCGTAGTTTTGGGTCAAAAGTGAGAAAAGTACATTGGTCACAGCAGACAGGCTGTAAGCGAGGCCTGCCCCGTTAAGTCGTATCCCTTTGAGACAAAACACGTCTCTCCAGCTGCGTTCCGAGCGTGGATGTCAATGTAATACGACAAAAGTACCCATTAGTGCATATTGATGAGTGCATTATGCAATTTTGAAGCAGTGGTCTCTCAAAAGGAAAAAAGTAAAAGGCAAGCTTTTCCCCTGGAACTGCACAAATTTTGCATCTCACTCTTCCAACAGTAACGGGCAGAAAACTACCATATAAAATGTGCAATAGAGGGTTTTCGTGAAGCAGCGCCCCAGTTAAGTCAAGGCATATAATCTCTTTTCCAAATGATGGGCTGTACTGTCGTAGATAAAAGTCTTATCAGTCCCTCCTAATGTGGCAGATTACTCCTGGTTGGTTTGCCTTTTTTCACGAATTTACAAATTAAAGTTTGTGACTTCTTGAGATACCCGAAAAGGATGCTCAGCTCACAACTAATAAGCGAAATTTTTTTGTTTGCTTATTCTGTTTTGTCTATTTCACAAACAAATGGTTGACAGGCTGTGTCACATTCCAAAGCAAAGAGGGAACAAAAAATAAAAAATAACAAAAACAAATATATACGTTTATACATGAAGATTTCTTTTCGTTAACGAGAACGGTTGAAGATGAAGAACACGGAACTACTTCCACACTGCAGGTGGTGCTCTTCTCAGCGGCGCTGGGTCGTGAACCGACCCTCTCCCTGGCCTCCAGAGCCGCGTCCGGAGCCCATGCCAGGTTTGGGGGCCATGCCGCCTCTAGGTGGTGGTCCCCTCCCGTCGCGTTCGCGCATCATTCCGCTTCCCACGATGCCTCGCGAACCTCCGGGGCCTCTATCGTTGCGCCTCATGTCCCGACGCTCGTCTCCTCCACCGCGGGTCTCTCGTTCACGCACCGCCCTCGTCTTTTTCTCCTCCACATTCAGACGCACCTCGCCTCGGAACATGATGGGCTGCAGGGAGAAAAGCAATGTCACCACAGAAGAACCCAGGACTGAATATTTCCCCGTTCCATTTCACAACCCACATCATTCACTGGTTTGCACACAAGTTTGTTGATCTGTTCCAGACTATGTTAGCACTGTTCTGTGTCACGTTGGTCTGACCTGACAAGTCCTGTGTCCCTGCCAGTGAAACAATTTAATCTCCAAGGTTGTGTTCAGACCAACTCCAGTCCTGTATGACAAAAATGCAGCCCCCTCAATCGCTTGAGTGTGGCCAGTATGTTGTTGCAGTTGGGGTGCCAACACAGGGTTTTCTGGCAATAAACGTTTGTAACATCATATACGCATGCCAGCACACGATCCTGGTGGATTACGTTTGTCAGGTAAGTTTTTCTACCGTTTACCTCAAGATCATTGGAAGAAAAAATAAACAGATTCCTGTTGTGTTACATTTCCAGAGTTGTAAAATGCTGTCAAAGTATTATAAGCTTCCAAACTCGGAGGACAAGGATCAGTTACTAAAACTGGACATTCTCACTGCAGAATACCTGAAGCGACACCCCCAAATGGCAATTCTACCAAGCCGCCCAATCACAGTTGTTGCAGTGAAGGCTAAGGCGTAGGGCATGCGTGATTCAGCCCAGAAGCACAAATCAAGCTTTGGACATCACTGTGTTAACCAGCTCTTATCAAAATTAAGTAGAAAATATCAGTTAAAAACAGTAAAAACTATGATTGAGGGAGGAAAAAAAGAAAAAACAGCACCCTCATTCACACCAACGCAAAGACGCAACCAAATTTCTACCACAGGGGGTTATGACAAAACTGTGCGGCTGCTCATCCAGTTACACATGAATGTCATGCAATGGCTGATTATATCAAGAGCGAAAAGATATTCAAGTGTCTTGCCATTTGCTGAACCCACAAACACTTCTGGGTTCATATTTTATTTAATCTGCACCTGTTGCAACACAGCTCTTTTGTTTTTTAACTCAACGTTAGTCTGAACACAGCCTCAGATACTGATTTACAAACTTAATTTGTTATCAATATGACAATGACAAATACGACATACATTTCCGTTTATTTATCATGGCATAAAAATGACTGTGTGAGGTTTATGATGTCTATAATGTGTCAGATTTAGGGTCTGACTAATTGTAGAAATGTGTGTCACCAAACCACCACCAATGGAATGAAAGTGGGTAATGAAAATGTCAATACATGCCCCGTCTACCTTGGCCCCCAGGATTTTCTGCACAGGATCAGAGTCGTCAAAGACCACAAATCCAAAGTTGGGCAGCTTCCCACCAACGCCCTTGGTGTTGATCCGTAGCTCCACGACATTTCCATATGCTGCACGAATAAAAAGATATTATTTAATTTAACCATTTGTATTCGCCGCATGCATGATTTTTTGCAGGACGTGGAGTAAGCGTTGCTTTTCAAGGAAACATACTCATGAAGAACTCCTTGAGCTCGCTCTCATCGATGTCATGTGGGAGGTTGCCGACAAAAAGCTGGTGGCTGTCTGGATAGCGGGGATTTCGCCTGCTGTCCATGTCACCAGATTCAGAATCTCCCCTGCCACCTGCACGTCAGAACAACAGGTGGAAAAACATCAGATCAGCTCACATGAATCATCTGCAGCACAGTAAAAATTCTGACATGATGTAAGCCAAACGTATGCAACAACTAAGAAGATAATGAATGAATGTTGTTGGTCAATAATCAAAGAATGATCATGTCTACCTTTGTTAACAAAACTCAAGTGTGGTTTTCCTGTTTGTGACTCCGAAGATGCAACACCATCTAATAGTGACAGAAACATGCAGGAAGTCAGAATAAACAAAACCAAGGAGGGCAAGAAATCTTTATTCTGGGAGTGTTTGCATTACCAGGTCTGGGACCACGAGGAGTGAATGCCGGTCTGTCGCGTGTGCGCTGGTCTCTGGGCCGAAGAGGTGCAGTCTGTGTCTCCGGCTTGGCTTCAGCTCTGGGCTGTGTGGTGGAAGAGTGTGACACAAAAAAATAAATAAATAAATCAGCCAGACACCCTTTTTATTAAAGACTTGTATTTGGTGCTCTAGGGAGTAGTTTAAGTCACTTCACCTGACCTGGTTATTATTTAATTTCAAGTCTGTCAAGTCAATATGCTGCTCTAACTTAACCATTATTCGTTGTTTTCTACCCCAAACTTTTCATAAAGACATTATGTTAAAGTGTAGAAACGTGTGGTTGGGCAATAGGAAATTCATCAAGTGTCAGAAATGTTTCCATATTGTTGATGTGATTTATGCATGCAATGTAAAAAAGTACTTGTGTTTTGGTATTTAATTCACTTGTTTATGTGAAAATATCTAGTACATATCTAGTTATTATTTTCATTAAGAGTTTCTAATTTGATTTCCCAGCAAATTTGCTTCAAAATTATAGACAGTGATATGGTAGTATAAAATTACACATACTGTGACTCCTGTCATAATGCTCTTTCTTAATAGAGAGACATTTTTTATAGAGCTAAAGCCCATCTAAACTGCCGTACAAATAATCCATTTAAACTCTGAGGAAGTCTTGAAAAAATGAGATACGATGGAATAAAGTACATGATCATCAACATGCTTTCACAAAGTACTTGCAAAGGGAAATACCTTCTTCTAAACATAAATGAAGACTGTCAACACAACAATCTTATTCAGAAAACACACCCCTGTCTGAAAGTGTTGTACAGTGAATTTCTTTATTAATGGCTTTTTATTTCTATTGGGACTCCTTGGAAACTCTACTGTTTCTAAACACTACACAATTGAAGAGGCATTGGACACAATTAACCAGTCAAAGGGTGCCCCTAACACAAACCTATAAATATACTGCTGCTTGTAACCACTGTCCGATCTTCATGAACACTGTGGCAGACTCTTCTATAGTGACACATTTCATGATTAGAAAATCCTCTTTTATGCCATGCAAGTGGTAGTTGGTTACCTGTGAGCTTGGAGCTTTGACGACATGGGGTGAGATGCCAGAGGAGGCGACTGTGCCAGAAGGAGGCAGGTTTTTACTGGTCACTGAGGCCCACGAGAAAGTCTGTAAAATATTGAATAAACATTAACTCTGTGAGAGCAAATCTTCGAATTGCATCCACTTTAAAAAAAAAAAAAAAAAGTGTTATGTTAGCATTGTTGATATATAAAAAACAAAGGAGACAAATCGAGTCAGGAGATCACACCCCTCATGATCAACTACAAGAGAAGCACACAACAGAGACACATCAATCTTACCTTGGGGGGCTCCTGGGTGTTAGGTGGAGACTCCACAGGGGCCGGTGATGGTGCCTTCTCCTCCATCTCTTCGAGAACCTTCTCATCTGCTTCAGGCTTTATCTCCTCTACTTTGGGCTCTGGTTCAGGCTCTGGCTCAGGTTCTTGGGCTGGCTCCTCCATGGGCTCCTCTACTCCATTACTACAGAGCATAAATCAGGATGCCGTCACTTCCACAGAAGTTCATTCATTATCAATTAACACACTAATACATAAATCTGAGGTTAAGATTAAGTTTTAGCATACGTGACAGGGTGAGGTTCATAGTAGGTGGTGCTGTTGGGGCTTTCTTGAAGTGGCTCAGGGGAAGGCTGTCTCTCCTCTGGCTCCTCTTCAACTTCCTCCTCAGATTCTAAGTGAGAAAAAACAAACTGAGGTTATTTCCCCTCGCACTTTTACCATGAAAACATAAACTAAAAACTTGCATTTTAAAGTAATATGTTGGGGATATTTGTGAACATCTTACCCTCATCAAGCTCAGCCTCAGAATCTCCGAAAACCTCATCCTCGTAACGGAAGATGTCATTGTGGACGTAGAATTTGTTTGCCACTGAACCCTAAGAAAATTTGTCATGCAAACAAAGAAAATTCAGCGCTTAACAGTGCCCATTTTAAAATTCAAAGCCTACCACAATTTATCCTTTTATTTGTTTTCAACCAAGCCAATTAAATGTCCCAAACTTCGTTTTAGGCAACATCACAGAAATAAATCCCAGTGCATAATCATTTGTTATTGTTGTTATCACTGAAACATTATGTTTGTTAACAGTACAGTTAGGTGAAGGTACTCACTTCTGGAGCAAGCACAAAAGTTTGCATGAACTTCCTCATGGGCTGACCATTGTTGGAAAGTTCTCCAAGGACTTGCACCACCACTCCGTCACTCAGTGTGGCGTGGGCATCCACATGCCTGATCTTTGTGTGGCATTCACTAAACTGCAGGGACATAACCTTCTTGTGGATCTCCTGGGGGACGCAGAGACAAAAAAAATAATCAAAAAGTTTATTTAGAGATATTTATTGTTTTTCTGAGTATTTTGCATTTAATTGATTATGATCACAATTGGTCATGCTACTGCTGGATCCTTCAAATACTAACACAAAACAGATCATACCACTGGAAAAAAACATTTTGATGCCATGCTACAAAGATACATTAGAAAATCACGTTCCCATTTGCTACAATTGTTTGGCAGTTAGCATTAATCGGAGGTCATCCAGTGTGTGGTTTACTTTCGCTTTCATTACTCGGCTTGGCCTTGAAAGCAAGGTAATAACATTTTCATATCTGACACCATTTTGGTCAGACTCAAATAACAGAAATACTGATACATGGAAACATGTGGCTGTTACAAAAATTGTTTTACAGGATATATACAGCAATTCTTAAGTTGAATGTACTACCTTTTAAAGCACCAGAGCGGTGCTCAGAGTCTGTAACCTAGCAACACTATGGGGGTCCGGGGGCATGCCCCCTCGGAAGAACATTTTGAAAAATAACCCTTTAAATGGTGACTACTGGTGATATTTAAAAATAATAATAATAATAATAATAATAATAATAATAATAATAATAATAATAATAATAATCACTTTCAGAATCAGAATCCAAGACATGAAACAAAATAGTGTAAAAGCTGAAATCGCTGCTTGAAAATATGTTAACCTCTTGAGCATTAGAGAACTTTTTTACTATTATTTTCTTTCTTATTGTATTTTTTTTTTTATGGAAACAGAATCTGTTTTAGCAGTCAGTGGGCCACATGACAAGGAAGCTATTGAGAAAAAAAATCTGTCTATTAATATTCATATAAAATAGAAAAAGCACTAACATACAATAAAAAGAGCTGTGTCTCATTCGTCCAGTTTACTAATACAATCTGCTGCTGGTTTGGAGTCACTGGGCCACATGATATGGGAGATATTGAATACACTGCAATTATTTGTTATTCATATATTTATGCTAATTTTTAATGACGGTCCCTAAATCAGTTTCCAGCGTTTCAGCGTGAGGCTCTGGGAGGTGAGCTAACAGTCCTCCTGCTACCAACACTGGGCGAATCTCAGTAAAGTCGTGGCTGGGACTCGAGTGAATATCCGCCGAATATCCAACCTTAAAAGAACTTCACCCCAGTTCGTTGAGTCGCCTGTTGCAGCCTTTGAATAGGACGAGGATTTCAGTGACTTGACAATAATAATCGATTTCAAGATAACTTAGGGTGTTGTGCTTTCACTATGTGCAACTTAAATTCATCATTTGCCAATGATATTAAAGCTACAAAAATCATGTCTTTTCTTCTTTGCTGCGGCAGCACTGAAAATCCAGCAGCAGATTGCATATAGGGGAAACACTGACACATCAGATAACCTTCTGCAGTGATTGCAGGCTCTTTGGTGGAGCTCTGCTTTGAATGAAGTTCCATCGTGACAAATGAATAGACTACTTGCAGAGTGACATGAAGACATGAATCGGAGGCATAAATAACGTTGACAGCGGTGGCCGCTCATTATGTTTACCAAAACCCGACCTTGCGCACTCCCATCCAGGTGATATTCATTGTCTTTTTACAGACGTGGCAATAAGCCTCTCGGCTGTTACCAACTACTGGCCTAAGCCAGTCTTTAAATCTCAAAGTCTTCTAACCAGAGGTCCGAAAAACATTTCCCCATGACTTTGTCAATAGTAGCGAACTTTTGGCACAAAGCCAGCCGTGTGCTATCCAGTTGGAGCATAGACCGAGGCGCTAATAGTTTTACCGCATCGCACACTGTCTGACGTCAAATCATCGATACCTCTCGGGTTCTACTCGCACATATAATTTATATAAATAAATTTGCGCGATTTTTAGGAGATAGGCCTGCACTTGCCACAAACAGAAAAAAAACTCATAGTTCGATATTGGTTCGAAAATGTATTACCTCGTCAGATGACGTTTATTACTTTTTAAATGGCCTTAATTTCTGCTAATTTCATTTACTACCTTTTGCAACCCCGCGGACCACCCTGTTTTATACAATTTAAGAACCACGTCAACAATGTTTCCTCCTGCATGTAGTTCTTCCTCCAACACTGTCCAGGGTTTTCCCTGCCATTATACGGCTTAAGCCGGACTTATGCTTCTGCGTCGCGGCCGTCGAAGCAGACCCCTACGCGGACCCTACGCCGTAGCCTGACGTGCACCTACAAAAAATCCTGACTACGCGTCACATCGACGCGTCGAGACGTGAACGGCAAGGACTGTGATTGGTCAGACAGACCACCTCCGCAAATGTCTTCTGCGTCGCCTGCGTTTCAACATTTGTAATAACAGCATTTGTTGTTCAATATCCACAAGCTCCATCTCCTAAAACACCCGCTCCATCTCAGTTGCCACTGTTTACTGTCCGGAAGAAAACCAAGGAATCCAATATGAACCCCCCGAAATCAAACAAAGACACAGCCACACCGGTGAATTGGCGGTGAATTGCAGAACAACGCGTTCCCTCGACGCAGAACTTCGAATGCTCAATGACGGCGTAGGGTCGACGACGTAGCTACGCCGTCGCCGCGACACAGAAGCATAAACCAGGCTTTAGGCGCGGCGCCCAAGCATTTTTGCCTCCCGCCTAAGAGAAAAAATTGAGCAGGTGAGCAAAAATAAATAAGAGCCGCATTGCGTCCCATTGATCTTTACACGTTGCCGGGTATTTCCAATAACGGATATTTCACCTTCTCTGTTTAAAAAAAACCCTGTTTACACCTATCTGTTTTCAGAAAAATTTTCGTTCACCCGGCGTGTGTGTGTCTGCGTCTGTGTGTGTGTGTGTGTGTGGCGGTGTGTGAGTGGGCGGGACGGAGAGAGGCGAGTGCGCGTGCCACAACGACACGGAGTGAAAAGCATTTAAGGGAGTACCAGAAAACGTCTGTCATCAGAATGCCACCAAGGAAGTCCTGGTGAGTAACATTAGCCAAGCTTACACTTAAGGCTGGGCAAATAACCGAAAATATACCGAAACCATCGGTTATGGTTATTACTTTCCCCTGCTACCTGCGTCTCTGACAGCAGCAGCTCCACCGCTGAGGAGAGGAACAGGCTGCTAACGTCAGCTACGGCTTGGTCCTTTCGATGGGGCACTACTATAGCTTTATTCCGCTTTACTGTTAGTTATAAAAAATGTAAATGCAATGTGAAATTTTAAAATATAAAAAGGCGTTGCTGCGTTAGTAAGTTTCTATAGCATGCTGTTACTTTAGCTAGCATAGCTGCGGTCGAGTGAGGTAGGGAGCTAGTGAAGTGAGGGAGCGTGACAGAAAGCATAGATTTGCCCGCACACCTCCACCCAAGTCTATAACTCCACATTAGACCTCTCAATCTGAAACAGTGATGTTTAAAACACAGCAGCAATATTATGATCTCTTAAAGGGCGATATGTCACACAGAAGCCGTTTATAGACAGATAGTTTATAGACAGAGCAGACGTGTGCACTAGATTTAGCAGACAACCTTCTGCCATCTGTAATCCTGATAACACCAAAACAATATACAATTAATAAACAACTAATGAACTGTTCACTGTCAAGTGCATGTAAATGTTACAGAATGTGTGTTTTTGTTCTTTCTTCAGTCAAAAACTCTGGAAGAGTCCATGAAGTGGCTGATAAGCCCAGATGCCATGGAGCTGTTCCCTCAACGGAGTCTGGCTGCTGCTATAGCACTCACTGCCCCAGTTTAGACTGCAGATGTGGAGAGGCTCTTCTCAGCCCTCAAGCTAGTAAGAAATTTTATATGAAAATATTATTATTCAAAGAAGGAAATTACACAAATTAAGATGCTGATTTTTAAGCTTAATCTCATTTTTAGGTGAAGACACCTCTGCAAAACAGAGCAAATAAAGGGTAAATTACAACTAAAGCAAATTGAGTCTGTTTTTTAGTTACCTATAGTAATGATAGTGGTCACAATTATGTGAAATTGCAGTTTTTGGTTAAAAAAAAAGCTTTTTAAAAAAATGTAAGGCCGAGGAACGCTAACTCAGCTGCCCACCCCCCTAAGACCTCTAAAAACCCAGGGAAAACCCTGCTGTCAATGATCAATTTTGTGCCATGTTCAATTTAATTAAAATTATTACTTCTTCATCAGCATTGTAAATATTACCAGCCACTTACTTCGCAGTACTTTCAATGTGAATCTTCATTATTGACCCACAACACTTACCGCTTGCCCATACACTGCTTCCGCCAGCTTTCCACTTGCATCAAGTCCTCCATGAACATATGAGGAATTCCTCCCATAAAACCTAAGTGGCACAAGAATATGATGGTTAATTAAACAGAGTATTACAAACACCCACACATTTTGACTGTAAAGCATAACATTTGGGTAATTACCTGTGCAGGAAATCTGGTGCCTTGTTTAAGAGTGTGTAATACTGCCTCACAAACTCCCGCCCTACAAGCAGGGGACTTGGCTTCTCCATCACCATTTCTTTGGTAAACAATATTAAGTGCTGGAGGAGAAGATAAACAAAGATTCAATTGTAAAGATGTATCTATAAGAAGGACTTAAGATACATAAATACACCAATAGTCAGGGGGCAATTTATCAATTAAGCTCAGCTAAAAAAAAACTGAAGAAAAAAGCAGTCCAACACTGCAGGTCTGCATTAACACCCTATTTCAGGAGGACTTTAAACTTTTTATTTACTTAAGTTTTTGCTCAAACATTTTCAAAGACTTCAGAGGTTATTATTAAACTTTAAGGTCACTGTGGAGGCTCTAGTTGTTGTTGCTGGTCAACTGTAATCATACAGAAATATGTTTCTAGCATTTCATTCAAACATTGTGTATTCCTGCTTTTTTTGCAGTATGGTCCACAAACTAACAACAGCCTTAAAAAAGACCAAAGCTGGACCCTGTTCAAAAACAGTTTAATCAAAATCTGAGCATTTTCACTTTCATAAAAGGTTGTATAACTTCTGTGTTAGGCTGCATTAATTTAGGTTAGACGTCCCTATTGAATTAGTAACTGCGTGTAGGACACACTGACTGAACTGTCTGAAGTCATGACATTTTAAGGAAGTCCACATTGGTACACATTAACCTATACTGTGCCTCAGGTAAACAACACAGATGTGTTTGAGCAGGAAGTACACAAAGTTCAATTTTGAATTCATCCGATGAGTCCTTTGGCAGGACAACGTTTCACTTTCTTTGTCTCTTGAGGCTAATGTTTTCTCTGACCCACATCAATCCTATTCAGGAGCACGACAGCTGACTGTTTAGCTAGCTGGCTAACACACAAGCTAACATGCAACTGCGCCATCACGTTCATCCAATGAGACAAAGAGGGAAACCGGCAGAAGATAAAAAAAGGAAGCGACTGGTGCAGGTGTTCAATTTGGGCAGCTGAGAAAACTAAGTTCACTACAATCAAATCCTTCCTTAAAAGTATAAACCACATACATATGTTACACACATCTGTACGTCCCTTTGTAGATAAGTGGCCTACTGTACGAGTTGGGCCTTTCATCTCCATGCTAACAACATTTTGCCAGTTCTCACATTTGTCGCAGGTTCATTAGCCATGTATCTTGACAGATCGAGTATTTGCATCATGTTTTCCCATTCCACCCATTTCGGGAGCACTCAACGACTATAGTTTCACCTACGTCAACATTAAATCTACACTGTAAAAAAACAAACAACAACAGAAGGAATATTAGCTGTAAACTACCGGCCTCTCCGCTGTCATCTTCAATGGCTAACGCTAGCCCGGCATACAGGAAAGCAACGCCAAGCTCGCGACATGGTCAGTTAGCTAGCTAACACTAGCTCTAGCTAACTTGTGGCGTCGTCGTTTTTCCTTCAGTCGGTGGTCATTTTAGCAATGTGCGGGAGGAGCATATTTCATGATAAAAACGGTGGTGTTTCGGTCAACACGGGAATGCGGACAGCTGTCATTATTTTACTTTGCTTTGAGTTCACACACAGAGCTCTCAAGCTGATACCAAACGAGGAAAACCATGAAGCCGACATAACGTTGAGCTAGTGATAGCCATTGTGGTGCACCAATAAAGTATGTCCATGTTTCCCCAATGGGGGTCCGAATTTGACAGCATCAACTACTATTGTACAATTGACTCAATCGCAATCGTTACACACTGCAGACAATAAATAACCTTTTTCAAACTTTAAAACAAATTATTCCCAACTTAGACTGTCGAACAGCATTCAATGAAACAAGTTCAGTGCTGTGCTAGCTCAAAGAAAACAAAGGGATCAGATTTGACTAATTTAGTCGATCGCATCTTTTTTGTGTGCATACAGAGCCAAAATAAGCTGTTTGTACAGTAGCGACACACAAGCTAGCAACTTTGAATGTTTACTGTCTGTCTATCGAGTTGTCGTGGTTTTCACTAGACAATGCGGCTAACGTTAGCTTGTCAGGCGTTAGATAGCTAACTTAGCTTGGAGGATGGCTAACTTACCTTATGAAAGACCTATCTATGTAGACAGAATTATTTGTAATAAATAACTACGAGTTACCGACTGCAAACTGTTCTGAAATACAAAGTATCCCAGGTGTGTTCTATAATATTCCCCACGCTCTACTATCTAATAGTTTATGATCTCTGCTGTACCAGAGATTGAAAATTTAAAGTGATAGCTTCTATTTATTGTTTTACCCCTGCAATCTGGGGCAGGGAACCCCCATCACAAAGAATCAGCCAATGGACTGTTTACACTAGGCAACATAAATTATGACGCAAAACAAATAACTCCGCCCCCTCAACTTTCTACTATTGCTGTCCTCAAACCATGGACTTGACTGGAACAGTGTTTGATGATGATCACTGGTCATGTTGTCATGCATAATACTTCTAATATTCTTCTCTGCCTTCTGATGCATGCATTACGATTTACACACGTTTGCATATTTAGTGAAATATCCCAGAAATTTTTTTTTGTAAACTCCTCCACCTTTAGTAAAATAAATCTGCTGATTTTACACATGCAGATACGTTCACTCGACATGAGGGGTTCTAGACAGATTGTAAAAATAGTTGCATAATGTCATAGTTGGAATAGACAATGTCTTCAGGGTTAACTCAGCCTACATTAGAGCCTCATAGTATGGGATTTGAAAGAAGTCCCATGAAAAAATTGTAACAGGTTTTGCTCACTGTGATCATTGCTCCTGTTCATAATGCATCTGTAATGTAAGCGATGGGGGACGAAATCTCTACAGTCCCTTCTCTAAGTAAAAAAGGTAGTAAAATATTTATTTGAAGTCGTTAAACATGAGCATTAGTCAAATTAAGTGGATAGCTTACAAAGTTACAGTCTTTTTAGTACCAAATTCATTTTTTTGTGTTTCCCTGGACAGTGTTCACTTACTGAGGTGCAGTGGAAGGACAGTAACTAAACAAAGGGAATTTTTGCCACTAACTCAGTCTGAAATACTACATAATCCTTTTATGTCATCATCTAATGAAAGCACATAGTGTGATTTGTGTTTTATTTAACTAACAAGTTTAAATGTTAATCAGCAGATTGAGTTTATTTTCAGTTCAAAATTAAAGCTCAAACAATGAGTTCCTTGGGGAGACTAATTCAAGTATAATGAAAAATATCTTGTGATGTGAACTTGTTAACCTTGTGTTGAATGTAAGGTATGAATGTCACTTACATGTGGTATGTGGTTTTGTGTGGGATTGTTGTCTATCAAGCTGTATTTGTCAAACACGGTCATCTCACCTCATAAATGACCATTGCATCAGTTTATCTTCCACCAGTCTCCCAGATCAGAAACAAAAGGGATACATCAGTCAAATAGTGAAATAAGACTGTCTATTATACTGTCTCTCAGAACAAGTATATATTAGCCTATAAGAGCTGCTTTCAAATCTCAAACAACTGACGAAAGCAATCCCAAATTTGTCACCTAAAACAAATGAACAGTTTTATAGATAGAACATTCAGGAGGCAGATTTCTGTAATATAACAATAATAATCATGTGAAACATCACTTATCCCCAAAGAAGGTCACAGTGATGTATCAGCTGTGCATCAAAACCTGCTGCCCCATCGTTCTGTTTGTCAGGTAAGAACTGTTGTGTCAAACAAGGACTGTGCTTTGATACAAATGTACATACATTCAACAATGGGGATGCATTCCTGGGTGTCAGTCCAACTTAAAAAATAATTGTTGATATTGAGCACCACCAAGTGGTCAAACAAGCTTTGTGTCTTATACTTTGGTGCAGACACACTGCCATCATTCTGATAACAGAAAAAAGGTATGATAACAAAAGCATAGGTCAGTTTATATATTTAACTGGTCCAATAAATCAAGAGTCAAATCTGGGAAAAATCCAATATGATCTGATAATTAAATTTACCTTGGCTAATGATGTAATTAGGCCTATATGTTTCCTATCAACAGGTTTTCTTTGATAACAATTCAAGTCAATTGGCAAGAGGGACATTTCAATTTTGAGGAAGGCTGAGTTTATGGAAATTTCACTTGGTTTAATAATACATAAATCCTTTTTCACAGGATTGATTACTTTCATTTTAAATATTGGCTTAAAATTACATCTGTATTACAATTCGTGTAACACTCTGTTACATTTGTCAGATATTTTTCTTATGTAAAACTAGAAATAGCACAGTGTAGAAACGCTCACTTACAAAAAAACCTTACTGCAATCAAATGTATTTTGTATTATTAAACTATATTTAAAGTACCAAAAGTACTCATTATGCAGAATGGCCCGTTTCGGAAATGGCTTAGTTACTGTGTATCCCACAACTGATTTTAAGCTATATTAGTAGAAGTAGAAGTATTGTATATTATTATCATCAATATTATTAGGTCTATTAGTGTTATTATCAATGTTGTGACAGTCTGATGGAAAAAGAGGATAGGCCAGCACTTTCATTTTGGAGATCAGATGCTTCCTTCAGATAGAAACCTCTGAACAGTTCAAACAGTTCCCTTTTAAAGGTGCAATATGTACAATTTGCCACCTGTTGAATTCATACAAATAGGGGGCAGCATATCGCCAGGGTAACCGCTAACTGCTGCTAAGTATGACTGCCGTTAGTTAGCAATGGCTCGTGTCCACATAGCGTTTTAGTTTTTTTTTTCCAATTCGTATTTTTGTCTCATGTTATGCACCCACATCCTTCTTGTTCTGGTGTCGAGATGTCAAATGAAAAACAAAGGGACAGAACAAGTAGTAAGCTGCAAAGGGGCAGTGTCTACCATAATGTCAAGATATTGTTGTCAGAGAGACAAGACGCACATGCAGCGCTTCATCCCACTGCTCCCGAGTGAGTACACCAATAGTGCTTAAATAAGTTAAGTGGACAACAGGCCCTTAGTTAGCTCGGTCAGCCATGCAGCTAGCAGCCTGGACTAGCTCGTTTAACATGCTAACTTCAGTGATATCTCTACAACACAACTCATTGACACATTTGATATGACGTCAAAACTAGAATTTTCTTCACATTCTGTTAATAATTTTAGTTAAATTATGAATGTTGTAATCTAAATTTCGTGCATATGGCACCTTTAACACGAGCTGTTTTGGAGTTTGGGTGAATATAAACTGCTTAGACACTTTCCACCACCACTGCTTGTTGCTTGTTGTCATAGCAACCGCTGACCCAAACATACAGACATTATGTAATGCTTACAACTACTCGTCCAAATAAATACTGTATTAAACTTTTTTTTTTAACAAATGAAAAGTTTATTGGCCTTTATAAACGCCTCAACAAGCTTACATTTTCCCCTTTCTTTAACGGATCTTTACAAATTAACAAAAACGATCCCAAACCAACCAGTGCAATCTTTAGAAGCTGTGAAGTCAAACCTATAGTTTAAGAAGTCATTTAAGAAAAAGTTGCCACAGTGGATAAATCGGTGAAGGAAAAACATTTTCTCCACATAAGTCTTTCCATCCTTCAGTGCGACGCCATGACTTCTAGTGTAATCTGAGTCCCGGACAGATGTGAATGGTAGGTTTTTTTGGGTGAACAGTTGCGAGAACAAGATGGCTGTCCTGGGGCAAGAAGAATATGCTTCTCGCTTCACATAAACACGGAATTTTTAATCGTCAATTAACGAAGACAGCTGCTTGGGTAACGACCCCAGTAGATTATTATGCAACAACTTTAAACGCTTTTAAAGGCATCGCTTTGTAACGACGGACATCTTTTTGAGGCGGACTTGAAGATCGCTTGATGTTTTCTGAAGGAAACTTTTCAGAGAAGAGTGAACTAACGGTGGCTGAGAGGAGCAGGGTAACGTTAACGCTTTTAGCGGCTCAAATGCGACGTTCATCTACCGTTTAACGTATTCTACGGTGTTTTAATACTTTCAATTATTTAGCTGACTAACTTTCCCAACCTGCTTTGTTTTGTAAGGCGCCTAACACTAGAGTATCTCCGTTATAAGTAACTTTTTTTTCAGATGCCTCGCTCCAGATAAAAAATAGCTAGCTAACTAACTGGACCATGAGTTCATCCCGAGTCAGACCGCAGCAGCTACCGCCGAGCCAAGCTGGCAGGCTGCCGCACAGACTAGACTCAAGCGAAGGGATAGAGATGGAGAACATCCAGCACCAGGACCTGGGTCTCGGGGGAGTCATAGGCACCCCGTCCCCTCCGTCCAGACAGGCGTGGAGTCGGGATAACCCGGGGTTCGAGCCTGAGGACGAGATCATGGAAGCCGACTGGCCTCCAGCGAGTCCCGGGAGGAGGTCGGTGTCCACGGCCTCCAGCAGCAGCTGCAGCAGCGGCCTGGGCAGCTACACCGGCGGGGGCAGCAGCACCCACATCCCCCGAGGAGGACTGTACCCGACCCCGACTGTGGATGCCCAGCAGCAGGACAGGCATGAGCACCGCAGCTGTCTGAAGCAGATCCTCCAGAAGATCAGAAGTCAGTCTCTCTCTTTATTCCTTGAAAACCTTTCAGGCCAACAGAGTGGAGTAGATGGTTTGTTAAAGGGGCACTATGTAGTTTTGGAGAGGAAAATTAAAACTCAGAATTGTAATATTTACAGTGTTGATGAGGCAATAAATTAAAACTCAGAATTATTTTATTTATTTTTTTACAGAACTGAATAAACAAGCTGTTCTTCCTTAGAGCTAAAAAGGTGGCAGGGTCTGCCAAATATAAACAAAATAAAGCAGTATGAACCTGTGTGGTTTATCAAGGTCAATTTGTTTATTCAGTCATTAAACAAAGTGAGTTTGTTTATTTAGTTTGTTCAGACATAAAAAAAAAAAAAATCAGCCAATGTAGTTTCTTCCCCAAAACTACATAGTGCACCTTTAATTATCTACTGATCAGTAACAGCATGATAATATATGAATTATTTGGTTTTAGGGTTGTAAAGTTTGTCAAGACTTTTGTCACCATACAATAAACCATCATTCTGATTTGTATTTTAGTTGTTTCACTGATTTAAATCCTGGTTTTGCCTGTATTATAACCCATCAAATGTAAAAAGGGGAACATCAAACAGAATTGAGAACTTTTATGCAACAAAGATATTTCTGGACCAGATTGAATTTGGCAGAACAAATTCCAGAAGAGAAAGATAAGAAAAAAAAAGAATCTGTCGATAAATTAAAAAATAAAATACTCTGTGAAATCAGGATAAGCTCTCTGAAGTAGACATATTTTATCAAATGGTGATCTGTGGTCTGATGATTATATATTTGTGCAGCCAATTCACTTTTTCCTTTTGACTGCAATATGTATGTTATCGTGTCTCTGCAGTTCTGTGGGGCACAGAGCTGATGGAGGACAGCGACAGCAGTCGAGAAAGGTACCTCAGGAACATACTGAGAGAGATGCTCACCTATATCGCATTCCTCATCACCCTTTGTATCTGTAAGTAAATGCTCAAAGATCCAGTAGAATGACATAATACACAGTTGTGCATCGCTCATCTGTAATAACTAGAGTTGTTGTCAGCCTCACTGTTGAGAAATAGACTTGATAGGAATTAGATTTCAGCAAAGGCATTTTTCATTACAATCTTGACTCATTTGCACTACCTGCACAACAAGTGAGTAACTACCATTTGGGAAAAGTGCTAGTTGAGCCTCATCGTGTGCTCCAAGCCCTGTTTCCACATAGCCCACTTTCCAGTCTTACATCAGTCCCAGTTCCATCCTGCATATTAATTCTAATCAGGTTTTTGGAGTAACTGTATGTAGTTTTCACACTGGAAATAGGACAAAATGAGAATTCAGTTGATTTTATTTTTTTTCTCTTGGTGAGGCTTAAATGTCACTGGTACTCCTAAAACAGTTTTATTGTTGTCAGTTGGCACCAAAACATCATCCTGTAAAGTACATGGTTTTCTCTGAGAGAAACTGCAATAAAGTATACTACAATGATTAATAGTACACAAACAATTCATTTATGAGCAAACTCACTCTCGGTTGGGTGTAAAGGACATTCTCAAAGCATGTACACCATCTTGTTTTCATATCTATGAAGTAAATGTTTGTGACCTGAAAGTGAGTCCTGGACTGAACCTGGTTGATCCAAGTGACTCAAAGAAAGCTCTTTTAATATGTGTCATCCGATTCACAGGCCTGGCCACCTTTTGTGTAGCTGAAAAGTTATTTTCCGAGCTCACTGTGTGTGCTTACTGGTTTTGGCAGATGATGATTTAATCTCTGACACTCAGCAGGCACAGATTTGATGGCCGCATTTTGGGATAGTAAACAAATTGGTTGAAATCCCACATGTAAAATGTGTGCAATGAGAAAACTAATGGTGAAGTTTTTCTACTCTCTTTCTGCTGCAATGAAAAATGCCAAACTGTGGTTAGGGTGGATCAGGAAATGACTTCCTGGCAGTCTGGATTAAGGCATATTCTGCCAGGCAGAGCCTGCCTATTAAAAGCAGTTTCCAGAGCTGCTCCCTGATGCATACTGAATACTACATATGTTAGTTATGCATATATTAAATTAAATTAAGTTTGATCTAATTTTAGTTTATGTTTTGTATTTGCAAGGTCATACTGCTTGTAAACACATTTATGCACACACAAACATCTACCCTGCATTAATTCTCCTGAGTGTCATTCAGTGTTTTAATCATGGCTTGCTGTGTGCTGAAATGACTTTAAATTGTGCTGTGCTCTGCAGTGACCTATGGGATGGTGAGTGCCAATATGTACTACTATACCAAAGTCATGTCTCAGCTTTTCCTGGACACACCACTGTCTCCAGGGGACCCGTCCACTTTCAGAAGCCTCTCAACCATGGAGGATTTCTGGAGGGTAAAATGCATTCATTTTATCATAAGACTACATCAAGATCAGTGTATTGCATGAAATATCACCAAAAGCTGTGAACAGAAGCTGAGCTGCAGACAATTTACATTTGTTGCGTGTTTTCCATAATAAACTTAACAAATCCAACTGGCATATGAAATTTAAAAATATCAATTGTCATCTGTTGTCTGGTCTATTCAACCTCTGTTGGACAAAATATGCAAGGATCGATTTGAAGTCTGTATAATTTGGCCTCATTACAGTTCACAGAGGGACCTTTTCTCAATGGCATGTACTGGGAGGTGTGGTACAACAACAAGAGCCTGCCAGAGAATCAGAGTCTCATCTACTACGAGAACCTCCTCCTCGGAGTGCCTCGGCTCCGGCAGGTCAAAGTCCGCAACGAGTCCTGTTCCGTCCACGAAGATCTGAGAGACGAGGTCCAGGACTGCTACAACATGTACACCCCAGCCAACGAGGACACCGCTCCCTTTGGCCCCAAGAATGGAACTGCGTACGTCCAAAATGGGACCACAGCTGTACCCTATGGTTTACACTAACAAATGTCTGCATCCTCAGTCTTTTCTTTCTGGTGTCTTTTAGGTGGGTGTATGCAACAGAGAGCGAGATGAACGGGACCAGTTATTGGGGTCAGGTGTCTAAATATGGAGGTGGAGGATACTACCAGGACCTGTCTCGTACGAAAGAAGGTTCAACGATCCAACTGCAGTCTCTCAAAGACCACCTGTGGCTGGACAGAGGCACCAGAGCCGTGTTCCTCGACTTCTCCGTCTACAACGGGAACATCAACCTCTTCTGCATCGCCAGGTAAGAATCATCAGACACAACAAAGCCTTTTACAAAGTAGCCAAGTGCAATGACTAATGCATTTTCATGACTCATTTTCATGAGAACGTATAGATGTATTGACTTCAAAATATAAGGAATACAATCATGACAGAGCAATGATATTTGGAAGGGATGAAATGCGACAAAACATGTTTGAATAGACCTAATATGTTCCTCAAGTAGGCACCTACGTAACTTCGGTTTATCCTGCGCTACCAACAAAACAAACAAAACTACAACATGATGGTTTTTACTTATTCAGGTAAACAATACTAAATGTAAAAATATTACATTTATGACAGTATTAAACAAAGAAAAGGCATAAATCCCCTCATTTAAGAATCAGGAAGTAAATTCGTGTGATTTGTTTCATAGCTAAATTATAGGCATGGTGTGAAGAATTTGGGGGGAGCTATTGGCAGAAACCAAATATGATATCCATAATCATGTTTTCATTTGTGTAATCACCTGAAACTAAGACTCATTGTGTTTCTGTTGCCTTAGAATAAGCCTTTAATCTTAACAGAGCGAAGACTGCTCTTTCACGTCCATCGTGTTGCACCGCCATGTTTCTACAGTAGCCCAGAATGGACAAACCAAACACTGGGTCCATAGAGGGACTTTCTGTGGCCACCATGGGTTCTGATACATGTGTGAAAGGGTGATGTGTGTGGTATTCAGTTGGTTGCAATCTGCAGCCGCGACCTAGATGCCACTAAGTCCTGCTCATGATGAATTAAGAATTGATCAACTAATCAGTTAATCTTGAAACTCCTACTTGTACCTACAGTTGTACGAATGCCACCTGTTAACCCTATTTGGTGCGTCTGTCAGGTTGTTGGTGGAGTTCCCTGCTACCGGTGGGGTGGTGACCTCCTGGCAGTTTCAGACAGTGCGCCTCATACGGTATGTGTCCAGCTGGGACTACTTTGTGGGTCTGTGTGAGGTGGCATTCTGCCTCTTCATCCTGTACTACGTGGTGGAGGAGGTGCTGGAGATCCGCATCCACCGGCTGCATTACTTCAAGTGCCTGTGGAACTGTCTTGATATTCTCATTCTTGTGGTGAGTATCAGAGTTGTGGTTTGGATTTCTTTTTAGGAATCGTTTTTTTTAACAAGTTTGACTGATTTTGTTGTTTGCTCTCTCTGCTTGTTTCTCAGCTGAGTGTCGTTGCTATTATCATGAACGTAACCAGAACAGCCATGGTTGGAAATCTTCTCAAAGGCCTGTTGGAGAACCACAATGCTCACCCCAGCTTCGAGTCTTTGGCCAACCTGCAGGTCCAGTTCAACAACGTGGCTGCGATCATCATCTTTTTTTCCTGGGTCAAGGTATACATTTTTTTCCCTTTTGGTTCATGGTCTTTCCAAAACTACCACAGAGGATGTAATATTTAAGATTATTTCTCTCGTCCCCTCAGCTTTTTAAGTTCATCAACTTCAATAAGACCATGAGTCAGCTCTCCAGCACTATGTCTCGCTGTGCCAAGGACCTTGTGGGTTTTGCCATCATGTTTTTCATCATCTTCCTGGCTTACGCTCAGCTAGCCTATTTGGTGTTTGGAACCCAGGTCAACGATTTCAGCACTTTCCAGGCCAGCATGTGAGAACATTCAAACTAAAGTCTCTCTCTCTCTAACAACCGATGTTTCCTGTTGATCAAATGCTGAAATGTGTCGCTCTTTGTGTAGTTTCACGCAGTTCCGTATCATTCTGGGAGACTTTGAGTTCTCAGAAATAGAGGAGGCGAATCCAGTGCTCGGACCCGTCTACTTTACAACCTTTGTTTTCTTCATTTTCTTTATCCTCATGGTGAGTTGGTAGTCACAGATGTTGTGTTGAAGTTTGGTCACATTGTTAACAGATGCCCCTCACTAACACCAGAATACCTTTTCTCTGTCTGTGAAGAACATGTTCCTGGCCATCATCAATGACACGTACTCTGAGGTGAAGGCTGACATGTCCCAGCAGAGGTCTGAGATGGAAATGACTGACCTCATTAAGAAGGTATTGAACTTCATCCGTCATTCATTTCGTCCAAACAGATTTTCAATTAAATCGACATGAGCCACCATGGCAATAATGACAGAACCGAGTCAGAGTGTACGCCTGGAAGTGATATTTTTTCCCAGATATCGCAATATCTGTGTGTGGTTGGATCTTCTTAGAGAAACAGATATTTGAAAAATGTCATTAGAAAATATATTAGAAAAGAAAAAGAATATTGGAAAAGCTTTCTCGCTCTTAGGGTTGTAACAAAGCCTTGATGAAGCTGAGACTGAAGAAGACGGCAGTAGACGACATCTCCGACAGTCTGCGTCAGGCCGGTGGCAAACTTAACTTTGACGAACTCCGCCAGGATCTGAAAGGGTGAACGAAACCTTAAAGCTACAACTATTCTTATGTTTTTTCAATGTTCACTGTTTTGTAACCTTAACCATACCCATGTCTAATGTATTATGTACTGAGTGTGTTTCCTTTTTTCCTTTGTCTTTGTTCAGAAAGGGCCACACAGATGCAGAGATTCAGGCCATCTTTGCAAAGTACGATCAGGATGGTGATCCGGATCTGACGGAGCATGAACACCAGCAAATGAGAGACGACCTGGAGAAAGAGAGAGTGAGTGACGATGCCATCTGCTTCTTAAATTTGTTGAAGAAACAAAAGTTGAAAAAAACAAACCGCAGCACACGCTGTATTTATGTGGGAGTGTCCACCGAGCCAAAGCAGCTGCAGATGCTCAGTGTGTTTCTGCTCGTATGCTAGGAGGACTTGGATCTGGAACGCAATTCGCTGACTAGACCCAACAGTGGGCGGAGCTTCCCTCGCACCCAGGACGACTCGGAGGAAGACGATGACGAGGACAGTGGCCACAGCTCTCGACGTCGCGGCAGCAGCTCAGGGGGCGTCTCCTACGAAGAGTTTCAAGTGTATGGAGCTTTTATTGTTTTTATTCTGCAGCTTACATGCAGGTTCACTAGTGAGGGCCATAATCAAAAAATACACTTACGTTTTGACTGAAATCTATATATTAGTAAATGAATTATCAGTCAATAATAAGGCCACTAACGCTGTCTGTTTCTCAGGCTGGTGAGACGTGTGGACAGGATGGAGCACTCTATCGGCAGCATAGTGTCCAAGATCGACGCCGTGATCGTGAAGCTGGAAGGCATGGAGAGAGCGAAACTCAAGAGGAGGGACGTGCTGGGCCGGCTGCTGGACGGAGTCATGGAGGTGAGATGAAGTGAATGCACAGGCAGGGTGTTTACATGCAATTTACAAGCAGCGAGAGTGGATGCTTACATCATCATCGTGGACAGTCCTTTTGTCAGTGATTTGGCAACAGCTTGTTTCTGCTGCCCTCAAGTGGCCAAACAAAGCATGTTATTGCAGATGAAAGTAATTTGGTTACAGCCGACCTTCTGCAATAATCTGACTTCTTAAACGTTTTACAGAAAAAAAAGAAAAATCATTTAAAAATCATATATATTTATAATAATCTTTCATAATTATAGAATACAGAAATAGTTTTCCAAAATCAGCTTTTACATGCACGTGTGATAGACTTCAGGTAGGGGAAGTATCACTGGGACAGCAGAGTGGCATGACGAAATGAGAGGAGCTTATGCTTTGTGGCGCTCCTTTTGATACAGAATTAACGCTAGGGTTGGTATTTCATTTTAGAGGCACTTTTTCATATATTTTGAGAAAATCTCTTACAATCCCAACATCGATCGATAAGTCAAATTCTCTGACAAAAGAAAAAATCTCTTAATTAAATGACTGATGGGCTCATCAATCATTTAATTCGTACACATTAGAATAAAAAATCCAGGACATTTTATACCACTAATACAACTGAAACACACTTATAAAACTGAAATTAATGAGCCATACTTTAATGATATAGTTGGTGGTTGGGGACAAATGTGAATACTGTCCTGCTGTATGTTCTCTACATGCATATTTACAGTAGCCAGGTGACCACAGCGCACGTTGTCAGATATCCTGTGTATCCTGGTTTCTTAAGTGCCTGTAAACATACTGTACAAGTTAATCTGTTGTTGTCTGTCAGGATGAGCGTCTGGGACGGGACACAGACGCCCACAGGGAGCAGATGGAGAGGCTGGTGAGGGAGGAACTGGAGCGCTGGGAGTCCGACGATATGGTCTCGCAGGTCAGCCACCCACAGCTGGCCACTCCTGTCGGCCCCCGGCCCCGTCCATCCTCTTCCATGTCCGCCGACGGCCTCGACACAAGCACAAACGGGGGCAGCCATGTATGAGGACTTGGCCCGGTGAAGAATATTCCACTCTGGCAAGAAAAACTCTGTACTTAAGATTTCCCAGCAGCGGTACGAGTAAATGAAGAGGTGGGACCATTTCTGCAGATCAAAAATGAGATGTCTTATTGAAGCTATTGATGAGGTATTACAAAGGAAGTGACAGAATCAAACCCACTCCACCTTAAATAAATGCACTGAAAGTGAGTGAGGCTCTTGAGAGAGACGTCTAAAAGTATTCACTAAACTCTTTTATCAAGTATTTCTTTAACAGGATGATGAATGGAAGCAAAAAATGTGTGAAAGAGGTCAAAGAATGATGAAGGATTTACATAATACAGTATTACAGTATACAGCAGCCTTCAGCGTACTCAGCTGTACTCAGCTGTACACAGCGTATGATTTAAGTGTTACATGAGAAACGTGCTCCACCTGCTTTTGATCACTGTACACACACAGCATTTATTTAGCATTTACACAAATACCAAAAAGGGCGTTTCTCTGGCTGTTAATTTTGCTGATTTTTTTTTTTTTTCATCATTTTAATACACAGTAGGTACAAAGTGTGGCACTTTTCTGTCATATTTACTCATCTTCTGTACGTCAATGAAGCTTCAAATTAGGTAGCTTATTATCATTTTATGATACATATTGTAACTTAAAACAAACTTCGATTTGGAGTGCATCTGTTCATGGGAAACCCATGCATTTATTATGTTTTTTTTTCCCTGTGCCTTACTTTTTTTTTTTTTACAATCTATTTCTTTTTTTAATCTGTTATGATAAAATAAAGTGTTATTAAAATATACGTTTGTTTCCTTTTGTTTTGTTTTTCTCTGGTCTGGATGATTCAATTTAAGCAACAAGAAACTTTAACTTCATAAACATTTTAACATTATTACTTTACAAATTTAACATATTAAAGATGACAGATTCCAAAGTAGTCATTTTTCTTGGTTTGTCTCACACAGAACTGTAGATTATCAGTCAGCTGCACTTTATTGAATGTATATACGCCGTTTGATCTTATTAGGATTGCATCTCCTTCCTTTCTTATCTTGTAGTCGTAAGAAGATATAAAGCCTTGTGAAATGTAATTTCTTATTTTTGTATTATTATTTCTTAACTTAAATTTTAATTAGTTAAATTTGAAATCATAAGGAAGTTACATACCTGTAAAATAAAGCACTGCCATGTCATCTTGTCATATTTCATCTCAACAGAATTACTATATTTTTTACATCAAAAATAACAAGACTAACACCAAGGTTAGATGGAAATGTTTATAGATGGTCTCACAAAAAACTGCATCCGAGTATAAATGTGTGCATCATAATCTTCTTTTGAACAACAGAAAAAGTGAACGTGTACTTACTGTCTACGTGGTAAAACTCTACAGCATCTACAATACAAATAATCAGTGCTGAGTTTAAACAAAAGAAACGTTCTGGAAATTGTGCATAAGCTAACCAAGACTTCTGAATTACAAAAGTACTGAAAAGAGGCATAGTCTGATTTTAAAATAGTACAACAATGTATATTCATAAATAAAATCTCTGAAATATAAACCTGTGAGAGACACAGCACACATTCATCCATATCACTGTCGTCGTGTAAAAGTCTTTTAACATTGGCTTCTTAAACAACTACAACAATGTGAAAAATAAAAAAAGCTGACATTGTCATATAAGCTCCTAAAAAACATATGGTCTTAAACTGAAGTTTACTTTCAGGGTTGTATTTTAACTACACTGAATATCAAGGTATTTCAAGAACCACAGACACACTCAAAGATATAGTTTGACATTTGGGAAAATGTGGTCATTCACCCAGGTGAGAAGAACGATACTCTCACATCTATACTTAGAAGCTGCCCTAGTCAATAATTTTCATATAAACAACGAATCAAATTAGGACCAACTAACTGCTTTGGTTTGACATCATGCAACTTCACTGTTTTAGTTCACTGTTACTGCTCTCATGCAGTCATTTTTTGGCATAGAAGGCAGCTTACATTGGCAAAAAAAAGCTCTACAACCTAACTTTGCTACCTACTAAGCACTAAGGGTGACATTTTTGACTTTGTTGAATTCAAACATTTACTGGCCTGGTTCCTTGAAAAACAAATAAAGAACAACAAATCGCACTTTTAAGTGAATTTCTTGATGAAGCGGAGTTTCAGATAGGCGATGACGAGGAACATGAGTGTCATAATGGTCAAAGCCACATGATTCTCCCACAGTCCCCAGGTGGTGTACTCTATTCCAAGGTAGTCCAGATACTGCTCTCCTGTGCATCTGAAACAACACATGTCACAACTGGTCACTGATAGGAATTAAATATCAATATTTGAGATGATTTTCCGTTCATAAATGTTCTAGTGTCAGCTGGAATTATGCTTATGAATGCAGAAAGGCCTGGTGGTCCTTATTTTGCTGGAAATGTCCTCACTTGTTTCAGGGGAACAGATCACAGAGTTATTATATCACAGTGCATATATATAAAGTGTGCAGGTCTACTCACGTCAGGCCAACTGTGCTCACACTGCAGTTGGTCGTTGAAAGCCGACACGTTGGTGTTGCGGATCACGGCCTCCTCGCAGAACTTCAAACCCACGAACTCATTGATCTTCAAGGCCTGAACATAGACAGCATAGTCCATCAAAGCCGAGCAGATCAAAGTGAATGAAGTACATTAGACCGAAGGCTGATCTGTGGTGATCAATGGAGGAATGCAGACTGACTCCTCTGAGAGTGGACGTCCTAAATTGTCTTAGGAACATGAAATGACAACATTTTACCCGCCGACCTCGCTAACGAACTTCCTATTTATTTTGACTTACCGCGAGCCCGTAGCGAGGAATGCTGAAGTACTTCAGCCAAGCCAGCCAGTCCATGATGCTCGGCAGGTTCACCAGCAGACCAGAGAAAATCTAAAAACACAAACTGAAGCTGTAAGATTTTTTTTTCACAGCCAACATTTTGACTTTTATTAATATTAAATGTGGCTGCACTGACACATTTAAAAAAAAAAAAAGCCTGAATTAATGTTATATGTGTCACCTGTGATTTTCTGTCTTGTATCATATTGTCTGTATTATTTTGTTCACTGCATTTGATGAGGGATTGTGTTTGGATGACCAGCAAAGAGATCTGTTTTTTCGCAACAGCACCTGATTATACGTTCACTTCATTACATGAAAAAGTTCAGCGACCATCATAATAATAACTCGAAAATGTTCCTTTTTTGTTTTACTGAAAAGCTAAAATGTGATTTTTGTTCCAAAAAAAGGTCTGCTGTCAAAAAGGCTGATGAGCCACGAAGGGCGAAGTGACACGAAGTGTCTACTGAAAAACTCGATAACAGCACTCTAACACATCATTTGTTTGACAAATTAAATAGAATCCTGTTAAAATAAGTAGTACTAGTACACTAGATGTCAATAAGCAATGAGTGGTGTATATACAGTATGTATTTGAAACACATTTATGTGCATCTCTGTGTTTTTCTGTGTCGCTGTGTCTCTCACCATCATGAAGACGAAGGTGATGGTCATGAAGATGTTGGCGAGAGCCACGACGCTCTGGTCAGCTGAGATGGCCATGGTCATGGCTGTGGCTGTGTAGGCCACCAAAGTCACCGTCAGCGTGAAGAGGAAAAAGGCTTCTGCTGTGGATTTGAGCCCTGAGAGGACACGCGCACACACACACACACACACACACACACACACACACACACACACACACACACACACAACCACACACACACACACACACACACACACACACACACACACACACACACACACACACACACACACACACACATTATGCCATTGAGGCTAAATACTGATCTGCATCTAGATTCAGTTATATATCTGTTGCTCAAAGACGGAAACTTTGAGTATTCCACAAATCCATTAGTTCATAGATGTGTTAGTCTTACCAATCATAAAGTAGACGATACAGCTGAAGATGACGGAGGTGATGGTGCGCAGAGTGATGTCAGACAGGATCTTGGAGAGGAAGTAGACTGACACTCTGTAGTAGCCGCTGATGTACTCGTGCCTGTCACAAGAAAACCCAAACAGAAATCAAACTCCAGTCCTACCACCCACTCAGTCCAGAGTTATGGCAGCTTGTCGATTCCCCTCCAACCTCCAGACAGATTACATACACAAAGAGTTTCCTCTCGATGATGAAGAGCTCAGCTGCAGACACAGTGCTGAAACACTGGTTGGTTGTGATGAAGAAGAGGGCACCCATCCTATAGGAAGAACAAAAACAGGAGAATACATTTTTATTGTTTATTATAAATATTGTTTGGGCAGAAAAACATCGGAACCACCTGGCAGCACTGTCCACAGTGTTTTCTTGCCAGTTTCCATCCCTTGATCTCCAAACACACCTACACACCTCCTCCTAATGCCTAGTATATAAGACATACATATATATATATCAATATCTATCTATCTATCTATCTATCTATCTATCTATCTATCTATCTATCTATCTATCTATCTATATATATATATTTATATATATATATATATATATATATATATATATATATATATACCTGCCCTCATTCTCATGCCTGTGCAGGAAATATGAAGCCTCAGCCAACAGACTGTTAGCTTAGCTTAGTTTAACTTGGCTGGAAGCAGGGGGAAACAGCTAGCCTGGCTCTGGAAAAAAAGTAATAAAATCTGCATACCAGCTCCGCTAAAGCTCGCCGATTAACACGTAATATCTTGTTTGTTTGTGTATAGGAACAACACATTTCTTAACTTGGGCTCTTGTGATCAAAATGCAGGACAGTGACTTCAAAATTCTGCTTACAGTTTTAAAGACACAGGAGGAGAAGTTTCATAAAATCCAAATACTCAATAGTTTACATGATCCTCAAAATTGTACTTTAACTTGAAGGAAAGGCTGTGTAAATGCCTTGAATTTCGGCAGCATCTGATGTCTGGCATCTAGAGTTCACCTCAAACAGTCAACACTGTGTGGATTATGGTTCTGAATGTGGTGTGGTCTATATATGCATACAGGGACTTAAAAGGCGACTGACTGAGCACACTGTTGTCTGACTGCCATACTGACTATGCATTGACCATGAATATAATGACATTAGGGACCCTTGTATTCCACTGAACCATGCACAGAAGTGAAGAGGGAGACCATTTAGATTTCTGATGTGCTTCACTGGGCTTGTGAGTACCAGGTTGTGCCCAATGAAATATGGTAAGAGGATTATCCTCGCAGAAATCGCTCCACTTTTCACACCTCTTTGTGTGGGTGACTTAAACACCTCAAGATTTATTAGAAAACATTTCACAACAATTAATACACCCACGTTTCATAGCAACATAATATTCTAGATTAACAGAAACAACCTAAATATCATCAATATTTTGTACATTATCACAGGTGTAAAGATTATAATAGCACGCGCAAACTTTAGAGTAGAATTATAAATGTCCTGTTGATGCTACACTGCCAGTGGTACATTTATTTATTCATCTGACAGAGTTTAAGTATATTGAGCCATGGAAAAAAACACTCAAATCGGTTCACTGTAGAATGATCTCACAAATTCCCAGAAAAAACACAGCAGACAAGACCTCATCGTCTTCTGGTAGCTGTGTCCCTCTGTGTACATCAAATATATTAGAGGGGCCACAGCTACAGTTGCTGCTGTTAAAAACAGAGGATTTTTGAGGACATACTGTGTGCAGGGTGTGTTTCAGCAGCTCTCTCACCTGTTCTGGATGCCACTCTGATCGTCTTTCACCCCGTAGAAAATGGCTCCTACGATGAGGGCGAGGAAGATGTTGACCCCCAGCTGCACAGAGAAAAAACAGTGAAAGCCATCCAGAAAGTCCTGCAAACTTTGCAAACAACAGCATGCAAGTTAGTTTTTTTTCGTACTTTCTTTTACTTTGATTGTTAGGATTTGCATGAGGACCCCTATAAAGAACACAAGCCGCAACATGTTGGTCTGAATAATCCTTCTGTCCAGTTTTTCTGGATTTTTGACCCTTTACTTCCTTCATGCATCGTGCTGGTGGTCGAGGAGGTGCCAGAAAGCCCACCCCACCCAGATAACTCGTGATTATTTTCATTAATTGATTAATTTCACAAATAATAATTAATTTAGTCATAAAATGTAAAGAAAACGCACAAATCACAATTCCACAGTCCACAGTAAAGTATTCCCTAAGGCTTCTTTTGTCCAACCAACAGCCCAAAACCAAAAGACTCTTCATTTAGTATCATGCATGACAAAGAACGTCAGCGGTTCCTTACGTTTAAGAGGGTAGAACCAGCAAATGTTGATATTTTAGCTTTAAAAAATAACTGAAAGGATTAATCAAGTAATCTATGCAGCTGTATTAACAACATACTAATTATCTTTTTGTCTTTATGACAAAGGAAGGTTTAACTCCGTGGCTACTCGGAGAAAAAATCGTCGGTGCAGTAATTCAGAACCGCAGCTCCTCTAATTGTGAACTATCACAAATTCTTTTGAAAAAATGGAAATAAGACTTAAGCAGTGTCCTCTTTGACGAAGAATAGTCAGTGTCTCTGGGGATCAGGGGGTCAAGTGGACGGCGGCCTATTCGATAGAACAACCAGAACTGGTGGTGGGGGAAGATGACAGAAAAGAGTGAGAATAGTGAAAGCGACACAAGTTTTAATCCTAACAATTTACAGATTATGACAGGACTAAGCGGTTCCCAGGGTGAAGGGATAAGCTAATACGGTTGAGCCTTTTTCACCTCATTCCCCGCGGCCCCTCATGTGAAAGCGGGGCAGTGGAGTGATAGGTCATGATGCCATCATGTGATGAGTCCCAACCATGGCCAAGGGGCTTTGGCCAGATATGATATCAGTTCAGATCCTGGCCCGAAGAGGCAAGAGTGGGGTCACAACAGTCACCAAAGCCGATTACGGCGCCCACGCCACCTAGAGCCCCTCTTGTAGGATTATTTTGACTTATTTAGGGCCAATTAGCTGTTAATAATTCTTAAAGTGAGGAGACTTCTGACGGCATTTTGCAGCCATGGGGTGACTAATGAGGGCATTAAGTCTTGACCTCTCCAGAGTGCTGTCTATGAATCCTGATCATGGTGATAACAGCAGTAACACTGAGTATTTTCTTCTCTTTCCACTCTTTGAAGTGCTTGAACAAAGCGAAGTGGATATTGGCACAACATCATGTTTAAACCCTTAAGTCTAAAACCAGATATCTTTATTAGATATCTGTCAGAGACGTCGATCTGCAGCTTAGACTTGAGTCACAAAACGACAACCAAAACAGTTAAACACACGCTCTGTCATCTGCAGCAAAAAATGTTAGAAGCGGAAGTCAAGAGACGGCTTTAAGTTTAAGTTTCACGATGAGTTCTCCATTTTAAGTGAGCGCGAGTACTGAAGATGTATTTACCTGGGCCACGGACGTTTGCGGGTTCAACATGAGGTTCTGGAAGGTTCGTTTAAGCACCCAACGTAGCTGGTGGAAGAAGGAGCTGTTGTATGTGATGGTGCGGGATTTTGGACACAAGATACACTCCTTCTCCTGGACGATGCGGTCCAGCTCCGCTCTTGTGTCACTGGAGTAGCTGCTGTTCCTGTACTCCTCCACCAGACGCCCCTCGATGCTCTGCCTGGAGCTGCTGACGTCCTCGAAGTCCGAATCTAGCCACACGCAAAGGAGAATAATGATTGATTTGAGTATTGGATTACAATAGACACCAATGATCCCTTTACCATAAAAATCTGTAATTTTCTTATGATATAAGATTTGAATAAACCTTTGAACAGTATTTTTTATTGTTCTGTTTTAATCCTTTTTATTCAATTGAATTTATTTATTTATGTATTCTTAATATTACATATTTACATCTTGTCTGAATGCCTTTGATGTCTTATGTATATATGTACTTAATTACTTTGTCGAATTGTGCTACACAAAATGACCTTCTCTTGATATTAGAAACAAATGTGAGGGACTTAAAAATACTTTCTGAGGGAGTAAAGAAAGGCTTAGAAAAAATTGTGCTACCTTTAAAGGCCCCTCTCTGTCTACATGACTGACTGGCTGAACCTGACTTTTATCCCGCGTTCCACATGATAATATCCTTCAAAAACGTCTTGAAGATCACAACAATACCTTCAGCTTCATACAGTAAGATCCAGGGACATTAGACATGATTCGAGTGGCGCGTTGAAATAAATGCCGTTACCTTCAGACCCGTGCACTTTGGTCATGGTTGTGGTGGTGAAGTCTCCGTTAATGACATCCAGAAAGAAATCAGCTGGGTTGTTGTGGGGCTCGCAGGGGTATCCTGGAACGCAGGTCACAAGGATCCATGTTTAAAATGTCCAGTGTTGCATTAAGACACCACTTTATAAGAATACGTCTGTACAACCACACACATTAATGTGTAGGTGCCACCATTAAAACATCAGGAACAATATAAACATGTCTTGTGGTGATAATAAATTTCCACATAGTCACCAATGTTGGCGAAGTAGTCCAAAGCGTTTGGCGCCGGTCCGTGGTACACCATTTTACCATTAACCAGCAGAGTCAGCGTGTCAAACAGTCTGTAGATCGAGTATCGTGGTTGGTGGATGGACATAATTATGGTTCTTCCGTGACCAGCCATTCTGAAAAGACACACAGTTAAAGAGGTATTTATATATAAAAGAGAATATAAATTATGATGCAAAAATAAATGTGGTGCAACAAGATTTTAATCAAATTCAAATTATAAAGCGATTATTTGGGTTCACAGTCAGTTTTATTGTAGTATTTTATTATAATAAATTCATTATAAAAAAGAGGATATTCAATGTTTTCATATGTGATTTTAGTTATTCATTTATAATAATCAAACACTGTAATATTTAAAAATAATTCCTGTGACACACACTGTTATAGAGGTTTTTATTATATAACGCTTGCTCTTTATTAAATTTTTTGACAAATACACCAATAATAAACTAATGTTGTATTTTAATTAAAATTACATTTAATAACAGGTGCTGCAATCTGGGAATGGATTTAGTCCAAAGTGGCAGTGTAAAATTTCATAAACTATAAATGATACTGACACATTCTGCTATAATCTAAGCCTGATGTTTGCTAAGACTATTTTATCTTAAAACGCATGTCCAAATAAAACAGTGAAACCCAGAATCCCAGAAAAATGCTGTTTCTACAATGAACTTTACAGACTGGGACATAATTCAGGTGACACTGTAGTAAAGTGACATTCATGTACATATAATTTACTAACTGAGAAGGAACCGGGTTTTCAATGTTAAATAAGTATAAGGAGTAAAGGAAAGCTGAGCACCAGGTACAGGTGTAGTTCTGAAGCACAGACAAAGACCGATCTCTGAATATAATCCATAATAATATCATCTTTAATACCTTTTCAGTAACAGCAGGACAGAGTTGGCGGTGCTGGCATCCAGTCCTGTGGTCGGCTCATCCAGAAAGAGAACAGGAGGATCAATAATCAGCTCCATGCCGATGTTTGTCCTCTTCCTCTCTCCTCCAGAGATCCCCCGGGTCATCTGTGTGCCCACCTGTCGAAAACACGAGGACCCACAACATCAACCTGAGCAGACTGGACCATGAGGTTAGAAAAGCATACTGCGTGTGTTTACTTCTTTACCTTGGAGTCAGCCACCTTGGTGAGACCCAGTTCTTTAATAAGGTGATTGACCCGAGCCTCCTTCTCACTCTGAGGCACCGAGCAGGGCAGCCGCAGTGCTGCAGAAAAACGCAGATTCTCCCGGACAGTCAGGGTGCCCATGACCACGTCTTCCTGAGGACGGAGACGAGAGCCTTGAGGTCAAAGGTCAGAGACATAGAAGATCCTTTGTTTTGTAGTTCTGCTTTGTTGCATTTTCTGTAAATTTACATTTCTACAGACCTGTAACGCAGGGAATTGTTTACCTAGTAGTGTTGCTCGGTATTTAAAGCCGCTATAATTCATATTTTTATATTAAAAAGAAGTCAAATTGCTACTGCCCAATCCTATGTCCACACTCATGGATGCATGGTCATTGAGGCGCGTTCCCTGAAGGCTCACAAGTGCTGAGGGTTGTCCTACTGTCAAATCGTCGGGTGAAGGAGGCTTCTCTCACAGACATTTTTGGAAGTTACACTTCTGAAGACTTTGCCTGGGGGAATTACCCACAGCACGCCGTTGTGACAATAAACAGGGGTTACCAGTGGAAGCCCCAAAAAATCCAATAATCCAAATGAAGGCGCTCTTAAATACAACCACCCTACAGCTGATTCTCTACCTAAATCACTCAGTTTATGTAACAACAAAAAATTTAATTTAACAAGCTTTTAAGGCATCATGAAACTGTTTTTCCCTGAAACCTGGGTTTATATTTTTTCATTGTTATTTTCATGTATCTTTTATTTTCAAAATGTAAAATAAAGAGACCCAAACCCACAATGTACTGTGATAAAATGTCGTAAAGTGACCCCCCCCCATTCCTATTTATACCATTTCAGCCCTCATGAACGTAGGATGTCAACAAAGTCTTGGAGGAAGACATTTAGGGTTAAACATAATAACATTATAATAATAGTTATATACTGTAAAGGGGTCACTTGTAGTGGTTGTAGAATTATCACCCAACTCAAGTTCTTCTCAGCTTTAAAGTGCTTTTCAGTGTCTTTCAGGTCATTTTAGGGAGTTTTACTGCCTGCAACAATACTGTTTTGGTGCAGTCTCCCCGCTCTCATCTGACTTGTTTTACAGCAGACAGAAAGTCTGGAGGAGTATAAAAGGAGTATTTAGCAGCTGAAGAACCAGATATTCGTCTCAGGAATTTGGCTAAACCGGTGAGTGAAAACAAGCCTGCAAATTTATATATAATGTTACTGGACGTGTAGCTGTTTGCCATATCATCTTACTAAAAGGTAATAAATGTGACCATACTGTGTTTCCATGCAGTTTTAAGTAATCAATACAACACACCTGAACTACATAGCCAGAGAGGCACTTGAAGTTCGGAGGCTGTGGCGCTCTGTCGATGAGGACTTCTCCTGAGAGACCTGTAGGATCCTTTCTGGCAGCCAAAATATCCAAGAACCTTTCAACGACAACAACAAGAACAACGATTGAATATATCTACAACAAATAAAGAAGACTTTTTTTTTTTTTACTATATTTCTTCTCTGGTATCAAGTTAGTGATACTCACGAAGATTTTCCACTTCCAGTAGGTCCGAGAATAGCGTTGAGACCGGGTCTCATAATCCCACTGCAAGACAACAACACAGAGCTTTCTGTAACCAATTTAACATGGATAAATTCATTTAAAGGCAAAAATGAGGACACATGCAACTTTTCTGCATTTGTTTTTAAGATTACAAATGTCAGCCGTGTGAGAGAAAGTGGATTACTGTGACTCCTAGACATGTGATTTAACTTAGTAGCACATATCATTTACCTCATGACACTACATTCAGTTTCTCCCCATAATCCCAAATAAAATGATGATCATGAAAGGATTTTGCAGCTCATCCGCATTTCTTAAAAGCTGCACATAAACACAGAAATAGTCTATACTGGGATGTAAAAAAAAAAAAAAAAAATCAAAGGCCAATCCTTTGACTTCAGAGAGAACAGTTACACAAAAGCACTGGAAAGAGTCAGCGATATAAAACGGAATTAAAAGATTGAATAAAAAGCCTGGCAGTGGATCACGTGACGGTGTTTAATTCGTTTCCCTGGCAGACTTCTCTTTAGTGCATCAGAGAGATTATATGCAAGAAACCATGCTTAATATCATATAATTAAAAGGCCCAAAAACTTGTGTGAAATGATTCATTCTTCCATGGGAAATGTCAGCTGTGTTTAATACCATCAGAAAGAAACCAATGTAAGGGTCCATTCACTATTGTCCCGATCTGGATGAGGATACAATGAGCCACATTGAACTGACGCGAAGAACTACCGTAATAGTTTACTGTAACACGGTCTCCCAAATTAAGGGACTCACAAGAAGCACTGGAATGCATATTTTATTGAACCCAAAACAAAAGGTTACGCAACGTGTTCCCGAGAGTCAACGAAGCAAAAACTTGTCTTATTCTCAGAAAAAGCTTGTAAATTAATCTGACGCAGCTTTGAACGTGTTTGAGTAAACCAGAACAAATAAGCGCTCATCTTAAATTAACTATGGATTTTCTCCTGAATGACAAAACAGCAACTGACCAATAAAACTATGGACCTCTGTGTATATTTTAGTGAGTAGTTATAGTGGGAAAACAAGAGTAGCTGAAGAGACAGATACAACTCACTAAGACACAAAGCAAGAGAGACACAAATAAATAAAGAAGATGTACAAGTTTTACGACTGACTTGAGGTCGACCAGTATTTCCCTGGGACTGGTTTTCCTTTTGCAGAGGAAGCCGCTCTTCAGCTGCACTTTGTACTGGATGTTGTGGAAGCTCACGGTGGAGCCGCACGGCTTCTTGTTCTGGTCCACGGCGGCGATGACCTTTGACCTGGCCGTCCCGTTGGTGCCGATGTCTTCTATCATCGCGATGTTGATGTGATTGGCTCTCTCCATCGTTCTCTGCGAGGAAACACCCTGTCAGATGAATGTCTCTTAATGATTGTCCACAGTCTGCATCCAAACGTGAAAAATACTTCTATGAAGTAAACGTCAGTGTTCCAGGAAAAAGAGCAGAGGCAATATGTCTCACAGCAAATGCCAATAGATGGGTTACGTAAAAAAAACAAACAAAAAAAAAACAAAACAATCAATAATCATATAAATAACCTTGAACAACCATATACAATTGTCGTCATTCAAATCAGAAAAAGGCTGTCTAAAAAAAAAGACTGTCCAGTTTCTTTATTCTAGTTACCCGTACCCGTTATCATGAAACCGATATACACTGTCTTTGACAAAAACAGTACAACAAAAAGCAAATAACAAAGTAGGCAAACTGAGCTTTTTGAACCAGAATAAAATACAGCGAGCCGTGTCCTTGCTTCCTATTTTGAAAAATGAAGTATAATTTTTTTTAATGATCTTATTGTTATATGTTTTGTTAAATGATTTTTAGTTGGAGGTTGTAGATTGAAACAGACTTCCGAATAAACTTGCCAGATCTCAAACAGCCATATTAATGACAAAAAAAATAATTATAATAAATAAAATCACACTTGTTTATTATTTATTCCTACTACTTTAGTATTCCGAATACAACATTCTCAGAAGACATGGCTCCATTTGTAAATGTATGAATGTATAAATATTTCATTTTCAGGCGACACACATCGCTGTCATCAGGGCGCAGGCTGCATCTGAGGACAGCGAGTGTTGGATATCTGGGGGAACCTGTCACCAAGCTTAAAGTTTGGGGAACGTTTTGGTAAATGAGAATTTTAGTCTGATCTATTTATTCATCATTTGTTCGGTCTGTTTGAAAGAAAATGACCACAGACGTCATATTTACTAAATAAACATAGCAAACCTATAATATGTATCAGGATGAGTTTTGTTTTAAAGTGGCACGTTTTTTATTATCTTTGACACTGGAAGGAAAAATGATGAAAACCTGTGTCTAGAGTGAACCGTATGATTAGTACATTTTTGTTACATTTTGTGTGCAGACAAAAAACTAATCTAATCCATAAAAACCACACGCAGCGCACAATGACTTCAGTATTTAAAAAACCCTGGCTTCAGTTCTCACACTGCTTAGTATTCTGTTTTTCCCTGTCAATTAAAAACTTTAAACATTTATGTACATCAGGTTAAAAAGGGGGGGGGCTTTAAGCTCCATAATTAATTCTAAGGCACTAACAGACAAATACATCATGTGTTGAGAAAGTGCACCACCACGCTGTTGTTGTTGTTGTTGCAAAGTAATGAAAAGTTGAGTTTGCAGTGACTCACCGGCGTGTCAGGCTGTGAGAAGGCTGCTGGTCCAGAGTCCTGCTGCAGCCTTCAGGAGCGCCGCTGCTGCAGACTGACAGAGGCAGAGTGTGAGACTGTGCAGGCTGACCAACATCAGCTCATGACAGCAGGGACAGGTGCCTCCACCATCCAGCCACACACACTCAGCTGGGACCCCACCGAGCTGCACAGTGGTTTAACCCTTTATTTACCACCCGGAAGGAAGTGAATGATTCAAATGGAGGTTGTCTATAGTTTCCCCCCGCTGTAACATTGATTTCCATTCATTTCTGTTCAGTAGGAAAGTCTCATTACACTTGTTATGGGTGTGCAATTTATCTCAGTGAACATCAAGTTTGAAGTCAATCTAGACATACTTTGTTACAAGTGCATTTAGAGTCTTGCATTTAAACTCTTCTTAGTGTTAGCATCAACATATATTTAGAGTAGTAAAAGTAAATGTAGTCATTATGCAGGATGCTCCATTCCAGAATAATGTATGTTATATTACTGGGTTGTTATTAATATAGGTGCATTAATGAGTTCATCACTATCATGTTGCTGGTGGTAATATATAATAGTGGGCTTTTTTGTTTAAGTACTCTATGTAAGTATGATCAGTCAAGTATGAAGCTCTGGAAAATGAAAGTGAGCAAATTCGGCAGAGCGTTATTTCAGAGTAGTTTCCTATGAAATGAGGTGGTGTAGAAGTATGAAGTGGCGTTAAATGTAAATACTGGAGTAAATTATATGTAGCTTACCTCAATATTGTAAGGTAACAGTTACTTGTGTAAATTAATTTACTCAGTAGTATTCCACCACTGTAAATTTCAACATAAACCTCAACTGGTAAGAAGAATTGATGATTAAGGCAGACAAAATCAATGCAGACTGTGATGTAATAGCTACATGCTAAATGTTGCTAAATGAAAGCTAATGAGACTGTTAGCAGAAATAGCATTAGCCTTGCCTTAGATGTTCACTAGATGTTGCCTCTCGCAAAGCACGCAAGAATTCTGGGTCAGCAAGAAATAACAGCAGCCTACAGTAAGCTACGGATCATAAGTTATATTTAAAACAGAAAAGTGAGATCAACAAATGTATTTTTTTTTTCTGTTTAATTTGACACCATAAAAGTACCTCCCCCTTTTTTTCTCCAGTATTAGTTTCATTTCATCATCATCATAAACTGATAGCTGGTATTGAAACAACCCCTTTTAAGTATCAATGTGTCAAATTACATAAGCCACCCGTCTTTCACTGGACTTACAAAACTTTTCAAACAACAGAAAAAAGCTTAAACTATCTCTCGACCATAGTCAAAAATCCATCATGTTAGCTAAATCCTTTGACGGAACAAACATTATAGCATAGCATTGCAGGATAAAGCTAGCTGGTTAATTAGCTTAAGGCGCTTTTTCTTTTTTTTTTAAAAAAAATTGAAGCTACTGATAAATTATAATATCATGTATCGATAATTGGTATTGTAAAAAACACTTAACTATTGAGATCTGAATTTGTCATATAATAAAACTTACCTGTTAGCTGGTTAAAAATCTTATGTTTACTAAATTTGTTGACAGCCAAGTTAACTATCTAATAGCAAAGAGTTTTGCACTACAAAATTCTCAAGCAAATTACAAGTACACCAAACTGACAGCATAGAATAAGTTAATTAACAACAGTAACTAATTGAGTAAATGTACTTGTGAGTTGTGTTCTCAAGCTAGCTGGCTAATTAGCTGGAGGCAACTAATATACTGAAGTTACTGATAAATTATTATAGGTTATATTGATAATTGGTTTTGTAAAAACACATATATTAAGGTGTAAAATCATAACTGTCTGTCATGGGAGGAAGTTGTCAATCAAAACACAAACACTACATACTTTTTGGTGTATAGTTTTTAATTTAAGTTTCTCACAAACCATTCAGACCAAAAATACAGTACTGACAGAGTGCTGCTGCTGCTACAGTCATATGTAGGTCCCGAATATAGATCCACAGCTACGATGATTATATTTGAACGGCAGTGAAACAGAATACAGTAAATAAAAAAATGGAACAGTGTGAAAGATAATGAGAAGGCTTGTAATGAGGACGTGTTAATTATAAAGACAATGTCTTTATAAGAACTCAAGGTTTCATTCAATGTGTGAGTGAGGAAGAAACCAGTATTTACAAAACATTAATAAATGATGTTTGAGGAAAAACTGATGTTAACACAAGTTGTTTTTTCACGAATAGACCGATGCTGATAAATATGAAGTGCTACATTTGTCTAACTTCAACAACCACAGAAACAAAAGATCAACAGGGAACGAAAACTGTACGATCTAACGGTTTAAGTCTGCCTTACACTGGTAACGCATCCACTCACATTAGGTCAGCCAAGACAACTTATACAGCTTAATTACTCCTACACCCCACAGGGTTTGATTGTGTTCTTCAGTCATGGAGGGCATTGAAGCAAACATTCACATTGTCGAACATGGCTCTTAGCTGAACAGTTCTTTAGTGTTGCATTAAGTGTGCTTCGCTCTTTCCGAGTGACATGTAAGTGGAGTAGATGAGGAATTACAGATTGTAACCGAAGTTACAATCAACATCGCGTAGCTTTTCACAACACGAGCACCGACACAAAGTTCATGCGTGGGTGAAATATTGTGATACGAGGCGAGATAAGTAAATGCAACAGAACTATCAGTTTCCCAGATGTACATAAATAGAATTATTTACAAAACATAAAATATACATTTCTGTACCCTGAACACTTATTAGTGCCCTAACGAGACTTATTTAACATCAGTACAGATATTAACACTTATACAAGCATGAGCAGTGTCCGAATAGCAAGAAACATCAATATCTCACTTTTAAACATGTCGGACAAATAAATGCTGTTAATATAAACAGCATTAAGCAACTCCATTCTCACTAGTTCACCAGATCACAGAACAGTCAGGGTCCTTTTCTCCCAAAATATTTATGAATCACACAACCTGCAAAGGAAACTCCAGAATTGACATACAGTCATTGAGACCTACTCGCTGACTTTTTTTTGTTCGTGGTACCTGTATTCCAGTTGCTTCTAACCGTGACGTTCTCTGAACATATAATACAATTTGTACTCTTGTACGAGGGTTTAATTTATTCCAATCAATTGACAAATTAATGTAGTTTAATTATTGTCCTACTGTTAACACTGAGAAATTGTCCAAAATTAAATCTTTTCTTTTTGAAAATGCAACGTATCCACATTATGGTAACTATTAAAATAAGTAAGTGCAAACTTGGGCATCATGAGCAACTAAAATACATTATTTGAATGGCAGACAGCCGGGAACTGGAGTCTAAAAATCTTAGCTAATGTACCGAGTGATGGCCTGTAGTCATCATGAATTCCTGTCTGCCATTCAAACACTTCTCAGCTTTGAGCACCTATAAGGTCATTGGCTTGCTAGTAGATAAAACCTTTTTCATAAAGGGGATCTTTTTCATTTAGTGCACATCATGAATTCACTGCCTCTTATTCCACTGAGGCGAATAAATACCGTGCTACTCTAAACAAAACTTTGTTACCCTCAGATATTATTGTCTGGGCAAACCACACTCTTTATAATGTTTCCACAAGGGCACTGTTGTTCGATTGTATTGCACACGTAATGAGGTCCACAGACCACCCACTTTCATCCCACGTCCTGCTGACTACGCCCAGCGACCACTGGACACGAAACTTCTGCTGAAGGAGAAATTTGAGTCCGAACCCTCGTGTCTTCCCCAAGCACCGAAGGGCACCACGATGATTGTGCTGTTGTCCTCTGAGCCATACTGAAGAGCCTGAGAGAGAGGAGAGACACATTATCATGTAAAAAAAGCTGTCAGGCTGGTTAGCAGGCTAACTTCAGTAGGCATCTTTGCATCTTAATACATAAACGTCTCTGACATAACAACAACTGTATTGTTTATACTTGATCACATTCTGTTGATAACTTTTGCTCATTTCTTAAAACTACTACGATGACGACTAATACTACTAGCTAGGAACAGAGTGCTCGTACAAAATGCCTTGGTGTTTATTTCCTAACAGTATTTATTCCAGAAGTGTTCTCTGAAATTTTCAACAGTGTACAGGCTATAAATCTATCTGTTCATAAGCTGATCAGTGTTGCTAAAGGTTAATCCAAATGAGCAGTGTGTATGGAAGCATTTCAATTTGGCTGTCTCACAAAATATTAGGCATGGTATTATAGGAAAATTTCATGTCACAGTTATCCTGGACAAAATAATTGTGATTCATGATGTTATACTGGTACTGACAAATTCTGCTTAACATTGTTAAAATGGCAGTAAAACATACTTAAATCACCTGACCTAACATTTTGTTAAGAAAGAATGGTGCGCTAACAGAGATGGGAGGGCAAACTGGAGCTGTCTCACTCATTTACTTTAACTTTTATCAGAGGGGATACCATGGCCGTGAGGTTATTCACCATTATCAGGATAATAGAGATTCACTAGGATCAAGTGTTTTATCTCAATCTGTGATCATATCTTTCCTTGTCCCATCCCTACAGAACATGTAAGCATTCGTTTCAATAAATGTTCCTCGCTGCCACAACTAAAACAATCGTTCCAATAAACAAACACCGAATGAACTCTGAGTCAAATCACAAAGCTCCCTTACCTTACATACATTGCGTGTTCACTACGGGCACATTAAATAGAAAGTGTGAAAGTCTTACCTGGTCAGATATTCTCTGAGCTGCCTCCTTGGGGTCATGGCACTGGTTGATGACATTGCAGATCTCCTGGCTGTTCATAATGAAGTTAATGCCATCTGTGGTCAGCGCCAGAAACGAGTCGTGGACATGGTGCAACTGAACAGAAGGAAGGAAATATTTAGCAACACTTCCACTTTTTAAAAAATGTTTTCTTTCTGCAATGTAGCGCTGAACTATTATTATAATTAGCCTGAAAAATCCAGCGGACGAATGTGAAAAATCCTCTACTTTTCTAAACCTACCGATATTCTCTTGGTCTCGGGCTCAGCAATGACCCCCATGTTCTTCAGGTCAAAGTCTCCAATGCTGCGCGTCATGGCCAACCTGCCGTTGACGTTTGGCTGTCCCAGACTATTCCAGGTGATAAAACCCCCACTTTTCTTTATCCTTGAGGAAGAGGGGCAAACACAGGATTATTATAATGGCGTAAGTTGTTCCAGCAGGCAACAACCCAGCAGAGGCAACTGACAACAACGAATTTTATACAGACGTTATGGACTTTTTTGAACTCCTGCTGATGTACTTCGTCAAGTGTGGCACAACCAACAACATATTTGTACCTCTCTTTCTCGTCTTTCCTCTCGGGAGTGTGGTCGACAGTGAGTTTAAGGGCCTTGCCCTTGCGGCACAGCATGGCTCGGCTGTCACCCACACTGCCCACTACAAGCTCAATGCCGTCCCTCAGCAGGGCCACAGTGGAGGTGGTTCCTGCATTCATCCCTGGTACTACAGAGACATAAATGGAAACATGAGAGGTGGAAAGTACCATCAAACAGGTCCAAACACAAAGTCACTGTTTACAGTGTTCACAACAGGCACATGGTGTGTCTGACACTCTCACATCCACACATTCAAACATGGACACATGGGTGGGAAGTCAAAAAGTGGACTTGCAGCAAACTAGAGGTTACACAGTTAACAATAGAGGAGGCAGTCACACATGCAGGTCGAACTGTTTCAGCACAGAGTTGAGGTCCAGAGTAATTTTTACAGCAGACTTATATCTAAGGCTGAACCTTCTCAGTGTTAAGTATTTAAAAAGAAACAAAACAAGAACAACAAAAAACGTTTTAAATACTTCCTATGAGGGCTGGTTTGTTTTACTTAAAGCTTTGCATGCATTTATCTGCAGTTACAAATGTAAAAAAATTCACCACTAATCTGTCAGAAAGTAAGTGATGTCATACTTAACTAAAACTTGATCAAGGCAGCTGGTATCAAACTGATTAACGCAGGCAAACAGTAAGATGTTATTCTAACTCTGAACGCCGCAACACGGTTGCAGACAACTTTATCTGTCTGGCAAGTTAACTGCACTAAACTTTATTTCCTAAAGGGATGTGAGTTTGTTAAAACTAGGGGATGCATCATATGGATTTTTTTCAGTCAATACAATAACCAATAATTACCTGCTTCTCATGGCTGGTACCTACATGATAACCAAACATGTCACATTTTGGTAATTCAAATAAAGTTCTATATTCTTCTTCTTCTTCTGCACTTCAATGAAAGCAATTTGGCTTCATATTAACAGCTAGAATTTCAGAGATATGGATAAATACCGATTATATACATTTCCCAACATCAAGCTGACAATTTTTATCAGTGCGATGTATATGGGGTATCCCTAGTTAAAACAGCATCACATGCCACAATTGGATTTATCTGCTGACTTTTTAAGGCCTGCATTAGACCTCAAACTAACTAAACCAACTAGAGACTTTAAGCCACATGTTTTTAAATCTGCATATTTGACATGCTGTATCTCATGGACTAGATCTGTTACTGACAACATACATTTCATACAACTTGTCAAACTTAAGCACTGTCTCACAAGAAGCTTTGCATACACTTGGTGAGAGAAGAAAGAAAAGGAGGAGAGACAGAGAGAGCGAGGAGTGAGAGAAAGTTAGGGAACCTTCCAGTAGGCCAGGATTTAGGACCCGCTGGACCTCTCCTTCAATATCTAGCCTCTCGTCATCCACATTGGTGCCAAGGGCCTCCAGCTCTTAGCTGGGTCAGCAGCTGCCGTAGATAACATGCACACACACACACAGGCATATTGGGACATTTCACACAGCGTGGCCGATGTACGGCCACATAATAGATACACTAGCTTTTATACAAGTAGACAACCGTAATCAGACACAAATGCCCTTCGAGAAAAGTCAAGCTAATTTGAAAAGTTTCCATATGACAAGGGCTAACATGTAGACCACATGGTTTATTGAGAGAAATGGTTTGCATTCATTTGTTTTCGGGAGGCTAAAATGACCCATAACATTCATTTCAATGGCCGTGCTAAAAAACACTTTGCAGATTGCCAAAACATGGGTGACAAGTTAAAGGAAAACACCATTAAGTGTCGGGCACACAAGACTTGAAAACAGCTTCAGTGTTCTTTGTAGGGCTGTACCCAAGAGCTGCCAACTCAAAGCGTATCAGGGCACTCTGTGTCTATGTCTGGCTTAGCACACAGTGCCCCAATTATTCTTATGATCACTTTTTTCATATTGAGAATTTTGTTCAAGGATTTTAAATTATTTAGAGTGATGACATCATAAAAATATAAAAACAGACATTTGAGGTGTCATTCAAAAAACCTCTAAGATATTTGGTGCCGTTATTTTTTTTGTTGGCATACACTCTACAAGTCTCTGGACCGCTACTGTCTTTTAAGTGCTGGGTTGAGATGTGACTGTGAAAACCACAGCACAGGACACAACACGTATCCTCTACATGTACACCATAAACCTTTTGGCGACCCCTTGTGCCCTGTGTGGAAAGAACCGAATTCGTTATGTTTATTCACACATGCACTCTGATTTTTCCTTTAATTTGTCACTGCTCTGTATATGTAGATGCAGTACTGGAAGCAATGAAGCACTAGCATTCGCTCTACTTGTAGCTGTGTTATTGTTTATCAGTTAGTAATTAACTCGGGCTTAAATGACAGACCTCTAACCAAAAGTGCTCAGGTTATGTCAGTTGAGAAATCCAATGCCTCAAAGCCTACGGAGGATAAGTAAGTTAGGTTTTGAAGAGAGAAAAAGATAAGTTTCATTGCATACGTGTGCGTATAAATACACAGTTTCTCATCTATGTACATGTAACATGAATGAACCTACCATTTGGAGTGAAGTGCATGTGCCTTGCAAGAGCTTTGTCTACTTCAAGGAAGGCCTTCGTTAAAACCAATTCCAGGTTGGGCTCCTTTTCCACAAGGTCCCTGAAACAACAACAACCAAAAGACTACATTGACAACAATATCAGCAACAAAGATATGTTTTTTCTGACATTCAAACAGTTGACTGGTTAATTAATTCCCTGTGACAGTGACTGGTGCAGACGTGTGCTAACAGCATATCTAATGATTTCCTTACTTGATAAACTTCTCCATGTATTTTTCACAAAAGTCAGCTGCTTCTGGCCCGCCATGCCCATCAAACACAGCAAAGTAGAGGATGTTGTCAGTCATTTGGGAGACCTGGAAGCGGTCTTCATTCTCCTTGCGTTGACCAATCAGCGAGGCACAGCCTACCCTTGATAAGCTGACTTTAGGAATGGGCTTGCCATAGCGGATGCTTGGCGGCAGCAGGATCGGCTCATCAATACGATTGTCCCAGATGCCAAATGAATCCCAAGTAGTGGGTCTGCCGCTGCTGTCTGCATCAAAGCGTGTGTTGCTGTGCCGTTTCTCTGAAGGGCTGTAAAGTTGTCTTCGGACGATTGTGAACTGGAGGTGGCTGTCCTGCTGGTACGAGAATGGGACTATGGCTTTCTGTAAAAGACCAGTGCGACCCACATGAGGACCACTGCACCTCGCCAGGCGCACGAGACAGGCTGCTGACATCACCCTAACAGCACAAACTCTGGAGAAGCACTGGATGCAGAGGTAGAGGGATCTGCTGTCCAAACACTGAGGAAAAAGCAGTTACTTTGTTAGAGTGGAAGCAGAAATTTAGCGAACATTCATAAAATCTGTTTTGTTTGTTCAGAAGGAGCCCATGATAGATTTTTTACCACCATCCCTGTGTTTCTTATCTCCAAAAAGACAGAAACGAGTTAATAAGATGCAAACCATTTACTTATTTAGAAAATGGTGCTTTAGATAGTAAGTGACCAAGTTATAAAAGGATTTGAGGGGCCAAGGAATCACTGCACAGAACTAAAAGGTAACTCATGAGGAGAGCTTAAGCCACTGATGTTTTAATACTAGATTCAATGTTCCAGTCATTCGTCAAGCAGCAATCTCTCTACTATTAGGATTTGTTGTTTTTCTTTGCCATACATAATAACAATCTTTGAGTTTTAGGCTTGTCTTCAGACCAGCAACTTTTGAAAACACCTCCTTTGGCCTCGGAACATTGTCATAGTCATTTTCACAATTTTTTTGACAACTTAACAAACACTTAATGTAGACAACAGATCAATCGAAATAAATATAATAGTCTGTCGCATCTTTCAAAGCTGACCCACAATAACCTTGTTCAAATCATATCCATTAAAAAAATCCTCATAAGCTAAAAGACGTATCAAGCCTCGATACAGTCCAGATAAAAATGAGCGTATTACACAAGCATATATGAAAAACTGTCAACAATTTGCGTTTGTTAGCTGATCAAAAGTAAAATTACATAATTATTCAATTCACCCTGTTTATGTCTGAATTTGCAAACATTGCTAATGCATAACGTACATCTTAACATTTGAACAGCACCAGGGAATAACAATAGCAACATATCTTTCTGTCCGACAACATTCACAAAGTGTACCTGCAGCATTAATAGATTTTTTTCATGAGTAACTATAAGATTAACGTTAACGGTACACGAATGATGCAACTCTGAGCAGTCATAACACAAGCTCCCGCCGCTAACAATACATCCGCATCCCGATTAACGTTATATAATACACATGCCTGATGCGGAGTGCACGTTTTTCAGTTGGGATACTCAAATACTACTAAATAACATACAGTTGTTGCCATTATTTATTAAGCAGCTGGATTAACGTCAAAGTCAGTGGCGTTGCGTTTCAGCAGCGTTAGTATTGACAAGCTAGCTACATAACGATAATGTTAGCTGTCTTTCGCTGACTAGCTAGCTAGGTGGTTAGCATTCGCTAGAAGTTCGCACTTTGTCCAGCATTAAAGAGACCGTCCCCTTGACCTTACAATGACATGTTGTCTAAAGATCATACCTTCGATATGTTGAATTTATTTATACGATTTAATTCTCGACTGGTTCCTGGGAGAGAACTCGCTGATACCTGAATGGAAACCGCCGCCCTCGCCCCACTTTTGTGAATCCTCAATGTTATCAAGCACTGCCTGTGATATAACCGCACCAATCAGCGTGCAAGAAACGTTTACACCCAGATCTACGCCCCCACGTATAGTGAAGATGATTGGTCGACGGAACGGTTAATGACAGCTGTGCCTACCAATCATCAAACGGCAGTTTTGGCACTGCGTAGCCAATCAGAGAAGCAGTTGATGTTGCAGGCCCAGTAGGGTTAGTGGGCATCATGTATGTGAATTAAAATCCACTTATTTACTTTTCCATACACTTCAGCCATTTTGTTCCCAGTTTTTCTGGGCCAAAACACTCTCTCCTTCCTCTATGACCAGTACTCTGATTTGGATTATGATATGTAGTCATTTGAACCTGCATGTTTACACTAGTCATTCCTTACCCCCCCCCCCCCCCCCCCCCTCACTAGGAATTTAAGACTACCAGGCACAGAATTCACTGGTATTGCTACCTTACTTTTGAGCATACAGTAATACTGTTAAGTGGTGCCATTTATTTTTAACATTTGTAAACCTATTATACGTCAACGCTTCACCTGCTAAATCTTAGAGAAAGCAGTGCATATGCACTTAAAGGTTCCTCTGGGATAAGATTTAAGGAGAACATCACTCAGGATTTGAAAGTTCAGAAAAAAAGTCCCTATGTGCTGAAGCAGGTATTTAGCGCTACAGACCACAGTGCACTATAAAAGATATATTGAATGCCCATCAGTGGGAATGTGTAAGACAAAAATTAAGTCAGATTAATGACACCTATTTCAAATCAGTATGCAATCACCGTGCAAAATACTTAGGTGTCCTAATAGGTCAAGAATCATATTTTAGTAAGCACATGTGTTAGTAAGGTCAACCCAACAAATCCTGTACTCTGATAATTGTGTGACATGTAGAGCACCAGGTCATAGTCTATTACCAGCCTTGATCTTTGACCCAAACCAGCTATTTTTAGCTAGAAGCATGGTGAGTAAACAAACTTGAAGCCTGCTTGTTGACTGCTTATTTGACTTCCTCATATTTCAACAAATTGGCACTTATATTCTTTAAGAAATTGGACTGTTTGGCTGTTAGCAGATAAAGCTGCAGTTAAATCGGTGACATGATCGAACAATGTTTTATTGGCCTTTTTGATATAACTTTTTGTTTGAAATATGTTATGTTTACGATAAAAAGTTACAAAGTGTGTAGGTTTCTAAAGAAAAGGAGCGGTAATTGTTATAGACTGTGTAAAATGTTTGGCAACTTTGGCAAAATGTTTGCGATGGATAAGTAAGCAAATGGGTCAGAAATGGAGTCAGGCTGGTACAGGCTGGTAGGCTATCCTCAAGACCAGGGGTGTCCAGACTTTTTTGCTTGGAGGGCAAGAACTGAAATGGTTCGAAATGGTTCTAAGTCTCACCTGGCCCACAATGTGTATATATATATATATATATATATATATATATATATATATATGTATATATATATACGTATATATATGTGTACATATGTATATATATATATATATATATATATATATATATATATATATACATGTATATATATATATATATATATATATATATATATATATATATATATGCATATATATACAAATATATATATAAAACAACATAAACAGCAATTTATAATATTTTTCGTTATTTTTAATTTTATTTTTCATTAGAAACATCTGTTGGGCCAAATCGAACCTAATAATTTGACCCACGGGCCCACTTTGGACAGCCCTGCTCCAGACAGTCACTTTTTGGCAGCTGTCCTGTCTATAATAATGTTTATAACATCTTTATTATTATTATGCCACATTTCTGACGCAAGGGGAAACTGAAGTGATGATTGGTTATGGTTGAGGTAAGAACATCAGGGTAAGCCAATCAGAGGCAGAGTAGGGCTGGTCATTTGTAAATTCATTTCCTGATCGGCGACCAATCGCGGCTTTCCTGTCTAGAATGTTCAGTGACGTAGCCAGCTTTGACACTTCCTAGTTTGTTTTCTGAGCTGAAGCGAAACCAGACGCCCAATTACAGAATGCATCTGTCCAGGTAAACAACCCATTTACATTTTAAATGAACCAGACACAACGCAGCACCGTTTTACTTACAATTTAGACATCGGTTAACCAGTGTATTTCTGTGTTTTTTTTTCTCCAGCGATAAGGTGACAGTCAGCGATGCTACAGCTCGCTAAGGTTAATTAGCTAACTGTTAACTGTCGTTGTAATGGCTTGTGTTGGTTACCAGTCGGGCTGTTTTGGTTCCGTTACTGAACTGTCTAACCAGCTAAAATCAGTGCAGACATAAAGCAACGCCTGCACACCGTGTTAATCATGCATACACCACGTATACACAGACCACTCCTCTTTCACTTTCTCCCCTGCAAGCAGCTAGCTAACGTAACCTTAAACACAAGCCCTGATTACAGGTGATGGGGGTCGTCCAGGTGCACACACAAACACAGCTAAGTAGCTACTAGCTCTCTGAGTGTCATATTAAGCTAATTCTTATTGCAGTGTGTGCTAATTATAGTAACCCACAGTTAATAAACATGGCTTAACGCTGTTTCACAGGGACTCAGATCCAAGTTTGCGACATATAATACAGTTATTCATGTTTTATTCAGGGTTTACTATGTGGTATCTCTGTGCTTACTGTTGTCTTACAGTTCATTTTCAATATTGTCTTTGACTCTGTCAGTATACACCCACTTGTCAGGTTAGTAGATACAGTAACATGAAAGAAATGCAGTCATATCCAAGAACCTACCTTTTCCCATGAAGCTATTAGTTATTGCTGACATTGTAGGGGAACTCCAGAGAGGTATTTACCCAACTTCTTGGTCATTTTGAATGCTGTAGACTTCAGCTAGTAATAGTATTAAGATGGTTTTGTTGCACTTGTAAATCAGGTAATGCTTTACTGAAGTCAAACATAAAGTCAAGTGAACACTGATCATTTTGATAAAATAGTAAGAACCATATAAGAAAAAAGGCAAATAGAACACCAAATAATCTACCCTTATTGTTGTAAAACAGATTTACTAAAAAGTGATCATTATAACTTGGCCCACAATTAACATTTATTTTGATTGTTGATTCATTTACCCGTTATTTTCTTTATTTATCGTTATGTCGGTAAGATGGGAGAAAATAGTGCAAAATGTCTAACACAGTATTATAGCTCAGCTCAGGTTGACATCTTCAAACGGATTGTTTTCTCTCACAAACAGTCTAAAACAAAAACATATTCAGTTTACTTTTATGGATGACTTAGAAAGCCAGCAAATATTCACATTGTTGAGAAGAACCACTGATTTAAGAAACGAAATCTAGAATGTATCCATTGTCATAATGTAAAAAATAAGATGATGAATTAATCAACTGATAGTTTCAGGTCCAATTTTAACATTCATGAAGGTTGGATTTATTGCAGGGCTGTTCTATTTGGCTGTTTTAGTTTTAGCACCTTGTACTATTTGTACAAGAAATTTGATGCAGTTTTTTGATTGCTCTATGTCTTAGAATATTCTGTACCCATTTGCTTATTACCCATGGCTAACTCAATCAGTAACATGCATGTATTGCATGTGGACTGGACTGCTTGGAGCTGTTTAAGCCGGGATTACACTGACAGGGTTTATTTAAACACACTGCCTGTTCCTCTGTCATACAGCTTACATCATTCTCACACACAGCCACGCCCACCTCTAAACCCATCTTTACTTTATTCTTAAAAACATCAGGGCTGCACACGTGGAGCACAGTGATCAATGTGAGTTCCTCATGGACAAAGAAGACATGAATACTAATAGTTTTTATGTTTCTTCCAGGGTTGGAAGTTACATGAAGAGGAGAAAGCGGGGCTGCTCTCAAGCCTGATCACTTTTTGTCTTCCTCCATCTGGCCATCGCTCTCTGCCTCTTCGGATTGGTGCTCACCCCCCTCTCCCCTCGCCAACATGCTGTGTTGGGGGAATGCGAAAGACGGACAGTTGGGTATCGGTTTGGAGAGGAACCTCATGTCTGAGCCAAGGATATGTCATGTGTTCAGTGGCAGGGGACTGAAAGACGTGGCCTGTGGAGGGCAACACACAATGTTCCTGCTGCAGGATGGTAGCGTGTACACATGTGGTTCTAACAGCTGTGGACAGCTGGGCCACGACAAACCAGGGACCTCCCCAGGTAATATTTCAGTGCGAACAGCAGAGTTTAGATTAATCTTTGAAGGTTGTTGGCATCTGTGGTTCAGAGTGAATTATCTTGGAATGATTACTCTAAAATTTGAGATAGATATTTGAGGCCCCAGAGGGATACATGCTATTAATTTCTATCTTGTTTATCCTGCTGATGCTTCACCACCATGAAGTTGATGTGTTTGGTTTTAATGAAATCTTTTCACAACTGCTGCTAGATGGATTGATGTTGAAATTTGGCACAGACATTTATGGTTCCCAGAGGATTAATCGTGGTAACTTTTATTGTCAAACCTTTTATCTAGAGCAGCCATCAGGATGACATTTAATTTTGTCCAATGCTGTGGTAAATTACCAGATACGTGCATAAAGAGAATGGCATTCCCCTCATTCTTAGCTGTCCTTTGTGTTTAGGGCTAGTAAGAACATTTTAGCATACCAACACGACAAACTAAGATATATTCACCGTTCACAATATTCACCATGTATCACTCATTTCAGCTGACTCCGGTGGGTTTTTTTTTTTAAAGTGCTGGCACATGTTTTCTTTTTTTGCATGTCTTTTCGAAGCCAAAATAATTCCTTATCTTGGAAGTACCGCCTTTCTTTGTTACTAAATCGTCCAAGGTTGCTGCTGGATCAGAGGACATCATCCCTCTGTAAAACAAATTGAAGGTTTACTGGGGTTTCATGTGTTGTTGTTGGTAGGCGTACATGCCTTGGGCCACATCTGATTGGTGAGCATGATTGACAGCATGAATTTGTAAAACCATCAACGCACATGTTTAAATGTGGGCCAGAGGCGCATCCTGCAGCTTATTAATCGCAGCCTCTGCGATTTGCTGATCGCGTGATTTCAAATCGTGATTTGGATTTAGAATCAAATAGTTATTCAGACCTACCTAACATCAATATTGATACATTGTCCTTGTAAGAATGTTTGGGTGATGCTGAGAGCCTTAAGCTCAATACAACATTGTTTCTAACTTCAGTCCAATAAAGCCACTAACTTAATTGTAGTCTCTTTTCTGTACAGAGAACATTGGTGTTAGAATTGACAGATATGGGGAAATTTGAATTTTTTGATTCCAATCTCAAACTTCCCAAGTGATGAAAATGTAGTGTAAAAAACATTCAAACTAAAAGAAATATGAAATTGCAGTTGCAGCTGGATTTGATGTGGGGTAGTTGTACCCTCATCGGACAATATTTCATGATGCCATCTTGAAGCTGAATATGCAATAAAATGTCTTTTGCAAGTCTTAAAAAGTTCATCTGCTCCAGTTTTACCACTGCTACATCACACCTGGATTAGTGGGTGATTACTTGGTATAAATGGGTTTATATCTTAAGCGTCACTAATAATGGATTTTATGTTTTCTACAAACAATTTGTTAAATGCAAATACACATCATTCTTTTGTTAAAGTGTCAATTCTGACATCTATTGTCAACATCAGACTGCACCGCATAACCATTTCGGGGAGATTTGAAACACTCATAGCTTGTGAAGTGATTGCAGACAGTGGTGGGTCCGTGTTGGTGTCATGTGGGTGGAGGTCTGTGTTGTGTGTTACTTTGTATTGGCATGTGGGTGAAGCTGTAACAACAATGAATACATGCAAGAATCTCTGAACCCTGAGCAAATAAATACACCTATTGAAACGAAGCTGACAAAAAACCTTGGTGACAAATGTGTACGATGGAAACCTGCAAGATGATATTCAACATATTGTATAAGCACTCACTTTATTGCATACATATTCTCAGTGTTTTGAGTAGTAAGCCTTCATCAGGTTTGTTTAGATGCTTGAAAAAATCTTTTTAATTATCCTACAGAATGTAGTTTGCTGATTAAATGATTTTGAAACCATGAGCTTAGTTGAAACCACAGCATCAGTTTGATAGCAGGAAACCAGCTCACCAAATACACAGTTTCCGATTATTCGCACCACACGGCCTTCCCACAAGTGCCACTTGCTGCATTTCCATGCTGTGAAGTAGAGCATTACATGGAGACAAGCACACTTTTTACAGCGTAGTTGACAGCATAGATGATGCAGATTTTTTTCAGTCTTGTACAGCGTGATATGTTCATAGCTTCTGTTTCTCAGGTGTTTATATGTTATGTCACATGCCCTTTTCTGCCTAGGCAATAAAAAGAGAAACTGTTTTACTTTAAGCAGTCAAAAACATCAAATAAAATGTCTGAGCTAAATGCCTTCCATGGGTTGGGTCCATGAGGGCTGACCGGTGTTCAAGAGTCAAGCTGTTTGTTTTCACGCTGTACAAGTTCACTTGTGGAATTCCTTGTCTGGGAGGATAGAGCCTGCCAAAATACGATGGTATCAGTAAAGAAAATTGACCATATTTAATGTAATTTTTTGTCATGAAACTGCCGATGCCAAGCTCTTCCTCCTCTCCACAGAGCTGGTCGTAGCTCTAGACACGCAGAAGATAACGATGGTGTCGTGCGGGCGGGCCCATTCTATGGCGGTGAACGAGCAGGGACAAGTGTTTGCCTGGGGAGCTGGTGAAGGGGGCCAGCTCGGCCTGGGGACAGCAGAGGCGGCAGTTCGAATCCCAAGGTGACCGAGTAACACACCATAGACACATCCAAGCTTTCAGCCCGATCCGAGAAAAAACACTCCAAGAAAATAAAACAAATGTTCATGTTTTCTTTATTTCCTAGATTGATCAAAAGGCTGTGTGACCATCGGATCTCTCAAGTAATGTGTGGGAACCAGCACTGCATTGCACTTTCTAGAGGTGTGACAGACGCAGTCTCATCATAGCACACCAGCACTGTTCAGATGTACAGTCTTTTGTATTTGCCTGTGCTGGTAGTAATCAATGTGGATGTGCCTCTCTGTCCTTTCCCTGTCAGATGGCCAGCTGTTCACGTGGGGCCAGAACACCAGCGGTCAGCTTGGTCTGGGTAAAGGAGAGCCCAGCAAGCTGTCCCCTCATCCCCTCAAGTCTCTGGCGGGAATTCCTTTGGCGAAGATAACCGCCGGAGGAGACCACAGCTTTGCTCTCTCCTTGTCCGGAGCTGTATTCGGTTGGGGCAAGAACAAAGCTGGACAGCTGGGTCTCAATGACAAACAAGGTAATAATCAGCTAGATGGAAAGAAGCCACATTGCTGTTGAAAAGAGATAAAGGATTTATTATAGTTTATTATTTATTAAAACAATATTGTACAATGTTTGTTTCAAATAATAGCTCTTACAGTATTATTTGGACATGCCTCTGTGGAATAGTAATACCGTACAATAAATCCAATGTTTAACCTGCTTAAACACTGTGCAGGAACGGTTTGTTTTTTTTTAGAAAAGTGTGTTACAGGTTATTATAGGTGGCCATTATTGGGGACTACTGTAGAAACATTTAATGTAAAACCATAATCTTTTTGACAGGATATTGGACAGAATTGTCACTGATTGATTGCCACTTCAGTACTAGATTTAAATGCCGTAGTTGACTTTACCACTTATTTGCAAATCAAGTTAGTAGCAGTGAAGAAAAGCATGACTTGGCTTTGGTTGTTTGTGTTCCCTTCCTCAGACCGTGCTGTCCCGTGCCACATCAAATTTTTGAGGTCTCAAAAAGTTGTTCACATCAGCTGTGGAGACGAACACACAGCAGCCCTCACGAAGGTATGAATATGGATAAACCCCAACATGTGCTTTTTAGTTCAAACACTCACATAATCTAAGCACATCCTGCCGCCAACATGTGTTGAATATTCCAGTCTCATTAGAACATGCCTCTATGCCTATCTGTGCAAAACAGCCTGGATATCTGATAAAACAGCAGGATATCTGATAGACCAGTTAGTTTTGCTGTATAGTGACTCACTATTTGTTGCAAGTGAATATACCAACCAAGATGAACTTTATTGCACAGATCAAACGATCATCTAGACTGCCCAACCCTTATTTATCTTAACCCACCACCTGACACCTGAGCTTATTTACTTAGACCAACTGTATTACTAAGTGAAGAATCTCACCTGTAGTGTCTCTCCGACAGGATGGTGGCTTGTTTACATTTGGCGATGGCTCGTGGGGTCAGCTGGGTCACGGCTCTGCCAATAATGAACTTCTCCCAAGGCGAGTGCTGGAGCTCATGGGCACTGAAGTGTCCCAGATCACCTGCGGCAGGTACTGTTTTTACTAGACTGTTTAATCTGGTGTGCCTTTTCAGTCTGATGCAACTCCGTAAGCTTCTATCTTTATGATGCTTGAACTTTGTTGAGATTCAGTCAGAAAGTTGTTGATTATTTTTTATTTATTTATTTATTTATGTTGTTTATTTCGGGCATGTCAATTCATCATCATCACATTTCATCATTGTTCAATAATACAATACACATGGCCGAAAGGGAAAGCGGGAGAAGCCAAAGCTTATCTAGTCCCGCCCCCATTACCCACAGGATAAAATCTTCATACTAATCTTTTCTTATCTTTTGCATTTTACGTTTTTTACCTAACACTTTCTTTTACTATGACCTTTGACAAAACATATTACAGCAGTAGCATACAGAGCTGAATTCAACTCTAGACAGTACATATAGATTACGTGTGTGTCTGCACATGTGTCCATATTAGTCCGTCATGAGTGAACAACAGTCTCATCTTATAGCCAGGCATGTCACAAGGTCAGAATGATGGTCCAGTCGACAGAGAGCAAGCTCAATGGTAATTTTTGTTGCTGCAGTCACTGGTGTTGCGCAGTGTGTGTTTGTGCGTCCCATTCACTGAAGATTCAACGATAGCAGATTAATTGTTGGGTCATTGTATACCTAACTGCCTAACCCCTTCACCTACTGCCTTGCCTTGCCTAACTGATAGCATGGTGTAAGAAGGCTGGTTTAACCAGTTTAGTTTTTCCATTCGTCAGGCACCACACGTTGGCGTTTGTTCCTTCCTCCGGTGTGGTGTATGCGTTTGGTTGTAACAGCCACGGTCAGCTTGGCACGGGAATGCTGGGGGATGCTAGAAGCCCATTTCCTGTCAAGACCAGTTTCCTGACTGGAAATTTCCAAAGAACAGGTAAGCAGAAGACTCTGAGCTCTTTGATTGAGATTAAAGCTTAAATTGATTTTTTTTTTAAATGCTATTAATATTTTCTTTGATTAGTACTTATGTAGTCAGTATGTAGATGTTATTTCCCTGTTCTCTAGGATGTATAAGTAATAGGGTCCTCGATAAAAGCTTTTTAATGACCAACCACAGTCACATGCAGGGAGCCCAAAACTGAAACAGGTACTGACTTCTCGTTCGGATGCATAAATTCGTGTAATCAGCTAATTACCACCCTTTCACTCAGATGGTTGGGAAATGTCCCGTTAGTGCCGGATGAGCTCCCACGTGCTTATCTGTCACGTTGTATGTGGCTGTGCTGATGTACTGAGGCATGACTGAGGATGAAAGACTGGACTTTACCAAAACAAAATAGAAACAAAGCCATGATGAGAAAAGCTGTTTTGAGAAGAATAAAAAATCCACTGTGGTTTGTGGTATAGGCTCAAAATTCAGCTTGTGATGTGAAAGCGTTTGTTGATAATTTGATCTAGTGCATCACTGAGGAGCCTTTTTTTAAACTGGAAGCGACTATGACAGCACTTTGATCATGTGACTCAGAGTTAACATATGAATAGTTTGATAATTCCTTGATGCATCCACAATATTTAATCCGTCCATCATTAGGTGTCGGCATTATTTTCAAGGTCTAGTTTATTTGCAAAGCAAAATTTCAGACAAACACATTTGATCTCAACTCAACATGTGCCGTTTTCTCCCTGCTTTCTTCCAAACAATATACAGTGACCAAAATCATCTGTGGAGGAGACCACAGCCTCTTATTGTACTCTAATGAACAGGTACGTGATTGAGACTGTAGTAAACCTCCCTCTACAGCTTGTTCCCTCAGTAACAATGTCTCACCTTCTTCTTCTTCTGCATCTTCTTCAGCCTCTGTTTCGTTAACTGCTTCTCCTTCCTCTTCATCTTCTTCTTCTTCCTCTTCATCTTCTTCTTTTTCTTCTTCATCTTCTTCTTCTTTTTCTTCTTCATCTTCTTCTTCTTCTTCTTCGTTTTGATTTTCTTCCTCTTCTTCTTACTTTCATTTGCATCAGATGACTACAAATCTATCAATGAATAGTTCTTTAATCACGCAATTCAAAGCATGATTATCAAAATACAAAGGTGAACTGCAAAAATATAGAGAAAAGGAGAAACCTCCAGTCTTTTTAATACATAGATTTCCTATCCTCACTGTCAGCACTAAATCCTCAGCACAAACCTTAAAGTAATCATAATAAAAACCTAAAATACTAATTCAAACTATTTCAAAATATGTTGCTCAATGAAAAGAAATTGACTAATCAGTTCAGTGTTTCACCACAGGGGGGCAGTAATGTCTAAGCTTTCACCATTTCTAACAGCATATTGGAGCTATACTGATTACAGAGCTTTTGTCTGCTGCAAATTGTCAGGAATGTGCACTGAGAAAGACAAACACATTCAGCCTCTACGGAGAAAATATTAAGACCTCAGGCGTGGCCCATTTACTTTATCTTCATGGAGGAAAGAGACACCACTCAGATGGAAGCCCACATGTCGCTGTGCTGAACTGCGACACACACACACACACACACACACACACACACACACACACACACACACTCACACACACACGGTGGAAGTAGCAGTGCAAACAATCTCCTTGCGACACTGCTGTTATCTTGTCTCTGTTTATCTTCCTCTCTGCAGAGTTCTGTCCCTCCAGAAGACTTCAGAGTGATTAATATCAGTAAATCAGTCTCCCTGATCAATTATGAGAGACTAAATTCATGGAGGTTAAAACTGATGTACACCACAGATTCTAGTGTCACAAAGTAAGTGAAGTAAAAAAGTTATTATTTAAAATGTGGTAGATATTTAGTATAAACGGTTGTTAAATCAGTCCTATTCTTTAATTATCTCTGTTCTTGTTTGTCTGTCTTATGTTTTTGTTGCGCAGTGACATCATTATTCAGCTCTCCTCCACGGCATGTTGGAACGCCAGTTTCTTGGACCAAAGGTAGGTAAACAATGTGCACTGTACATGTATTAAAGGAACAGTTCGACCAAATACGAAAATTCATTCATCATCAACTCCGACCCTCGTCGATGGAAAGTCGGTCCCACAAAACATTTCTTGAGCCTCACAGCAAAACCACGTTGCAGCATTCTCCTAAACAGCCGAAGTAGATTGGGATTGGGACCCCGTTCAACCTCTGTTCACACTTTGACACCCTACAATTATCTAAATGTTCTCAAAGTAACACATATTACGCAACTAGAAGCCATGTGGCTGAATGCTCACACTCACATGTATGCTAGCATCCTGGGAACTGATTCAGCAGGGACCTCACATGGTTCATCCACTTATTATCATGGCATGTCGTCTTATCCAACAAAACATGCTGACCGTCAGGCCTGGGAAAGATGCAATCTGTCTGGTCACTGACTTCAGATTTGTCTGACCGTCAGTCTGTGTGGAAGTGTGATGACTTTTTTGTACAGACTCATCAGCAGATACTTATCGTGCCGTGGAATGAACTGTAGAGGTGATCAGGGTGGAAACACACCTCTGGAGAAAACATGAAGTACTATAAGAAGGACACATCTTAAACTATAAAACATGTCACGAAACATGGTCAGCATTGTTTTTTAAGCAGTTAGGACCTGAGACTTGTTGTTGTTTTCATTGTGTTACATTTTTGGCCCAGAAGTGCTCATCTGTTTCTTTCAGCTCACAAAATCTCAGAATTTAGCGGGTCAGTGCTCGTATTCACTCTGTACTGTCTGCATCAGTGTGTTTTGTTTGGCAAACAGTCTGCACACAATCAGATCTGATGTATTTTGTGTTATGACTAAATAACAGCTGTGGAATATGAATGTGGCGGCTTACACTGTAAATAGTAGCTGTCCTTCATGCTGAAAGGTTTAGTCTTCTTTGTGGAGGCACGTTTATCAGTTTGTACTTGCTCAGACCGAAGAGGAGATCTTCTCAAGGATTGACTTAAATACCTTTTAGGCTGTGCGTTCTGTGTGCGCTCACGCCGCTGTGTATTAAGAATTAGTGCAAACCACCATTTAATCTAAAGTAACATGTGTCTTTTTACATGAAGGATTTACCGCAAAGTCCCTGAACCTGAGCTGTGTGTTAGTGATCAGTAGTGAGACATCAAAGATGGTCTACACATAATTATATGTTTGTTTGCATTCTCAGTGATGATACCCACTTCAAAACCAACCCAAAGATCCCAGGCATCGATCTGAACTCTGTCAGAGTGCTGTTTGCTACGCTTAGCAAACCTGCTTTCTCTGGACTTCTGGAGCAGGTATTGACAAAATACCGTATTTAATAATTGTATTGTTCAAGGTAAAACCAAAATACTATATAAACACTAGTTTATAATGCCACTTAATGTTGTCTCCCTTTCTTTATCAAGAAAAATAGAGAAGGACAAAGGCTGTGAATCTCTACATATTCTGTCCTTCCCACAATAACTCAGGAGTTTTGTTCCTTGCTTGTGGTCCTGTTCCACTCGGTCATGTCACCTAATGATTGTGCCATTAAAGCAGCACTTATCAAACATTTTATATTAACAATGTGTCAAATAGTCAGTTGGTCATAACGTGAAAGTTGTCCCTTGTTCGTAGTGACAAGCCCTTCAGCGCTACAGAAGGTTTTAGCATCTTGCAGCTCATTGTTTTGCCTTTACAGCCTGCAATTTTAACTGATTCAGTCCACTCTTACCGCTCATCATCAACCTCTTTTCTTGCATCTGGCAGCTATTTTCAGGGAAAACAAGCCTCTGCGCACGACCTGCTCAGCACCACACAGCAGGGAGATACAGTTAGCGACTAGCCAGTGAACACAGTGGAGCATTTAGCAGTTAAAGAGCAAGATTTTTCCCTCAGGGGTCGATGGAGACCAAAGCAGGGCTAATGGAGAGTAAATATCTTCCATTCGTCAGGTGGACACAAACATGACTCCAAATCATTACTAATTTTGCTCTGTGCCTGCTAGAGGTGCAAATGGGTATTTGAACACGTTCACCACTGCTGCCAGATGGTGTGTTTACTTACCCCTCTCAAAAATCAATGAATGCAGATTTAAAGCAGCAGAATTAAGATGAGCATAGAAAATGAAGGAGAATTCAAAAACCTGCCAGTTTTTACCTGTTGCAACTTTGAAGCCTGTTAGTTCTCATCATAAAAATTCTCCGTGTTGTGATGGTGATTAACCTTGATACGAGTCTCAAACTTTACACTATGGAGAAGTCAATTTTGAGGAGTCTGGAATGTCCTTGAAAACTCCTTGGAATTGATGTTTTAGAAGTTGTGGGAAACCTGAATTGTTGATTAAAGGTTGCCATGGAGAAACTTACTCAAATTCAAAACCTCTTTATTTAAACCTAAAACAATTCTTCAAAATAAATGAGTAATTTTTAGAGACATGTGTGTCCATAAATAAAAGAAAAAACAACAAAAAATGACATAACTTAGATTTGATATTGAGCAAAGTCACAAAAAAGCTTCCTGTTTAGGTTTATGCCATCTTAAAGAAGCAGTTAAAGGAGGAACATCGGTGTTGTTACACAACAGTGGATGTGTAATCAGTGGTTATACCAAACATCCATGTCATATGTAAATATTGGTCGTGTTTTGAAAGTACACCAAGTCCTGCCGCAAATCCACGACGGAAAACTGCAACACTGAGTCACAGCCTCTAACATTAGATCGATAATGGTAGGTTTTGGGTTCACGTACCTCAAAGCAACATGAATTATAATCTGTGTACACACTGAGGCCTCATTCCAAACCACTAAAAGCCTCTCCCAGAATGTAGTGACTGATATTTTTTTTTCTCCTGCTGACAAGTTGATCCAAGTGGAATTTAAAAAATATACCACAAATTTGTCTGGTTTGTTTGCTGGTATTTGCAGCTTTCAAACACATCATAGTACACTACATTTCGATTCCTTTTTTTTTCAGAATAACAGTAAATATTATTTCTTTGATCAGTGTAATTATATTCACAGTAAGTCTCCTCTCTGCTTCCTCTTTAGGCCACCAAGAGCTTTGAGAGTCTGTTGATCCCTCAGCTGCCGCGCTCCCCTCCAGACGTCGAGGCCATGAGGATCTACCTCATACTGTCCGAGTACCCGGCCCTGCAGGACTCCAAGAACTACATCCGCCTCACCATCCCCCTGGCAATGGCCATCCTCCGGCTAGACACCAACCCCAGCAAAGTATTGGGTATCATACTTGCATGCACACACTACAAGTTTTTTTTTTTTATCGTATCGATCAGGTCATTTGACACACAACATCCTACCATATTAAACCTCGTGGCTCCATGTGACTTCACACCACATGACTCCTAACTTGTCATCTACAGTATGTCAGCGTCCTCCATATCCACCTGTGCATAAGATATTTAAGATATGCCACCAAACGAGAAAATGGTTCCAGAATTGCAAGAATGTCACCACCTGACTGACTGATGATGGATGTTTGGGGCTGTTGTTATGTTGATATTGGGAACATCAGAAGTTCTCCTCACTAGAAAAGTTTAGTAGGTAGCCGGTCGAGTGCCTTCAGTGTGAGTGGAATCAACAATAAACAAAAGGGTTTGCCAGATAACTCCCTCCTACTACTGTAAATAACACTGTTTTACCTTTTATGGATTATGCAGATTTGGATAACGCTTTTTAACAATCACTCCTAAAAGGCTTTTCATGTTTTTGATACACATGAAAAGTGACAGAAGTAGCCACATGCTTCAAACAGTTTTTTATCCAAGAACAGAAACACAGTTACATCTAGAAACAGATTTATTTATGCTGAGCATTCAAAAATATATTGATAGAGCAGTGAAAAAAGTCAGCCGGCTACGATACATCTTCTTGTTATTGTCAGTGGTAGAAGAAGTAATCAGTATTCAGGGTATAAATACTCTGTAACAAGTAAAAGTCTTACATTTAGCATTTTCATTAAAATCCAATTGTAGCTACTCAATATACTGCTGGGTAGCTCAGTCTATAATAGTACATCATAATGTATGAGTCGTTTTGTCTTATTTTGTATTATAGACACAAATCTGCAAACTAAGCTGTCAAAATAAGTATAAAGTAAAAAGTATAATATTTGCCTTCAAAATTTAGTGCCGTAGAAGGAGAAAGTAGCATTACTTACATTCCACCAATGGTCATCGTAAACTATTGCCATGTTTTTATTATTTGCCCTGTAAATTAATTAGACCTGTTTCTCTCTCCTTTCAGATAACTGGTGGTGTTTTGTTGACGGCAGTGTTTTCACCAGAATGGTCGACATGTACAAGAGCATCGTTGTGTTTATGCTGACGGGAGGCAAGACGCTGCTGGTACCAGTCTTCTACGAGAACTATTTTGTTGCCACACTGAGACTGCTGGAGAAACTCCACAAGGTACCCACATACGTCACCACACAAGTCCATCGATTCTGCATCTTCCGTCAGTTCAGTTTTGAGTTGGAAATGTGTGTTTCCTGGTACTAATTTGTAGAGCGCCCTATACCTGTGACATTTCCTGGAGTTGAGGGAGGTGTTTTTTCTGTCACCAGGTAAACTTAAAGGCCCAGCATGTGGAGTACAACCAGTTTTATATCCCTGACATCACCAGCCTGGTGGACATCCAGGAAGACTACCTCAAATGGTTTCTGAGTAAAGCTGAGATTGTGAGTACCGACTTTCTCTGACAAAGTTTCACTTCCTTGTTACACGCACATACATACACACACGCTCTTAAATCATGATGTTGTCAGTGTCTACGGAGAGGGACATTTTATCCAGAACTGTTTGTAGATGTGATGCTGATTTTCAGTTCTTGCTATTCAATGAGTGTTTGATTTCACAGAAAAGCCCCTGTGACTCCTTTGACATCGGAGGGATTTTTAAAATTCTTTCTACAGTTTCATTTCAAGTCAGGATTAGTGACTTTGTTTTCTATTTTGTTTTCTAGAAAGGATCTTCCTCCCCGTCACAGGTACTTGATTTAAAGATCCAACTCGCACATTTTAAATTACACATTAGATTTATTTGACCCATTAAAAAAAAAAAAAAAAAAATGATTTTAGTAAGTTTATTACCTAACTTTCCTTGCAGAGTGACTTCCCCTCAGTGAACCTATGTGCCTACCCGTTCATTCTGAACGCTCAAGCCAAGACAACCATGCTGCAAACAGATGCTGAACTGCAAATGCAGGTATGATGCATAAATCAAAAAAAGTTTTCGTGTGGTTTCATACAGTTCGATCACTGATTTGAGTGTAAAGATGAAGATTTTTATTAACTTGTAGTTAAATATATGTCTCTCTTTTTTTCTTGCTTTTTCCAAGATGGCAGTAAGCGGTGCAAACCTTCACAATGTTTTCATGCTGCTCACGCTGGAACCCCACCTTGCCAGGAACCCTTACTTGGTGCTCCATGTGCGCAGGAACCATTTAGTGAGTGATACACTGCGTGAGCTCACCATGTACTCTGATGTAGACCTCAAGAAACCGCTCAAGGTGAGAGCTACGCCTAAAAGCTTCTGAAGTTCACTGTAGTTCTGTGATTCTTTACCCACAGACCTCATTTTCCTCCCGCAGGTGATCTTTGATGGAGAGGAAGCCGTAGACGCAGGCGGAGTTACTAAAGAGTTCTTCCTGCTGCTGTTGAAGGAGCTGATGGATCCTGTGTACGGGATGTTCACACATTACAAAGAGTCCAACCTGCTGTGGTTCTCAGACAAAGTAAGTCACTATGCAGAACATTCAATTTAATAAAAACGAATAATTGGCAACACGTTAGCTTTGTGACGGCTTTCATAACAAGAAGTACAAGCTATGATTTTATCCAGCTGGCCATTGCTCTGTACCTCCTCGATCTCACCTTCATATTAAGGGGCTGACACTGAAGTTTGACAAATAAGTATCAAGGACCTTTTGAACTCTTACGTTCTTAGTGTTTGCGCACTTGGTATGGAGATAGCTCTGTTGTAACCATTTGACCCACATCATTGCTTCTTTTGTTTGTTTGTTAACTCCTTTTTTTAACTTGCATTTCAATATTATTTAAAACAAAAGTATGAGATATACATTTTGATACAATTACTTAATTCTTCTTATTATAGCTGGATATAACATTAGCACACATATTGCTTGAGTATTAAGCAAATAAAGCTTTTTTAAAAATGCACTCTGAAAAAATATTTTTATGGAAGAAACATATGAAACAAATTTATTTAAAAAGATAATAGAAATAATAAGAGTAAACGTTAAACTACAAGGTATAATAGAACAGGTACAAATACAGCCACTTTATTATCGTATGTAGGTGGTATGTGATCTGTGTGTATGGAGGGAATGTAAACATAATAGTTAAGCCAGAGGGCAAAGTTCTGCTGAGCGAAGGTGGATGATTGGTGTCTTAATGTGTGCATGAAGGTCTCATACTGCTTGGATCCATGAGTGGAGTATTGTATTGGTGGGAGTGTCTGGTTTCAGCACCATTACTTTGTCTTAAAATTCTGTTTTTATTAGTGCACTAATATTGCGATAAAGAATGACAACGCTGTCCACAGCAAAGAAATTACTGCTGTTATTATGTTTAAATATTGAAAACAAATTGACTTGATTCAGTCTTTTTATATGTCAGTAATGTTTTACTGTTATTATGATGAAGCTACAGTTATGCTCATTTGCTTCAACTTGAACAATAATGTGGAGCTAGACAAACACTTGCATGCTGATAACGGAGGTAGTTGTTTTGTCTGCTCTCCGCGGATGAGAGGCAGTGACAGTTTGTCAGTGTAGACTTCGAGATAATGCATCTGCAACATTGTTCAACAGCTTGAAATGAATTTGCCATCTGTTACTGACAAGGCCGTTCAGAGTTTTGAAACAGTATTTCAGTAACTCAAACGAAGGTGGATTCTTGTTGTGCTTTTGTTTTGTTTGTTCTTTTAATACATGACCGCGCTGAGCCTGTAATGGATCTGCAGAATGTGTGTTATTTGACCTGCAGCTGTATTTTCCAGGAAGAGCTGCTGTTTCTGACAAGCGATGCCAGTGGCAACACTCAAGTTTACAAAACACTCACCTCTATAATGGAACATTTCCCCGAACTCTAGGAATCACTAGTTACTTCACCAGCAAGTCCTTTTATAGACATACACATTTAAAACACTGATTTACTGTATTTATACTAATTGAGCATGTCAAATAATGTCTTTATACCCTTTTTTAGAGACTTGCTCACAACATATTGTTGTTCTTTAAGTGTTTTTAAGTTATGATTACATGTTTCATTGAAATATTCCACTAATTCACAGCTCAAAATTAATATCTTAATAATTATTACGCTCTTCACAGGCTAGAATTAAAAAAAAAAAAAAAAAAAATGTTTTAATGCAATTTATTTAATAATGCATTTTGGGAATTTTAGCTTGTGGGTTGTGAGGAAGTTGATATTAAGTTCATGTTTATCTGCATAATACAGATAGTTTTGTCACATGTTAGAAACTAGTACAAAAAGGAAATAAGAATATTATTTTCTTGTGTGTTTCCAGTGTTTTGTTGAGCAGAACTGGTTTCACCTGATCGGGATCATCTGTGGTCTCGCCATCTACAACTCCACAGTGGTGGACCTCCACTTCCCTCTGGTTCTCTACAAGAAGCTGCTGGAGGTGGCGCCCACGCTGGAGGACTTCAAGGAGCTCTCGCCCACAGAGGCCAGGTAACATCCTCCAAGCTTTAAAGCAGTGTGAGACAGGATATGCTTTTTTTCCTCCACTCAGATGGTAGCTTTTTGTTTTTGTCTTGGAGATTGCTCGCTCTTGCAAAACATTTATCTTGTTTGTTTGGTCTAAAATTGGGAACTTGTTGCGGATTACTTGTTGTTTAAAGAGAAATTCTTTTCAATCCTGCTGAACTGGAACACACTCAAAAAAGGCTCCTTTGGTTTGTCAGGGTGTAACAGTGTGTTACCAGCTTACATAACCAGTGTGTTTTTTTTTAAGTATCAGTGAAACTGACTGGCGCAGGGAAATGCCTCTTCATTGAATTCAGAGCAGGAAGCAGCATTTCCTCAGTGCCGGATTGTGTCCAGAGTATTGATTTTAAGATTAGTCCTCTGAAAGCTACAAGTGGGGCTGCACAGCCTGTAGTGTTGCTATTAGAGACGAGGCAACCTTAAAGGACACGATCTTGAAAAATATTTGAACATTTTTATGTGGACTGTCTTCCAAGTTAGACGGTCTAAAATTACACACCAGCTACCTCACATTTCTTTAAATAACAGTTTAAAAAGCTCTTAATCATTTGATACTTAACTACTTTTATTGTATTTTCAGTATCTTAAGAAAACCAGTATTTGGATTCAAATCATCAGACAACCGTATTAGATCCTCTTTCTTTAATTATCATTTTCTTTGCCGCCCATCTTGTCCTCTCTCCACGTGTCCAGAGTTTCGTTGGTCAATATTTTGTTGCGTGTTCTTCTAACGCGACAGCTGTAGGACGGCACAGCTGATCCCTGGTTTTCATTTTATAAATCAAACTGGGACAGATTTAAACCTGGGACAGCAGGTGGATTTAATAAACTCTGATAAGTTAGAAAAAACTGATTTACAATCCCACAGAATTGCTGATATTTCTAGAAATAGAGAAGGTTTTACTACATCCATCAACAAAGCCCTCAGCTTCACATGATGATATACATAAATGAAAAGATGATATACATCTTTTCATGGCATCCTATGAATGATTTATATGAATTATACCAACACAAAGAGTAAAAGCTTGTGTTTTTTGCCATTGTAATGATCTTGTTAATAGTGTTCTTTCTGTTAATTATTTAGGAGTCTACAACAACTTCTAGACTATGACGGAGCAGATGTGGAGGAGACGTTTCTTCTCAACTTTGCTGTAAGTCAAACTTTTTAGCCTACAATGTCTACACTTAATTCCTGAAATGTAAAAAAAACTCAGCCCTGATACTTGTTGTGTTCACATCTCAGATCACCAGGGAGAACTATGGGATGACAGAAGTCAAGGAGCTCATCCCTGGAGGAGAGAGCGTCAGCGTAGACAAAAACAACAGGTGAGACAGCTCGACAGCTGCTCAGCGTTCGCGGTTGATGTGTTTTAAGAATAAATTCATCAACTCGTCCTTCACTTGATGTCCCATTTGAAATGACCTTGTTTTATGAATATTTTAATGCTCGACACTCTGTTCCTTCTGCAAGATAAACAGATGAGGTTTTTAATATATTGTTTCCAGCACTGAGATTATCGTGCGCTCACACAGCTGGCAGCTCGTGGCCCATTGTCCTCACTGAAGGTCGTGTTCTGTGTTGGAAACATAGAGAACAAAGATTAATTTTGGTATTTTAAGCATCATTCAGTGTGTTTTTTTCTCCACCGTCGACGCCCTGTTTCTTCAGCTCGTCCTGGTGCCGCTGGCATTGATTCCAGTGTTATGTGGATGAGTCCACAGGGAGGTGCGGGGCGGGCGGTGTCAACATGTCTGGCTGCTGTCGCTTAGCAGATGGCGAGAGCAGCAATGACCCAAGTTGCTCCTGCAAAATCCCCTCAACACCCAGATATTAAACTGTAATAACAGGGATAATAGAGAAAAAGGTTGTTTCTGTGGTGTAAAACATCCACAAACACACACTGAAGGAGAGACTGAGACTGAAGGCTCGTTGTGGTTGATGGTTTCCTGTCTTTGTGTTTCTCTGTGCCAGATTTAGTGTTTGTTAACGGCGGTGATCTATTTTATCAGACAGTATTGCTTCACAAGGGGTGGTGTGAATCTTTGTGCTCTACTTGTGAGCTTACTGAGGCAGTGCTTGTAAGTGTGCTGGTTTGTTATATGAAGCTTACTTAGCTTACTAAGTTTACTTATTTAAACTCAGTGAAAGTATATTTTGACACATCTTTCTTCCTTATTTTCAGGATTTTTCCTGTTTTAACAGGATGTTGTGACAGAGTGAAAAACAGCAAGTCATCAGTTTTTTGTGGTTGAGCGGTGCAAGTGGAACTGTTCAGTAATGTGTGATTCTTTTTTTAAAGATTTTTTATTTCAAATGAATCATCACCTCCTGGTTAATGTGGAGTCGTTACTGTCAACTCTGTTTTCCAGAAAACGGTAGTTGAAGGGTAACTCCAACAGTTTTGGGAGAGTATTACTGAATTTTTACTCAAAATAAATCGGACAGTTATTTCTACTGAATTCAATTCAAAAGAATAAGTGGGATGATACAAAAAGTAGGTGTAGTCCTGTCATCAGAATTACTGTCACTCAAAACTAATCAACGGCTGCGACATCACACCTAATTTAAGTGTTTCAGATGTTTTATTCATCAAACAAAGAGACTGAAGAGATTATCAGTTTAATCTACCTGAGTAAATTCTGCAGTTTGACCTCACTGAGATGAGTAAACAAGCTCAGATCAGCCTCGAGACACACAAACACACACACACGCACTGATACAATGGAGGGGGAGGAAGTGAGTGTTTACAGTTACGCCTTGAAATTTAAATGAATTCTTTCCTTATAAACTGATTAGTGAGGATGCAGCTGCTGTGCTAAACAAATTAATGTTCTGAATGTTTACTCAACCTCTGTGGTGTGTGTGTGTGTGTGTGTGTGTTTCAGGAAGGAGTTTGTGGAGGCCTACCTGCGCTACGTGTTTTCAGACTCGGTGAGCGAGCAGTACTCGGCCTTCTCCTCCGGCTTCCTGAAGGTGTGCGGGGGGGAGATCCTGTCGCTGTTCCAGCCCTCTGAGCTGATGGCCATGGTGGTCGGCAACAACAATTACAACTGGGAGGAGATGGAGAAGGTCAGAGTGAAGTTAAAAATCTGTCCCGCAGATTTTTAGCATTGGACACATTTACTGTCCTACATCTGCGGTCAGATCTGTTTCTCTTAGTACACATAGTTCGATTGGAATGACTGTAAGAAGAAATCCTCAAATCCTCAGTGACGCAAGTGTTTTTTAAAATTTATAGGTGTGGATGTGCTGATGATCAGGTTTCACTGGACAGAGCTGGAACTTTGACTTTTACGTAATAAACATCTGTTAGTCATAGTTTTACTGACAAAAAACACACTAAAACAGTACCACATCGTGACATCATGCTAACTTGTGAAGATTTATTGAGCAGCTGCAGGATTTGTTCATTTTTGTTCACGCACTAAAGGAGTTCATGGTTTTTAGTTTGAAGTCAAAGATAACTTTATTTTTAACCATGAGAGCTCTGTGAAGCTGTAATAAGGCACAGCGGTGCTTTAAGCTAAATGCTAATTAGGGATCAACTGATACGTTTCTTTCAGGGTCGATACTGATACCAAGAAAATTGCATCAATAAATATACCTTAAGAAGGAAATATAAAAATGTATTGACTTGGTTTAAAATGCTTTACAATATACTTTTAACTTCAAATGAATGTATAAAATCCCCCAAATTCATATCTCTTATGATAATATCTACTTTTAAAACATTTTTTTATCAGTCAAGGAAGAGAAAAATTGTAAATGTGCAAGAATTAGACTCAGTGGTTAATGTTCCTCTCTTGTCCCAGACTGGACACGTCAAAAATCACACATCTTTACGGATAATATTGATGGTCGTCTTGTTTTATAGCTTGTGGTTGTGTGTGTCTCTGCACTTGGCTTCACATATTTGACTTGTGATATCAGCCCTGGTGCACAGAGGTCCCTGTTGTGCAGCGATCGTTACGTAAGATATCATAAAAAAAACGAAGCTGAAATGAGAAATTTACTGAAATTGTGTACTTTTTGTGGAGAAAATACCAAAAAGCTTGCATGTCTCTGAGGAATTTGTGTCACTGATTAATGTGTAAATGTCACTGCCAGGGAGGAAATGGTTGAGTAATGACACAACAGAGAAAAGCTTCTCATCACAGCATCTTTTCTCTCTGCAGAATGCCGTTTACAAAGGGGAATACTCAGCCACTCATCCAACAGTCAGACTGTTCTGGGAGGTTTTCCACGAGTTCCCTCTGGAGAAGAAGAAGCAGTTCTTATGTAAGCTTTTAATTGTCTCATTGCTCAATCTGCATGTCGGTTTAATGCTCACGCTCTCGCCCTCAAACATGTTATAAATCCTGTAATAATGTGCAGATTGTTTCTGTGAGGAAATAGGGAAGCCTGAACTATCTCAAAAGCTTTGTTGTAAATGCATCATGTGTTGTACATGAGTATATAAAAGCATAATTACTATATGCAGTAAAAAAACGTCTGCCTGAGATCCATAGGTACAGTTGTTACTTCAGGCTTTAACTTAATATCTTGATCCTGATTACATCTCATATCATCATCATCCAGTAAATAAGAAAAAAAAATGATGGCTGACTGCTGTGAACGGATTGAGGAGTCGTACAGTTTGAGGTACGATGACAAAACAAAGTTTACTCTGTTTCCCCGTCACTGGGGACGATGTGTTTATATTAATAACATAATATTGGCTAATATGGTTTTCAAATCCCTAAAAATATATTTATAGCAACATTGGCCTGAAAGGTTGTTGTACCTGTTGGGCTGTAGATGAAAGGCGCTTCACTAATCACAGGGTCTCTACATGTTGTTGTCAGGACAAACAATGAAACCAAAATATCAAATATATATAATAGTTTAATATAAATACAGCCAGTCAACATTTTCTCCTTTAATTTTACTACTCTGTCCCCTGCACCTCCAGTGTTCCTGACCGGCAGCGACCGGATCCCCATCCACGGCATGGAGAGCCTGCGCATCGTCATCCAGTCCACCACGGCGGAGGAGCACTACCTGCCGGTGGCCCACACCTGCTACAACCTGCTCGACATGCCCCGCTACCAGACCAAAGAGATCCTGCGCTGCCGCCTCACTCGGGCCGTGGAGCAGTACGAGGGTTTCAGCCTGGTCTGAGGACGGGAGGTCTTAATGCACTTTAACAGCAATAAACCACCGTGTCAGTGTCAAAAGAGTGTAACTGGGGGGGCTGCGGCGCACAGGAAAGTCACTCTCTTTATATGCTCTTACAAGATTGTTAAGCATCTTGAATCTGAAAGGGTTATGTATGTAAATGCAGAGTATTATTGTTTTGATTTGCTTTGGGCAAAGTTTCTCAACCTTCATGGACCAATGGGAGGATATCATGTGATGATGTGTGATATTTATTTGACTACAGAAAACATTACAAGCTGGGATCCAAAACATGTTGGGACCTAAAATCAAAACCAGAGAAGGTTGAGAAACTGACTTTGGGTGTTTGTGTACTTTCATTAGTTTGTCTTATTTTGCACAGCTGTGTATTTTATATTCAACTCCTTAAATTCTATTTTTCACATGTAAATAATTCTGTTATTACCTTGAGACAATATATCTGCGTTTTGTTACATTTAATTTATTAAATAGAGTGGTTATTTTTTTGACAAAATGAAAATGTGTATATATGTATGTGAATAGCACTTTGAATATAATCTTTACCCTCGACATGGGGAGCAATGTTCGTCCAGCTGATCCTTTATAATCTGGACACCAGCATGTCCTCTCTGCCTGAAACTAAAGGACAATGGAGAAAGAGTATCTGGCAGGCGGGAGGATGCAGGATGAGACATGGTGAATATTATTTGCAATCTTTTCCTTTTGAGCTGTGGATCACAGAGCAGCTGACTTTGTCTTGAACCTGCATTCAACAGTGTTGCCTTCTACAGCAGAACCTACACAGAAAGCTGACTTTTAAAGGATTTGTAGTGGTTGTTGTCTGTGTGCATGTTCATGAGTGAAAGCAAAAAAAAAACAAAAAAAAAACCCTGATTGTAATTTCAAAAGTCTGACATTTTGGGGATGATATGCTTATTATCTTTATGGCAGAGAGCTGGATGAGCAGATCGACTGATACTATTTTCACTTTCACTTTAAATTTAAAACGGCAAGCAACAGCGGGTTAGCTTAGCACGAACTCTGGAAAGGTTGTGAAACAGCCAGTCGAGCTCCATTGGTTATTGAGCTTTAGATATAAATATAGTATCTTAGTATCTGTCCAAAATCCTCATTTCAATATTGAGCAATGACAAATTAATGTTAAGCTTGAGATGTTTTATAAGTTGTCCTGAAAAATTGTTCCCAAGGTATCAAAATAGTAAATTCATCTTTCCTCAAAGAAATGGACTGTGTGAGGACGTTTTTTTTTTTTTTTTTTTTAATTCCTCATAAATACAGTTGATCCACAGGGGATGGACTATTTCTTGGCTGGTACTGATGTTGCACCATATTCAGTGAACTTTGATTAGATAAGGAATTTCAGCTTGGCCTAAATTGCCACCATAAACATTTATTATTGATTTATTTGTATTAATTTACTACCATACTTTGAGAGCTGTTATCCAACATGGCACCACCACAGTATTTAAATGAGGTCACAAATTGTAGTTATCTAGCTTTTCCGAAGTCTGGTTGCCTAGCAACTGCTCATGGCCTAGAGAAAGTCTGGCACACAAGTGTGTGTGAAACGGAGATTTGTTTTTACACTTGTTTTTTGTACATATTAAATGAATGAGACATAACACATTGATTAGAGAACGTTAGAGATGCGACTTGGCAGATTCTTTTAGCTGTTTCTGTTTTTTTACTAGGCTAAGCTAACCTGCTGCTAGCTGTAGCGTCATATTAGCTGGCTAACTGTCCGGCAGAAAGAGTATGCACACATGTCCCAAAATGTCTTTTAAAACTTCATATATAATCATTAAAATTAGAAGTTGTAATTAGTTGATGTCCGAGTTGCAGATAATTAAAAATGTGAAATTTGTGGCACCAACAAGTGCATATTTACCAGATGGCCCGTTAAGTACTCTGAATATAAAGTCAGTGGATAAACTGTGTATGACTTGTTCCAGAACTTGCCCTGATGCTGTATTTATTCCTGCAGTCAAACCTCTTAATCCAAAATGTTTAATTAGGTCGTGCACTGGTGTGAAGTGTGTGAAATGGTCTTGCATATATATCTATATTTTTTATATATTTCATACCTGACAATGGTGTTAAAGTGAGTTCAGACGGTAAATGACTTGATGTGTCCTGGCTAACGGGTCACACTGACACATCCATTTAGCAATAACAAACTGAAACAGCCCAGTAATGTAGTGATGACTGGGTTCTTCTTCTAAAGGTCTTAAACACTGGACTCTTCTGAGACAGTTCGTCCTCTTGCTTAGCTCTATACTGCATGTACACACATGAGCTACATGTCCAGTCAATATTTGTCTGATTAAAGCTGATTTCTCCTGCAGAGTTTAGTCCTATGCAAAAGGTTTGTGCAGCCCTCGACTTTTTTGCACCTTTTAATGTGCTACTGAAAAATGTGATTTTTGCATCTGAAATCTCCACAATGCTCTCTGTTCCAGCCAACTTTTTAAATAAAAACAAGATGGTGTAAAAGCACATTTCCCTGCATGTGTCATGATTGCGTTGTTGGACTAGAGTTATCGTTTTGAATCAAGTGTCTGGCTCAGGATGAAGAAAGCGAGGACATGATCGGGACAAGTATGCTATGTCTTTTGTTAGCGATTTGTAAACAGTTGTGCAAAAATTGACATTTTTTCCATAGGTTATTTCTTTACCCCTTTTTTCCGACGATTTGTAGTATATTTGATTATCTACTCATTCATTCGTAAAGCCAGAAAGTCTTTTCAAATATTAATGTTTCCCATCTTTGTTTTTACTAAGTAGGTATTTTGTACTAAATGAGTACTAAGAGGTGTCAGTCTGATATCCATGGCTGCCAACTCATTGAGTGAGACAGCTCACAGCCATCTTTGTATATAAAACTACTTACCAAGCATCAGGCACACCTAGGGTTACCAACTCCCTGAAAAATAAATAAGGGACGCCCCCCCACGGCTTGGTAACTTTTTCTTTTTTTCTTTTCTTTTTTTTTTTTTTTTAGCCTTTTTTTTGTGTGTGAAACCATTTCCAAATAATTCTACTCGAATGTGAATTTAGTTTGATGCATGTTTTTGAGTTATACGAATACATAGAAAAAAATATTATTCAACAATTTATTTTCTTGTACAAAGTAAAATATATATTTAACAGAAATCTGTCCTGCTTAACTTGACAGAATAAAATAAATATTTATTTATTGAACAGAACTGTCCTGCTTAACTGAAAACAGTATAAAATAACTGAAAACAATAGAAAGTTGTTACTTATTACTGATATATAGTTCATGTGTAGTATGTCAAATGCCTGTGCAGTATAAATTTTGCACATCACATCTATCTATGGACTGTTTGAACAGACATGTGTAAGGTTGTGTGTGTGTATATATATATATATATATATATATATATATATATATATATATATATATATATATATATACAATAGAAAATATTAATATACAATAATGTATAATAGATGAAGAATACACACTAAACTGTATACATACATATGTATGTATTATTCATCTATGAATTACTTTTATGTATTATTTATCTATTTTATGTATTCATCTATCGATTGTTGTTTTATTACACTAAACATTTTTTTTGGCCATAAAATACTGACATTTATTGGACTTCAAAAACATTCTTGTTTTTTCTACATACCATATCTGCCTCTGGTGTTGCCTGGTGGACAACAAACCGGTCATTGGTCCACCTGGTTGTCCCTCACGTGTTTAATGTGTCGACCACTAGAAGCTGTTTAACGTCAAAAAGTTCACCATGGGCTACAGAAAAAGTGCGCCGGCAGACACTTTTTCCAGCCACGTTTTCTTTTTCTCATTCGAGTCTATTTTTGCAGCCTTTTTCTTTTTTTTCTCGGGGCAGTAACGTTACTGCTCGTGGTGGAAGGCGTCCCGTCTGCAGTGTCCTGTGAACCTGTGTCGTTTTGAGTCATGCTGGATTGTTTTGCCAGTTGCCCCACTCTCTTGTCTTCCGGTATGTTCTTGCAAGCAACAGTACCTTGACCAATGAGAAGAGCCGGATTCTGCATTGTTATTCTCGTGTGTGAGTGTGCTGTCAGCTCATTGGTCACAGAGCAGGAGAGGGCTGGCAGTAAGATTACCGTATATTTTCATATAAAACGCCCTGTCATTCATTGATTCCATTGATATATTAAAGACCATTTTGATTCTCATGGAAATACGGGACAAAGTGCGTCCCTTTAAAGCTCAATACGGGACGCGTAACTTTGTTTCTAAATACGGGACGATTCCGTTTTTCAAGGGACGGTTGGCAACCCTAGGCACACCAAACATTTCAGCAGTTTAACAATTAACCCAAAAGACCAGGTGTGTCCGGACACTGCGTACACGAGGGCTTAGTGGCAAGTTATTTTCATTTATTTTCAGTTTTATCTTTTTATAGATGACGTTAGTTTTACTCATTTTTTCCCTGAACACAACTTAAGTTCACATCATGGTTCTGCCTTTTTTTGTGTTGTCCAAGTATAAACAGAATAGAACTGATGATTAATTGATCCACAGAGAATGAATCGTTTCTTTTTTGTCGCTTTTTCAAGTGAGATTTTGTGAGGATTTCTTGTTTTTTTTCTTTTATACGATTGTAAACTAAATAACTTTGTAATATGTGACACAAGAAATTTGAGGGTGTCACCTTGGACACACTATGACCAAACTACAGGTTAAATTACTCAAGAAAATAATCGGAATGTCAATCAATTATGAAAATAAAATGTAGTGATGATGCAGTTTCCATGTCAACTCAGCCACACAAAGAAAATCCACACGGCCCCAGAAACTCAGTAAAAATATGATTTCATTTATATTATATACAAAATACAAATACAATTTATGTACTAAAATGTACACACTCAAAATTCATTAAGCCTCGCCAGTGTTTACATTCAGTAAAAACGAAATTCACACTGATAAATCATCCATTTTGGAGAAAGAAAGGAAATATGTACTCGCTCACAGAAATGTAAACATACACAGTGATCCATATTTACAACAGAACACAAAACAAAAGAAAGAAAAAAAAAAAAAAGAGCTCTGGAGAGGACGAGAGGGAAACCCGCTGAGAAAACCTTTTGTGTCCCGGAGTCGTCTCACAAACGTCCTTGTCAATGTTCATCAGTGTGAGCAGAAACATACCAGTGATTCAAGATGAGAAATAGCTTATTTGACATGAAGGAAATGGGAGGGGAGGAGGGAAAAAAGCACGTCAATGCATAAAATGTACAGTCAGATGCTGAAGAAAGTACCAGTGATCATAAAAAATAAGCCATTTTATTGATAATGAGCTATTTTGGTTTGCAGTTTGTACTGTCAATCTTTGGGTCGTTTTAAAAATCAGAAACCACTTCTTGCAGCGAGCAAATACTCGATTCAACTTCTAGAGAAGCAATATAAGATTATTTCAGACATTATTTGATGGTCAGGGCTGAAATAGAGACAGCTGTTCATTCAGAGAATGCTGTTAAGATGATTAAAAGTTATACAAATAGTAACGTCTCCCTTAAAAAAATACACATAAATCTTGATCGCAAAAATCCTTCTTTTTTTTTTTTTCAAAATAGCAATCATTTCATATCTATTATCTTACTTACAAGGATTGTTTTTTTTTAAGACTTCTACAGTAATAACACGGGGAAAAATAACTTTTCTGTTCCAATAAAAACATTCAAAAAGGGATAGAAATAAATTATTAGCAGTAAAAGAGTGATTCAGGTTACTTGTGTGTGCGTCGCTGCTTAGTCTCGGAGAGAAAAGAAACGTCCTCTTGCAACGGTTGAAGTTTGGTTGGAATTTAACTTCTCAGGTGAAGCCGGTGACTTTGTGTCGCTTCCAATCAGTCGTGAGTCGGCGGGCTCTCTGCAGGCTCCACAGAAAAACACCGCCACGCTCGACAGCCGGATTAAACTCGCCGTTTCTTCCACGATGAGCAACACAAGATGGCAGCGAGTGAGAAAAACCCGCTCGTTTTTCTCCGGAGACTAAGCATCAGTCTTTTTTTTTTAAAGAGCCTTTTATTTGTTCTCAGATCAACTTCGATGAGTCTCTTTTGCTGATCAGGACTTCCAGCAGCCGCAGTTTGGCTTTGACGTGCTTGTATTCGTTGTACTCCACTGCCAACGGGGAGCGGTCCTCTTTCTGCACGTTTCTATGGGAACGAGACAAACAAACAGTGAGAAAACAGGCGACGGTTCGGCTGTAGAAAACCCATCACACGAAACTCGGTTCATAATGTTCGCCACTCTTATGTAATCTCAGCAGATTCGTCCTTCTTTTTACCTTCCGTTTTGTCTCAAGAACTGGTCCTCGAACTCTTTCAGGTTCTTGCGGAGCCTCTTCTTCTCCTCTCGCGCCTCTTGGAGCTGCTCCACAAGTTCCTGCCTGGAAGAGAAAAACATATTAAAATGATTAAAAGTTCTGCAGTGGTGGAAGTAGCATTCAGCTTCTTTATTAAGTGAAAGTACTAGAAAAAATACTTTAGTACAAGATTTAAAAAAAAACAAAAAACGTGCATTCAAAAGTAAAAGTTTACCTCAGGAACAGAGGCATTTTCAGAAAAAAATATACTTAAAATATCAAAATAAAAGTACTCCATAAAGTGACTCTTACTACTCAAGACAAATAAATCAGTCAGATTATTAGATTCTTTATACTGATGCATTCATGTTGAAGCCACCATAAAGAGTTGGGCTTAACTAAAACTAAAAAATCAATTGTCTTACAAATAGCAGCTTCACATGCACTTTAATCTGTAACTATCAATTTTTTATTTTTGTTTTAATCGTCTTTCAAATATTTAGTGACCTTTAAGGCATTACATTTATAAAAGTGAATTTAACCTGTGGACACCCTGTAAAAAACTCTTTGGGGTTTTTATAAAAACTTTGCTTTGTTGTGAAATACTGGACCGATCATTTGAAACATAAGGTGTCCCGACCACACACTCTCTTTTAAGGATCACAAGCCAGAAAGTGCAGGAAATATCAGTTTGAAATCTTCAGCAATGTCTTTTATTTCATAAAATGTGTAATGATAAATCCTAATCTGACTCCTAATCAACTGAAAGCTGTCAAATTAAACGTATTAGTAAAAGATGCATCTTTGCCCCTGAGATGTACAGAGGTGGACATGGAGTGGACGTACTCAGGTAACAAGCTGACTTACGTGGTGGCGGAATGCAGGTTGGACAGCCTCATGTCCGTCGTGTTCTTCGAAGGCGAAAGTTCGTCCACGGGCGAAATGAAACCGTCCGCTTCCTCGTCCATGTGCTCCAGGAAGCCGATGACGCTGATCTCGGGCTGCACGCTCACTGTGAACTGCGTCTTCGAGTCCCCGTCGTCCTCCGAGCCGTCCTCTTCCTCCTGCAGGAGCATAAGAGATCACAGGTCAGAAGGGCGGCCGCGGTTTAGAAAACGTCCACGTCGTGCTGTGGCGTTAAAAAAAACCAAAACAAACTGAGGCGTCCAGGCTCAGAGGTGTGAGAGTCGTGCTTGTTAGTCATCGATGGTTATAAATCATCAGCGGCAAAATGCACTTAATGGTCCTTGTTGGTGATTCATGTCTATTCTATTAGTATGTACAGATGGGAGTTAATGGACGCATTCAACCAGAAGACACACACACAGTCCACTGAGAACCAACTTCATGTAATCTGACGGTCCTAAACCAACAAACGGCAAAATGCACTGAGCACAAATGAGTTTAATCACAGTTGGTCTTCAAACACCCCTGAAAGATAATTCTGGTTTATTACAAATTCTCCCATCAGTTTGGGAGGCTGAAGTCTTCCGTGGACCTTCGGCTGACTGCTCTCGTGTGTGTGTGTGTGTCGCCTCATCTGACTCATCTGAAGCGTGTCACTTGATCTCAGGGTTTAGCTAAAGTTTTATGAGAAGTATAAATATAAGTCCCAAAATGTAATAATCCAGAATGATCCTTTAAAAAGCCTCACGTACCGCTCACACACTTGGATCAATCATCACAAAGCGGTTTTCAAACACCAAATCCAGGCAGCTACTGATTCGTCGTCTCTACAGGTGCTGGTGGGGCGGGAAAAACAGGCAACTACCCAATCAACAGGCAGCAATCAGGTTCATTAGAGGGGAGGTTTGGGGGGGTTGGGGGGAGTCGGGGCAACTGATTATTCAAGCAGCAGCAGCAGCTCTTCACCTTGATATCATCGAAGAAGAGTGCGGTTTCGCCCTCGATAATGGGCTGAAGGAGGGGACCTCTGCGCTTGCTGGAGGGAGAGCCCTGTGGTGACGGTTAAGAAGGAGGCGTTAACCACGCTGGTGTTTACAAAAATAAAAATAAAAAAACGCCAGACTGCCTTCAAATTTTTCCACTATTTTCTGCACTCATGTCAGAGCTGAAGCTAGACAGATTGTCCTCCTTTTCTGTCTGTTCATTCCTCCTTTTTCTTCCTGCCGTATTTTCCGCAGGATGTCCAAATGCCCGTCATTTGTGGAAACCTGACTTGATTCTAATTCGTCTTAACAAGCCGCTTCCTGAACACGGGCCGAGACTGGCTGCTGAGTTGACTTATGTGGGATGGCAACCGCTGATCAAAACATCACGACGTCTGCTTTTTTTTTCTGACGTGAATGTGCACAAATCAGAGCAAAAAAAAACAACAACCAATTTTAAAAGAAAAGGCCAGATAAAAACATGTTTTGTGGCTCTGTAAACGCTGACATTTTGAGAATCACTCCAGAGCTTGTTTTTCAAAGACAGACCAGGATCATGACTGTAATCAAAATGTATTTAATTCAGGATTGGAAAAGAGGCGACGAGTGGCGCTTGTTACGAGGTTAAAGCCGGATAAATAAGAGCATAAAAAGCGCTGCACTCCGGCATCATTTGCCCTTTTCAGGACAATAAGAACGCTGCATCATCATTTCTAATGCATAGAATAGCAGCAGATACAATTTGCATAATGGGGATTAGAGTGCATTATATAACGCAAACACGCCGCAGGTCCATAATACAGATCATGTCTTACATAATATAAATGGTTATGGATACTCAAATACACATCATTGTTTTTTTTTTCCCCAATTGTAATCTTTCTCTTTATTCTCTACGATTCAGAGCAAACGTGTCTTTACATCACACTGAAGCATTTCTACAGTTCCTGACCCCGTCTTGCACTGAGCTGTTCGTGATGTCACTTCCTGTGAACTCAATCTGCCACCTATGAGCTCCTTTACGACCGGGGGCGATTCACTGAGCTGCTAAAGCCGGACTTAGAGCCTTGAAAGGTGGATAACACGTCTGTGGCACGGCTGCCACCGGTTCCCACGGCAGGCACTAAAGCCAGCGTGAGCTGAGGATTAAGTGTCTGCAGACGTTCTGACAATGTGCTGTCAAAGAGCGGCAGGACGACTGGACAGCGGCAGAGAGGGAAAGTAGAAAGAGGAGGAGGAGGAGGAAGAGGAGGAGGAAGAGGAGGTTAAAGGTGGGATACTTACAATGACGGGGATGGTGGAGGCTCTGCACAGGATCTGCTTCACCAGGCGGTATCTGTCGTACAGGGGCTTCATGATTTGCCTCTCGCTCTTGGTGACCTAGCGAAAAAAAGACATCTTGTTAGCGCGGTGTTCGCCTCTCTCTGTCTCCCCGCACGCTAACTAGCCACAGCGCTAACATAACCCAAAATGACAGCCGACCCAAAGCAGCTCTTCAGAGCGTGAAGGTCAAAAACACAGAGGCGCGCAGTGCGAGGAGGTGACAGAGAGGTCAGCTGTACTTCCTGTTACAGGACGGCACAGCTGACAGTTTGGAAGGCACGGTTATTTTGAAATTGGGTTCGACATGAGGCAAAGTGAGTGTCGGCTCTTTTCCAAATCCAAAATAAAGCTGAATAAGTCGGAAAAGCTTTTATTTTTAACCGCACACAGACACCGTTCACCCTCGACTTGTGCGTGTCTGTGGAAAAAGAGGAGAAGTGGATGATGACTCACCGGTCGGCCGTGTATGCTCTCATAGTAGAGCAGAGCTTTCTGCAGGGCCACTTTCTCCGCTCCGATCTGCTCTCGTGTCATATCCTGTCGGCGGTGGGGGGGGGTGAAACAGGAAGTGAGTCAAAACATTTCAGAGATGACCAGAGTTCATTCTGGGTTACAACACATATCTCAGCACCATAATAAAGTGAAGCACTGCTGCAGCTGCCTGCTTTAAAACTGATGCTGTTGATACAACATGGAACTTCCGTTTGCTGCTCTGTGTTTTATTCATCCGTCCTTGCGAGCGCGCTCGCGGTCTTACCTTGATGTCCTCGGGCCGGTTCACCTCCTCCCTCTTCTCCTGCAGCTTCTTCAGGATCGTCTCCAGGGTCGTCTCCACCGGGGGCTTGGGCACTTTCTCCTGCTGCGGTTTCTTCTCCAGCTGAGAGCCGAAGCTTCTGGGCAGCGTGTTGCTGCGCTGACGGGTCAGAGGCGGCAGGTCCTCCTCGGACTTCATCAGCTTGTGTTCTGATGAGGAAAAAGAGAAAGGGGAAAACATCTATGAGGGCTTTGCAGGTGTTTAGTTTCTGCTGCGTTTGGGCTGATGCTTGCATCTTTTGCTCACCTTTTAGCTCTTTACGAAGCTTGGCCAGCTCAGTTACCCATCTGAGCACCTCTGGGTTTGCAGCTTTATCGCTGTGGGAGGGCTGGAAGAAAGAGGGAACAGCAACGGAACATTTAAAAACAGATACTTTAAGGCATAAATCTTACAGAAGACAGTCTCACACCACTTCTCTTTTAACAAACCGTTTTAATGAGTGTCTGAGTCAGACAGCTTCATAGACTCATTAAAATCAGTGAACTTGTTAAAGGTTGGACAATTGCCTTCTGAGTCATTTCTGGTTCTTTGTAACACGGTTGTCAGTGCTGTACCTACCCTGTATTTCCGCTCCTCCTCAAACCTCTCCTCGAACCTGTGGATCTTCTTCTTCAGTATGTGGATCCTCTTCGTGAGCTGGGCGGACGTCAGCTCCTCTTTCTCGTCGTCACAGGAGCCGAGAGACGAACTCCGTCTGCGACTGGAGAAATTCACAACAGTTTAATCAACTTTCCGGCCCCCCTTTGCACAGCCGGCACGCGCAGAACCACGTCGAGTGTTTTTACCTGACAAACGAGTGCGCATTCGGCGGCGAGGGAGGCACTTCGGTGTCGTCCAGGTACTGCTGGCACTGTCCGTAGGCGTAGAAGCGGGGGGACAGCATCGGGTCGCTGTCCTCCTCCAGCAGCTGGCGGATCAGACGCCCCCCGGCGTGGGGGGACAGCCGGGCCTCCTCCCGGTCCATGCTCTCCCTCTGCAGCGGCGAGTACGCTGGGACTGGTTCTGAGGGACACACAGACAAACGAGCTCCGTGTTAAAATGTGACACTTTCCTCGTTCTGCTGTCAAAGTGGAGGTGTGAACAGGTTAGTCCGGGGATCCTGTTTTTGAAATGCGGTGCATGCCAGCAGACGACACACAGCTGGTTTTAGTAAAGTTACAGCATATTCATCCTTGGGGCTCTGCAGCTACAGAACAACATAGTAAATCACAGTCTCCTCTAGATTTCTGTGGTGTTTTTTAATCAGACCCAATCCGCTTATTGCATCAGAATCCTTCCACCTCCTTCATCAAATCAATTTAGGTTCATTTAAAACCAATCACAAGTGAAATCTTTCACCACAGCTACGATTTTGTAGTTAAAATTCTGTCCAATTTCCAAAACGCAGCGTAAAAAATATCTATCATAGTTTATTGCGGCCTCAAGGAGACATCTTCAAAGCGCTTGTTTTGTCCGTCCAAGCATCGACAAACTCAAACCTATGAATCTTTTATCACACAACACAACGAGAAGCGCTGAAATCCTCAAAACTGACAGGCTGGAAACCAGGACATCTGGAGAAAAAGACGAATCTAGTCCTGCAACTAACAGTTATTTTGATTGTTCATTAATCTGTCATTGCTATAAAATGTGAAAAATGGTAATCAGATATTCAGCATACTGTCATAGTGGAGCGAAGAAACCAGAAGAAGAAAAAAAAAATCACATTTAAGAAGAACAGAAATTTGATTCATTTAAAAAAACTAACATTTGTAATGTTTAACAAACAGGAGCATTTTGCCCACTTTGCAACAAAAATCCAAAATAATAAAAAAAAACAACAAGTGCATATTCTTAGTCCATCTTCATCTGTTTTACAAGATGAATCAAAGTGTTCTTGGAGAGTCCGACAGCATGTTGCTCTTTTTCCAAAGCTCAGCACCTTTTCTCTTTGAAGACACTGTGAGGTCATTTCTTTTCCCCCGCTGACATCTTCCTGGATCCTCTCGGGCGTTGTGAAAGTCACTGAACGCGGTGGAGCAGCTCTCTCTTTAAAACCGTTGTGGGAAAAAAAAGAAAAAAAAACCCTTCCTCTGGGGCTCCACAGTCACAGATGTTGTCCTAAAACTGTGGGTAAAGACACGCCCACCCTCCCTCCCTGTTCATCTCCTGGCTACAGTGTCCGCTCTGGTAATAATTATGTCTGGTCAAAATAGCCCCTGCAGATCCCCCTGACAATCCCCACAGGCTATTAATAATGCCTGGCACTCCGTTGGGATAATGTCAGGGCGTGACCCCTGTCGACAGGTAAGGTGACGAGTGTTGTGTTGTAGTTTCCAGCCTGCGTAGTGCGAGAGATAAACCCGTCCTGAGCACGTGTTCGTGAGAGAGAAAGACTTAGACTGGGGGGCCGTCTGAGAAGAGTTCACTGTTGAAATAAGAAGGGAAAAAACTCTGTAGAATAACACGACGCTCTGCAGGAGCAATAATGTAGATTTCATGGAAAAGGAGAGGCCGTAACGCGGGGAGGAGGGAGGATGGAGGCAGAGGGAAAAAAACAAGCTCAGGAGGAAAACCGACCGTCAGTGCAAACATCCAAGGTGTCAGAAAATACGCACGCCCGGTCTAAAACTGCACATGCGTGTTTTTCTTAGCCGGGGTGTTCGAGAAAGCGACTTATCTCAAATTCCAGCCCGGGGTCCTGGGAGACCTCCTGTGCTTCTGGGTACGTGCAGTTTATCAAGTAGCGTGTTAGAGCTCGCTCACAGCGGGCAGGTGAAACCCTCAATCACGTCTTCGGAACATCTTCCTCTCTCTCGAGCTTCATTATCTAGCTCAGCGGAGCCGGCCAGTTAGGCTCGGTGGCATTTGAAATTAATCCTTTAAATCAACCGCTCGCCGATGGTCCGGGATTAGATAGACTAATGAAACAAAAAAAAAGAAAACATGCCGGCTTTGCCATTTCGCTAAAGGTTGTCGAGTGTGCGCCGCTCGGCCACAATGTTCCAGATCGTTCAAGCGTGTTGCCATGCAGTGGGAAAGGTCACTCAGACAGCCTTTTCTGTCTTTCTTTCTTTCTTTCTTTCTTTCTTTCTTTCTTTCTTCTCTCTGTGACACTATGACATGTTATATGCAGCGAAGCAAGTCAGCGCTGACAGTGTGATGCAACAGTACACTTACCATCACAAAAACTTGAATGGAAGATACTTTTGAAATCAAGGAAGGGGGCGTTAAAGAACGGAGAATCTAGAGGAATGGAAGAAGAAAAGAGAGGAGAGGAGAGGAGAGGAGAGGAGAGGGAAATCACAAAATGAAGGAAGGAAAACAAGGAAACAGATGTAAAAAAATAAAATAAAATAAAAAAAGGACAAGCGTACATCCTCCTTTTTGGGGGAACAAGCAACAACAATTTCCCTAAACCGCAATTAACTACGGAGACAAACGAGCCTCACAATCTTGGTTCTTTCCTGCCAAAACTTCTGTTAATGTCTTTTCCCACCGGTGCTGCCTGCACACGGGCGAGGACAGAATAGCAGCAAAGATCAGGTCAACATGACAGGCGCTGGCACAAAGTGTACTGGGTTAAAGGTCTCACGCCACTGCCTAATGCCCTCAGCCGCTCGCATGCCCATTTGTACCCAACATGCCCAACATCACACCTCATGTACTGTACCTACTGCCTTTATACAGCTTTATTAACCGCTTACTCAGCTTGGCACATTTTGCCAGAACATAAATCCTTTCTCTGACTCTCCTGAGCGAAGAACAAACGTGCCAGTACAGTACTTTGCACAATGCATTAACGCGAGCAGCAGTTCGTGCTACGGTAAAAGCCCCGCTGGATCTAAAAGCCCCTGATCGGTTTCGCCATCTCGTGCACCTAAAGGGGAAACCGGGATACTGTACATCTGAGCAGGGGGGGCCTGTCACAGCCAATCATGCGGGGTCCCCTGTGGCGTCCCCGCTGCCGGGCTCTCAGTTATGTATTCAGGACAGAATGTACAGGAAGGAGATTCGAGCAGAGGTGAAAGGCCAAGAAAAACAACAGACGAGGGATCCGATAAAACGAAATGTGCTCGTGATGTCGGTGCCAAACAGCCACCTGGAATGCAAATGTCCTAAGCCAACTGTACAAAAAGCTTCCCTCTGTTGCATCCTCGAGCAAAATGCATATTTAATCACAAGCACACACGCCCAGAGAGGCCTCTGCACGGGCCGACGGGGGCCAGAACGACTGACACCGCAGCTGTGATCAGGCTGCAGCAACAGTTTGCTGGCTCAGGCACAGTATTTGTGTACCTTCTCCCCTCGTGCTGCAAAAAACGCTGCACAGCAACAGCAGCCGCCGACTGCCAGTGATCACACTCGGCCACTAGAGAGCTCCACGAAACGTGCAACCGCCTCTCACTGCTCCAAACAGTGAGGATGTTTGGAAGTTGAGGGAATTCATTGCATGGGAGCAAAATTCTGCTCTGGCTGCCACATCAAACAGGAGGTGGTGGGAGTGAGGAGGACCAGCGTTTGCAGCGAGAAAAATCTCACGTGAAAACGAGCCCCGACCTGCTTTTTTTTTAACAAGATTTCACTGTAGGAATGAACCTGTTGGTTATCATTCCAGTGTACAGTTCAGCAAAAAAAACAAAAAAAAAAAATCCTGCTTCTGCACTGAAACCCCCCCACCACACCCCACCCCAACCTCTGGCGTGTCGCAACGTTTGAACAAAACAATCGCTGTGGCCGTGCACGATTTCCTCCCTGCGCTGCACGAACTCACACATTAATAACAAACCCTCAAAGAAAAGGGTCGGACAGCAAAATTGGACGAAGGGGAGACATGAATACATTTCTGCACACTCTGCAATGACAGGTAACACTTGATGAGCCAGGCCAGCGTGAAACAAACCAACCAAAGATTATTTAAATGTGAGCTTGTGCAAAAGAGTGCACTTTAATGCACGTGCACAGACGTCATTATCAGAAACCTCCTGGGGCGGATGAGACGCAGCTTTCAACCAGGATCAATAATGCAAGGCGAGTTTTTTCTGCAGCTGCTTCACTTCACTGTTATCACACCTCCACTTTAATGATTGATTTTTTTTTTTTTTTTGGCACCAGCTGAGCCAGTAAAACAATCCAGTGCCAGAAATCCATCGAGAAACTTAAACATCCTGGTGCTTTAAATAAATAAAACACAGTTTGCTCTTTTGAACAGAAGCAACAGGAGGAAGCTCTAAACTTTGTGGATCCACAGATCCAGCAAAACAACAAGCTGTCTGCAGAGCTGCCTCATCTGGGCCTTTCTCCTCCAGATACATAGAGGTGTCTAAAGAACTTAAGAGGATATTTAACGAATTAAATCCTACAGGAGAGGCAGCAGGAGGAGCAGCAGCAGCAGGAGGAGGAGGAGGAGGAGGAGGAGGAGGAAGGCAGCAGAAGGTGTGCAGCTGCTACCCCCAGACACACTCATGTGCAAGAGCTGGGGAAGAAGGAGGAGGAGGAGGAGGAGGGCTGCCTGGGCATGTGTGTGTGTGAGAGAGAGAAGAGAGTGTATTCCAGGTTGAGAGATGAAGAGAGAAGCATAAAAAACAACAACAACAACAGCAACAGTAGGCTGTTCTGTCCTTTCCTGTCAGTATGTGGCCTCACCTCCCCAGTTGTTGTCCTCGGTGAGCGCCGTCAGGTCCAGTCGGGGCACGTCCTCGCAGCTCGTCTTCTCGCAGTCCGGGTCCGTGGCTCGCACATCGCCGCCGCCGACGACCCTTCCCGTGTCACAAGTCACAGGCGACTCCTGGATCTTCATCCTTAGCGTCTGCACAACCATGAGAGAAAAAGAAAAAAGCCGAGCGCTCAACGACGGTCGGGCAGCCTGTGAACACAACTCTTTAACTTGAGCCACACGCTCCCCTCATACTGGCCCTGCCCTGTCGGAGGGGGCGGCTCCCTCGCTGTGATTGGCTGCTTCCCGCTGGCCAAAACATCCGCCCATCTGCCTCTGCCCCCGCCCCTTTTCCCCTCTCACACACACACACATACACTGGAATCCCTCACCCCTCCCTCCCCTCCCTCCCTTGTTTTCTCTCTACAGTAGTCCTTGCTTTCTATGCATGCATATATTCTGGACTTGTTTGTCTCACAGCAGCAAGAGCACATGGGAGGGGTGAGGGAGGGGTGAGGACAAAAAGAAAGCAAGCAGATTGTGAGCCAGCACACGTAGGCTGACTGGGTTGTTTTTTTTCTTCTTTTCTTTTCTTTTTATCCTCTCCCTATCCGTGTCTCTCTGCAGCTCAGAGCCACAGATACTAACACGTCTCTCTCCACCACCACATCTGTTCCCTCACTTCCCATCTCTTAATTCCCCCCCCCAAAAAAAACGCCACGATCAAAAGCCATGCAATCCCAATCCAGTACACTGTAAAATTAATTTTGGGGTGGGGGGGACACAACATACTCAGCTGGCTGTGCAATATTAGAGTGTGTCCACGGATCACTTAGCGCTAAGCCCATGGGGTCCCGTTTCCTCTGTCTGGGCGTGGGACCAAGCTATTTTTAGGGGGAAAAAAACAGATCAAGACGCAATGCTGCTACTAGACCTCATAAATGCCAGGGACGGCTTACGGGAAAAGTGTGGGGGGGTGGTGTGCACCCAGAGTCTGGTTACAACAGCCCTTGTTTTAAGTTTTCTCTTTTGTTCATGATACTAAGTTGTTGTTGTTGGCGGGTTTACGAGAGATTACAGTGTAACAGCACAGCTAGTCTCAAGTGTGTGTGCGTGTGTGAGAGAACGGGGAGTTATCAAATCTCCTCAGCCGCTACATGTGAATCACGTAGAATACAAGGAGGAAACGTGCAGACTGGCGAGGAGCACTCCTTTACCGTCAGCGTGGCCAAAATCCAGAAATTAGCAGGAACATGAATAAGCACATCCAGCTCGCTCCTTTCCCGCTCGCTGTCTTCCCTATCACAACACCCCGCGCGCATGTTCCCTCTAATTAACATTCAGACCGATGTCGTGTTCAGCTGTACCCGCTCCCCCCCCCCCACACACACACAAACAAACAAACACAGCAGTAATAAACAAAAACAGAATGAGGCACACAACATGACATGTGGGTGTGAATATTAACACAATGTTCTCTGAATGTGATTGTTAGCTGTTTTTCTCTGCGGTTGGTATCAGTGAGGAACTCATTAGCTGCTGGTCAGTTTGATGAGAGCCCACTGTGCGTAACTTAAAGGTGCAACCTGTAAGAAATGATTCCCATCGTCCCATGCTGACTCATCCCCAACTCGTCAATAACCAATAACCGACGCCCTGGGATCGCGGGACGGGTCAGCTGCCAGTTTTTGACGAGTTGGCAGCGAGACTCAAAAATCAACTTTTCTTACAAATATCACCTTGAAGAATACATAGACAGGAAGTAATGATTTGTTTCTTAAATATGTCATTATTTGAACATATCAGTGGTTAAATGATTCACAATAGTCCCTTTTCACAACAAGGAATTTTCAAAGCTCAAGTTCTCAAAATGATTTCATAGTTTCAATCGTTGCCTCAGCCAGGGAGGTTGTATTTTCGGTTCAGTTTGTTCGTCAGCAGGATAACGGAAAAAACTGTCGGCCTGATCTTCACGAAGCTTGGTGGAAGCATGCTGCACAGGCCAAGGAAGAACCCATTACATGTTGGAGCGGAACCAAAATCAAGGAGGCAGATATACGTGAATTGTTGTTGAGCTCTGGCCTCCGCGGCTGCTCAGCAACAAACTCTCATTTAGCAGCACGGTAGACGCCCACTGAAGGGGAAGAGTGAGCAAGAGAGAGCTGGCAGCAATGGTAGTGAAGCAGCGGGGAATGAAACAGCGTGCAGAGCCAGAGTATCTTCACATCTTGACTCTTGTCAATTAAAGGTGTATTTCAGACAAAACCCAAGTCGGTGATTGCAGGAACAGTGGAAAGACGGTTTCAATGAGTTTAGTTGGTTTCTGTTGAGTCCGAATAAAAGTGTGTTTGACGCATTCATACCGAAAAAAATAAATATTCTCTTATATTCAAATGTGAATCTGCTGCGATTAACTAACAGAGATAAAACGGTTCGAACTTTTTCCGTTGGTGGCGAGGCTTCAGCAAGGCACGGACATGTTATGACATGTTTCTGACCATTATGGAAAATACATTCTTGCAGATTCGCGAGTCATAGAAGAGAAGTCACTGCCCCTCTAAGTCCACTTGTAGCGAACTTTGCGCCACTTCGCACCTTTTGCTTTCAACTTAATCAAGAACAATCGCATTTGAAGTGTTACATATGAGATTCACAGATATTTAAAGTCATATTATGGCGTACAGACTCGTTAACATCATGGCAGCCTGTCCTGAGGTAACTTTATGATCAAAGACAAACTTGGGAGTTGTAAATCAGCAGCTTGCGTCTGCTTTGTTCAACACTTAATTACTGTACTTTGTCTTCGCGGCACAGCTGATGGTAATCATGCAATTAAAAGTACAGACTCATTAGCTCGAAACAGAAGTGTCTGCAGGGTCAACGTTACGCAATGTTACGAGTCTCAGAGGTGAGAGGTGTTGAGAGAAGAGCAGCTGCACAACACACCGTCACATTACACATCTAAGATTATCACACGATCTGATTTCAAGGGGCCCAAAAGTTTCTTCAGCAGGCAGAACCTCTGTCGTCAAACCCTTTTCTACGCAAATGACTCCTTAAAAGGGAGTTGATAAACGACTTTCACTGGATGATTGGATTATCTGACTTGTTTTGATTGATTGATAAGGTCGGCTGGCGGTCATCGACTGAGCCCTCTACCATCACAACACCATGATTTAAAGACCTGATTGTTATATCATTCTCTTCCATCAAGTCTCGATGTGAGAATATTGTAATGTTGAGGAAAGATGTATTGATGAATTGTTAATATTGTAATGACTAAATCATGTGATCATATATTGTCAATACAAATTGCTACATGGAGTAAAGAAAAAGACCAGGCAAGTAAGTGAGGGGCTTAAATGTGCAATTAACAGAAGCAGTCATTAATATCTAACGTACATACATACATATGTACATCGTATCCCACAGGACACCAGTCGTCAGTGTTGACAGTACAATATAAACCCACTTCAAGATGCTCTGAAGAGATGACACGGTGGATTACCAGGAGCACAGATGTGACAGTGCACCGGGTCCTGCTGTCTTAAAATGTTATTCTAATGTACTTGCACAAACACACACACACACACGCACACACAGATGAGTCCACACTCTGTTCTCTGGAACATCCACTGTGTTCACTCAAACACACTCGAGCCAGGATTACATCATCGGGAGATGTCCAGCTGGTGCAAAGTAGGGAGTGGGGGATAGACAGAGCTACTGTGTTTGAGCGTGTGTGTGTGTGTGTGGGTGTGTGTGTGGGGTGGTGGTGGTGTATTAGACAATGATTAAGCTGTATTTGGGGGGCTTACACACACAGTGTACAAACAAACACACTGAGGAATTTAAAGGGCATTTTGCAGAGATGGCAGACAGACATGCATGTAACCTTGGGAACACACACACACATGCACACACGCACACACACACATACACACACACAAAATGTGTTGGATTTGGCCTCACGTAAGCTTCCTATCTGATCGTTCATGTGTGGTGAAGCTCCCCCCACACGTTTCATTTCAAAGCACATGCACACACACACATCTACTTTCTGCGGTGCATAGTGTCCTTTTGAACCACAAAATTCATCAAATAAAAAGCAAGCTGCTGCAAAAAAATCTGATACGGTATTTATGTGGGCATGTAATTTACATGTCAGTGTTGCAGGCCTATTTTAAGACAGCCAGCCTGTCCTGCACACATGAGCTGATAAGGAACACGGCGGCCCTCATTTCCCACTATCAGTTTTCTTAGCCTGTAGATGTTGACAGAGGAGTCATGTGTGTTGTCGGTTTACAGGGACTAAAGTCATAACGGAACACACACGGACATATTGAGACGTGCCATACACCAACATGCTATGATTGAGGGTTTGTGTGTATACGACTCCAAAAAAGTTGTTTAACAGAGGCGTGAAATGGAGCAAAGTGCTTTTTATTTTATGTTTTCTGATGAATTTTTTTCTGAAATCTAAAGAAATATACAAACTCTGTTCAAAGGGTCCAAGAAGCCGTCTTACTTTGTCCACACAACAGTCCAAAACCTGAATACATGCAATTTTCACTGAAATTTAAGGCCCGTTTTAAAGGAAGAAGACAACAAATGTGAAGTATTTTTGACAGATTGATGACTTAAATGATTTTGTTGATTCATTTTCTGTTGATCTTCTTGGTTAAAGCAGATATAATTTCTGCCAGAATACTTCATTATATATAAGTCAAACAGGAGGTCACCATGCAGACGAGATTAATCTCAGGTAACTGCAGCTCAGAGGAAGACGGAGATGACCTGATGGTAACAATCATGTCTGTGTGTTGCTCGTGTTGTTAATGACCAGCTGAGATGCTGCTGCACCAGCCTCCTCTCAGAGTGGCGCCATGCCGGCTCCAGATGGCCGCTCAGTGGCACAGTGTGGTGGTGGCGGCAGAGCCGCAGCCTGAGCTGCTACTAAAATCCATCTGGGCTGCTTAGAGAGAGAGAGATTCACCATATTGGCCCAGTGCTGTATGATTCTGTTCAGTGGTTCTGTTCAGGGACGAGCAGACGGAGAAGGGTGACTAGTTTTCCTCACGCTCACAACCACAGCAACGCCGCACTTCAACTCAAAATGACTGCATCTCCACAATGTTTAGAAAAGTCTGCCTGGAGAAGGACCGTATGTTCGTTTCAGATCAACGGTGGGAAAATCCCTTTTAGCGAGAACTCCAAAATCTCCCTGAAATGATACGTTTCTGTGGAACTGTAGATGCAGAGTTTCTGTTCAGCAAATCAGCTGTTGCCGTGTTGCCAAACACCGCTGAGTAACAGAGCAACACGGTGAGGGTTAGAATCACACTGGTCGAAAGACAAACATCTGTTAGAGAGTTTCCAAGTGCCTACTCTCTCTGATTGTCACAGGTTATTTATTCATACCTCTCATGTCACAGATTTGTTTTATTCTTCTGTTTTATTTCAGTCTTGTATTCTTATATTTTGCTTGTTATATACAACTGTTTATGTCTTTTGATACAGCTTTGTGCTTCTTTCATATCCTGTCTTGATGCCTTTTTGTGTCTTATGCAGAGCACTTTGACTCATCTTACTGGTTCTGTGTATCATATAAAAATGTTGTGATAAAGTGCAGATACCAACACAATACTCTAACTGAAGGAACATAAAGACGAGGCCAAACCTCTCAAACAAAAACTCTCTCAAAACGAAACAATAGCACCGGTACAATCGTTAAAATCAAGTGTTTTAAGGACAGGTACAAATCTGAATGAGCGTTTGATGCTTTCAGAACTTGTGCTATTGTCACATTTCAGTCAATCACAAAGTCGTATTGAGATTCAACACCTGGCCCGTTCCATCCCATTTCTTCCACATCCATATCACTCACACTCAGGTCAGGAATCGTGATCTTGAACCTACCTGTGAAGGAGAACCGAGGCCATCTTTTCCTGAAATGTCATTCCTGAAAAAATCCAACGGAGAAACGATGTTAGCAAAGTCTCCCCACGTCGGGGAGACAAATCAAATCAAAGACCTCCAGTTTATCTTACAGTCAGAAACCTCAAGGAACCTCAACCAGTTTATACATGCATGTGTGCACACATGCGGTATATTTTTGCCGCCTTTCTTTATCAGATAAATTGTATGTTATAAACATAAAGTGCGTCAAACAGATTCCTTCAGATAACAGGCAGAGCTGTTAGTGGCAGCCAGCAGCTTCTCCATGTAAAACAAACATTCAGGCAACAGATGAACAACTTGTGTGTTCATAGGAAAATAAAAAAAGGGTGAGAGAAAGGAGGATTTACCATGAAGTGAACAGCTTACCCTGTGTGAAATGTCTCCATGTAGGTAACTCCAGGTCTCTCATCAACACATTCAATGAGCTGGAAAAAAGACGTAAACAAATTGAATGTTAGTCAGCGACTTAGCCAATTGTTTAAAAATATATTATCACAATCAATGAAAAATGATGATTGATTGTATGAACCTTTCTGAATGATCATCTTTAAACCTTTCCTGGTTGTCATTGTTTTGTAGCTATTGGCAAAAACACCACAAGCTGTCGCTGTCAAAAAGAAGCAGCTGCTTCACTGAAATGAAATATCACTTTCAGTTCTGGCTCACATCATACGAAACACGAAACAAGGAACCACGACTGCTTCTATAAACCAACTATAAATCCTTGAAACAAAAACCTTAATAAGGCATTGTTCTGGCTTCAGATCTGGCAGCTGGAACATGAATAGTTAACAGTAAATAAATGATAAATTAAAGTATGTTTCCATAAAGCAACATTGAAGCTTAATGAAGGTTCAACAGTTCCCTAAAAGCTAAGTTAATTACACTATAATGTGTTTGTAATACGACTACAAACAATTATAAGAAACTCATGAGGCTTTTAAAGCTTTAAAGTTCTTAATCAGTCCGTAAACTGTAAACGAGTGCTCACCAACGGCCTAAAATCTAAAAATAAGCATGTTTATCATGCTATTATCAACACGTACAAAGTCTTATTGACATACAGCAGCATTAATAAGCATCTTATAAAGTCAATATTACCTATTAATTACATCAATATAAAGTGTTACGGACATTGGTATCATAAAAAACAATTGAAAAGTATATAAAAAAAACTGTTTGTGAAACAGTAAGAGTTTCCAGCCTGGTTATCTCTGTGAGGCTGTGTGTAATATCAGAATGTATGTTTAGCATGATCACCATCTTGGTTTAGTATGTTAGCGTGCAAGTTTTTTGTTAAAAAAAAGCAAAAACATTTCATTGTCAGAGATCTATTTACACGTCGCTGGCATTCATAAAAAACACATCATCCCAACGACATCGAGGCTGGAGATAAGCGCATCAAAAATTGATTAAAAAAAGGTCACGTAGACCAAAAACTACAGCATATATTGTATAATGCTGTATAGCCGTATGATGAACAGCACCAGGGATAACACTCTAGAGGCTTTCAGAGGTCCTAATTACCCTCCGTGACTCCTGACATAACAGGCCCACATTCGCTAAGACGGCTGTTCACACGGACAGACACACGGACCCTGCCAAGTGAACATCTGCCGTCAGCCACTCAACACGACACTCGTCCGACAAATTATGATTGTGCCAACTATCACATATTTACCATAAGTGTGCCAAGGCATCATATGTCATCTGTACTGTTATGTAAAGAGTTTACATGGGGACCGTGTTTCATAAGACTGAGAGTGTAAACTGGACGAATCTATTTCTATTAGCCCGGACAGCAAGCCATACAACTCAACTGTACATTGCCACGTATCAAGTGTGAACTATAATCCGACTTGCTGTCATGTGGCTGTAGTGTAAGAGGAGTCGGTGGAGGCCGGGTCGTATTACTACAGCCTCCAGGGTTCACACCGTGTCCTCGCTTTAAATTTGACTGCTTTCACACACTCATCGTATGGAGCGCTACACAACTGTTGGGTATGACTCGCTGTGTCATGGTTGGCAGGCGAGAGATAGCTGACCAAGTGTTTTATTACCCAGCTGACTGGTCCACTTAAGCTGGATGCTCACGATACAGTGTGCTATGCATGTTTTTTAAGGGTTCTTTTTCTCATTATTCCACTTATTATTTCTGCATCCAGCCGGCTCATTGCCGCTGTACAGAATATCAGGAAATATGTGAAATGCACAACACAATTTTCCAGAGAACGAAGTGATGCCTTAACTTTGTTCGCTGAGTCAGACCGACAGTCCACAAGTGGAAGATGTTGCAGATGTTACATTAGAATGATGAAAAGGCGTCATATCTTCATATTTACAATGCTGGAAGGAATATTTACTTCTTTATTCTATTTTTTACTTGAAAACTGACTTAAGCGACTATTCAGTTATCAAAGTTGTCGCCACATGATTATCTGTCCAATGGTACAGATACCAAAATAAATACCAGATCCAATCTTCTCATGATGGAAAACAAACATACAAACGATAAAATTAAGTGTAAAATGGACAAAATTTTGACTTAAATCTAAAAATTTTGGACCATAGACAAGTAATTAAGAGCTAATATACTAGTAGCCATTCAATATCAGCTTTTGGTGTTCGACAGCTTCCGAGCTTCCAACATTCAGTGCGGACATCATGAGCTGGAACCAAAAACCCAGTCAATCAATATCAATATAACCAGAAGTTATGGTCTGTTTTTGTCAAATCTTATAATAGAAAAACCTAAAAAAAACAAAAAACAAAACAAGGTGCTTCAAAAAAATTGATGCAAAAATCCTGTGAATCCAGAATTTCCACAAACAATCCTGCTCAGTAACTTGTAACATTGCCCTAAAATGATCTCAGACAACATGAGCTGTTAGATACATTTGTGGAAATGATCGGGTGAAATCTCCACCCACCACACAGCAGCTGAGCAGAAGCTACTTCAGTGTAGGAGCTGTTAAACTGACACAATAAAAAAAACAACAACAAGACAATAAAACCTCTGAGTCTTAGATTAGATTAAGTGATCAAAGTATCATTCTACATTAAAACAGTACTTTACTGTATCTCAATCATTTCCCCTCGACATGATACTAATCATGGCATCAAGAAAGCCCAAACTTTGCAACACTGTGGTCTCGAGCACCCACACGGCAACAGTTGAAAGGGCAACCTGATCTCTGGTGCATCATCTTCTCTGTGGATAAAAGCCGCAGCTAATTGTGCGCTCACAAGTGGCCCTTGCGTTTGCAGCGCTTCTGGCAAGAGTGGTCAACAATTAGTGTGGCATGCTACATGTTACAGGCGGCTGTAAAATGAGCATGGCGGGGAGCTATTAGAGCAGCAGCACTGCTTCGTGTCATCATCCAACTCGCCGCTGTCCGCTTTAAGTGATTCTTGTTAGACACAAGTGACAATTATTTGCAGTGAGTCCGATCCAAAGGGCGACGGGGGGTGGGGGGTGGGGGGTTGAGATGAAGGCTGTCAGCGTCACAGGTGCATTAAGGGAGAAGATATGTGGTGAGGCTGTTTGGTGCCCTGCAAACTGTGGTGAGGTTTTCGGTGTGTTACATTTGTGGAAACGTTAAGAAATCACCGCGATTTAAACTAGCTGAAATAACGCGACAAACAACTGAACTGAACACTTGTTTTCTGACCTACTTTCAGGGCTGCCTATAGTCACAGGGAGAGAAAAGATTTAAACAAAGGGAAAGAAAGCAGTCAAACAAACACTCAATAACTACGAGTGAAGAGTAGGAGAGACACTGCCAGGACTGTGACAAACAACACAGATAAAAAGTGATGAGGCGAGGAGGTGTGATGACTCACTGCGTGGGCGTCCTGGTTGTCAGTGAGCTGCACCAGCGTCGGGCTGTGTTTCGACCTCCTGGGCTTCGGCGTCCGCTCGGTGCGACCACCCTGGCCTCCCTGAGAGTCCAGGCTGCTGCCCGTGTCCTCCCCCACGCTGCCCGAGCTGCTCCCTCCGCTCGATGGGATGTTCTCCTTGTTGGTGTCTGCTCTGACGGACGCGGCTCTGTTCTCAGACAGATGAGAATAACGGTGAGGAAGTGAGACATCTGCCTTCCATCTCGCTCTCTCTCTGCTGCTTTCTTTCCTATCAGCTATGACATGAGGGTGAACTGTTTCAGGAAACCAAATGCCAAGGTCATCCTGAAACCTCATTTACTTATACGTTCCCCCAGCAGCAAACGTGCTGTTTAGCTTTCCCGATAATTCTATTTACTGTCCGCGCTGTTATTGACATTTCCTCCTGGCTGTGGTCTGATACACTCCTCTAATCCACGTGTCACCGATCTCTCAGACTCTCTCAAATCTCCATCAACAAGGATTAGCTTCTCGCTGCGATGACTACAGTTGTTTTGGCTGCACGACGTCTCGGCGGACGAGCTGGCCACACAGAATGCACACCGACTGGAAGTGGTAGAACTGCATGTGAGGCACTGAGGTCAGGGTTCAGTAATGAATGCCATCTTATGGAGTTTTTCCAGTGCAGCTCATTACGTAGAGAAATTAACTTGAATGGTTCTGCTCATTTGACACCTTGAATATACGTATTTATAATCAAATATTGAAGAGTATTCTACTATACTACTAGAATACTAGAATTAAAAAAGCAACTTGACTTTCAATCAAAAAAAGTTACACAATCCCAAACTAGATTAGCACTCAGTAGAGTGCATACCTCCGCCAAAGCCCAACAGTCCCCTTTGAACTCACGCATCGATACCAACCTACTAAATACACCAGAAGTTTTTCATCGAGATCCAGACAAAATTCCCTGAGAAATTAACAAAAAAATATCAAAGGAGTCCTGTGTGAGAGGAAATTCCTGAACTTATTGGGGTCGATTCTGGGCCGAGACCCAATGTCCATCCGGTTTTCGTGGAAATCTGATCAGTAGTTTTTGTGTAATTATGCTGACCAACCAACCAACAAACCAAAACATTACCTCATTGGCGAAGGCAAAAAAAAAGAAAAAAAAAAAGTTTCATTTCAGTGTTGCTTCTAAAGACAAACCGCATGCTGGTACCAACAACTACGCACGTCCTGACGGTGTTGGACTCATTACCTGTTTCTTTCTTTGTTTCTCGGCCCCTCCTCCTGTTGCTCTCTCTGGTATCGACGTCTCTGGCGGGCAGTTGGCGTCACGCTTGGCGATGACGGCGGTGAACTCTCGACATCAAAGAGGTGCTGCTCCACGGCCGAACGTATCGTCCTGTCCAGAAAACTTAGAGACAAAAGAAAGAAATGAGAGCAAAATCTGCAACTGAACATATGATGTTTAATTTGATGATTTAGTCACAAAATAATTTTAATAATTCCAGGACCTGGCAACACTACACTGCGTTTCATGCCACTATGGATTCATTAATGAAGTCCGCTTACTTTACCACATCTGGTCTGCAGTGGACGGGGGAGAGGTGGTTACTGAAAGAAAAACAAGCATGTAGAAGATTACTGCGACAGAAACAGGTGGTCACAACAGGTCACTGAGCAACGTCTATGACTACATGTAAGTCCTACAGGAGAGTATTAAGGTCCGTAGGTACTGTCTACATTGATCTGTTGTTTCTACATTGTTGTTCTCTCCCTCTCACAATCTTAAAACACACACAGGCGTGTCATCTGGAGTGTAATAAACAATAACACTATCTGTGCAGGGGAGTGTCTGTATCTAATTCTGTATCTCCATATCTGGATAAAAAGATATCGTATCATTATTACATTAGAGTCCGACAGCAGCATAAGACAAGTGGTAACACATCAACAAAACAGTTGGGTTTGTTACTGCAGATGCAAAGATCAAAGGTGCAACCTTCAGTGGTTCAGTTTCCATTTTTTTTGCGACAGAAAATGTCATTCATCAGACTTGCTAAGGTGTACAATGCGGTACTGAATCTCAACAGCCCAGTCAAGATAAAACAAAACTGACGTGCAACTTTTAAAACTAGTTTCCGGTATTTATTTTTGCAACAATCTTCATCGTCACTCCCTGACGGGAGCACAGCTACCTCGACATGTTTAGGGGTGACCTAAAAGAGATCTTTCCTAAACAGCCGTGTTGACAGTAATAGCACGGCTTGGCACAGACCCGGTGCAGTGCTCTGATATAGGGAGAGATAATAATGGAGTGAAGGTGTGAAGGTGACTGTGGTGAACCTGTGTAAAATAGCAGGTACTGCACATGTAGTGATAGAGAATAAGATTAAAAGGTTGGCATCTGCTGTCCTGAGATAGTCAGATGATGATTTTGATGAGCTTGGTGGGTTGAAATCATAAACACGGGGCTGTAAAGGCGCTGGTGCCTTTTATGGGCAGTTTTAATATCTCAGCTCACGACTATCAGGATTTCTATCAGACAAGACTTCAGTTTTACTTAATCAGACAGCTGGGAAATAAAGGGGACGGACAGAGGAGTGGAAGTTATGTCAGCTCATGCTCACACAGGTGGTCCAGAGACTGCGGAACGAAACTGCTTCATCATCTCTGAGTGCAGCAGGAAAAATATTAGCCGGCTACCTAATAATAGACTTGGCTCTGCACGCAACAGGTTAAGGCAACAGAAAACGGTTTAATGGCTTACTTATGTTGACTTGACTTTGGGTGGTAGCGCCTGCAAATGTCAGAGGCATGAATTCATAAAGGGCAGTGGATACACTAAAGCCTGAAATATGATAAAAGCCTTCTCGAGCACTGCCCTCGGCGCTTATAAAGGCGGTGGCAGGGTTAATTATATAACTGGAGAAGATGGTTATTATATAGATCAAGTGTACTGTGCCCTGTGATGCAATTTGCATCATTGCATCGAAAACTGTAAAAGTTTAAGACAATGGTTCCCAAACCTTTCTGGCTTGTGGGTTGGCAAAACAAAGCACTCTGTGACTGGGTGTTAAAGGTTGTGGCACTTGTGGGGAAAGTTGTGGGTAAGAATGAATTTCACTTCTCAGATTGGCTAATTCAATGTGGTAAATTTCAGGAGAAAATGAGAGAAATTATAGAGAATTAAGACAGAATTATTTTTCCATTGTGTGTATTGAGAACAGCTTAATGATGGGTGGATAGTTTGATTATGATAATGATGTTAATTAGTTGGACCATTTTGGTGTGTTTGAACTTTTTTTCCATCTTAAAATCCACAGAATTTACACTTCGTGCGTCACACTTCTTAGAAAAAGGAGTGAAGTCTTATGACCGATACTTAACGTCATGATATCCTTTCTATGTTGATCTGTCATATTAAATTGGATTTCTTTTACGTCTACTTGTGCCACATTTAGGCTGATGATGCCATTAACAGCTGCCTGTTGGCGTGGCTGCCTGCGAGTTGTAAGTCTCTAGTGGCAGCGATCATCTACCCAAATAGACTTCGGGTTGGCACCGTGCAAACCAAGTTTGGCAGTTTGGTAAATCACCAGACAAAAGTTGCCATCACTGCCTAGACTCTGCACCATTTCCCTTTCAGCTAAAGATGCAACAGTGTGAAACCAGTATGCTATGAGACAGGATTGTTGTCTGGTGTGTAAGGGTGGCAGTCTGAGTCATGAACTACTGGCAAATGAGACCGTCAGGCAAGCGGGATGAATGATTGCATCAGAAACACGACAAAAATATCACCACCACGCCAACAATCCTTTCTTAAACACATATTTTCTAAAATTATAAAACTACACCACTAACTCCAGTCAACTGTTTGATCAGGGACCAATCAGATGGTGATCCTGAAACACTATGATTATGTAATTTCATTACCCTGTTGTATAAACTTTAAAGACCTTGAGAGTCACTCCCTGCCTTTCTATTGTCAATGTTGTACAGCAACATGAGCAAACAACATGAAAACAGACTTCTGCTACTGTTTAAGTACGATCGACTTTACCCTGTGTAGGGATGACAAAAGAAGTCGTATAAAGATAAAGATAAGAGTAGTTTGGTCAATGTCTGCTGTAGTCAGACCTCGTCAGAACAAACATGAATTTGGATTGAGGCCAGTGCAGTGAGGACTACCTAGAAGGTTTTCACAACACACAAACACATGTACATATAAATATTTTATATATATATACATATACACTCAAGACGAGGGAAGTTAACTTGTATGGCACACACAGAAGGCAATATAAAAAAGACACGTGGGAGTGGATTGCTAGTGAAAGCATGTTGGTGTTGAGCAAAGGAGGCCTTAGGATGGAGCCTTGGGGAACTCCACATGTTCTTTTGTACACTCAGATGTAATAATTGATCGGCATAAAAGAGACCCTGTACTACGATTAGGATTCAATACAGCCCTGCGATATAGTAATACCAAGACTCCAAAATATCTCTAAGACAAGTTATTTAGGCCAACATGATGTTGGGGTGTGGAAAACAGCCTTGTAAATGAATGATTGAATTATAAAGACTTCACAGCCATCGGTCGCATCAGTGACTATTGTGATCTTCATTTTCTAGTACCCCTCCTGCGCTGAGTTGGCAGCCATGTTGGTGCTAGTGACGTGTGTTGAGAGAGACGGTGTAGTTCACTGAGCAGTTTAGGACCAAACTTGATGATAGTATACTATCTAATAACAAACTGCAACTTTCTTGACTTGAAAATATGTCTTTTAAATTGACAAACATCATATGCTTAGTTCATGGCACAATTCCATCACAATAAAAAAATGATCAGTCTCTCTCCATTGACTACAATACAAAGTTTATCTGAAATAAGGTCCACATAGTTCCACTAGGAAGAGGCGTGACTTGGGCTCTCTATGATGGATCTGTTCGTTGTCTTTGACCAACTCACCAGTCATCGATGTTTTTTTCTTGTTTTCAGTTTGATGGTGTCTGTGAAATTAACTGAACTGTTAAGTCAGGTCTGAATTGAAATGATACGTCTGGGATTTTAACCGTGTAATTATGTAATTGTGCTATTTTTGTTTCTCCGAATGTGAATTTTTTTAAAAGCCAGCAGTGCAAGTCTTTGTTTTACAAGAGCTTAAAGTTTGCTTCATATAATTGCTTCGTTTAAGGAACGTATAACTAAGAAAATTGCTGACCAAATAAAAGTAAGTATAAAATAACATGTTTACATATTCAGTGTCTGTTATGGGGTTTTGGAGTTTAGTGTTCTTTGAGGCATAAAAAGCGTGGAGGAAACAAGTGAAAATCTTCCACAGCGGAAGCTTATACCAGTTAAATCCTCAGCACTGTGAACCCAGAGACGTCGATTCAGGTAATCCAGTATTACACCACAGTCAGATATTAGCCAGGACCTTTAGAGTCTTTGGTCAACACACACACACAGTGAAAAAAAAAAAAAATGATGTTGATCTATGATCCATTTTGACTGGGCTGTGAGGTTAAACTCCTCTGTGGCAGCCTTCCGTCTGTGAAGGAATGCAAGTCGACTTCGACGGAGAGAGAGAGAGAGAAAGTCTGGATGATGTGTGTGCGTGTGTGTGACAAAGTACACGCAGGCCGTGGAGTTAGTCATTGATGAACGTGAGCGAGGGAAGTGAATGGGAGAGAGACAAAGTGAGGTGAAGGGGCAGTGAGGGCGTCAACAGACAGTAGTCTTAGTCATCTCAGGACGCCGGATTAGACAGGATAGAGCTGCGACTACTGATTTCACTGTCAGTCTACACATTTTATAAAAGTTCACAATTACATAGTCGGGTAACACCACAACGTTTTTAGTTTGAATCGTGTGAGTGGTAAAATGTCTTCTCCAGTTTACTGAGCACAGAGATTATGCACCCCACACGACAGTCATACATGTTATAGTAATACACATACTGTACATCGCTGAGTCTTTGACTGACCACATGTCCAGGACTTAGATTACGTCCTTGGGATCTTTGACCTTCTATCATGGATGAAAAGCATTTGTTTTTATTACATTATGGCCAAACAGGACGGTCCCAGGAAGGACAGGAAGGTGTCCCAGTAAAAGTTAAAAGGTTTTTTGTTCTGTCCAGATTTACTGCCGCGAGAAAAGAAATAATGTTCAACCTTGCATGAAGTCTACAGTACTAAAGGGTATTTTGTTTGTTGTACTGCGCCTTTTTATCACGTCAGCTCTGGCTGCCTTATTCAGGATAATCTGACTCAACACTCCGGTGAAGCTTTTCCTCCTCTGTCTATTCATTTCTACTGGGAAGTCGCAATAAAAAACAGCTGCCATGGAGTCATATCAGCTCTGAGGTCACGACGGCAAACATCACTCCAAAATGTGCCAACTCCAAAATGACTAACTGAAGAAGCGGCCGTTCAGACCGACTAAACGAGCTGCCGAGTTTCGAAAGGCTTCGGGTCAACGCGCGTTTGGAGCAAACTGCGAGACGAGGACAGAGGGGGTCATTGATGATTAACGGGTGATTATCAAGAGGGTGCGGCGGGGCTGTAATGAAACGTTATCAGCTGCACGTGCAAAAGCATTTGGGGTCGGCTGTACATTGTATTGGTGGACTGTCATTCCATTCAGTTGCAATGAGTTTGTTCTGATCCAGAATTCTGTATGTCCCACTTTGGAACTTATGACAAGAAAGTTAAGTGAGGATTATTTTCAGTATCGACGAATCTGCCAGTTAGTATGGATGACAATAATAAAGGAATAATAAATGGAAAGAAATGCTGAATTGAATGCCAAGTGGACCTTTTGAGCATGAAACAAGAAGAACATGAGGTATTTTCTCATATATTTTTTTTTTGCCTTAAATTATTGTTTGAAACGATAAGATAGTCTTTATTTATCCCACAACGGGGAAATCCACTTGTTGATGAACTGCTTATCAAGATAGATAAAGTTATTATTCTTCCAATAATCTTAAGCATCATTCGGAAACACAGTGTTCTTGCCCAGGCATGTCTTTCGCCTTAGCGGTGATTCTGAAACGTTTTCTGTGGGCGCCTCCGCCACAATAACCAAACGGTGGTGAGCAAACTGTTGCATGTGCACGCTGCCCTCCTTTCCCCTCCAACTGGTGGTTCCATTGTTTCCGATGATAATGCACCAAGGCAGCGCACAGCCACTTCCCCCACGCCTCCAGTGCAAAACAACATGCTGTCATCCAGTTTCTGAAGCTTTCCAAAACACACAAAGCCAAGAGAGGCCTACCTCATGTAGAAAGGAGATATTGGCCTCTCTTCTTCTTGGGAACTGGAATATATAAAAAAAACAAAAATAATTAATTTGCAGGATGTGGTTATAAAGTGCTACAGCATAAAAACATCACCCCCTCCTCCCCTTCATCACTACATGTCAGTGGGGCTGAAAATAGCAGCATGTCGCTGGCTTTTGTCTGCAGAATAATAGCCATGCAGTTCTACAGATCAGTGGCTTTGTGGAGCTTGTCTCTGGTAATTATTATGAACCAAGAGAGAAATGGGTGGTTGCTGGAGAGTATAGGCAGGCTGCTGCCGCGGGATGTGTGCCAGCGACACATGATGAAATTATGCAACGATAAGAGGAACTCAGTCTTGGCGCTGAATGTTGGGGTTGCTTAACATTTTCATATCCTGGCACTTATAGGCTGAAAATTTCATAATAGCCTGGTCTTGTTTGCCCAAGCAGAGCTGAATACTGTGTTATCTCCTCTCGAGTCAAAAGGAGGAAGAAAAACACTGCAGAAAAATCTCATCTGTTCGCCCGTGGAACAAATACATACGTGTTACGGCAAGGTTTCTTTATGTGCGTATGTTTACAGTGACAAGTTTATTTGAAATGTGTGTCATAACTCAAATCAACCGGGTTGTAAAAATGTAAAAAAAAACAACAGTTCAATTGAGCTGCTTCAGCTTTACTGTCCTGGTTTTGTGCACGCTGGCTCGCTCTCAAGGTTTACTGGGACGTCTGAACGGAACAGAACAGAACAGAACCGTTAACGTTAATGTTGTTAGAAACACCTGCGCTTTTCCTATTATGACTAGTCAAAATGTCTGCTGTATGTGGAAAAAGATGTTTTTCGCCGAACAAGACACAACAGGGTGACTGTTCATCTCTTAAAACCCCTATCGAGACTGTTCACCTGCGACAAGCAGACACATGAACTCCGCCGCCGCTGTCAGTTTACAACAGAAAGGATTTGGACAAAAGGTCAGATTTAATGTGTTGCTGGTGACAAAGCAGGTACAGCAGCAGCAGAGATTGTCACAACGTCCATTCCAGACATTTGACTTCAGCTGCTAAACTGAGTGTTTATCATTTGAGGAATGACAAGGCTTGACTTTTTTTGTTTGTCCCACAAATCTTCAATATGCAGAGCATTTCATGACTGAAAAAATAATCAGCTATTTATTAATATCATTGACTTTTAACTAATTAATTTGACTATATTGAGCAAAGATGCAAAAAGAAAAACCTGTGTACCACCGTGTCATTGTGATAATTTGCTGCCTTTTCTCTCTTTATTTTGTCCGGCTGTGAACAGATCGGACAAAACAAGCAATGCCGATGACTCATGCTGGGCTTGAGGCTTTTAAAAAATTATGTTGAGCCAACAAAATAATTATTAAAGCCATTACCTTATAATGGCTGACTCACAATCATAAATACAAACATGTTTTCGTTTTAATCCCGACTAAAATAAATTCTAGTACTTTACACTGTACGGTATCAGCAGAAACCTAAATGTACAGCCAAGCCATGTTGTTTATAAAACAGCAAAATTATTCTGTTATGCCGATTTTGTTTGATGTCTTCAGGAAGAACAGTTCTATTCAACTGAAACAGTTTACAGCTTGACACAACTTTGCTTGCTGAACCAACACAAAGTCTGACGGGAAAGGTTGTAAACATGTTGAGTCTCAGATGTTCTGAAGCACAGAAAACAGAGTTGTTTTTTTTTTTTACTGGACCAATCAGGGAGTGTTTGGTTCTCTGGTGTGTTCTGGTACATGGCGTGCATTCATGTGGCTTCCTGTAAGAGGGGCTGGCGTGTCGAGGGGAGGAGGGAGAACCACTTTGGCCCTTTGGGCAGCACCTCAACAAGTTCAAAACAAAGGATTTGGGTTTCAATTCAGGTGTGAATCAAAATGGGCCAAAGTTCATTGAACTTCAGAAGTTTTCTCGAATGGCACAATGAACAGGAAGTGTGCCTGTGCTCCTCAGTGAAGGTGTCGCTCACCACGAACTCTTCCAAATTCCTTCTGAGCCACCGGAGTGAACGCTTTTTTCCCCCCTTGTTCTTAACCGGTGTTACACAGTCTGGCAAGCGTATTAAAATAATGTGTGCCGTCACTGCCTCTGTGAATTGCAAAAGCGGAAATCCTGCTTACCCACTACCTCACTGAGGGGATAACAAGAAGCTTTGTAAGGGTGCTCGGAAAAAAGCCTGATCCCTCGGGGGTGAACGGAAAACTACCAATGTCAAGTTTGTGAACATGGACACGCACCACTTTTTCAACCTGTTTCTTAAGATGTGTAGATGAAGGGAGTCGGGCTTAGCGGGTGCTGGACACCTCCAGAAATGCTTAGTGCGGTACCTCTCCCATTGCTCTGCCCTGTCTTACATTTATCCAAAACCCCTCAAAAACACTCGCCGTGGTGTCATAAAGTAAAGTTTTAGGTCTTATTCTAGGAACCACTCAGTGTCTAGTCCTCTCAGGACCCCCAAACTCTCTCCTTTTTTAACATGTGCTGGACATTCTTAGAATATCTCGGGGCACAAAGTGTGTGGCAGTCACGACCTAAAGTATTTAATGGATAAGCTTTGCTAAGCTATGCTTGGTATATGTTCATTCCAGCGGAGAACATCAACAAAAGGGAGCAAAAGCAACAGAGAGGGGTTTGAAACGAAGGCACAGACCTGCAGATGGACATAACTATTTATGGATGAAATATGATGGACGAATCTTGTTACGTGTCAAGTCTCTCTGTCATGACTGTTATCTGTTCACCGCCCGGGCACTAAAAACAGGAGAGGCCCGCTCCAGAGCCAGTGTTTGGTTTGTCCGTTCTCTGGACCATAACAGACACCGTCAAAGAGGAACCTGCTCCCTCTGTAGATATGAAAGGCTTATTCTCAGGTGACAAAAACACAATGAGTCTATTATTCTTCTATTTCCATTTTCCCCCCTAAATCCCAAACACACTGGTTCCAGGAGTGACAGAAAATACTGAAACACACCCATCAGTACTTGTGAGAGACCACAGCTCGAAGTGATGTCTTCACATATCTTCCGTGCGTGTGTCATACTCAGCTTTTATGTAACGCGTTAATGGATCTGGCGCTGACACGGTGCGAGACTCTGATTAATGTCACATCAAAGGTCACTGGTGTGTTCGACAAGTCGTAGTAGGAGCCAAACAGCATCATCGTTTCTTAATATCCGAATGTTACTCGAGCAGCAAATCATGACATTTGAGAAGCGAGATCCCGCCTTTTCAGTACGAGCTTAAAAAACATGTAAGATGATTTTGACTACAGCCTCTGTAAACTGAGCTGCAGTGATCCTTTTCCCTCACTATCGTGCCCGCTATCTGACTTTCTGTGGGGTCTGTCGCTAAACGTAAACATCAGACTTAGTGTCCAGACCGTCATATTTAAAATGCTGTCCCTCAAAAAGGCTTCAGCTCTCCTGACTGCTGAGGAGTCTCTGAGAAACTGAAGGAGATTCTTGGATGAATGGATGTATTAAACAGCTGGTTGACTTTGCCTTCGTACTTGTAACCTGATTGACAGAGACTCTTCGTACACCTAAATTAAGAGACCTCTGTCCAGTATAAGATTTGACACTAACATCAGTAGAACAGGAGAACCAGTTTGATCCAGCCTGCAGGCTTTTTGCTGTAAATATGTGCTGTCAGGCTTTCAGGTTGATGGATGAGACTTCCTGACAGGCAGCCAACAATGCTGTTATACCCACAGGGAACCTGCACTCACACCACACTGCAACGTTCCTCACTCCCACTTATTTCCAACAGGATTCTAAGAAACCCGATGGTTACATCACAAGATTCAGTGAACCATGGCAACGCCACACAAAAGACAGTATGCATCCCCCTACTTGAAACTACGCAAAGCTGAGAGCATAATAAGCTCACACGATGCTGCTATGTTAGCTCATGCGGCCTGTGTGGTGAATGAGACTGGTGTCATATTTCAGGTACAGGTGAGAGCGCTGTGGCGTTCATAATGACTGGATTAATGTGTTCGATAAAGACCAGGCATGTGTTCAGAAGTCCAAACGTGGACACAAGAGAGAATCTGAAAGTGGAACCACTACAGTAATATCAAACCCAGACGATGATGATGATCTGAGTTCTTGTGCGTGCTGAATGTGATCTGAGCGAGCGGACTGACTCACGGCAGGGGAAGTTCCTGGTATGAGGGGTGCAAGGGTCAAAAATAATACGCGTTATCAGAAAAAATATAGACCTTCATATATAAATGAACGTCCCCTTGCCAAGGGAGTTCACACAGTCCTGACTGAGCCTATCGCCGCCACATATGTATCTCTCTGTATTCACAGTATACATGAGTTTTTAAGAGTTTGTGCTGACTTTTCCCATTGTCTCACTGCCAGCAAAGACTATGGCAAAGACTAACAGTATGGCTCATAAGCATGTGACAGTGTTTGTTTAGTCATTCTTACTGCCAGAGGGGGAAAACAAAGGTTTTGTACTACAGATTTAAAAAAAAAAAAAAAAAAGCTTTTTTACCACCACACTCTAAATTCTGGATTTCCTATGTCAACAAAATGAAAAAAATCATGAATGAAAAGCAAAAATGTATGAAAACCACACCGTGCTCTGCTGCTGTATGTGCTGTATTACGCTGACACAGACGTGTCTGACACATACCTACAGAAAGTGAGAGCAAGCTGACAAACTGGCATGAGAGCAGTTACAGATAAGAAAACACAGATGGATCCACTTCTGGAAAATTATCATGTATTTGCTATGGGTGTGTGAAAATCACAGCGACTTAACCCCCCCTTTCATCTTTCCACTGTATTCACTTGCATTCTTTACATCACCAAGTATCAAAAGCCTCCGTCCATTAAAGAAGGCATTTTTTGAAGCTTTTTTGCAAACTGCAGGTGTCTATTAGTAAATACCAGTAAGTTCAGACTGCTGACGCACTTCAGTGGGATCACCCGTCATGCTGTCTGTACATCAGTCACCCAATGCGACCTGACAAGGAGAATCTTGGGGTGTGAAGGAAATCTAACAGAAGATTTACTGACACCCTGACATGGCGAGGAAAGCTCCGCCACCTTGCAAGTATCACATTTGCCACTGCCTGCGGACAAAAACATCTGGTCCATTAGCGATCGCCAATTTGTTGCTTTAACACATTTCAGATTTCACACGCAACGACTGCTCATTATCTTCATCATATCTAAACTGCAAAGGGAAATGTGAAAACTGAGAAAGAGTTCTCAAAACAGAGAATTACCGCTTGAATTTGTGAGAATGGAAAAAATATATATTTTCCATAATATTTATATACTGTATATAGTCAGTAAATATAAATATATGTAAATGGGTGAGCTGATATTGGTAATCCAGTACACCGGTGGTATGTGTGAGAGCAGTAGTAGTACTAAACTTTACTGTAATGTGTTAATGGATCTGGTGATGACACGGTGCTAGACTTTGATTAATGTCATATCAAAGGTCACTGGTGTGGTCGACAAGTCGTAGTAGGAGCCAAACAGCATCCTCGTTTCTCATCTGAGTGCTTCAACATGACACAGATAGCATTTACTACTTTGCCCCACATTCAAACACGGACAAACTCTTTCGTTGTCAGCAAAGTTGTGACGGTGAGAAAAATCCCTCGATTGAAAACACACGCTGTTGATAAAACTGGATTCGGAGTGTGGGCAAAGAGGCTTTAAAGAGTATGATAATGACACTTTTTAGACAAACAGTGCAGGTGTGAGCACGGCCAAGGTTAATGCTAGTCTAAACCCTCCGTCAAAGCAGCAAGGACCCCAACAACAGACACAGCTGTAGCCTTGCTATTCCAGGACTGAGGACACTCGACACCAAGTGGTTCCAGTTTCAGCGTCTTATAATAGGCTTGTTTGCATGCCAAAGGCACATTGCCACACGGCTGGGGCTTTAGATCCCTGATCGCTGTCACACACTCTGGATTCTTCGCCCTCACCCTACGCTGATAGCACATCAGCTATGCAAACAGTGGTCATAACCTATTTACCGCTGCTAGAATCATCCCTGGTCTTCCACACTGGAACTGGACATCACAATAAAACACAAAATTGAGAGTGGTAAATTGTAAAGTAGGTTTTGTCATGCATGAAGTAGCTGTGCTTTATTTAACACCTGCTCCTTTTTAATAAAATACATTCAGTAAAATTATCATTTATACGTTTGTGTCTGTAATTTTCTGACACACTGACCTGCTGAGGGCCTCCATGCTGCTGGCGGGGCTAATGTCAGGTAGGGTTGGTTGCGATGCAGTGTCTGGGGTATCTGGGCGAGCCAGTAGAACCGGAGCTGTGTCCATCGCCTCCGGACTGGGGCTTCTCAGCTGGGAGGTCAGGGGCAAAACTATTGGTATCGACAGGGGCCTCGTATGGGGCAACCCAGCAGAGCGGCGGGGCTGAGGAACCACTTGAGTCACGACGTCACTCTTCCCTTTCCTCACCTGAGGGAAACAGAGATGCCAACGACAAGTGAGTCTCGTGATGGCGAAACATGAGACAACACAGGACGTAAATGATACGCTGATCGACACAATCAAGCTTGGCGTGAAACCACGGGCTCAGAGGAGCACACCTTTTCTCAGGTTACTATAAAACGTGCTTTTGAAGTTCTCCTGAGGTGACGCAGAGAGCAATAAAAGAGCTATAAAAGCAGGCATGGGGGAAAAAAAAGAGGTTAGCTAATAAAACTATAAGGTTAGACTGATGTTTGTCTTACCGTGCTGACCCTGAGCGGGTACAAACGGCGTGAACCGTTGACTGTAGTGTAGGAGAAGAACCTCAATCTGACTACAGCCACATTGTTCAACGAGCCCCTCTGCATGTTTTACTGAGTTTTCACCGGGGAGTCCTGAGAGACGTGTTGAAGAATGTGCCACCGAGTTTATATATGAAGAGGACTGGTATGGCTGCTCACGAACACCGAGTCCAAATAACTGCCCGGCTGTGGTAAACAGAGTACGAAATGGGTCTGACGCCAGCAGCTGAAGTATCGATAATGGTCAAAAACAGCCAATGCTAAAAGAGGCTCGGCTCTAGACAGACGTCTATCGGTTGAATTAAAAGGTTTTCTTTCTTTTTTTACACCAATTATCAGCAGAGCATTTTCCATTTGGGGTTTTACTTAATGGGTTGTTTCTAAAAATCTATGGCCGCTGCTTTCCATTTAGTCGTTGGTGCACTCAATGGGTGAATCTTTGGGAACATAATTAGCTCCACAAGCTTCTTTAGCGAATTCCTGGTATGGATTTTGCCCCTCAGGGGTTTCTAATTGATTTGGCCAATTTTGTCATTTAGGAGTAAACCGCAGAGGGATGAAAGAGAAAATGAATGGACACATTAGTTTGTTTTAGTCTCTATCCTAAAACCCAGGTAGAAAACAGTGTTTTAACAATGAACTTCAGTGGTCAAAAAATGTCAGAAAATAACAAAAAATGAAAAAACAAGCTGATATCAGGGAATTACTAGTCTGAGCAGTGTTGAGATGTTGCTGTTGGTGTAGATTTGGTGGGGATCAGAGACACAAGAAAAGCAACACATTTAATAAAATTAGCACAGCAGACAAAACGTTTAACTAAAATGTAACGACTTCTTGTTTCTTCAGTTTCTTCTGCGACTCATCTAAATGTATGTATTTGTTCTGCCTCTGTGATATATGATGGTATTCATAGTAAAATAGTACGTTATTTTAGTCTATTATATAATAGTAATTGTCATGAGACACACATTATATATATTACATAAAAGTCATAGTGAAGTAGTGTGACTACATAACAAACAGTGAACGATTTTTAGACACAGTCACGGAAACTCAGCCAGCCAAAGCTAAAAATCAAACTGCAGGTCAGTTTCAATAGTGTTAACTACTGATCCGTCATGCGGTCTCCATTCCTGGCTCTCAGTTTCTGCCTATGCATAAAAAAGAGCTCTAACGGGACCAACAACAAGTCGGAGCTAACTAGGCCAGATGGCAAAGAAGCCTGACGGACCAAAATGAGGATATGACCTGGTTTTTCTAAATCGTGGATTAACTCATAGTTTGCATTTGGCAAAAATATCAAAAGTCTGCCAAGAAAGCCAAGTGAAATATTTAACATTTTACTTTGGTGCGCTTCCTGTCCGGCACTCTGCTACAAAGAAAGGCGGTCATAGCGGACCTCTGTTATCTGATCTCTGCTGACCGGTGACAGCTCGTTTCTCGGACGTCTAGTTTTTCAGACGTGTCTTTTTGAGATCTGATCCATACTTGCTCCTGCTTTTACAAGCAAGCAAACACTTCTCCTCGAAAAGATAAACGCTTTTTTTTCCCCCCTTCAACTTTTGAATAAAAGCACTTAAATGTTGTTTTGTTTGTGGTTCTTCCATAGCAACAAAAGGCTTTCGTTCAACAACAAGGAATTTGTACTACTAACTCCAAAAATGACCTCATTCCCGCAACTGTATTATGTGTGTTCAACAAGACACGATTTCCCCTTTGATCAGACATTCATTCTTTTAATGACAGGTGTATCATAAATCAAACAGACGTGTTTAGAGCTCTCTAACTGGAGTGTGTGTGGGTGTGTGCGTGTGTGTGTGTGTTTGTTTGTTTGAGTGCCTTCCTCTCACCACAAGACCTGAGCGGAGGCTGATAAATACTGAACCACTGAGACTTATAAAAATACCTCTGCCTCACAGCGCCGTCGTACCGAACACGAGAGTGTAGCTGTGTGAGTAGTGATCAATCTGAAGCTCTCACTTCTGACTGTGTCTTAACAAGCAAGAGTCTGGCTTTGAGAGTGAGACAGTTTTTTTATGGAAGTGGATGAGAGTGGGAAATGAAGCTATAAAAGTTAATATTAATAGTGATGCTGAATCACTTGATAAATCATTAAGGAGGTCAAGCCTTTTAGAGCGGTTAAAGGTTTTCTCTGCAATTTCGTAGGAAGCATCTGCTCTCCATATGTTTTGTTGGAGCTTTTTCTGTATTCACTCATGTTCTTAGAGCTGTTTTGATTTAGTTTGCTTTCTGGGCTGATTTCTTGCTAATGCAATGTTATACCACTAGTAATGCTGAATCACTGTTAATTATGTATACTTTTCTTTTTTGCTTTACTGTTGTGTACACTATGTGTATGTTAAGGTAGGGCTGGACGGTATGGCCTTAAAATGATATCACGATATTTTCAGGAGACATCGCGATACACGATATATACCTCGATATTTTCAAATCTCCTTAAAAGCAGTTCATAAATGTCAGATCTTTAAGACCAGCGAAAGACTTTATTTTACTCCACATCATGATGTAACGATATCCAAAATCTAAGACGATATATAGTCTCATATCACGATAACTATATTTATCGTACATGTTGTCCAGGCCAATGCTGAAGCAACGTTATGTAACTTTTTATCTTAAAATAACAGCTTCCAAATCATGTTGATGTTTATGTGTGTTGTAATAGGGTGGATGGTGTCTCAGCCAACATTCTTCAGCTTTCAGTGTTACGTACATGCTTACCTCAAGATAAAGTCTTCGACACATAACGTTGTACTGACATGATGAGTTTGATGGTAGTAAACTTCTACGTCACGTCTGACAAATTGTTCCAGACCTAGGATTTGTATTTATGAATGAGCTGTTGAACTCAGAAATGGGGGTGCCAAAGATGCCAATTTCTACATAATGCTGCTTTAACTAGATCAAGTACTGTGTTGCACTTCCTTACGTGACAACATAATGTTGATCTTTCAGTGGTGATACCTTGTTTTTTCCCTGGCACGCGGCACAACTCATAAAGAATTTTACAGCAATTACTGTTTTGAATCCAGTTTCCTTCTTACTGTACTCGCTAAGTTTTTTACAACACACATGTTTTTATTCTTGGGAATCTCCTTCCTGTCATTGAATTTGTTGTCCAAAAACAGTTTTACAATTGCCTCCAGTAAAAACCTCAAAGGCATCCCGCTGTAATCAACGCTTATTGGAAGTGTAGATTGTTTTGGTGTATAACTGTGGACCTTTAAGCAGGGTCAGGGGTGGAGGAGCTAACTACCCGCTTAGCTGTAAGCTTAAAGTAACTTCAGGAATTTAAAAAATATTCCTAAGCTTTAGTTACATTCCAGCTCTGCCGAAAGCAGATTTTTCAGGGACTACTGAGGGGAAACAAACATCCTTCATCATCCAATGTTTTTTTACCCTCCTGAGCTTTATCTTGCCGTGAGTCAGCAATTCTTTTATCTCTTCAGTGACACTGGTCTTGATATGTGCACTGCATCTATGGCACCAGTTCTTTTTTTATAACTGGCTTCAAAACCACCACAGAGAGATAAATCCTGTCTGTCAAACAGAAACCAACCTCACAGAAGTTACTCATCATTTTATCACGTACACACAATATTAACTTAAACACACCTAATATTAGGATCTATGTGAGGCCAAAGTAACGGACTTTAAGACAGAGTTTACTTCGTGAAATATAACTCTCTTGTTGATCTCAATAAAAAATGAACACGGAGTTCACTTTATACTACACATACACAAACAGGAAATGTCCTTGATTGTAATCTAATTCATGACAAAATGCAGCCCTTGTAGCAGACTTCATCTGTAATAATACCACAACAGATTAGGAAGAGCATACCACAGCCCATGTTTGTCTCGCACTGCAAATAATCGTGCTGTTGTTTCCTGCAGCAGATTGCCTTTATCAAATCACATCATGTGACTGAGCCGCGAGGCCACGGGCATCACAGGCTGTCCGAGAGATGGCCTCAGGCCAAGCAGCACCGAGGCAATACAGCAGATAAGAAGGCAGGAAGAATCTATCGGGAGGTGAGAGAAAACAATTCATCGCAGAAATGAATGACAGTAATAAACCGTTGTTTTCTGTACCTTCCTCTTCCTCGGTCTCGTCTCTGAAGCGTCAGTGGAGGATTTGTTCAGAAGTTCTGCATTTTGTGGTGTTTTTTGTGGTCCAGCCTGTGAATATATGTGCAAAGAAAATGCTAAATAAGACGATTAGTGCGTAGGAAATTATTTGTTCGACAGTACAAAGTCAGTTAAATGTACAAGAATGTATTTAATAAGGCATTTAATAGCTAAGTTAAAACAATCCCGGCGACTGAGTGCATAATGTCGGGCGGCAAAATAATCCTAATCAATGTGTTGGATTATGTTCATGACTTGTGAATTAGTTTAACCTAAAGCAATTTCTTCTTATTTTGACAGAGTCTATGTTTTTGGGTTTAACAATTCTTTTACTGCTAGATTTACAAGTACAAAAATAAAAAAATACTCCTGCAGTGAATGTGATGTTTTCCCCCATCATATAAAGAAAAGACTAACACCTTTCATGATGTCATAAAGTGTGAGAACATACTAATCTGAACAGGGTCTTTTTTTGTAAAGACGTGCTCCTGGGAGCAACTGATAACTTATCTCTAATATCAGTAGTAAAGGTCGTATTAACAAGGGCGTCATATATTCACACTGGGTGACCTGATTACAATTCCAGGCAGTATACACGAGTCAGCTGACACTGATAACATCTTTAAGGGCTCACAGAAACCTACACTGACGCACACAGAAAAAAAGGGCTTTGGCGTTCGAAAAACAGCTTTTCCAAAACATGCCCCTGTCATGTTAATCACGTCACACAGGTCACATGGATGGTGTTAAAAAGGAATATGTAAGGGAATTTGCAGGTCCTCGCACAAGTCTGACCCAGGAATGTCGGGCATAAACAAACAACCCTGCATTTCACGGCGGACAGACGCAGACAAAGAATTCCATGACAGGTACGCTGGGAACATTTTAAGGCATAAACAACGGCGCACCAATGCAGGCGTGCTGCTGCAGTGCAGGACACACACACCTTCGTTCTGGGAACCGGCGTCGGCGTTTTTGCATCGGGGTGGTCGGGTGACGCCTTTGCGCCCGTGTCCGCCACTTGTGCCTCCTGGGAACGGAAAGAGGAGAAGGGAAGACAGTCACATATACAGGCATACAGTCTAATGACAAAAGGAGCAACAAACCGAGCTCGACAGAGGCTAGGAGGCCTTGATCTCCAGTTTCTTATTGTTGTAACTTCAGCCTCATACATACAGCAGCCATGAAATATCTTTGTCACGTTCAGGGAGTCGTTTCAGAACTCCTGCTTACGTGTGTCCTACTTTTGCTTTTCTTCTGCGGGCCTTAACAACAGAGTTCAGAGTAGATTTTAACAATCAGTCACATTCACTCTCGTAAACACTCCATTCCCACCTCCTGCTCATCACTGTGACTGAAGGAACACCGGCGATCATATGTGTTCGATCAAAGACATTGAGAGGAAGGTCAGGAGGCGAGGGGGCCTCAGGAGCCTGAGCGTGCCTGAATACATGTGTTTGTGTGTACCTGCGCATGTTTATGTGTAAGACAATCTCATGAGGGGTTTCCCACAGGTCAGCTGGGTCTCATGTGGCTGTGCCCTGACAGCCCTGCTCACTGTCACTATGAATCCGGACCTTTGGATTTCCCGAGCTCAGGCTGCACGTGGCTGCTTCATTTCTAAAGTTATGACCGTCTTCAGCAGTTTCATTTTGCATGGTAAGCACTAGTGTCACATGGGAACCAGACACTATGCTTGATGATGTTAAAAATGGTTGGAGAGTTGCTCCAAGAGAAGAGGTCAAAGCCACCGGCAACTAAATCCCAGTAGTCATTTCCCTGGTCACCCCTCGGCGGCATCAAATGGCCCCGTCACGTTTCAATAACACAGTCATCAATCAGAAATGGAGGCATTTGCTTCAGACTGTGGTGAAGGATGACTTTTCAAATATGGTATTTTCGCCAACGTTTTGCAACTCCAGTTGACAGAAAGTCACACAAACTGTAGCTGTTGCAGCAGTAAATATTCAGCAATTTCACCTTCTTTACTGCACCTGAACAAACTTTAATTCATTGTGATTTTAAGCTACAGTCTTAAAATGATATTAAAAAATGTCACACAAGCTTGGATGGTTAGTGTCTTTGTGTCGAAATCACATATTGTGAACTATATATCTGACGTGTGCTATCGTTCAACATACTTTTGTGTGAATAAACAGTAGAACATGTGTTTTTTCTATTTCTGAGGCACTGCTCAGCATGTAATACTTCACTTCCTGAGAGCCTCAGTGATGGTTGGAGACCTGTAACCACGGCAACCGGAGTCAGTGATCTACTAATTTAAGAAATATATTACAGCAAGTGAATCCTCACTAACAGAGTTATTTTTGCCACGATGCTCTCTTTTTGTCACTGTGTGTTATGTCGTCATCATTACTGTATTGCATTGTGGGACATTTATGCCTTTGCACAGTCATGATCTTGCATGCTGGAATATTTTCCCGGAAATGGTATACTCCTTCACAAAACTATGGGATTCATACTAAGGTTTCGGACGTAGAAAAAAAATATAAATTGCTATTTAAGTTGGCATGGATGTTTATATGCAGTCTGTGTCTCAGTTAGCATCATCACAGGATAAAAAGCCCACAGTTTTCATTCTCTGCCGCGCCTGTGATGGGTTCTCTTGAGGTCCCTTAATGCTGAATAACGCCAGTGGATTATCTAAAAAATGCCTCGTAACAACGCTGACAACAGAAGTCGTCCTTTTTAGCTCGTGAAGATCTGATGACAGAACGTCAATTTAGAAGACACAATTTCATTTTTCTGATTTCTGATTCTGATTCTCTAACTGGAATAAAATATTGACTCCCTTCTGTCCCTTCATCAGTAGCAACACAATATTTAGAATCACAATATCACTTTTTTTTCTTTTTTTCTTTTTGGTTCTTTATGCCTCACTCCTCACTCACACACCTACCAAACCCACCAACCTGGATATCACTGAATGTCAATGACTCTCATACAAATGTGCAAACATATTTACACACACTCTAACCACACATTATCTATCTATTCTACATAATCCTGTACTAATCAAATCATCAAATATCATCACTGATTGTTTATTGTGTATGTATTTGCCCATCATGTCTCCCATTATGTCTTGCTTTCTTGTTGTTACACTTTTGTCATTTTTCCCATGTTGTCACACCTCTTCACTAACTTTTGGTTTTAGTGTCAACATTTTTCTCAAGAAGTGGAAACTTGTCTAATGTGCCTACTTTAGTATTTTTTTAAACCCTTACAGCTACATCTGTGCATTTGTAACTCATAAAACAACTGTTTTAGCAATAAGTAATAATCTAAATCTATTCACATGAGTCTTCATATATTTTAAGAAATATGACATTCTGAACCAGAATCTGAGAACATTTGACACAAAGACTCTGAAGTGGGTGCTGTGTTTTGTTTGGGATATTTCTCTCACATTTTTCTCCTCGGATAGCTACAGATGCTGCAGCAAGATGCCGCCAGGAAAAACCAGCAGACCAGACAAACCAGGTAATCAATGACGACGTCAGCCATCAAGGCTAGAAATATAAATCAACAGCCAGAGACTCAAAACAGCCACCTGTGGAGGAGTGGTCCCTGGGAGGCTGTGATATAAGATCAATAGTTAAATCCATTTTAGCTGGACATGATGTAAGCCTGTATTTATAAACCATAACTCCTCCGAGTGGATAGGCACTGAGGGTGAGGTCACAGGCCAGAGAGGAACCCGTACCGTTTGAAAAGCATGGGCACAACATGTGACTCACACTAAGCTGTCTTACCAGATTGACTACACCATCACTGATCTATTTCATATAAACATCGGCATCTGATGCTCCTGAGTGCGATGAGTATACAACACCTTGACAATAATAAGGGTCGCCTGCTCTCCCGTGCAGCCTTCTCCGTCTGTGTCGCTCTGGAATATACTGCTGTAGCTCTGGATGAGCTTGACCATGATCTTGTTGCAGATATTTTGGTCCTTCATCGCTTCGAAACCAGGAGCCACGCTGGAAAAGAGGGAGGAGAGGAAAAACAATCTAAAACCTTTGCACTAAACAGCTGAGATTTCACAAAATTCTAATTCAAATCATGACAGCGACAGGAAATTAATTGAAGAATTTGTTCATGCGTCACGTTTTTTTCGTTCACTCTGCAGAATTGAAGTTAACTGACAGAGATTTTTTGATACAGAAATGGACATTTACTCAGAAGTCAGAGGACTTGATTAACGAAGCAAAATTCCGCTACCCGGCTAAGTGTGATGTCTGATGCCAGTGAACAGCTGTGTGAGATGTACACTGGGCTGTAGGCCTAACTGTAGGCCTAATTATATAACACACACACATACACACACAGTCCAGCCTCTGATGAAGAGAACAGGTTGTACAGTGTGAGGGAGTATCCAGTACACTTTCTTCTTCTCTTCTCTTTTCTGTTCAGTGACAGCGGATCTCTTTTTATCCGGCAGGGTTTCCCGGCGTGACCACTCCGGGTCTATTACTGGAGATGCCCACCAGTCACCAGTCCTGGAGAACAGTGGGTCATAATGTTCCGGCATAATTTGGAACTCGCTGCCCAGTAAGCCTATCAAAAATAGGCCAGTGAGGACAGAGGGACTTAGGTCAGCAGCTGCAGGGAGGCACATGAGCCACCGAGCTCATCGTTCATTTATTCACGAACATCATATCAACTTTTGAAAACACATCATCGTCATCTGTTTCCTATATGTCATATGACATTTACTTCAAAATCGTTCACTGAACTCAGTCAGAGGATTTAACCTATAGCTTGGGACCTTTTATTGAAATAATGTCAGACTTTGAAGCATCTGATACCAGAGGGGGGGATGAAGATCAAAGGGTGAGTGGACATCGATGGGAAATGTATGGGCGATGTGATTTAATGTACTAATAAGCTTCATTAGCAGATAGTTTACACTGTCATGATTTTATCTTCACTAAATAAGCTACAGCACCACCTGCTGGACACATTGCTCTCAATCTGAAAACAGGCCAGGACATCTATTCTTTACACACAAAAAAGCTGATTTTTATGACAAAATGTTCCAACACAGCTGCAGAGTCTTTAGGTTAGATCTTGACTTGAGGCTCATTACCTCAGTGTGTCCTACGTGTTACTGGAGTGGAATCATTCAACCCATCCAACTGCTCTGACACATGACACCTGAGTTTAATATCTGACTCACTAACACAAATAGAGGGAGGATGACTGAATCCCTGTCTTAACTGCAGCTATACAAAGGCATATTGTTCTCCTCTGTTATTTAAATACCCCATCGCACATATTTTCGTAGAGGTCACACCGATGACACCGAACTTTCCAAAAACGCTCAGGAATGTGAGTGACGTTTAAGGAAATGAACCCACTGGAGAAAGTCTCTGTGAAGAACTGCAGAGCTTTCATGAATACATCTGGTATGTTAAGTCAAGCTGCCTCCTTTGCCCCTGGGTGTGACTCATTAAAACCAAGGTCAGACTGAGGCATTAATTCAACCCTAACCCCAGTGGTTGATAATTAGATTGAAGGCGAGATAATGATACAAGGTTAAGGTGCCTTACACTTCGACTGGCACACCTTTAGCATTCCAAAACAACTGCACTCGTAGATCTCTGACCATCGGAGCCACAGAAGACAAAACCAACACACATTGTCGCTCCACTAACATCATTATAGTCTCTGTCTAACCGATAAACTAATGGGGAATAATACACAAAAATAAAGAAAACAATAAAATAAGAAATGCTATATTTAGTCTCCAAATTATACATGAGAATATTTCTCACAATCTCAGGCTTTCAGAATTCCCAGCATGACGATCCTTTAAGCTGCACTATGAGATATTTTTTAAATATTCTATATTCATCAAGAATGATTAAAATGACTGTGTGTTATGTGAAAGGTGTCGCTTGGAGTTATAAACCCACAAAGATTCATCACCTGTCTTCACAGTTTCGCTAAGGGGACATTTTAGTCTCTCTCAGCTCATTGTTTTGGTTTCTCGCCCCACAATTGGATCACTCTCATTAACCCCATTTCTCGAAGCATCGGGAGCATTTTTTTCAGCACAAAATGCTCTGATAAACAGACTATTTGCTACAGTGCCAAAAAAGAGACAGACAAAGTTAGCGTCTTGCTTTGGAGCACAGCTGAGGGTTTAGCAGCTAAACAGCCACACATTTGCTCCAAGAGTTGGTGGAGACCAAAACAGAGCTGAAGGAGAGTGGATATTTGACTTGAGTTTACCGGGTCAGCTGGGTATCTGCTCCATATCTGCTGGACACCATATCAGTTTCTTTGTACCTATTCACTGTATTATCCACTGCTTTTGTATAATTGCATTTATTGTATTCAGAATATTTTGTTCTATTCTAAAGCCTGACCAGGGACAAAGACTGCAAATTAGCTGAAGCTAGACGTCTTTTGTGCATCACATTTTCCCATTTTTTGTGGCAATGTTGTATGTATCGTCCCTGTTGAATAAACATTAAAATAAAAAAATAAAATAAAATATCATACAGTGTGTCCGTGTTGTGTTGTTACAGTGCCCCCAAAAATCCAATACTGCAGGTTGAAAGGTATTAAAGCCTAAATCAAACCGTTCAAAGTACTTTTACATTTTCACTGATCATTGTCAATGCAACAGAAAATGCTTATCTGCCTCATACTAAAGGTTCAACTCACTGGAAGACACTGGGTCCAAACACAGTGGCGAGGTTGAGGGCGGTCATACGGTTTTCCTTGTGGTTGCACTCCACGAGGGTGAGGAAGTGGCAGAGGTAGCGGAGGAGGCTGTGGTGGACTTCTGGAAGCTGCTGGAGCAGGTCTCTCATATCTGACCAAGAGACGTCGTCACCGCACTCTACAGACGCACAACAAGATACCACAACAGGTCAGAGGTTGTTCAGAACCATCCTGCTTCGTTTCATGTTTTTACACTCACTGTTTTGTTTTCCGTTCAGGAAAACTGAAAGCGTTAATATGCTGCTGGCCTTTTTTCACCCACAATCAAAACGACCAGGAATGAAGTGATGAGTGATGAGTGACACGACCACCTTGATTCACTTTGGAGGGAAGAAGCCCTCCAAAATAAATAGACTCCTTGGTGAATAATAATAATAATGAGTAAATAGTTTAACAGCTGGGCTCAAGCAGGTAGTGGCAGCTCCGTGCACCTGCTTCTTCATAACATCTAATCTCGAGTTGTGGTAACTAGTAATACGTGAGCATTAGAGCAAAGAGCCTGCAAAATATGTTGATGCTATTACTCCGGGGGTGCATAATTGGGTCAGCGTTGGATAAACGGATATGGCTACTGATCCACGAATGAATGAGTGACGCAAACGTTGTGCGTGCGTGCGTGCCTCTACGTGAGTGCGGGCATGTGTGTGAAGGTGGGCATGTGTGTACATCCGAGTAAACAGTGTGTGTGCGTGTGTGTGTGTGCAGGAGGTGAGAAGAAATGGCTTAGAGCAATCGAGTTCGAGCAAGTCAAGTTTAGAATGCAGCACGCTTTGCAACTACGCTCATTAACACGCAACACTTTCTGACGACCTCATCAAGAGTGGACGTGACTTTTGGTGAATTATAAGTTCAAATGTCTCGTGGATGTTCCAGACTCGTCTTGATATCAACATCACTCGTAGCTTATCGTCTCTATATTCCAATTAGCTGTTGCAAATATCAGGAGGGCAAGTAGTTTAAAATCAGTCGCTCTTGATATGTTAATCAGCTACTCTTCTCTGTTTTTTTGCCTGCCACAGAGAGTCTTCACTCTGCTCATGTGAGAATAATATGAGAGTAATATTTTGCATATTTTGAACATGTATATAATTTTCTTGGAAGCCTCGGGGCAGTGTGACACCCCTTGGCGATCAGTTAATCCGTCAATTACTTTTCAGTTAAAAAAAAGTAATGAGAATTATCCATCACAGCCATCCAGAGCTCAACGTGATGTCTGTGTTTGGCTGATTATTAACCCGGCAAGAACCCTCGAGCGTTTTCAAGTTAGAATTTACAATAATATTGAAATGAGAAAAGAAATGAATCCTCACATTTCAGACTCTATAACCAGCAAATGTTTGAGATTTTCATTGGATGAATAGCTTAAAATGTATTAACTGACTTTAAATCAATGACTGCAGAGCCCCTAATGTTATGAAGCTTGATGGGACTTTGGTTTACTGTTTAATTCAGGTCACAGTCCCACTTAAGTCTTAATGGCTTTATTGAGACGTGCAGCCATTGTTAACTCAACTGAAGGATGACAGGCAGCACAGATACACTTTTCATTTTCCAAACTGTAAATGGACCGCATTTATCTTTTATTTGAGTTTGCCAAATACTGGCAAGGAGGCCAAACAACTTTTATAACATACTCCAAAATCGTTTCATCCAGTGGTTATGGCCGAGCTCTGCGGCAAAGGGCAGTTTTTCTAATGCAGTGTTTGGCCTTGGGCCCAGATTAATGGGCTGATATTTATGAGGTCTGCGAGGGCAAAAGCCGAATAGTGCAGTCAAAATGTACCCTCCTCTCTCCCATTAAACAGATTAAAGCCAGCGAGTGAGGGGAGCAGAGAGTGAGCGCAGACACTCCCCCTGCCAAATCACTCACTTTACCTTTTATGACCTCCAAGATTCGAGCCAGAAAGACGAAGTCCCTCACATTTCTAGTCTAGAGACTCACTCTCTCTCTCTCTCTCTCTCCCCCCGACACACACACACAAACACACCTTTATTTGCTCTGCTGGGTGCAGATGACTGCAGTGCTGATAAATATTTAAACATGTTCAGGCGGCACTAAATATAGCTTTGCTTATCGTCCATGACCACAGCCACAACCCAGATACTTGCCACCCTTGTGATGGTGTTAGTATCAAAGTGTGGATTTGAGATCACATGAAGTTTGTAAAAATGTAAACCTGATCTACTTGAGCTGATAATTCATGACAAGTAGACAGAGACGACAGAACTGGGACATGTAGGTGTTGTAACATAAACAAGCTGTCTTGGTTTGGGTTTGTGGTTTGGTTACTTCCTGTTTTACTTTGAAGTCGTATCCGCCTGTGTCATTTCTCACTTTCATCTCCATCCCGTTGTCCATTTTCCCGCCTTTGTGATTGTCTGCCCCTCCCTGATGTGTTTCACCTGTGTCCAATCATCCCCAACTCCCTTGTGTAGATATTGTGTATGCTCTGCTCTCCTTGTCTCAGTCTATACCTGCGTCTCCGTGTCACATCTCCCCATGATGCGTTTCTGGGTTGTACTTTGATTTTCCCTTTAGTTTCTTGGATTTCTCTGGTTTTCACTTACCTTGGTAGTGATGTATCAGTGCCTGCTGGACTGTTGAGTCCACCAGCCCCTCTGGCAGGTCTCTGAGGTACTTTTTGAGCAAGCTGGCCACCGTACACAGATCCGCCTCAGACAGAAGGTCCACGTGCTCTCCACTCTCCAGCTGCTGCTTCAGGGTCTCCACAGCACGCACATTCCCGTTCACTCTGAACAGACCCTCCTGATGCAAGGCTGGAGGAGAATCAGAGAAATACTGTCAACTTTATCATTCACTTACAGTTAACTCATGAGCCAGCTATCAGTCAATGTTTGAAGAGAGCTCACGGGTGAAATAAAATAAGAAGGTCCCCTAAAGGTGGTTTTAATATCAAGCCGTTTAAAAGTTTATTTTAGGCTTTATTATCAATCTCTTTTATCAATTTTTCTTCTTTTCTTTTTTTTCCCCCAGGAGTAGATGACCGTCATCTTAAAATAAATAACAGGCAAATAATCTGCAGACTTTGTAAGCAGTCATTTGGAGCTACTTTCTATCCAAGAAATAGCTCCTATGAATAATATGATGGTTAAATATCTGGATTACCATGAGCAATAACTAAACAATTTCTGGAAAAAGATGCTATTTTGACGAGCAAAAAACTGACATTGACCTCCTCGGCATTGGGTGGAGGTGAAAAAACAAAGTGATGGAGTCCTCAAAACTAAACCCAAATGTATTTGGACCATAGAGCTTTTTGTATTGAAGTACCAAAACAGACACGGTTAGCTGTATGATACCAAATATACTTCCATTGTCTGTATTATACTTCGATTGCCTTGTACTTCCAGCAGCCATGGAGTTCCACTTCCCTGTACTGACATCTAGTGGTCAAACAGAAGAACTACAGAAGACTGAGTACCACACCTGTAGGTTATGTTATGCAGGGCTTTCTAAGTATTCTATTGTGTCTATTTTCTTTTTTTCTATAACATTGTCCTTTTAAAAAATATGTTTATGTATAGGTATATATTTTACTCTATTTCTACGAAAGTCGCTTCATTGACTTTTTCTGTGTTTGGGTGGGATGAGAAATTGAGGAAGCTGTAACTTTGGATATCAAATTCTTTACAATTTTTACAGTGCTGACGTACATGTGTTGCATATCAAAACTGAAATTGCCAGTGATTTAAAAAAAACAAGAACATTCTTGTTATGTGGTAATGTGGTGTTGCTAAGAGCAGAGTTAGGTGTCCACAAACTTTAAATACTAGATGTACTGTACATTAATGGAAACAAATGTAAACCTAGAACAGTCAAATAAAATAAAAAACATTATGTCTCTAAAACATAGAAGCATGTTTCCAAATTGCAACGTAAAGTACCTGTGACTTGCAAAATAGTCCCATTCAGAGACAATGTCTTATTATATTAAAATAAATGATATTATGTTAGTGGTGCCCTTTTGATTATTCCATACTGAAATTGATAATTTATTTCCTACTTACTACAAATCACACAATGGTACAAAAAGCCAAATTACAAAATATCAGTTTTATTCATATTAGTAGTTTAAAAGGTTTAAAAATGTAGAGGCTCCTCGCTGCAGCAGCCCTCGGCTCGAGTCCCGGCCTGGGGCCCTTTGCTGCGTGCCACTCCCCCTCTCTCTCATCCTATTTCCTGTCATCTCTTAAGCTGTTCTGTCCAATAAAGCCATATAAAGGCCAAAAACAGTGGCACTAAACGTACCCCCCTTACACTGTTTTTTTCCTCACCGTGCTTGCGGAGATGCTCCACCATCCTCCGCATCACCAGAGGCACGCCGTCCTCCACCAGGCCCTTCTGCTGCAGCTCAAACAGGGACGCTCCGAACAGCTTGGTGTGCTTGACCATCCTCTGTCTCAGTATGGGTATCTGGACCATATTCTTCATGTCTTCTTTAACCTGCACCGCTGTCTTGTTGTGCTGGAGGGGGAAAAAGAGCAGAGAGCAGCAGTCAGCCGCTGACACTGAGGCCACAGAGGTCAACGCTGGAGCATCAGGTCAGACAGCACGGAGACACCTGTCCTGGAGGAGAGACGCCAGCTCTGCTCCATAGAATAAAAAGGTGTGTGTGTGGTGATGGTGTCTCTGTGGAGTCCATACATGCACACCTCCCGCAGTGGTAGTGCACTTTGAGGCCAGTGTGTTCTGAGAGCTGGGAGTGCTGGCCGGGCAAAGTGTTGCTACGACAAATATCAGGTTACCGCGCAACACCTTTAATGAAAGGCATCGTCAGAGTGACACACACGCACACACCTGCACAAACAGACACATGCATGGAGACACACAAGAGTATGTTCAGGTGAGGTGATATGCAGATAATATTAACAACCATGATGTTCAATTTTAAGTATATTAAACAAGAGCTGAACAGAAACTTCTTTCAATAAAGGATATGAGATTTTGAAATGTTTTGCTATGTAAAGATACATCTGAGTAAAGGTGTCCTGTGCGGAGAATGAAGTTACACTCCCACATCACACCAAGCCTGACTTTTATGTATCTCACTGTCAAAAAGCTGAACTTAAATACATCTCAAAGACTGCAGCCAACAGGAGAAACCTCGCTAAATGGTTGAAATCGTGGATACTACAGGCCCTTTTTCTTTCTTTTCCCATTTCTCCTCTCATGCACCAATTCACTTTGCTGCCAATCAGAGTGCCTTCTCTTCGCCCACCACCAATTCTGCACACTCAAACATCCAAAAAAGCCACTGTCAAGGGCTGACTTGTGCCAACAGTGTGGGACACACCACACATTTAATTTAAATTTAAATACCTGAGTAAAGTACAGGCATCTCAATCTTGTACTTCCAGTGAAAGCAGACAACTTTCTCACACCGTAATGTTTGGTTTGGTAAGGTATTGTTGTTGGCACTGCTGCCACAAAGACAGTTACCTACTAACTACCAGCAACACAGGACAAAACCTGAGATTATTCATTCCTCTAGTCTACAATGGTGACGTGAAAGCAGATAGAAATGTTCCCTGGAAATGCTGTGCCCAGTGGCTGGCAAGCAAGGTTCATAGGGACCTTTCAATCATTATTTACATCCATTACATTGTGCAATCAACATTTACTTAATAATGACATGTTAATGCAAAAAAAAGCAGTTGAATAAATGTACTTGATACTTTCCACCTCTGCTGTGATCTAATTGCTAATAGCTCTAATAGCTGAGCCCGGTCTCCTCAGTGGACACACCTTGTGAACCAGAGTCTCAGCTCAGTTTTTAATTCGCCATCTGTTCACGTCTTATCTGATAACTTGACAAAGCAAATAGTGCCACATGCTGTCTCTATCTCTGTTTATAGATGCACAGACTGTACGGCACACACTCTCATTGTCTCCCTCTGAGTGTAAACACTGAGTGTACACAGAAGTCTCTGCCAACATCAGACACCAGGGTGAACTGCTGATTTGTTTGGCACATTTAACTACAGCAAAATGCATTTCTGTCTCTGTGTATTCAGCACAACAGGAGTGAAAACAGAGGGAAGAGTCGGACTGAGCGAGGAGGAAAAGACTTCCTGCGCAGATTTAGAGCTAAGTTTTACTCTTGTATCCATAGCTACGTCTGTGCCATGTGACATGCTGTTGTTCCAGAGTTCACCGCTTCAAATGAGTGAACTGACCCACAGTGAAATGAGAGGCCCTCCGACTGTGATTTCACCACAGTGAGGTCCACACGGTGTCGCAGTGCTGGAAGGAGGAAGTACCACTGAATTTATCCCCGAGTGGCCAATTGTTTGGACAGAATTGGTCCAGGGTACATGTGCCACGCTCAGGTCAGCTGATTTAAAACCCACCACACAGATGGTGCTGAGATGGGCTAAGGAGGGAAGATCTTTACCACGGCAGATGCTCTCGCAGCAGTAATGCAACATGCATTTGAGAAGCTTGTACAGGCAATGAGTTCATGGTGCTCATTTGTCCACTTCTGTCTGGCAGGCGCATGAAAATAATGTTGATATCACCCCGCTGATGAAAATCAAATAGTATTGAAAAACAGTTCAAAGTTGCATTATGTGCATGGATAAATTGCGCTGACACAGTATATTTTGGGAATAAGAGACTGACGAGGTCAGTAGGTGCGAGAAGACGTTAGCAGTCGATATAAGTAAAACAATATTCATGTAACTGTATGATAGAGAATGTGGTAAGTCTCTGATTATGGTGACCTGTTTATTGTTTTACTGACCTTTTAGCACTATCAGATGCTCATAAAGACAATTCTCATTAAAGATTCTGAATTGTTTTGCTGTTACAATTAAACGTCTTTAATAAATAGACAAGAATTTCAAATAAACTAAAAGTTATAAGAGAAAATGTTTAAATGTATCTAATATGTCATATCACAAATTTGAAATCTCAACATTTCTGCACGTACATGGGGTTGATTTCCCGTATCTCTCATTCACAAAGAATTGAAAAATTATCGGTAATTCAGTAAAAAAGAAAAGAAATGCTTCAAACTGTTCTGAAGATATCAAGCACATCATTTTGGGGATTGTGATCCACCTCTCTTTGGAGGCAAAATCTTTAAAATACAGCCTTTAAAAATCTATATATAACTTAAGATGAGCAGATCACACAGTTTTGTAGTATTCCGTACAGGTGTAACAGTCTGTTGTTGGTAGTAATGTTAGTAGGTCACAGCACTGTTTAAGTAGCGATGGATGAACCTTGAAGGGCTGCAGACCGGCTGTGATAGTACTACAACTCATGCAGGTGTTGAAGAGTTAAGCCGGTCTGAGCTAGGCCTGACAGAGATGGGCCTTACTGAACAGATGCCCCCTAAATCTGTCTTTACTATTACACACACACACACACACACACACACACACACTTGGTATTGAGCTATGCACAGAAACACATATTATGTCAACAGCTGTGAGTTCATGACAAATTTTACATGTTTATATGAATCCGTCACAAGTTGAAAATTGTCTCCTTTTACATTTAAAGTTAAATCGGTTACATTAACAATAACGTACCTAAAACTAGAATGGCACTCAGTAGAGCGCATACCTCTGCCAAGGCCATATAGACCCCGTTTAATTAAATCTAGACTGATCTGATATCAGACTTGATAGCCCTGCATCAAGTAAAGCATCCACAACTGCTTAACCACTATTTAAGATCACCTGCTGTAGGATCAACATCAAACTGTACTCGCTCATAGTTGCCTATAAATGATGTCAACAAACTCACAACAAGACCAACATGAACCACAACGGATATACAAGAACAAGCAGACATATATAAACATATCTTGCACATGACAACATTATTAGGAAAGACTGATTCTATATATGGCAAGAAACTGTTCAATTATCCTGTGAATCTCATCCGTGTTCCCACCTTCACATCAGAGCTGAGCTGTCGTGTTGGACGTGGAAAACCCCGGCTGTGAGCTGGTTGCCTTGTTAATACATACTTGTGCTTTTGCCACTTTGTTTGTATGGAAGTGATGATTAACTGAGCACGTGGAAACGTCACACTGCTCCCTCTCAGCCTCCCTTCTACAGTAATTACACAGCTATAGTTATATATTCTGTGTCAGTGTTCGGTGTCTGCAGTCAAGACAGAGTTAATGTTAAGTTTTTATTCCCCTTTGATGAAATAGCCGTGCTTTAAAGGAGAAACACTTCCTAGTGGTACCCATTTGCCTCTATTGTTATCCAGGACAGTCTGCTGTGATTAGCCCAATAATCCTCCCCTCCTCCTCCCCTCCCCCATCCTTAAAATATTTTCACACCACAACTTCTGACAGTGAGAGAAAGACCTATTGTCAAAGGGGGTAATTGAGAGACTCTGGGAGCAAAAGACAGTCTGCCCTCTCTTCTTAAGAAGCACTCTCTAACATTTTGAGATACATTTCTGAAATATGGTGTGCAGCTAAGTGGGGTAAACAAGACCGTTTTAGAAAAGACAAGTGGTTTAACAGTCGAGACCATCTTCCTGTGTCTTTAACTTGCTCATGAGGAAGATAGCAAGCCCGAGCATGTGCCCTCTTTTCCCGGCCTTCCACCCTCTCCCCCCTTCAGTGACTCTGTCCCTGTGTGGGTGGCCGCTGAAGCAACTGGTAGCAAAAGCTCCACAGGCACCAGAGGCAACAGCTGCTCCACTCAGTGGAACTAGTTTCAGAGTCATGCAGTTTGAAAGAAATCACAACGTTAAAGGGGGTTCATTTCTAAAAAGAAAAAGTCTTTTTCTGAGGAAGTGTTGTGGAAAGTGACCTCATTGGAGGGGGAAAAAAGTTGCTAGGAAAATAATGAACAGGAAACATGAAGCTTACCATGTGTATTTATTCCTGTTCTTTTTCCCTTATACTGTTATGCAAAGATGGCAGACTTGGCTGGCAGGGAATCAGCTTTCTCTGTTAGGACTGCAAGAGAAAGTGACTCCTCTAGATGCCGGTAGTTAGTGAGCAGAGTTTAATTGAGGAGGGCGAAGCTTGAAGAGAATTAAGAAGACATTTGTCCCTCCATGACATTTTTAAAAAGCCACTTGGGGTGCACAAGAACATTCAACACACACACACACACACACACACACACACACACACACACACACACACACACCGTCACAACACACTGAACAGCAACACAGTCCCCTTATGCATTCTTCAGCCTTTAATCACAGGTTGAATGGAAAAACTTTGAGCCAACTCAAGGCTTTGTAGCTTCTACTCACACAGATGGTCAGAGCTCCAGCCCCCATTCTCCCACAGAAGAAATGCCTGCGGAGGCAAAGATGAGGGGAAAATTACTGCTCTCCTCCCTCCTCCTCCTCCTCCTTCTTCTCCTTCTCCTTCTCCTTACTCTGTTCCAGGACACACTCTTGTTGGACTTTTCCCTCTGGTGGGAATCCCTTTCCCCTGAAAACGTGCCATCCAAATACTCCACAAAAAAAGGCACAGCAGACAATCCCGCGTCAGGAGAGAATGTGAGGAAGTGCTGTCAGGGCCGGCCGGCTGTCCAAACCATGAGCACAGATTAGTGCTTGTCTCTCTGCCTCTCTCTCTCTTCCTCCCTCTATACTCCCCCTCTCTCCTCCTAGGCTGAAATCTGAGCCATGCTCTCCCATTGGCTGAGCGGCCTGGCCATGTGATTTAAGGGGTTAAAACCCAAAACTTTAAATGTGTGCCTGCAGGAGTCATTTGTCTGCAGCTGAGGGAAGGAAAAGAGGAGGGAGCTTGAGGACCGGAAGACTGGCAAGACAGTGTCGTAAAAAAGTACCCAAAAGTCTTACTTGAGTAAAGGTGAAGATATTGTGCTAAAATATTACTTCTGCTAAAGAAAAAGTACACATTTAAATAGTGTTTGAGTTAAAGTCTATCTGATATTAAATTTACTAAAGGATCAAAAAAACTTTCTGGCAATAAATAGACTTTGAAACGGTGTCAAATGTACAAATGAAATGAATTCATAAATCAACTTATCAATGGTCTGGCCAATTATCGGATCTCATATTCAGCATTTTTCTGATCAAGGTTTTCTGTCAAATTAATTTGACTTTGATATGGCAAACGATCTGCAAAGTACCTTAAATAAATGCATTTGTGTAAAAGTACAATATCTGCCTCTTAAATGTAGTAAATTCAAAGCATAAAGTTGGAGATAAGTAAAGTAGAAATACCTAAAAATTGTACTCGTGTACAGTATTTGACTCAATGTACTTGGTTACATTCTATCACTGGTATAGCAGCAGTAAAGAAACACACAGAAATAGTACAAAACTATTTTCAAGGATAAAAAAATCACTTGGACAATAAAGTTTACAGTGTAAAGTTTTTTAATATAGTTTGTACAACAGCATCCTTATTATAATAATAATAATAATCACAGAAAAGCAAAAGAGTTGCATAGAATAATTCAATGTGGAGTTTATAGTTACAATTAGTCATACATCAAAAGTAATGCTCCATTTACAAGCTCAGCTCTTAACTTTAGATTTGTTTGGTATTTCCTTAAAATGTTTGGTTTCTTTAACTTGTATGCTGTAAAATGTATTAAATATTAAACATAGTTGAACATAAATTGTTCACATAAACGCTGCCGGAGAGAGGCCTTATTATAGCTTAAATGTGTCATAAAAAATGTGCGAATACTTCAGTCTGTAGCTGAAGAAACAACATGCTGTCAAAAATCTTTATTTCCAGACGTGAGTGAGATGTTTAGTTGGTTTTGCCATTTTCATAAATAAACTTCTTCATGTTGTCGTCGATCCAGTCGCTGAAGGCAGACACGCGGGTGAACACTGAGGGCTTCTTGTCTTTGATGCAGCCCTGAGGTCCGAAGCTGACGATGCCGTGCACCTCCCAGGTCTCTCCAGCGGACGTGCAGGCAAAAGGACCTCCGGAGTCACCCTGCGGGAGAGCAGAGGAGAAAGTGTTGAGCATTTTGATTTTGACAGTCACCATAAATAATCTCTCTGTGTCCGGGAATTTGTAAAGGTCAGTCTTTATCAAGAATGTGACATGAGTTTTCCTGAGGGAGGCGAATGTCAGCTCTATTGAATTTTTAAAACCTTCACTACAGTTCTGAAGGCTTTTTCCACATTCCTAATCTTCCCAGGCTCTCTTTGCATGATCGCTCATTACTGCAAACAAATAATGTTCCTATTTATTCCCATGTCCAATTATGCCTGAAAACCGATCAGCCATTTGCAATCAAGGCTGACTGACCACAAACAAAAACAGTTGACAGGGTGTTACATAAAAGACAATCACGAGAGGCCTGAACACTTACGTAACGTGTGAGAGAACAACCGAGCACCATCCTCATCTAAAGGACATCAGTGTGTTCTGCTAAATTGTTTTTATTCTTCTCACCTGGCAGGCCGACTTCAGCTCATCTGGGGACTCATATCCGGCACAGATCATGGAGGGCCTGAGGGTGTCCCACCAGTAGGCAGGTTGGCTGCAGGTGTCGAAGTCAACGATGGGAAGGGCTGCCTGATTTAGCTTCTGGGCCACTTGGGGGAACAAGTTACCTAAGATAGAAGTAAAAGTTAATGTTGGTGCGCTCTCTTTGCAACAATCGGGGGTGAGTAATCTGATGATTTTAGATTGTGATTGCAGCAATGGCTTGTTCCGCTTCAACTACACTTAACTCTTTGCATCAATACTGTAGATATTTAGAATCCAAGGCCCCAAATAGATATGATGACTCTACAGTATAACAACTGCAGCTCCATTGCAGGAAATTGAAATTCACGATCACTTGTACCTTTCTCGTCTCCCCAGCCGGTGACGAAGCAGGGTGTCCCGGGCGCCATCACGTCCCCAGGTGTGGGCAGGCAGATGGGGCTGATCTCCTTCGTCATGTTGACAGGCTTGGCCAAATGCACCAGGGCGACGTCATTGGTGATGTCACTGGGATCCGCTTCGTAGACGAACCCCTCGTGGCGGATGATGCCATCCACCATATAGCATTCCTCCGCTGAGGGAACATCCAGGGAGGAGTTCATGTGGTGTTTCCCCAAACACATGCGCCAGTAGGAAGGTTTATTCAGCGGGCTGGAAAGCAGTTACAAGGTCGAAGGTGAAAGTTAGAACTTGTTTTACTTTCTCCTTTGGCCATTGTGCAAGCTGGCAGGCATGATAAAATTATCTTTTTGGCTACTTAGTGGCAGTGGAAACAAGCTGCGAACACAACACTGACATATATACTCTGCTTTTTTTGGGTTTTGGTCTCTACCAACTCCTGAGGGAAATATCTGGCTCTTAGCTGCTAGTTCTTAAATCTGCCTGTCTGTTGTTTGGTGTTGAGCAAGTCGTGTAAAATTCAGTTGACTGGAATAAGAGCAACGAGAATAAATCCCTGGGTCATTTGATATATTGGTACAATGATTACAGCTTCCTTTAAAGAACTGTGAGCCTTTCAGACGCCGTGTGCTGTCAGCCTTTCTGTGTTGGTATCTTACAACATGAAACAGTGGGCAGCAGTCAGGATCCATTCCTCGTGGATCAAAGAACCTCCGCAACCGTGCATGTAAGGTATTGGAAGCATCGGCGTGGCCTGGGGAAGAGAAATACATTCATTCAGAATGAAAATGTTTTATTCTGACTGTTAATGAGGCACACAAGAGAAACAGGCTGGCCTGTACCTGCATGGAGACTTGCCAGGGCCAAGAGTGGGGGATCGCCTCCTCTCCGTTAACCACCCTCGTGGCAACTGTTTTGGGTTTCACTGCTGGGTTTCCGCAATCTGCCGGCCAGGCTGGGGAGAGAATATGTACAATTAACCATCTATAACTAATGTGTCATTTATTGAACATGCATTTCAACAGGTAAAGTCAATGGAAGACTGGATTAAAACTGAGGAATCTGAGGAAGCTCCATTTTGAAAGTGGGACCCATCGTCAGAGACGGGGCAGCTATGACTTTGACTACACTTACAGATAGTGACGTTGTCCCATGGGTTGGGAGGATGGAGCAGGTAAAGTGGGGAAAACAGTGAGATCAGTGGTCCAGTAGCCACGGAACCCACTCTGTTGATTGTCCCCGTTAGTCATAAAGCGAATGATGGCTGTGTCACCCATGATGCTGAGTACGGGTGGAAGGCCAAAACCGCAGAATCGACCTGATAAAACAGACAAGAGCAGATCGTTTTCTCACCACTGATAAAACTGATCATACTTACAAAAACAAAATAAACACAAGCAACTTTGAGGAACAAAACCAACCTAATGATGTCATGTTTTGATTGAAGAACTCCACGTAGTCCACACAGTTTCCTAGCACGTTTATAGCTTGCAGCTCAAAGTGAGTGAAGGCGACATGGACACTTCCTGCTGAGGGAATACTGATATGCCATGTGCACACAGACTGGGCTGGGTAGTCCGCGGGCCACTTAGGAGAGGTGATTTCGCCCTGCTCACTGCTAAAGCTCCCTCCACAAAGAGCTATGTTTGTGTGACAGGGGAACAGAAAAGAAGAAACAGTGAGATACATCGGATTTGCTTGAAGGCTATTCCCTCCATGTCCTGTCAGCTTCACTTTTCCCCTGTCTTACCCTCATTAGGATCCACTGCCCTCCAGGTAGCTTTGAAGCCGGTGTCCACCACCTTGTCATTGGAGGAGAAGCTGATTTGAAGCTGGTCTCCGTTGCTCACCAGGTCTGCAGGAGGCACATGGCTGCAGAATGTACCTGAGGAGATGTGAACATGAGGGCTTACTCTTTCGAAGGCATTCTGTCCTGGAAGCTTGTTGGTTCCCTCTGTCCTATTTTCATATTATGCATGCACGACACATACAGTAGGTATGTATACGTGACTTTTATGGATGAGACACAGGAGATCACAGAGCAGTAGGCTCAGATCTTTGGCTGCCAGCGTGTTTTATGTCAGTGTACTGGACGGTAAAAAACTAGCAGAAGTTGATTGCCTTGATTTTCACCAAACACCTGTCTTTGTTAGGATCAATGCAAGTTAGGTGTTTTTTTAAATTTTTCTATCGTAAATAAACGTAAATAATTCATATCAGTGAAGCTACCAGTGTCATTCAGACATACTAATAGACTGCAGTCACTGTGCTAGAGTGGCTGAGAGGGAGAAACGTGGTGTTACGTGAAGCGAAGACATCAGATAAGTGAATAACTCAGCAAATGTGCTGAGTTATTCAATGATCAGCTGGAGATCAGCTGGAGAGAATAAGGAGGCATATTTACATACCTAGACTTCCTGTTCTGTCTGTGACGGTGACTTTGTCATTCAAGCACAACTGACTCTCCTCCAGGGAGAAACTGTGGAAATGGAGGTGGACCACTTTGCCGACGGGCACCTGGATGTTCCACTGGCATCTGGCTTTGTTGCTGTAGCTGCCAGGGTGACCCATCGAGGACAGCGTGCCGTTAGTGCCAATCAAGTTCTTTGGCCCCCCACAGCCAGACGCTACACGGAGAGCACAGAGGGTGAAAACGGGCAAGAAATAATTTGACCGTATTTAGGTTTAGAGCGAAGTGGGTCAGTTTAGACCAGCTGGATTCTTACTGTGCTCATTGTATATGTCCCTGCGGATGACATTTTCGATCCAGGGAATGTAGGCAGAGGAGCGGGTGAACACGGACGGCTTCTTATCCATTATGCAACCGACGGGGCCAAAGCTGGTTATACCGTGAACTTCCCAGGGACCACCGGCAGCATCCTGGCACACCAGCGGACCACCTGAATCTCCCTGTCAAACATCTGAAACAACATCAGAAGTTAGACGGGTAAAATGATCACTCTGACAATCAGTCCTGCTCTCTTGAAGGACTTGTTTTACCTGACAGACAGACTTGAGCTCATCGGGCAGGGTATAACCACAGCAGATCATGGAGGTCTTGACCTGGAACCACCAGTAGTCCATCCTCTTGCAGGTGTCGTATGGCACAACAGGCAGGGCCACTTGATTCAGGGCCTCGGCAACCTTAGCATTCATGGAATCACCTGAGAATCACAAAAAAAATGTGATTATTAAAAAGAACTTGTCACACTGAGGAGAATAAATGCAGCATGTATTTACAGATTAAGTCCAGCAGAGGGCATGCAAACTATGCAGTTTATGAGGAGTGAGCGTCTCCTGAAGTGGTGGATTGTTGTATCATTTTAGTGTTTAAAATAACCACTACAAAGCAATTAAAAGATATGAGACTATCTGTGCACAACCCCAGGAATCAAGAGATATTATTGCAAGATATGATCCAAACATGGAATATGGACTCTGGAGAGTTTCCAAAGATCGGAGATTATCACTATGCAGATCGCACAGTGATAATCTCCGATCTTTGGAAACTCCCCAGAGTTGATGTCATCCCAGACACTGTAGAAATAAGGTCATATTTGGACCATGTGTGACAAAAACAAAAGATCATCTGGTATCTTAATATATTATATATTCTCATAAAATACATAGATGCCTGATATGGTGCATGCTGTTAAGCTCCATGGCCTGTTTGATTGACAGGTCATTTGAGCAAATTTGATGTAATTTGCCCGCCCTACAGCCCACAACCACAAATGCATGACCCACTATCTCTTTTTTCTCCTCTCTCCTGAGCCACTTACATGCCATCCTCTGGACAACTGACTCATCGTGTAGCCGATGACATTTCAAATCCAAAAATCTATAATTTGATTCAATTTGTAAAGCCATACATTTTAAAATTAAGCAAGTTTGTGTAGCTTTATGTGTTTTGCTCTTTAAATAGGCTGTTTCTATTCACTATTTTGTATTCATAAAGTTAGTGTTAATACGAATATAAAAAACTATACTTTCTAGTTTTTGCCCCTACCCCCAGCAGATGTCAAAATATTTACTTACAAAAACACGTGTTAAGTGTTCATTTTCAGTTTTATTGTTATCCAATTTGAACTTTGACCATGTAAGGTGATATTATGTGGACCAATTGTGTTTTCAAGCTATAAACATGCAAATGTGGACTTCATGTGCAGTACCGGTCTCATCTCCCCAGCCACTGGCGTAGCACTTCTTGCCCCCAGGTAGCACTTCTTCCACTGAGGGAAGGCAGGCAAACGAGATCTTATCAGTGGGCGGCACGTCTCCGTCCAGCCTGACCAGAGCAATGTCAAACTCCACCGTGGGCACCGTGGGATACTTGAACCCCTCGTGGCGATAGATGCCAGTCACACCGAAGCAGCGCTCGCTGGGCTCTGTGTAGGTCAGGTTGTGCTTGCCGAGGCACATGCGCCAACGCTGCAGCTCATCAGCGTATCTGGGCAACAGATCAGCAGATGAATTAATAATAAGTCCACACAGTTTACAGTAAACATTCAGAGATATATATGTCAACTCAATTCAGTTCAATAGGCTTTATTTGCATGACATTTTGCAGTTGAGTTATTTGTTGATTGATTTGAACTATAGTTGTGAGAAATGAGGGAGGAAATTAATAAATACTTTGAATAACAATATTAGTTATGATAACTAGTCACTAAGGTTCTTAAATAAATGTAGGTAAAATGTAATAAATGTTTTAATATGGACTTCCATTCCATCACTGTACATATACCGTATATGTATGTACACACACTTAGGCTACATACATGTACATAATCATACAATGTATACATTTTTTCCTCTTTTCTCATGGCAGGAAGTGGCATACTTCACAGAGGACACCGCATATCAATTCTTTTACCCTCAGAATGAGGAGGAATTCCTCCCTGTCTGTCAAACTCAGGCAATCAGGTCAGTGTTTTTCCAATTTTGTGAAGAGTTTCTTCCTAAAATGTGTGTAATTTCTACATTCAGTTAGAGCTACTGTAATTGTTGCTGTTGTTTTAGCCAACTTCCTGTCCGTTTTGCAGTCCTCTGTCTCCTCCTCTGTACATGAGCATGCAGCGGTGAGCAGCAAACAGGCGGATCCTGCACTCCGCTCCTTCATGAGCAGACTAGACTGTCTCTTCACTGAGTTCTCTGTCCTGATTGGATGAAGTGGGCAGGGATATCATAAAATGTATTCTCTCTTTTACTGCATGAGCAGGAGAAGGAGAGACATGGGTTACCAGCCCAAAACGCTCCATTAGTGTGGGATTACTGTAGGAGTACGGAGCCACTTCACACTTACTTTGATAAAGATATATAACTTACCGCAGCTTTAAAAAAAAAGTGTTATTCTGTTTCACTGCATTATTCAAGATGACGAGATTTTGCACTGTACACAGCACATTTACCACTGTGGCACATAACCTAGTATACATTCTTCCCAGGCTCACAGCAGAAAACTGTGGAGCACACAATCTCCTCAGTGCACCATCATCATCTCTCTCTAAAGGCCACTGAAGACCATTAGCCAGCAAGCTATCTCTAACAAGGCACTGCTCTTGCACTGTAATAAGCCTGAGGTAAGAGCACAGACACCAAACTGCCTGATGAGATTAAGCAAATGGGCTTCCAGAAAGTCTGGGAAAACTCTGGGGATGAAAAGTGGCATTAAAAAACCTGCACCAGCGTATATATTTCTTCATTTGTCTTTGGACCTGTGCTGTATGTGGGAATGATGAAAGAGATCATTTACCTGATGAAGCAGTGGGCTGCCGTGAGCACCCAGTTCTTATGAATGAGAGTACCACCACAGGTATGGGAGAAGCTGGGATCTGGACGGCTCTCTGGCCACACCTGAGACAAACACACACCGACAGGCAGAGAGGAAGACACCGGAGACATTTGTATACTGATCATTAAATATGTAAGCATATTTCCTGCAGCAGTCAGTCAATCAGTGACAAAGAAAAGACAGAGGACTGGGGAACAAAGGACTCTTTGATATCAGATTATGAATAAAAAATGAACCCCGTTGGTTTGAAGAAGGCGTTCACCCAAAGATGATTGATTTATCTGCATCTGAATTTGCCCTTTAAAACAAAACAATATATATTCAACTATTCATTCCGTGAATTATGATGTCATTAGCTGTATATTTGCATGAATGCATTTACTAGCGGACTCTCTCACCTGCATGGACACCTGCCAGGGCCAGGAGTGCGGCTTGGCCGGCTCTCCGTTCACAATGCGTGACGTAACAGTCGGATGAATGGCTGGTCGCCCACACTTGCTTGGCCAGTCTAGAAAATGAGAAGAAAACCATTGTTATCCATCTTGTTGTCTGGTTGTCTGTGCGTGTATGAGTGTGTTTGTGGCGCGTTAGCGTATAAAACAAAGCTTGAATATACAGCACATATCTGCAGCTTATAGATTGGCCCCGTTCAGTTAATGGCTTTGTTGTTCGCATTTAAATTTAGAAATGTTTTACACTGCCGACTACAGCGAGCTATGTCCCTCTTTTTCTTGGCTTTTGATTGATCTAATCTGCAGCAATGTCCTCAGTGTATCTTCATGCAAACATAAAACAATTCTCCTGCTGTAAAACAAACGATGGGTCCTGAACTGGACTTTCTAGGTCAGGCTCCTCGACATCCCAACATCACTACCCGTGAAGATATACTTTTATCGTCGTCGTCCAAGGAGTTGACATTAAATTGTTCCAGTCACTCTTGTCCCGCATCCCTTCATTTCTCACACTTCCTTCCTTCCTTCCCGTGACACATAGGGCACCTCTGGTCAGACCCTGGCTGGGGGAAAAAAAACAGCGAGGCAGCAGAGTTCATCTATAAAACCCTATTTCGGCAATGGGCTCGGCATGAGCCCGGGCCACCTGGGGCTCATCGCTGGGTGAAGAATGAGGATCAGTGAGGAAGGAAAGTGAAGCACTGGGCCAGTTCACATCGTGCTCTCGCATATCACCTTGTTTTAGTGCATATCTACTGTAGAGCCTGAAGGTGGAGGTGGGGGTTTGAAGAAGGGGTGAGGATGAGAAGGAGTATTAATCAGATGAATATAAGGCAGAGCTCTGTGCAGCAATATTGCTCTGCTAACCCGGAGATGGTTTATTGTAAGACTGGAGGGATAAGTGAGTGGAGATTGCAAGTGTGAGGTTACATCATATATAAGAAATACAGTATTTCACATTTGGCACATGAAATAGTGAGTTACTGTACAAAGACAGTAAACTGCAGCTATGTGAAATCTGGTCAACTTTGGAGGTCTAGTGGGTATGATTAAGGCCCTGCCTATAGGCAGAAATGGAGTATAATATTCATAATTTTATTTCCATTAGTGTCATCGGTGTATCTGCTGTGCAGGTATTCTACCATTGATTCATCACAGATTTTATGCTGAAAACAGCTGCCTGCCTGTGTTTGGAACTGAATGGGAATCAGGTGTTGATTCTTCTTTGGGTTCATCCCTTTTGCATGAAACATCATCAGTTGTCAGCATGAAAAAAATATAGAAAAGTGCAGCTAAAGTTTACTTTTAACATTTGCAGTGTAATGAAGGTTTTAGCAGACTGTGTCATGCTCATATAGATACTCATATAGATACTCCACCTATGGTGATGTTGTCCCACGGATCGGGCTGAGTGGGCGGCTCGGTGGGAGCAGGCAGACTGTGGTTTGTCGTCCAGTAGGCCCTGAAGCCTTTGGACTCCGTAAACAAGTCTGAACTGAAACGAATTACCAGCCTGTCGCCTGTTGTCTGGATGGAACGAGGCAGAGTGGTCCCACAGAATGGACCTAAAATATATTGAAACAATAAATATGGTGACCCACAGGAATGCTAATGTAGATGCAGAAATTTTTTATAGATTTCCATGAAAAACATAAACAGTTTTGGGATCAGCCAGTCACAAACAAACGCACCGTGCGTCTTTTTCAACGCATTAGTCGAACCATTGATGTCGTACACCATTATGTTATCGTAGCATTTGGACGTTATGAAATCTTTGGCTTCGAGGTCGAAGTGCGTGAAGTTCAGAGTGATTTTCCCTCCAGAAGGTGCAGCGATGTTCCACATGCACTCCGTGTTAGCCTTGTAGTTCATAGGCCAGTTCTGGGACTTGATAACGCCGGTGTCCTCATGGGAAGAAAAGCCACAGCCTTGGATTTCTGAAACAGAGAGTGACAACAACAGATAAGTGATCATATTGTAATTATATAGGATAATAATTAGTGAAGTGAGGATGAGGTACAGGGTCTGCCTGTGAGAGGAGAGAGTCTTGAGGAGTAAATATACAATATTTTAATGACATTTGCTCCATTTTGCTCACTTAGTGCTGATATTCAGATCTGAAATATAAATATATTTCTGGACACTGATGGAAAGTAACTCATTTATGTTTATTCTTGAATTTTTCCCTTAACTGAGTAACATTTAATTAATAGGTTCTATATCAGAATTTGAGAGGGAAAACTGAGGTAGAAACAGACAACTTTCCCCTAGACAACTTGGTACTATTGCTGTAGCAAAAACAACTCGATCGCTTCCTTTTGTCCCCAGTGCACTAACACAGGAGAAAACACAAGTTTGTTCATTCCTTTATTCTATAATGGAGATGTGAAAGCAGACAGAAATGTTGCCAATCTGCCTGCCTGACTGGATCGCCAGCCAGCCGTTATTTTTTGTCAGGAGATTTCGTGCCTGGCGCCGGACAAAACTGCACAGTGAAAGCGAGTTTTATAGGGAACCAATCTAAATGCAGATGGTGTCATTATTCCATCGCCATTACATTGTCCAATCAACATTTACTTCGTAATGATATGTTAAAGCAAAAAAATGTTAAGAAAGGAAAGGTGTTTTACCAGCTTTTAGAATAAGATTTGTATTTCTCCTGAGGGATACTTCTGTGCAGCAGAAAGAAGTAAAGATGCCAAATATCTTTGTGTAACATATATATATAAACTGGTCAAAGGTGTGGTGCAAATCAGAGCTGTATAATAGAGGGTGAGATGCAGATCCAAAAATATAGGTAAAATCCAAAATATATACAGTGTCTATATAATGGTAAAGGTCAGATATGTATGAGTAAGTGGCATAAAACTGTGTACCACAATATCAATATGAGGTACATTCTACACTATTTCAAGAAAAAGAGAAGAAAAAAAGAGAAGATGACTGGTTGCTCTTTTTGACACAATGTTGGCAAATATTGTGTCGGATGCTCTTGGAAAACGGGAGAAAGGATGATTACCAAGGCAGTCCAGGCACTCCACAACAGAAAGTATCAATATATCAAAAAACGAAGTGTAGTGACTAAATCGTAAAAAAAGCCAACCTGTTTCAAACATCGGGGCTTGCTATAATTTCTAATTTTCTTTTAATTTGTCCAGTAAAGATTTCATATACAAAATGCAATTTAGTAAGTACAATGTGTCTTTTGTTACACATTAGACTAACCGAAGGTATCAGTGGCTGGAAATGAGTTGCACTAAAATCAGGGCCTTAAAGTCCTTTTTCCACCATTGCACCTGGGGTCTCACCTCATTTCCAAGCCTGATAATCGTGATAAGAAGAAGATAAAGCAGTTTTATCTCGCCTTTTATGCTTCACACTGTACTCTGACCCCTGCTGAGCAGAGTTCACACTGCCTATGCAATGACTTTGCCTTTTCTATAAATACGTGACAGAGGAGGGAAATGCTTTATGGTTAGGTTTAATGAGGTGTTGAGCTGCTTCTGCAGATGTGAGTGTGTTCTGGTTTGTGTGCGTACGTGTCCTCAGTACCTGCGATATCCTCGGGGTACACAGCCTCCCAGCTGGCAGAGAATCCTCGGTCTGTGAGGCGACTGTCGGACTGGAAGGTGACAGATATTGTGTCACTGGCACTGACTATCACCGGGGGGATGAGGTAGCCACAGTGTGTGCCTGAGATTGAGGTAGGAGGAAGGACAGGGGGCAAAAGATGGAGGTAAATGAAGAGAGAAGAGCCAGGATTAGACGGAGGATTCAGAGAATGTAGCTAAAACAGATAAGACGGGTAAATACTGTAAGTGCTGTTGTGTGTGTCATGTGTGCTGGATGGATGCTGATGCTGACCAACAAATTAAGGTGACTTTACTATCTGAGTGTGAATTCATCAGCTAACTGAACACAATCATAGTTTCGCTGTGCCTCTCTCACGTTGGAAAAGTCCAATATTTTCTTTGCCTTTTAGCCCCTATGAGAAAAAATACATCAGTTTCTTAGCTTCATGTTCAACATGTGGACCAGTGAGCCAAAAGTATTAGCCGATTCTCAGTGGGATCTACAGAACTATCATCGCAGCCCTTTCCCCTTACAGACAGTCATTTGTTAGCCGTAGCTTAGAGCGACGCTATTAAACGTCGCAAGACCTCATGTTGCTGTATTGGTGTTGTTCCTGGAACATCGTAATACAACATAAAGGGGCCCTATGTAGCAAAATGTAGCAGTTTATATGAATCAGTCACTTCTTTGCTGGTCATTTGTGAGTGGATTGTAATGTGATGTGAAAAATGTGACCTTCCCTTGTCTCTCTCAGTTGCCTTTATGTTCCTAAATGCTGCTCTGGTAGGATTTTCTGCGATAGTCAAAAGGATGTGACTTTATGTCCGCTCTCGAGAGGCCTCACCACAGTGCCTCTCAACACTCGCTAACAGAGAGTAACAGTAGCTGGTTAGTCTAATAAATGGAGTCTATTAACATAAACTAATAACCAGCTTCCGGCAGTACAAAGAAGCTCCACAGAGCTCCTTCAGTGTTGCTCCTTTATTGCAATTGATCAATCATGTTTTTGTAATGTCGTAGCTTTGCGACCAGAAAAAGTTATTCTCTCTAACAAGTGCCTAACGTGGTGAAAGAGTTTTAATTTTGAACCCAAACCATCTTTTCCTAAACCTAACCAAACAGAGAGAAAACTTAAAAGAAAAGCAAAAGTAATTGAATATTTATCTAAAATGAGCCAGCAGTGAACTGATGTGAGCCACAATGTACTTTACTGCTTATGAAGCTTTTAGTTGTAAAGGAATATTGTGGTATATCTTCTTTCATAACTCACATAATCCAACTTAAAAGGCCCTTTGAAACTTTTCAGGCTTCTCATGTTTTCAAACCTCAGCTGCTTATTCTCATTTCTGCTTCTCATTTCTCGCTACAAACACATACCCCACGAAATAACAGGATGCACCCGTTAACACACTCCTCCCGCCACCTATCTGTGTGTGTTTTCACCGAGAGCGTGTGCTTCTATATCTCAGCGCTTTAGTCCTTGACAACTCAGCAATAGATAAAGCGGTATCAGCCTGACTGCAGCCACTGAAGTGAATAATAATGAGATGTAATTTACAGTTTGCTGGGCTCTGAGCAAAGAAGATCCTAATCGGCAGTTTTAAAGCTCTTTATACTGACAGGTTAAATTATAAAACCGATGTATATTAACTGTTTGCTGGGTTGCTGTAGCCTCCAAATTGCTACTCAGGCTACACAAAGACAGAAACATGGATCTAATAACAGAGATTGCATTATGCAAAAAACAAGTGATGTAAAAGAGCAAGCGATGAAGCCGTGGCTCACCTAGTGTGCTGTACTTGTCTGAGATGATCAGCTTGTCCTCCTTGCACTGTCCAGTCTCTCCCGTGATGGCAACGTCAGTAATCTGAAATCTAATCAGGAATCCTTTGGCCACGACGATCTCCCAGGAGCTATTTGCGTGAGCAGGATATGAATTTGGGAAACCTTCGGACTTGATAACTCCTTTACGCCCTGGAGGAAGTAATGTTGAAAACAATATTTGATCATATTCGCTTTTTCATTGTGTGAGTCGTCTTAAGAAGAAGAAGGAAACCTGGATCAATAGCTGAGTTTTCTGTGTGAGTTAATCCTCTTTCTTTTGTTTTTTAATTGATGAGGATTGGCCCGCTTTGATACAAAACAGCCCCATGAACAGGTTCATTATGCAGTACCTTAATTGGCCACTGGAGAGCAAAGGTCTGACTTCCAATAGCTTTAATACAGTGATGAATAGATAAACCTCAAGGGGGATCTCCCCTCTGCTGCACAAAGAGCTGCTTGCATTCATCCTCAGCTGTCACTTTGTTAGAGCAGTGTTTGTCCTGGGAAAAGTGCACATGGAGGCATAATATTTGGCCAGCAGATGACCCTCACAGACCATGTGAGCACCTACAGTAGGTAATAATATTATAGTATGTTGTGTATCAGCATTAACTCCCAAGAGATAACTGGTTGCCGTTAATAACCTCTGAAGCCAGTTAAAAACGAGGCCGTAATGGACGAAATTAAAATCCTGGTCGCCCTGCACGCTTTGGTTTCAAAAGTAACCAAAAGGCTCAATCCAGAGAAATGCACAGAGCCCATATTCAGAAGCAGTGCCTTCAAATGGGCCGTTAGGACTTTGTAAGATTGTGATGTTATTGTCACTGACCATTTTTTTAAAGAGGAGAACTTTTATGCTTTTTTTTTTTTTTCTCCTTTCCTTCAGTCTTTCATACAGGCTTCTTGTGCATGTAAAAGTTCTTGAAATTGCTCCTGAAATTTTCTCCGTTAATTCTGTGACTTTGTGACATCACACTTCGTCACACTTTTGTATTTGCCTAGCGGCTAACTTGGCACGAAAGAATGATTTCTGCACAGCTGCTCTGTTGTTGTTAGTTGTGCTCGCTCAGGTGTGGGCGAGCTGACCAATCAGAGGAGACCTGTTATCCTTAAAGAGACAGGAGCTGGAACAGAGCATTTCAGACAGAGGGGGAATACAGTGCTGCAGCACTGCACAATTTGAGGAAATTGTTGTGTTTTTGAGCATTAAAACATATGAACCTGTTCTATCAGTCATTCAAAATAAAAGTATGAACCTAAAAATTATAATAATATAGTACGTAATATAGGACGTTCAAGCAAAGAAGAGGAAACAGTAAAACAGAAAGGTATTTGGAGAGAACACTCACCAGAAGTTGTGGGGGTTGGAGTAGGCTTTGTTGGAGTTGTTGCGGGTTTGGAGGTTGTTGTGGGTCTGGTTGTTGTTGCGGGTGGAGCAACAGTCGGGAGACTGGACTTGGTGTAAGTTGCTTTGAACCCTTTAGAAGTCAAACTCTGGTCTGTTTTGAAGCGGACAACCATTGTGTTGCCACTGGAAACCACTGGGTTTGGCAGTGCGCCACCACAGAATGTACCTTCAATGGATCATAGTCAGTGTTAAAAAGTGATGAACATTATCTGAGGATTGTGCAACAACAGCGACATCTACATATTTCAGTTTAGATGATTGAGTTTAGAACAATTTAACTTTAACCATGAAGTCTATGCAGACATACTTTGATCCAATAAGTTCAAAATAGACTCCAGAGTCTCTCTCCACTGTACAACTTCCCAAACTTTTAATTGAGCTCATCTTTTATTCATGGTGCAAAGTCTTCTTCCTCTTGTTTCCCTCACTGCATATACTAGAAACTTGTTTAATGTCATGCTTACCTAGTAAAGAGGAGCCAGCCTTGTCACCGTCATAGACCTGGACATAGTCTCCACAGACCTCAGGGACCAGGTCAAAGGAAGTAAATGTCAGCCGAACCTTCTCTCCCTCAGGCACCGTGATTCTCCACTGATCCGACATAAAAATAAAGTACAGAGAGACACACAGCAATCATTTGTACCTGCATCGCCAAATAATTTCCCCAAATAATTTTATGTCAAATCTTGTTATGCACAACCTATTTTAAAGATAGCAAATGGCAACAGTTGATTTTCTGCAGCGCTGCATTTTGACACACTTGAATTGATACCTAAATGTGATTCAGCTCTTGTTTGGACAGGTGCTGACCTGTAATACTAAACCACAGCAAGATGAAATCATGATGACAGCCAAATAACACCATCTGACTCCACATCCAAACCCAGCGTGCAAGCCCTGACATTAAAATTGACCCAAATAAAATGAGATGCATTAATCACAGCTCAAGACTAAATGCCAATGTGACAGTGCTGAAATCCAAAGCTGATGGATTTACTTCGAGATGCTAATCTGTAATCTTTACATGCTAATCAATACTAACACGCTGTTTACCACTACAGTAAATCTAATATGGCATAGTATAATATTCAGGACATCTTCCTATTAATGAGTTGCAATTAATTTGCACAATCCACTATCAAATTATATTGAAATAAAACTGAATAAACCTCTATGACGTATGTTTCTCTCTCTAAACCGATCTGCTTTTTGAAGTCAGTAGATTTAATTGGCATGAATTTACATAATTAGTGGCAGCAGCTCTAAAACTCAATTCAGCTAATCAATGAATCTAATTGAAGACATAATCCACATGTTAACAAAGAGGTAGCCCTTAGATAACATTACAGACACAACAATGCAACATGTGACTACTAAGAGTGTACAACAGTGAAGTAGTCCAGGTTATTTAACCTCATGTTTCCACGTTGTAAATAGGAAATAAAACACAGATTTCCTGAAATATTGTACACATTGCTGAAATGATTAAAATTCCTCTGAAGCCATAAACTGCTTTAAAGTCCTTAAAAGTACATTTTCTCTATCAAATTCTTTCCATGTCTGCATATTTTAGCATAATGATTTCAGTCAGGCGAAAACAACTTGCCTGGATCTATCCAAAGTTTAAAAATCTAGCTCTGCCTATTTCAAAGTGATAAACCCAACTGCTTACCCCGAGTCACACCATTAAGATGGCCCAAATTACATTTGGTGCTAGACGAGTAGCTAGCGTACTTTTATTTAATCAGAGCTAGAATTAAAAGATTCTCAGTTATAAAACAGCTGTGTCTGGGATAATGCTTACATAAGCATGAGACGGAACCAAAATAGTAAAGCTGCGGCCTGTAAAACCAAAACAATGAGCTGAAAGGCGCTAAAAAGTGCAATAAGTTATAGGGGAACTGCAGAGAAGGGTGATATTTCTCTACAGGTTTGCCAGCAACCCTGTTTTAATATAACCACATCAATTATAGCAAAAATACAATAATACTATAGTTGATTAGGTAGAAAAGAATAACTGATCCTAGTAAAGTTTATTCCGAGTTAAATATTTATTTCCAGTCTGTCGCAGAGTGCACACTGCGTAAATTGGTGTGCTGCAACTGAACATCCTCAGATAAAGGTCAGCGGTGCCTCCTCAGATGTAAACAACCTCACTGTAAGTGAATGTTACCATGTAGCTGTCATACTGGTGCTTTTATTGTGTCTCGTCTCCTGTGTGAGTGGCCGTACCTGGTACAGCGCTCCATTTGGGTAGTTCTGCTCGGGGAAGCCGGGGGTCATCATATCCCCCTGGTCACCTTGGAGAACGCCACCAGCTCCGGCTATTTCTGGCACCAGGGATGGAGGGAGGGTACTTCACACATGCACCTCAAGGATACTCGCAAAATACACCCCTCCAGCCCCACCCACCCCCATTTTCATTCCCCTTCCCAGCCCCTCTCTTCATTCCACACCCATTTCTGCAACATTTACTTTCTAGGTCAATCACACACTGTACGACAGACATCCAACATTATTCCAGAGTCAAGGCAATTTTCTTTCTGAAATGGATTCCCACTCATCTTCTTACCTGGCGCGAGCTCTGGAGACACGGCTTTGTAATGAGCCTTGAATCCTTTGTCTGTTTTTCTGTCATTGGAGATGAAGAGCACTGTCAGGCGGTTTGTAAGTGACACCAACGGCTTGGGCTTGGCGACGCCACAATATTTACCTACAAAACCACAAAAAATATGGTGTAAGCCGTACAATTCAGTGCAGCTTAATTCATTCACAATAAGAAAACAAGGGTTAACCGTTTAAACAGAGTATAATACATAAAGATTGCAAAAGACACAGAAGTGATGAAAATGACGACAGAGACATGCAAAGTAACTGCAAAGAGACACAAAACAACCACAGTGATCTAATAAAACGAATATAAAGGGACACAATGTGACCACAAAGAGATACAAAATCACAACAAAGACACACAACACAACCACAAAGAGATAAAAACAACTAAAAAGAGACACAGAATTACCTCAAGACGATGGGAAATTACCATAAAGTGACACAAGACAATCTCAATGACACAGAAAACAACTACAGAGGACCACAAAAATGATGCTTCACAACCACACAATGATTGATTCCAATACAAAGAGACCCCAAATCATGTTGTTTCTTTCAGTCTGGGTGTCTTTCTCCTGAAACAAAGGAAAGGCATTGTGTGGACAATCACAGACAGATATTTACTGATGTTATCTCATATTAGACGCTTTAAAGTTCCTCATTTGGCATCCATTACCACGCCAAATAAATATTGTAACTATTAATCATGGAAAATGTATTTTTGCCAAACACCATGACTCTGAGTCCTCACACATTTTTTAACCATTCAACAAATATGCCCCCTATTATTTGAATCTGTGACCCAGTCTGTCCTGCCTGTGGGCTTATTTGCCTCTAATTAACTTTGAGAGAACCGAAATCAAAGATGTCTGTGAACCAAGCACACTGCTTTTAACTCTGCAGCCTGGCTGGAAAAACTAGCAGTGGAGTGTGTGTAGCTGTGAGTAAAAGTAGTGTGCAGCGGACCAGCAGGATTGTTTGGCTCACTGGCTGAGTCTGCCCATGGATGGATGGACTGATTCGGGCATGACATCAAAGCTGTAAGAGCTGGTGTATTTATCTTCATGCGAGTCTGTCTGTCTGTCTACTGTATGTGTCTCACCAGAATACATTCAGCTCTTTACTAAATATATTCTTTACCAATGGTTCCCAGAGAGTCTTGCAGTGTGACGAAGTCTCCCGTGCAGGACTGAGAGTCCTCCAGAGCAAAGTCATCGAACCACACATGGATCACCTGCAACAGAAACATGCAGAGGTGTTTTGCTTTTTTTTTTTTTTTTCAATCTAAAAAGTTGATTGGCTGCCGACAAGAAAGGCATGGCAGGGGCTCAGTGTGAAATATGACCGCACGATACGTGTGTTAAGGGTCCGCCCTTGTCTGTATGTTTATGTGTTTAAAGATAGAAAAGGGAAGATAGAGACATGGAGAAAAGAGCCACAGCATCAGGCAAATCAAGGATTTGGTTTCCTCCTGTGGGTGTGGGGAGGAGAGCTGAGGAGAATGAAGGAGACAAGGCAGCCATCTGTCCAAGGCGCCGCCACTGCATTCATTCCAGCTGTCCTCCACTGCTTGGCCTCACATAAGACATGTGTGACTTGACAAACTGATTAGACGCCAGGCACCAACACTATAAAAGACTCTGTCTGATGTGGAGACAAGAGTGAATTGTTTTGATCGGCATTGTCCTGTAAAAAAGATTAGATGAGATGATGCTGGAGCTGGGGGCTCTCGAGAGGAGAATTATTTTTGTGCCATTACAGAATAATCTCATGTCTATAGAACACAATGATTCTTTTGTGCCGTAAAGATAGAAAATCATAAAGATCTATTTCTAAACACTGTATTGCTCACCTCACCAAAAGGGACAAAGGCCTACAGTGAAGCTGCTGAAGCAATATCAATAGAGGCTATTACATGAAAGCCGGCATTGAAAAAATCTCTGAGCTTCTCTTTTGTCTAGAATCTTGATTATGCACACTGCTGGTCAATCTTAGAGGATTACAGCTATTAAAAGATTACAGACTTTGCATCTCACTGCTATAACACTTCCTGACAGACTGACTGTCTGACAATGGACGGTCTAAACTAAAAAGGTTGAAAAATCGATGCAGGAGAACCGGACATATCGTCCTTTTCATTCCACTCATTTGTCTTCCTTCAAAAGGTCAACCTTGTGCCTACATTACCCACAATGCAACCTGATTGCTAACGTAGCGCAGGTCCCTGGGACTGTAGCGCTACATAATTCACTGATTGAGGATTCAGAGGAGCAGTGATGCTGAGCCATGTCACCTTGCCAGGGTCCACAGTGATGTGCCAGGTGCAGGTCTTGCCGTTGCCGTAGCTGTTGGGATAGTTCCAGCTGCTGAAAGTGCCGGACTCTAGAGACAGCTGCTGGGGACCTCCACATCCTGACTCTTCCCCTGGAACTGTGAGACAAAGGAGAAAACACTTGTTACTGTGTTTTATCTTCTTCTTCTGCGCAGCTTCCACCCTGCATGGACTAAAAAAATATGCTGCCGATGGAGAAAAAAAGCCTCTTCATTACCCTCCCCTGAAACAAGACTAATTGTGTATTCCAGCAGGAGCGCCAGGCTTTGAGGCCAACTTTTTTCGTAATTACAGCATCACATGATGCACTGCGGTGCACAATGACTTTTCCGTAAACTTACATTATGATAGAAGAGGCTGTAAAAAGGTTCGATATATTTGTCTGAACGTCACAATCCCCCGCATCACTCGCTCCTGAGAGGGCCTTTTGTGTTTCAGGTAGATGCCATTAAATCCGTCACACTTTAAAACACTTTAATGTTCGTTAACTAATTATTTTGCCATGTTAGCATTCCAACATTTGCCAATTTGCACTAAATAGACAGTTTTCCCAACAGCTCAGGCTAACAGGATTTCACTATGTTAAACTACATTTTGACCTTATGATAGTGCAGGAAGCAAATTTAAGGGATTCATCCTGAGGCGGATAACAACGGCTGGACCAAATTTCATGAAAATCTACTTCTAAAGTTGTTAATATAGCTTAATCATAGCTACAACTTCCAACCACTTGAAGGAAAGAACTGCTGTTGGCGCTAGTAATCAAGGGATCACCACAGTCAGTAGGATTCATCCTCTGGGGACCATGCATGTGTGTACACAATTTCATAGCGATCCATCCGATAGCTGTTGAGAGTTTTCAGTCTTAAACAAAGTGGTGGACCATGATTTATAGTGCTTATGTGTTATTATTCCGAATCTGGCACCACACTTTAAAAGGGGAAAAATCACCAGCAAATTCAAATGTCTAAAAAAAAAACCCTGTATGGTTTCTGCAGTGAAAAATCAAAATCAATGGAGATGCCTTGGCAACAGCATTGATTACCATCCACAGTTGCAGCATGTTTCCCCTGTGGCCAGGGCGTCTTCTGTTCCAGAGTCTGGAGCACAGCTGTGTTTAACGACAAAAAACTGGAGCATATTCTGTCATTTAGGCAGAACATAGCTGTCATCATTAAGACATTGTTGTTCTGTTATGTAAAACAAGCCATCTCGTTTTGGGGGGCAGTGATCCTTTTAATGCTTTTCATAAAGACAGACTGCATTATTCTATTTTTTCTGAGATCCAACACTGAAATAGAGCATGAATTGATCATACAGAGCAACATGGTGGAGGTCCTTACTCTTCATTGTGTGCTATTGGCCAACACAGTTGCACATGTTACACAGACAAATTTGCAGAAGGCTGCTAAAAGCAAATAGGTTCAGCTGATATTCGTTTAATCACTTTACTCCTCTCATGCAAACACAAACAATTCCAGACTTCCATTTCTGAAGAAAGGCAGCAGAAATGTGTTTTTCCTGAGTAAGGCTAGAAGAAAAATCTGTTTTTTAACATGAAAAAGTAGTTTGATTCCTTCAGGATAGTAAGAGACGATTGGCAGATAGGAAAATAAATGTAAACAATCTGTTTTCCCAAAGATACTGACATGTTTTTTGTTCTGCAAAAGGCAGCAGGCTTCTGCAAAAACCTTGATATGTTCACGTGTCATAGGTCTACGTGCCATATTGACAACACGTGTCATATCATGTTGTCTTTGTTGGTACAGCCCTCATGTTGTGTAAGTGCCGTAGAAATAAATTTGACTCGCCTTGATTTGACATTTTAGGTATAACATCAAAGTTTTATAACTAAATAGAAATAAACAGCTGACGTTTTGTGTGACCATTATCTAAATTTCCTCTGCTATTTACATTTGATCTTCCAAATCCTCAGATCATTATTTGCCACCGAGTCAAGTTGGGATAAATCTCCAGCTGCAGCCAATACAGGCGACAGTGAAAAACCACTGACAATAAAATTAATCATCCGTCGGCAACGACTGCAGGTCCAATCTGACAAGATGCTTCTCAGTGTAGCTTGGTCACTGATGTGTGGCCTCAGGAAGCTCTCACTTTAGATTTCCCGTCGACATTCTTCACTGCTTGTCTTGCTGTATTTCCCCACAGCTACTGAAATGTTGACTACACAGAGTTTCTGGATACAGGAGCACAAATGAGGCACTAAAACCTCCAGAAATAGAAAACTTTTTCTTCCATTTTGTCTTGAGTAATGTTTAGAATTAAGATACTGTCATATGAATGTATTTTGACTGTGTTGTCAAGGATTATTTTGCTGCATGGTTTAGTTTTGTCTTATCTGAGGAGAACTATACAACTCATTATGAGCAAACACACTAAAGACACACTTACCTTCTCCCTCGGTTGAAGAGTCCCCTTTTTCATTGACGTAGACGACTGCAAGACCGATGCAGACGCCCGTCATGGCCACAAAGAGAAATATCAGACACTTTTCCAGGGTGCTCAAACCCTTGGACCGATAGTGGCCCTTCTCCATATCAAATTTCTCCGCTTTCGCCATAGCGGGAGAAGATACACCAAACTGAGCACTGTCCAACAATTTGCCAATTTATTAGCATGAACACAAGGAGGTGTCGCTGAACTTTGTCAGCCCAGATGAACCTTGAGCTTCCCCAGATGTGGTATTTAGGCAGGGCAGCCTGAGAGGCCCGGATGACATCGAGCCATAAATCACACCGTATCATAACGACGAGTTAATGAGTATTGATAGTGTCCAAATCAAGAGGTCATCAGGATATCTTTCAAGGGAACTGACTGAAATTAAGGGTAAAGGCAAACTTACCACCTGTGCAGTTCACTCATCCCCTTCTCTGACTTTAACCTGTCAGTCTTTCCAGGGCGCTGAAGACATAATTCAATAGGTTCAGATGTAACAGTATTTTGTCACTATTTTTCAATTTGTGTTTGTGTTAATCACCCTGGAAATAAAGTGCTTTAATTCACTGAGCTCACGGCAGATAAGCAAAACCAGCGTTTGCTCAGCTCCAAGCAGCAAATTCATAATCTTAAAAACTGATGACTGAACATTTTATTTATAGTGCTTTCATTCACAGGAATCAGCATGAAATGTATTGATAGTCAACAGATTTAAATTGGCAAGAAGCCTTGAGAAGAGATTGTGTAGGGCTGTTATCATTGAGGACGCTGAGTTTAAGCCCTTAGTACTTTCCTTTCTGTAGGTTTAAGCAACCTGAGCTTTAAACTCACAGACGGTGGGCATTTTATACACTGATTGCAGCATTTTTAGATGAATTGATTTCAATTTTACACCATCAATACCAACAAAATGATAAATTAACAAACATTACTGTGTTATTATACCTGGACAGTCTGGCAGGGGGAGAGAAGGCTTTAAAACACAGATTGTCAATCAATAAAACTTTATTTTTATAACACCTCCATGATATTGTTGAAGATAGTAGATATGGAGTTTACAGAAGCAGATAATAAGACAATAAAAGCACACAGTAAAACAATTTGAGACTGAAACTGAGCAAGTTGTGAACATAACATCAGGTTTTAAGTTGATATGGTGAACTTGTTAGCAAACTGTTCCTTATCTATACATCATTCTTTTACAGAGCAACATTATCGTTCATTTTGAGTTGAGCTCTTTCAACTCCTGAGGGAAATATTTGGGTCTTTAGCTGCTCAGTGCTCCTCGACAGTCACCAGCTGGACGCCAACTATGTCTGTTTGCTGTTTGATCCTGAGCAGATACAGTGGTGTACAATTTATTTCAGATTTTTCCACTAAAAATAGCTACCAGGTGTGTTGAAAAACGATGCCATGGGAGAGCTGACAGTAATTTTTAATAGGTTAGTTAAAAGTGCATTATGTAGTTTTAATCGGGAGAGTATAATCTTCATTGACAGGTTTTTTCATGCCTTAACAAACAAAAACGAAAACAACACAAATTCATACTGTTTTACTTTGTCTATATTTGGCGGACCCTGCCACTTTTTCCAGCTTCAAACAGTGTTCAGGGGACCTCATTTTCCTCAGAGAACAGTGTGTTTATTCAGTTATGGAAAAACCTACTAGTGGTGCCAGAAGAAAAGCCAGAAGACTGCCAAAGTCAGTAATGCATATCACCAGGTAACGTCAAATTCAAACTCAAACAAACAGGAGTCAGCAGCCGAATAACTGCTAACTTCTAGCTGGCGTTAGCTAGAATGCTCAGTTAACTGTGCAGCTAGCAGTCGTATCAGCTGACTTTGCCCGGACCAGGATCGTGATTTCACCCTTGGTGGTTATATTGGACCAATATATTATATAACCAATCCAGTCCCTTTTATCTGTTGAAATACCTTCAAAGGGCCAATACAACTGATAATAGGAAGTATTTCACCTGCCAAAAAGTGATTACAGCTTCTACCTTGTGACTGAAACGTTGTTTCCGAATAACAGCTAACTTCTAGCTGGCATTAGCTAAAATGCTCAGTTAACTGTGCAGCTAGCTAGCTGTTGGGCTTGTTCACCTCCTGAGGTACGAATTGACCTTGTAGCCTACCTAATGCTACCTTGGGTAAATAAGCAGGCCCCACGCACACAGTTCTATACAGACCCCACCTAAAAATCGATAGAAATTATGAAACAGGATAGGGTTTAAAATAAGATAACCCCTCGTCTCCTGGATTCAGTTTGGATATTTCATAATCTCAATCAGAAATCAGTCAGTCTCTATTTCAACACTTTAGTCCCTCTCAAGATAAGAACGTTTCTCCCATTTTGTCTCTGTGACAAAAGCCAGTGATGCATATACTCCAGGAAACAAATTCATATTCAAACAAATAGGAGCCAGCATGTCACCCAAATCACCACTAACTTAGAATAAATAGAATAGAATAGATTTTTTATTGTCATTGTTTCAGAAAAAACAACGGAACACAGTTAGCAGCTCTTTGACTTTAAATACCTTTAAAGGTCCAGCCCACTACTGCATTTAAAGGGAGACAGTTGCTGTGTCTCAATTCAGGGTCTGCATCCTTCGAAGGACCCGGCCTTTGAGGTCTTCGAAGGCGTGTCCTTCGGAGAGACCTTGTTAACCGTGTCAGCTGTTGTTAAATGGGACGTTCTAGCCTTTGGAACACTTCCTGGTTCTGTCACCAGATGTTTTACCCTTACGTCACGATTTCTGCCGCACAGGCCCACGAAAGTGACGATCTACGCCACGTGATGTCGCCATTTTCTCTCTTTCTTGCCTCTTTTTCGGGCGCGCAAAGATTCTTGGGAAATGTGAGGCCACGGAGGATATTATTGGTGCATCCTCCAAAAAGAGGGAAAAGAAGGCCGCATTTGTGGGCTGCATTTGGAGGAGCCTTCGATTTGGGACAGCCTTTGTGCGGTGTGACGCAAACGGCCTTCAAATGCGGCCTCTGAAGGGTGCAGACCCTGAATTGACACACATCAAATGATTCGTAACCGGGTGCCAGTTCTGTCAATCACTCACCTGGCGCTGCTCTCCTGAGCCCTCTCCACCTCTCTGTCTCCCGCAGCCGCGCCTCGAACAAGCTCGCCTACACAGACCCCACCTAATGATCGATGGAAATTGTGAAACAGGATAACAAGGGTTTAAAATAAGATAACCCTGTTTAAAAGACTCAATCCAGACTCTGTCCATCCCTCTGCATATTTCAAAACTGTAAATTACTGTATATCATAAAGTCTATCCAAAGCGTTTTTCTCACAGACCTTAAAGAGTCACTTCTGTGTCTGTTCAGGTAAGAAACAGAAGGATTAACTTCCTTTGCAGTGCAGACAATGCAGAGTGACAGGGGGGGCTCCGTAACAAAAGCAGAGGTCAGAGGTAATGAGCTTCACAGGGAGGATCTTCCCTGTGAAGGACCAGATTATCTGAATCGTCTCCTTGATTCACTTTGGATATTTCAGAATCTGAATCAGAAATCAGTCAGTCTCTACTTCAACACTTCATTCCCTCTCAAGATAAGAACGCTTCTCCCATTTTGTCTCCGTGACAAAAGACAGTGATGTAACAAAAGCTGCTGTCTCGCTGAAGACGACATAAAAAATCATTCTTTTGGGCAGTGCGATGGGTTTGAAAACCATTGCTCAAGACACTGTCAGTAGCTGCAGTACATTGATATGTGTGTGATTTCTCCTGTCCATCCCTCTTTCTATCTATCCCTCTCTCCTCCTCTCTACCTCTCTGTGTTTCACCTTTATCAGTTTGTTTTGTATCTTCTCGCTCCACCAGGGGACCTATGATTTATGGGCACATCTGTCAGCCACAATAAAGCAGTCTCTAATGAAGCCCAGGAAGGTGACCTTTGTGTGTACAGTACATAGTACGCAGCGAGAATGTATGTGTGCTTGTCTCAAACGTGCATCCTTGCACGTGTATGCTCTGTGACAAAGGTTACGGGGGCGCGCGCTGACGAGCCGAATGGTGAGCAAATCAATGATGAGCTCTAAATATGCTGGATGCATGACAAACAGAGAGAGAGAGAGAACGCAACAGAGCGGCGAATGTTTGAGGAAAGACAAGGCACAAAACTGCGATTGTTTGATAAAGGAGCGCTCTCATTGCACCACAAACAAATGTAGGCCACATATTCCACCGGGAACCCGAGCAGCCATCAGGAGGACAAGCCTCACTTCCAGCTATCTGGCTAATACGATAGGAGGATGAATAAGGGGGAGAGGAGCAGTACAGCAGACCGCTTTATGGGAAATATTGTGCGGAGTGGAGGCCAGCAGAAGCTTTTAATCACCTTACTTTCGCTGGCTTAGGATGCTTCATTATGATATCATCCTCAAAGAGAAGAAGAGGGCGTCTGGGACGGAGAGAAACGGGGAGCTGGAGTTAAAGGCAGAGAAAGAGGCTCACAGAAGATGAAAAACGATTGTGAAAAAAGAAGAGCACGGAAATGGTAGAAATCTGGAGTCGTTCAGAGCGGTTCTGGAAGTCTGGCTGATGAAGAATTACGTGATCACCAGCCTCCCCTAATTACCCACTCCACAATCTGAAAATATGATCTGTAAATAGTAATTAACACTCATTCCCCATGATAAAAGTGTATCTAACAGACCACAAATGATCTGTTAGTGGATAGATTTTTATCCCGGATGATTGTCATGGCTTCCGTCCAAGGACTGTAGCATCTGCAGGCCTCCTATAAGGGGTTTTCTATATGAGCTGGAAAAGCTAACGTGTTTGTGAGGCTAGAACTGGGTCACTGTGAGCAGATCTCAAATCCCAGTACCAGGACAGCAACTTATCTGTGGGACTTCAATTATAGCTCCAAAATGTTGCTGCTGCCCTGAATTCCCTCCAGAATCCGAGGATGCTATTACTGATCCACACATGGTGAGTGTTGACATCCAAATAGGACTAAGTCACGGCAAGAGCGAGTCTAATGTTGCCTGCTTAAGAATTCCCCACCACAGTGTCCTCAAACATTAAGATTTTTAGATTAGGCAATTGTCCAACTCTAGGTAAACATGGCCTCGCTTAAATTTGATTCAGGAATCAATAAAAGATCTGCAGGTTAAATACGTAACCTTATCAATTCAATTCAATCTGACAGTGACCTTGAAAAAGAGCCTGAGCGCACGATTCCAATTTTTCTCAGTAACAAAGTCGAGTAAACATTTAAGACAGCGCTTAAAAAAAACGACAACTGCTTTCTTTAAAATCTTCTCCATCAGTGTCCCTGCAGCCTGTTCTGCCCTCGCCCAGAGTAGTCTCTTGGACGATCAGCCTTTAATTTTAGCTGCTGACACAGCCTGGGAGATTCCTTGTTAAGTGGTAACACTTGAGAGATTATTATTTCGCTCTCAAGCTGTGTGTTAGTGCTGAACTGTCACGGTCAGAGATTTAATCACTGGAATAACTATAAACAGCACATTGTTACAGGCTATAAGTTATGATCTTTAAGACAAAAAAAAAAGATTTACAAAATGGAAACATGACTCATACATTTTGCATTTAATCGTGATTGAATCAGAATATATTTGCATTTTAGATAAAGTAGCAAAGAGCGTTAAACGATGGGATTGAGACACAGAGAGGAGCTGCTCGTCACTTCTTTTAGGACCATAAACAAAATACAGAATTACTAGAATGGTTTGTATGCAAAGCAAAACGTGCATTGCTGTGCGTTTTGTGTTTAATGACAATATTGTTTGTTTTGTGAGATTTTTCAACAAATCCCATGAAAACACCAGAGCCAGCAATGACTTGATTCTGATAATCATAACCAAAACCTGATATATCTTGTACATGATCATGCAAAGTGCATCTAACGTGTATTAATCCCCAACAAATGTACTATTTATTCACTGCGAAGTAACGTTTGTTTGAAAGTTGCAGTACCCAGGTGTTGTAGGAAATGATTGCGCCTTCATTAAAAATAAATGATATATTTGCCACCCACTTTTGAACGATGTATGTCATCAGCAGTAACTAATGTGCTCAAGCCTGAGTGCCACAGACCTGCAGCGTAGCCAGAAATATTAATTTAGGTGGGCCTGTGGGATACAAGGTGAGCGTGAACCAAAGCAAAAAGTAATTTGTAGATCAACCTGAACAGTGTTTCACGCCTTATTATAAGATCTAGGCGAGCTGCAACATTATTTCTGCTCGCCGTACTGCAAATAAACAGAAAAAAACGGAAATTTCTACATTGCTTTAAAGCACGACTGTTGCAGTAATGTCAAACCTTGACTTGTGGCCACTGCAATGGCCTACTCACCAAAACATCTGCTTGTCGTCTGTTTCTGAAGATCCATAATGGTAACAGCCACGTCCTGTCCCGGGGCCGTGGCTGGAGTGGTCGGTTTTGGTTAAGATCCCAGGATGTCTGACATCGGCGTCAAGGTTTTCCTTCAACTGCCCTTTTCTGACTGCTGTTGTCTGCATGGCCTCTTAAATAACTTGTCCAGGGAGCGTTATTTATATTTTTACATTGTATCTTTAATGAACGGTCTAGGCCTGAGCTAGTTAGCTTTTTGTCATGAATGATTTATTTCTTTTAATTTTCCTGGGCATGCCATATTTAGATTTAGATGGCACAGGCACATGTAGGTCCACCCATGGCTATGCAGCTGCCAAAGACGGGGTAGGGAAAGACAGAGGAATACTTCCACATTTTGGAACTTTCCTGCAGAGTTAGATGAAAAGATTGATGCTACTGTCATGTCTTTGTTATAAATATGTAGCTGGAACCAGCTGCCGGTTAGCGTAGCATAAAGACAGTAACGAGGAGAAAAGGCCCCAGCGTCTCATCTAATCACCAGAAAGCTAAGAAGTTCATTTCCAAAAATGTGGGACTATTTCTTGCGCTGCTAATGACCAATGCATGTGTTAAAGCTGCTCTTTTCGACAGTTGGCGGTAGAGACGGGGAGAAAGTTGGAAATGACCTGCAACAGAAGTCCGAGCAGATTCCAGCTCAGTACATTTGTAAGATTTCACCACAGACCATTGAGTCAACAGTATGCTCCACTGCTGGATATCTCTTCCTGTATAAGAATATTGAGTGTAGGGCCTGCGTTAATTAAAATATCCTTGGAAGGCATGGAGCACACAGCCAGCGAGGTGAATATTGAAAGCAGTCCTCTGGTAACTACAGCAGCGGGTGGTATTTGTCCATGTGCCTTTGAAATCCCTCTCCATGCTACTTGTCACTGGAATAAATCTCCCCCTGTGCTAACCACACCGCCTGTGGCCGGATCTAATCTGCACATCCAAATGGGAACCAGGCATAACGGCACAGTGGGTAGGGGGTTATTAAAAATTAAAACACAGCTAATTAAAGCCAGGGTGAAAGAATCAGGAGTTAGGCCGCTGACCGAGCGGACAGAAATGGACAGAGTCCGTGTAGAAATGAGAAACTGGCCAAGAATGGAACAGGACGGAGCGCAGGAAGAGAGAGGCACGTTAATCTACCTGAGGCTGAATTTGGTATTTAATATGAGTCTACGGATTAGTGATGACAGTTTGACACCCATCCATCAGCATTTGGTGTAAGACATGTCTTAAAGGGAAATTTCCCCCAAAATTAAAATACATATTTTCCTCTCACTGGTGGTGCTGAGCAACTATCTAGAGCTCCAGAGTCTTGGAGATATCTGCTTTCTCTTAATTACAACGGAACTAGAGGCACTCGGCTTGTGGTGCTAAAAAGAAATGTCGGCAATGTCTCTTTCCAGAAATCATTGTTCAGGACAATCCACAGAATCTGTTTTGAGCAGTTTCACGTAGTATCTAATGTCCTTTCTCCTGCCACCAAGGGAATGTGCAGTCTGATCATGGACCAAGAGGCTTGATAACTGTAACAAGGGCTTTATCCAAATGTCCAGACGTCACCTCTCTTGAAAACTTGCAGACTTTGCGGTGACATTTGCAGGAAGTCAGCATGTACCCAGGGCTGTCCAAACCCACAATTCATTTAAAGCTGACTTTCTGCTGCCACATCATAACAGAGAAATATGTAGAAGTACAGGCTACAGAGGTAAACAAAAACATTTTATCATTGCGGTCTTTAGGGACGTCTACCATCTTATATTAGCCGCGCAGTCTCGCAAATTGTTATGATTTTGTTATTCACCTTTTTGATCAGAATAAATGTAGATCTCCACAAAGATATCCTGGATCAAGCTTCTTCATCAAAAAATAACACAACACTTAGATAGATAGACACCACCGATTACATAAGCTAACTAATTTAGCTAACGTTAAAGCTCAGCTGCCAAAAGGACGCCAATGTTTACATCCTGGGTTATTACGAGCCACTCGCCCATGAGCTCGCTTACAGTAGAAAGAAAAAAAAGTTCCTAAAGAAATGCTGACAACGTCTATGGGTTATCTTGAGTAACTGGGTCAAAGTGTATTATTTTTGTTTTTTGGATATCTCCAAAACTCAGCAGCTCACACCAAATTATTGTAGACCGATACATAACACTGAGGTAAGAGAAAATTTGATTTGGTGAATAGTCCCTTTAAATAAGACGCTATTTATGTAATGAGGTCACGGGGATTCACTGCTACTTCCAGAAACATTTACCGACTCTTATTTTTACACAAATCTGAGCAGGTAGGATGGGACAGATATAAGTACAACTCAGACGCTGTGTCCTCTGATCCCAGTGGATCAAGGAAAAGGCATTAGGATTAGGCGCTTCAGTCTGAGCAGACTTACAGGTTGTGACATTTCATAGCACAGAGATTATGACTACAGAGGACTCTTTTCCCCTGCTATCTCGTCCTGATACTAACAGGAAGTGGCATGCGTGTTAAGACAATAAAAGCAGTCGGCTGAAATCAGTGTTAACCCAGTCAGGGGAGTAAATCCACACTGAAAGGACGTTTTGGCCATTAAATAATGGTTTTTCGGGAAATATTCTTATGTGTGTGAAGCATTTTAGTCAAAGCAAAGTTGATTGAAAAAATGTTATCAAATTAAATTGTTAGTATCATGTTAGTGGATCAACAGTGGAGGGTAGGAACATTATCTGACAAAAAGTCAGAAGAGCTCCACAACTAACCTGGTAACGTTAATTAAATCAGAGGAGCAGATGATCTCACACTGATACTCTATTAAATTGCATATAATTGACACTGAGTATAGGGTCTAGGCTTGCACACAACAATCATCTCCATTACTGATTCATTTTTTGATTATTTTTTTGTCATCGGTTAATAATTTGGTCTATAAAAATTCAGATTGCAGTGAAATTTCTTGGAAACCAAAGTTGATGTCATCATTTCTCTTTTTCTGTCCAAACAGACAATCCCAAAAACCAAAAATACTCAATTTATGATGATATAAAACAAAAAGCGACGACAGATCCTCAAAATTCAGAGACTGGAACTGCATAACGTTTGGCATGTTTGCTTGAATAATGATTAATCGTTATCTAGATAGCTGCTTATTTATTTTTTGTCCATTAATAATGAATCAACTAATCATTGCAGCTCTAATTGTGTCTTTGCCTCAAAATCTTTAATCTTTAATGATGTGCTAACTGCCAATCAGTATAAAAGGACCTACAAGGCCATGAATCCAATCAGAAGCATGAAAAGAAAAAATCGCCAATCAACAATAAACCCTCATATGATTGTTGTCTTTATTTTGTTTACACTTTTTCCAAATATATTTTTTTCTCAGCACCTGTCTGTTGCCTAATCATTATTAAATTCTCTGTGTTGATTTGAAATCAATTCTGAGCTTTCTTTAAGTTTTTAATGCCTGCTTCAAAACTTAAAACCCGTCTACACCTTCAGCACACTTACAGGTGTCTTCACTTGTCTAATAATTGTGGCTCTAATCATTTCAAATGGCCGTCTGACATGAGGCATCCATGTTCGTTTGGTTTCTTCAGCACCATTAGACACCAAGTCAGATATATCTGAGCTTCAGGAAACATGTCCTCGTCTTGGTTGGATGTCAGCTTGGACGTTAACGCATATACCTGTTTACAAGTTGGAAACTTGTAATTAAGAAAACTTCAAGTGCCAAAAAAATCAACCAGAAACACTGAGTGGGTGTTTGGAGCCCTGCACCTAACTCACTTTCTGGAGCCATTTTGGAAAATCAAGACTACTGGCATCTTCTCTCTGATTTAGATTACGTATTCATTCTTGGCATCTTAACACCTGAATAATATTAACTTTTTCCATATTAGCTGCTGTCTGTTCTAGTGTCTTTGGGCACTCAGATCTCACTCTGGTATCTGACAGTAAACAATGGGAAATAGACCATATCGTAACGCTTTCAGTGAAGACCATGTTTATAAGCTATTATAAGCACATTCATAGTTTTTATAAGGCATCATAATGTCTTATGAATGTGCAGGACAACTTAACAAGGCTTTTCCCTAAAAGCTTTCAGAGTCATGCTATAGCATATCATTGATGTTTGTAACATGTTAAATGTAGACTTTATAACCTGTAACGACAATTTAGAGCAATTCTGTACATGTCTTTATAACTGGTAATAACTTTTGATAGTTAATGTATGTGTTTCCTTTGGTAATAGTTCTATGAAGCCGATGCCTGTAATGCACTATAAAGCATCTATAGTTATGTAAAATCATACTCATAAGCATTCATATTATATCTGCATTATAATGCATTATAAACATGGGCTAACTAGAAAGCCCATGTTTATGTTATTGTATTAATGAATACTGATCTTATAACACAATTGTTCCACCACTGATAATACTTTATAAACCTTGTTATAAGTTGTCATGCATGAGTGTAAAAAAATAGTTTTTCAAAGCCTTATACGTGTGTTGGTTTTTTGGTAATTAAACACTAGTTAATAGTTATTTCACTTTAAAACAAACAAACAGATAATGAAGTGCTTTATAAACCATTTATTAATCTATCTATCTATCTATCTGAAGAGCTCCACAATAAACCTGGGAATGTTAATTAAATCAGAGGAGCACATGATCTCACACTGATACTCTATTAAATTGCATACAATTGACACTGAGCATAGGTTTACATCATTTACATCAGTTGCAACTGTGCTTAATAAATGTTTTATAAATGTAATTGTTGGTTAACAGTGAAGCGACTATTAACTAATGTTTAACTAACTATAAATTTACCATTTATTAATGGTGATCATCATGAAGATTCCCTCTCTCCACTGCAGATACAACTGAAACCATCCTGTACTTGGAGGTATTCCGTTTAAGCCATGCTGATTAGTGCATTCATGCAACCTGCACTGATCATAAAATCTTCTTGTCCAGGCCCAGATGCTAAAACTGTGTTTGTTTAGTCTCCCTGTCAATCAAAAGAAAATAGTTGGAAGCTAACTGGTCTCCAAACAAACTTCAAGCCCTCGTTAGAGATCAGAAACAGTCTTGTTAAGTTTGACACTGATTGATCTAGCACAGCCTACAGCCTACTGTACCTTTACTCTCTGCTGCAGTCTGTCCCTGCCTTACATCTTCTGTAGACTGTGCTGATGTCGCCTGCTGCTCTCACGTCCACTGACATGTACACTTGGCTGCCACACAAACATCATTGCTGCTTGAGATACTGATGCACTCGATCTTTTAATGATCCTGATCATTTTTATATATTTAATGAACCTTTTATATCTACAGAGGTAGCACAGGACCTGATATGTTGCACCACAGTGTCTCTAAATGGACAAACCGGATACTTATTCTCTTTTCAAATTTTTTTTTAGTGGCCACTGCAGAGGAAGGTAAGGCGAGGGTTATTCAGTTGGTTGCAGCCTCACCACTAGATGCCAACATATCCTACACACAGCAACCTTTCAACTGCTTTGTCAAGTAAACAAACCTCAGAAAAAAAGCTTAAACATCATCAGGACAGGGCAGCTGAACCTGCCTGAAGTCAGCCCAATCGCCAAGATATAATGTTAGCAGGAAGCTTTGTCCAAATAGATCCGTCCAGGGTTAAAATAGTATCAAATGTGGCATATCACGTTCACATTATATGCCTTTTAGCTGCCTTTCTTATGAGGGGGAGGAGGGGATGGTTGTTATGTTATTACAAGCCAACACAGCAGCCAAACAGTCGACCACATATTGAGTCCCACCACTGGATATTTTTAGAGGACATCTGAGGACAGTTCCAGCCATATGACCGTAAAGCTGGCTGATTTTTGAGGAGACCCATTCCAGTTGTGTATGGCGACCAAATCAGGCTGTTATTGTTACAGGAAGTGGAACCATCTCTATTAATGATTGTGGATAGAATAGAAATAGAAATAGAAAATTCAACCTGGACAAACATAAAGAAATGTTGAGTTTTAACGTATCTTTGGTTTTTGCAAAAAATTCACTTAGCTAACATTCATTCTGGCGACTTGGTTGCTGAAGTTCTTCTCTAAAGGTCAGAAATGAAGAATATGTAAAACTCAACTTAGATTTTTGTTGTTTTAATAGAAAACCAAAGAAGAACAGAGATTAAACAGCGCATGTATGCATACAGTCCCTTTAGGCACAACGTAATTACTCACTTAAAAAAAAATTGCACGAAAAGAAAAATACAGCAGTCTTATAAATATAGGGCCCCAAAACACCTCAGAAACGTATAACAAATGCACCAAATGTAATGAGATGTTGGTTTTAATATATTTGCACAAATATTCTGACAGTAAGTAACATGTCGACCTCACGATCAGTGCCTTTTACTGAGAAGGTTCGGACTTCATCTTAGGTCATACGTTACATTTTGTGACTAATACACATGCGTTTCACTATTATTGCCTTTATTGCCTCGTTATTCAAAATGTTTTTCTCTCTCTTTTTTGTAATAGCTATTTCTAGAAAATAAGTCTTGAGTTGTTCATTTTATATTTTATATTTTACTACCTTCTTTGATCACATACATCACAAATAGTTTGACTCTTTATGCTACAACACTCTGGTATACTTACAGGGATCGTCGCCCCCCCATTAATGTTTCACTTGGCATTGCACTCGTGACGACGGGAGGACAGTTTGACCTCTAGGAAAAAAGGGAGAAGTCCGACATTGGCTACCGCCGTGCTGTGCTACTCGAGGACGGAGGAGGGAGGGGGACGCACGCAGCAGTTGGGCCGTCTGACATTTTGCAGCATTGACCTGAAAATGTTCTGCTGCCTCCTTTTGTTCTTCCTGTCGTGTTGTGGCGACTCGACGGCGGAGACTGACTTCCGGAGGGAGGTCCGGACAATTAGTTTGCGCTCTTGCTCCTTGATTTTGCACTGCAAGTGGCTCTGGATGGCAAAACCAAGGGACTCCGGGTCCACAGAGGCGCCGTAGACCTCCCATGTCATCCCTTGTTCATCCCAGACGACATCGTGGACGCTCTTTCCTTTCTCCTTCTGGTCATCCTCTTCCTCTTTTCTCTCCGGCTCTATTTTCTGCTTGCCGGACTTCGCCCCCTTCGTTTTTCCCCCAGCTTTAGCCTTCTCTTTAGGACTTCCAGCTTTACTTTTAGTTGGACCTGACTTTGATGTAGTGCTTGTTGCTGTTGTTGTTGGCAGGGCCTGGCTGGGCTTGGTTGTAACAGCAGCCTGAGACAGCACAGCCTTGTTACTGTCAGCAGATCCTGGCTTGGTAGCAACGGCTGTCTCTGGGGGTGTTCCTGATTTGAGAGAGGGAGCTTCTGCAGCGGCTGTTTTCACTGCAGACGTCTGAACTTCTGCTTTAGACTGGGAGAGACCTGTCTCTGCTTTCTCCTTGTGGTTGCTGTGTTCGATGTTGATTTGATAAACTGGCTGGGTGTTGCAGATAGACAAGCTGGGGTCTTTAGGCTTCGCTTCTAACCCTTTATCTGGCTGCTGGGGCAAAACATCCGAGTGGAAAACAACACCAGCAGTCTGGTTTGGGCACATCTCCGCCTCGACAGTGAGTCTCTCTGACCTCGGATCAGAAGAGGCGGACAGAGTACTTATGTTCATCTGATGCAGCCCAACACTCCTGTCGACCTGGTAGACTACAGCCAGGCTCTGCACCTCCTCTCTGGGGACTGCACAACCACCGCTCGGCCTGCGGGTCATAGCGAAGGGCAGCAGGCTCGGACTTGTGGCCACGGCCTTGCTGCACGTGTTGGCCACCGCCTGAACCTCCATATCCTGACGCTGCTTGACCGGGGTGCACGACGGGGTTACGGTCATCGTCGCAGCCTCTCGGTACAGCTTGCAGAGCTGCTGCCCTTCAAAGGCAGCTGTGTCAGTCTGCCTGGCTCCCTCAGCCACCTGCCCTTGTGCCGCCATCTTCGGTGAAGCCTTGGGCAGAGTGGAGGAGTCTGTCTGTGAAGACACCGGCTGATGTTTATCTGAGGAGACTTGTGGTTTCTTTACTGGTGGCAAATCCTTCTCTGGATGTGTTGAACTCGAATTCTTATTCGTAAACCTGGCCTCTGCATCTTTGCTGTTAGACGGAGGTGTATTGGAGCTAAGCGGAGCCGTGGTAGCTTCCGCACTTTGTTTAGGTTCGGGCGTCTCTTGCAGACTGACAGAGCTTTGTGAGCAGCTACGTATATGATCGGGCTCTGGAGCTTTCTGTGGTGCAGCAGTGTTTTTGTTCTTGGGAGCTGAAGCGCTCACTTTTTTATCGTTTTGCGGTTCGGACACCGTATGCCTCAATTCACAGGCGCTGTTAAGATTTCTATTATTTGGAGAAGCATGTTCATTACTGTCCTCCCCTGCTGTGGCTTTGGGTGAAGATGTCAGCTGCGCACTCCCCTCCTCTGCAGCACTTGGCCCTTTTATTCTGCAGTCGTTGGTCTGCATGTCGACCTTTGTTGCTGAAAGAGCAGGCAACACCGCAGCCTTACAGATTGCCTTTTCATCAGCCAGGCTTAACATTTTCACATTAGCGTTAGAATCTCTCTGGTCACATCCTGCTTCACCCACACCTTGGCCTGTTGAGGGCAGCGCTGGCACCGGTTTGTCTCCGCCTGTCAGATGCTCTGATTTATTTCCTTTAGTCGGAACTGGTTTGTCTGACACGTCGCTGCTCAATGCTTCACCTCCCTTGGAGGCTGTTTTTTGGGTATGCTGGATGGTGTTAGTGGGAGAAGCAGTCAGTGGTGAGTTATCCTGTTTGTGGTCAGGAGATGGGAGAGTGGGGTTTGGACAAACCTGAGAGAGTTTGAGGTTGGGTTCTTTGGCCCAGTTGGCATTCGGCTCCTTATTGCCCAGCGTGTCCACCACAGCCAGCTGAGGCACCATCTGGACTGTCACTGTCCTTTTTGGATTAGTTCCCATGCCGGATTCACTGTTTCAGTCTTTAAATATTGTCGTAATCCAAGGAGGAAAACAGACGCAGATTTGCCAGTCACGCCGCGCGATTTCCTAAAGGGGGGAAATAAAAACAGACTCAGTTTGTTTTTTCAACGATGGAGCTGAACTTTTCATTACCTTCAATCTTGAATTAGACAAAAAGAATCAGACCAGACTCACAGAGCAGTCCCGGCCTATGTGAGCATTATGTAAATTCAGTTTAACATTCCAGGTAGTTTCTTTGAACAGTCATTAACATGCATTTACATAATCAGTGTTAGAATAAAGGCGAAGCACCAGAACAATCAACGACATGTATTTGCCTAATTTAACTTGTGCTTTGAATTAAGATTAATATATATGTGATTCCTAGGCTAATGATCAAATCAATCATAACATACTTACGCTAAAGACTTTACTATATGTTATTTAGTCAACTTCTCTTTATTTATCTTTACTGTGATTGATTGTTGATCTGTTAGATCTAGTGTGTGTTTCCTGTCTTTTACATGCTCCTCGAAACTTGCTTGTGATAAGATGCTGTGGAAATAAATTAACTTACACACACAACATTCAGATAACCATAGAAACATATCTTTGATATGTTGTGTGAACCGCCGTTAAAGAAGTTAAGCCTACGTCAAACTAGTATAACCGGGGAGGGAATCCCTAAAGAGAATGCAGAAATGCTATCAGACGAAAGAAAAGCAAGAAAAAGGAAGTAGAAATAGTACAGAAGTAAAATATCGACATACGCAAGCTGAAAAAAAGCTTACAGATTAAATATACTTTTGGTTAAAATAAATCAAAAACAGCTTTTTCACCTGAGCTGTGGACAAACTGCCGAACCCACGACACCCCCTCACCCCACCAAAACAACCTCCTGACCCCAGTGTGCAATAACCATTAATGTGTTTAGGGCGTCATCAAGTTTAGGGGCCGTTTACATACTTTTTTTATATGGACAAGTTCTTATATACATTATCTTTATATGTGATACTGATATGACATGGATTACTGTTCTATTTTATTATGCAATAATGCACTTTATAACATTAATGTACTGTGCAAGAGCAATAACATCGATATATCAATGCACATCGATTTTTAAATATTTGAAATGGTTTCAGCACTCATTTTCTGGAGTATCAACACACCAATACCAGCAGCACTTTCTCATTCTCTCGTCTCTCTGAAAGCAACAAAAACACAATATTTGTGAAGGTCTGACCTAACGAGATAATGAATGTTTCTTAAAAAAGTGTGATATTTACTATTTGATAGCCTTTCTGATGTTATTGGCCAAGAATGAAAGGTTGTATCTTGCCCTGGTGCAGCCTTCAAATGTTTATCTTTGAAAAAATGATAAGCCCCTTTATGTTGCGCCAAATGGTACTGAATATTGATGTTTTTTTAAGGTATCTTATCACAGTTAGAAATTCCAGTGACAGCACAACGATTCGTTGAAATTGCCTAACATTTTTTACAAAATAACTCTGCTGAATGCCAAACGTGCTGAAATCATTGCCTGAAAACAATTCAATTCACTTATAAAGACCTCTTCCTGTCACTGCATATTAACAGAGACGTGTGTGTATGTGTGTGTGTGTGTGTGTGTGTGTGTGTGTGTGTGTGTGTGTCTCTGGCTCTTTTGTCCCGTAATCAATCTTGTATAAATCCTAGTCATTGACCTACAGTTTCACAAATCTCCTCACACAGGCCTGATGAATGACTCCATCTCAGTCTGTCTCCTAAAAGTGTCAAAGCATCTGGGCCAATTCTGCAAGTAATGTGCCAGCACTCAGCAGCAGACGTCTGAAATATCTGATCCTTCGGAGACAGACAAATGAATCGTGCTGGGATCAGGACTTCAGTCATACAGGGCAGCCACATCCAGAGGGGAGGAAGAGGCATCAGTCTTACCGGAGAGCAGGCTGCCCATCTCCATTTACTGATGATAATCCATTCCGCATAATGTGCAGTTCATCTGCCTTGTGTTTTGGAGTTTTTTCCTCCCTCCCTCTCAACCAGAAGCATCATCACAAGTCCCCCACAACAACAAACAGAACAGATTTCACACCAATCAGATCACATTTACGTCTAGAATGAGTGCGGTGAGTCTTATGGTGACAGTGATCACCTACCTTTTTTGTGCACATGATGACCTGAAAGCATCGTTTCCTGACGTGTGTGACTTGAATAAAAACAGAACAGCAAGGCTATTGTTTTGGGTCAGGGACAGGTGTAGCCCATTTGTGTGTGCTCTTAGTGTGCCACTAAGCATCTGCGTGTCTGTTGTCAGAGTGCAAATATTTATGGAAAGCGTAGCCTGACTGTAAATTAGACATCAACAATTCAAAACGCCCTGGTGTCTGGGATTTCTTCTTTCTTTCTTTCTTTTTATTTTTTTGTTGTTGCCTGCAGCAGTTTAGAAAGTGTGCATGCAGAATGTGAATTCACGCACAACGGCGAACATTGCAGACATTAAAGTGATGCACACGACCCATTCGGGTGGCCAATTAACATCTATGTCATGTTCTGTACCAGCCTGCATCCGCGGTCCTGTCCCACCCCACCATCTCAAAGGCCACCGATATTTACTGATTTGATATGACCTTGCGGACAAATTGAACATCTGACACAAAGGGGAAAAGCACAGCGCGATGGAAGAGAGCACTGTTCGCTTACCTGCAGAGTCGCGTTGCGTCCCGTGTGTCTTTAGGGTGCCGTGTGCGCGTCGGTGTCAGTGAGATGAGGCTAAACCCTAGAAACGCATATGGGGGAAAAAAAAACAAAAAAAAAACCCTGTGTCGGTGACACCAAGCCACGCCTTTAACCACAATATGGGTCTTGGAGGTATCGATCCTCCACGGCAAAGCGCAAAAATTCAAGCGCCCTGACTGACTGACTGACCGTGCGCAATGAGTCACCGCCGTCCGACCGACGGATGCTGCTGGGGAGCGGGGATGCTGCTGCTGCTGCTGCCTCTGAGGTCTCCGCCAACGTTTTCTCACGCCAAGAAAAAGTGCAGCTTTTTCCCACAAAATGGACCTCTCATGGTGTGTGCAGCTATCCCAGACTGAGCTGGTCCAGGCAGCGTGGTGCTGCAGAGTAAACCAGATGAATGGATGAATGGGGGAGGAGGGGCAGGGGGTGTGAGGGTGGAGGGTGGAGGGAGGCAGTGCTGTATCAGCCGCAGGCATCCACAGGAGCATCACTTGCAAATTGATTACTTTTAGATCCACGCAGCGTTTGTCATTTGTCTGCGTACAGGCGGCCTGTACCCCCAGAGGATGTGGGGTTTTATTCAGCTGTGCCTTTTTTGTGTCATTTAGAGATGGATTCATGAGTGGACACGTGTGTTGTTTACAGGACGTGACTGCATTGAGAGATGCACGAAGGAACATCAGGTTGTGTTGTTGAAGAGAAGCTGCACCTTTACGTTCAAAACTGCATCCGGGAAATGATAGATTTTAAGAGGTCTGCTGGATAAAATCCCTTCATGATCAGGAGATTTGAAATAGGTGTGCATTGATGGAATGTAACTAAGTACATTTACTCAAGTGCAGGACTAGAATCTTGAGGTACATTTCGCCACTATATTTTGCAGGTAATGTGTATTGCATCTTTTACTCACTACATGTATTAGTAACTAGTTACTTTGCAGATTACAAAGTAACTAGTACTCCATCTGAATGTAATCAGGTACCTCTACATTCCAAACTGCATTTGGAAAATGAGAGATTTTCCTCTTGAGTTTGTTATTTAAGTACAATTTTAAGGTACTTAACTATTTCCTTTTTTTTTTTTTGCTACTTCATACTTCCATTCCACTTTATTTGCAGGCAAATATTGTACTTTTTACACACTACATTTTTTTGATACCTTTAGTTACTAGTTAATTTGCAGATTACACGCTGCATCTGAATGGAATCAGGTACCTTTTCCATTCCAAACTCCATTTGGAAAAAGAAAGGTTTTCCACTCTGAGGTTTGAAAAGGGCTGCTAGATGAAATACCTTCGTAATTGATTAGGATGGTGAGTGTAGGTCAGTATAAGAAAGGGTCCCAAACTTTACACAGTAGAGAGCGTCAGCTGAGGAGCATAGTGGTATCTGATGTCTTCACTGGGAAAAACCTCCATCATGCCACAATGGTTTTTTTTTTGGAGAAACATCCTCGATCAAAACAAGCAAAATATTCCTCAAAAGCCAATAGAGTGAATAATCTCTTGTGTCTGACACTTGAGTGTAAGCTGGACGCCATGAGCATGAATTCATTGACTGTTTTGTTAATGTGATTTTTTAATCTTGTGGACATGTTTGTATTTATACAGTATTTTACTGGGTGATTATAGATGTATCCATAGCCTGGACTATCAAATTGCTTTTAAAAGTTAAACATCAACTTTTTTCTATAAAAACGTGTTGCTGGATGTTGTAAATGTGTCTCTTTCTATGTTGCTTGCTCATGTATTTTGTCAAAGATGGAGGTCAATAGATGCCTCAGAAGTCTCAAGAGACCCCTGAGGGGTCACAGGATGATTCAGAAGATAATATATTCACTCTCTATTATGGAGTACACACTAAAACTGGATCTTGGTTTTATCTTCAGTTGTGCACTGAGAACATGAGTCAATGTGTTCAGTCGGGACTTTCCTGACAAGAAAAATGGGTTCAAATATCCTCAGTCAACGCTGACTGACTCGCATCAGCAGGGTGTATTGTTTTTTCATGTTAAATGTTAGAAAGCTCCCTCTAGTGTCACAGAGGACAGGTTGCTTTCACAGGAGAGCTCCTCATGTCGAAGAAACTGAACAGGGTGCCGACAGACAGACAATCAGAAAAGGAAAGGAGGCACAGAGAAACGGGGTGACAAGCAGCAAACGGCCACAGGCTGGAATCAAACATGGGCCACTGCTGAGGACTCAGCCTCCATACATGGGACACACACTTTAAATTATTCATTGCGGAGGTGCACTGCGAAGGTGCCAATCTTGGTCATGAGATATTGTGATAGACATCATAATATCATAATTTTTCAGAATCAATTGAATATTGGAGAAAATAATCAGAAGATTTACAGTCTTTTACAAAATAGCAAACAATAAATGCCACTTTTATATTCATGCATGGGTATTGATATATAATAGTAATTAGGAAGGGTTTTACAAAATGACCATCCTGCTGACAGGGACACAGAATCAGAGAAGGGTTGTTTAAGTCACTGACAAACAACATGTTTAGAATTAATTTGGAAGACTTGTTGGTTTGGTTAGAAATATTGTATCATATCAAAGATCCACTGCCTTAACTTTCTCTTACTTGTACATCTTTGGAGGTTTGATCGCCCTATCAGTCATGTCAGCCTCATGCCAACCTGGTCCCGTCCATAGATATTGATTATTCTTCATCGAGCCTGAGGTGATGTAAAAATGATTGTGATTAATTTAACATCAGCATTATGGGCTACTTCCTAGCTCGGCCTTATCTTATCTCTCAGACTGTTATTATGATCTAAATGGCTACTTTGGGGACTTGAAATATAGCCCGGACCTGAGATAGGGGCTCCTCTTGGTGCTCAGTAATTGTATGGGATGGACCTCCTGCCTCTAAAAGCCCAGAGGGACTGATTAGGTGAGAAGGTAGACCGAGATTTAATTACAGTCGAGTGCACCACTGGTGGGCAACTCAGGATAGAGTGCACAGATTGTTGGTATGCCAGACTTCTGCTTCCGGGTGAGCGCTTGCTTGCTGCAAGTAAAACGATGACACAGTTATTTGGAGAGAAAGATGTGTGGTCTGTTGCCACAATTATAGTGGTTAGACACAAAAACTGTGACACAAAAAATTTAAAAATCAATATTAGCCTGATGTTATTTATGGATTACTGGACACTTATATTCAGATATTAGTCAGCTGAAAAAAATGATTGATCTGTTTAATGAAAAAAAAAAGACTTTCAATTTAAAGGTGCACTATGTATTTTTGGGAAGAAACGTTAAGATCTTCATAGACAAACTAAATAAACAAACTGTCTTTTTTTCATGACTGAATAAACCTAATAAACAAACTGACTTTAAAGGACAAGCGTTTTACTTTGATCTTATTTGGCGGAGCCCGCCACCTTACTACCTTCGATCAGTTTTCTGGGGACCTTATTTTCCTGCCCCCTCAAAGTAACACAGCCGGTCATATTGTAGATCTGGCATCATCTTGTGGTTAAATTGGGAAAAGCAAATACTTGGCTGAACCCAATAATATTTAAAGATTTGGTGTAAAATGATTTTCAACAAAAGCAATGCCTGTCTTGATTTGGTGACTTTGACTCGGGATTATTAAATGGGTTTATACTCAATTTATCTAGATCCACATTCCAGCAAATAGTTTCACTGGCCGGTTATCTGTATTCCTCCGTGCAGTGCACAGTGGTGCAGGCAGCAGTGAGGTTTGGCCCGTAGGTGGCGCTGCGGCAGCGTTGAATGCGTCGTTGACATGCTGGCGTGTGCTATATTCAAAGACGTTATGTCAACCATAACTTCAACACAAATTTCTCAGAGTCTGTCCACTTTTGTGGCTGAAATTGCACAAGCAGTCCCTCTGAAAACGTTTCCAAGAACTCAGCTGTAATTATTAAATGAAAGTATGCTGGTCATCCCCAAAAATCTTCAATTCCCAACATGCGCGTTATAGTGGAATATCTGTGTGTCTGGTCGGAACCTGAACGCACCAGAGCCAGACTGTTGTCAAGAGAAACGTCGCCAACCTTACAGCTCGTCTGATAGCTAACAAGTGAGGGTAAGTTTGCATATATATCTGCTTGACAACATGTCTGCGACAGCAAGGTGAGATTCACTTCAGCTTCTTGCTCGTTTTTAATACTATGAAGCACAGCAGTGCGTGTGGCGCAACCTGAGGTTAACATACGTTAGCTAACTTAGCTAACAGCGAATACAATGACAACCTGTTGTCTGGACAGGTTAACTGTCATCTGACTTTTTAAGCCAGTTAGCCCAGTTGGTTTATTTAAATCGGTGCTAAATAGCTAACAGTCTGCTAACACCAACATGCAGTGCTCAGATATCTGGCTAAAGTGCCAATAGACTCGCCGACGTAGGCAAAATAAACTGAATGGCCACGTTTGTCTGAAGTTAGCATGCTAGCTACTTCAGTGCTATTGTTTTGGCTGTTCGATAGTTGGCTAGCCTCCCTCCGTTAGCCGCCCTGTCGACATCGACATTATCCCGTTTAATTGTAATGTTTGCTCATGCATTTGTATTTTTGTGGTAACGTACGATCAGATGAACTAGTCATACATTGAACTGCGAAATGATTCTGATTTTAATCGCACAATGTTGTCTCAACTGCTCTGAATAGTGGCCATTGTCATGATGACACCCACACACACACAGAGGGAAGAGTGTTAAAGTCCTGTACATAATCATGAGATTGTAATGAGTGTAATGAGGCAGTGATGGAGAGTAGTTAAGTTGTTCTTGAATACAGTTTGGAGGTAAATGTATTTCACTTGAGTATGTACATTTTATGCGACTTTGCACTTGTAAACCAAACTTATTATTTTGCAGATTGTTATATTTCATGCTAAACATAGGTCAGACTGCTCAATTGTATTAAAGGTAGATACCGTTGGAGCAGGGGCAACAGAAAAGCTGCAACTTTTCAGTCAAACATCCTGAATATTCGATGGTTCCAGCTTCTCAAATGTGTTTCCTTTCCTTGTCTGATTTCCAATCGTGCATGGACCAAAGGAATAATCAAATTAGGAGCATTTTAATTAGATTTATTGGATGGCTGTTCATTGGAT